>JAWWNJ010000147.1:0-587316 GCA_037176885.1 Favolaschia claudopus | reverse complement strand
CCGCCGAAGAAACGTCCGACGACGGTCGCCAAGAAATGAGCGCTACATCGATCGAGTGAACTGATTCAGCCGGAAGACCTGGAGGACCTTTCAAACTGAGTTACCTATTCTGGAACAACGATGGGAATTGAATGTTCGCGAGTCGGTAGCTGACAGACGCACCGTGTAGACTTGCATGATAAACAAGTTTGAAACAGCTGTAGTCTGGGCGGAAGGCGTCTTTCTCATGAAAGCGCAATACATGACAACAAAAGCTTTATGGCCCATTCCCATAATCCATGGGTCGATTCTACGCAGTTTCTATTCAGTCATGCAATCGATGCAAATCCCGCTGTACGGCCTACCACCGTGACTAGTACTGCCGGGCCGGTAGCTCGATTCAGACGTTAGATGCAGGGAATTCCGGCATTGAAAGACTATGAAAAGAGGAGCGCTGAGCGCTCAGAAGGGAGGAGCAGGTAATCCGAGTCGATGTCACGGAAGAGTGATCATCGATCATCAGTGTGAGGTCGGACTTTCAAAGGATCGATCAATTTTGATGACGGGATTCGGTCGTAAAATCGCTCGCGACGACTTTTCGGACGATTACACATACAATATCCTGGCCCGCGAGTACAGTACAAATGGCGGAAGGGAGGTAGCAAGGCAGAGAAACCCAAAGATTTGACAATCGACTGCCTGGATACTCGGCCAATGCCAGCACACCAGCGCTAAAGTTACTTGGATCCTTGTTGGATCCTCAAAAGTCGGCGCCGTTATAAGAACATTTGAGTCTGAGTCCAGCAGGAAGAAAACATGCTATCCCAGGCGACTGCCACGAGCATCATAACATTATTCACTGCCAGTGCACGCCGGAGACAGCAGCTGAGAAGCAGCCGGGGGCGCCGACTGCCTCGATGTACCACCAAGAGCAGCGTGCCAACGCTGCCCTCAAGGAAGGGGAAGCGTGGCAAATCTCGACGGTCGACACTCAGTTTCCCCGGCCCATCCCCGTCTCGTTCTCAGTCGTGACCATCCCTCGCTCGCCGACCTAACGAGTAGGCGCTACATCCTGCGACGATCGGAGGAGGAGCGACGGAGGACTGCATGCGGTCGACCCTGCTTCCGGAGAAGCCGGAGGCGTGCATCTCCACCCCCGGAGCACCGGTATCGCGTACGGCTTTCCTACTGCAGCTGCGAAGGGAGATGAGTATGCTGGCAGTCGCGTGATATTCAGACAGCAAGCAGACTTACCCTTCGAGCTCGGTGCTGGTAACCTCCGCAGACGTGCACGAGATGCGCGAGAGGTAGGCGGGTCGCACCTTCATTTGAAGTCGCCGCGCATGCACGGGGGATGGGCAGTCTCAGAGCCATCACATCCTCTTCGTCTCCCCTTTATACCCTTTCCTTCACGAACGTCACCTTCGCCCCGCTGTGGACGCCGTTCTCGCGTAGGACATTCAGCTGGGCACCTCAGACAAGTCGCCTGCTGAGTCTTCCCCGGTTCCTGACTACCCGAAGCAGATCACTGTAGATCAAAGTCCGCCATCCCCCACACCGTCCTCTGCGAATGCGTCTGCATCTTCCGCCATCTCACCCACCCCTCAATGCTTCGTACCCTCGTGCGTACGCGCAGAAAATAGGGGGAGATCGGGTAACTGCATTGCCCTCCGCCCTCGTGTAGTGTGAGGTGCGGTCTCGTCCCCGGAATTCCGATCCGCAGAAGCAGCATTATGTGAAGGAGAATCAGCCAGCTTCACGCCACGTCTCCTCCCCCTTTCTACCGCTGCCCCCGCCTCGATACCGCCGCCCCGCCGCCACCGCGTCTCTGCGTCTCTGATCTTCACGTCGTCGCGGGAATCAGGGATTGCAGTTGAGGCAAGGACGAGCCATCGAGCAGGAAGAAGCGACGACGACGGAGGCTCACGGCCGTCCTTCAATTTGACGATCAGAGCAAGCGCGTGGAGAACGAGATAACCGGAAATTCTCCTGTGGAGCATCTTCCCCCACTTCGTCGCTTGACTTCGATTCTGGGCCAGCCCCTTGAAGTTTCTGTACGGCGTGAAGGTCAAGCCGCGAGCTGGCTGAGGGACTAGCGGTGACGACCCAATCGACTAGACGAATCACAATTCTACGACCTGACCCTCGCTGTGCTGATGACGAGCGGGAACGACGACCTCCGTGGGTCCTCTCGTCAGCTGAGGCATAACGCCTGGATGCGCTACAAGCTTCTTCAACGTCTCGCACAGCACCGACACTCGCGGTTCTCAGCGGCGAATACCGCCCCGCTTTATTTCGCCCGGGGCATCGACGACTGAGAAAGATAGCGTCGACGCAAGGACGAGCGAGAATGGGGTTGTCACGAATGGGATTGGAAACGGGAGCGAGGCATACTGGCTGGCGATATGAGGGTCGAGGAGGCCGTGGACTATGAGCGCTTCCATGATTCTTCGACTTGTAGCATTGCTTTGCGGAGTGCGGTGACGCGATGTCAGGTCCATAGTGTCGGTGCGAGACGGCTAACGCGGTGGAGACAGGCGGGTAGATGACCGCTAAAGGAGCGGAGGATCTCTGCTGAGGGAAGCGTGATGATTGGTAGGAGAAATACTGGACGGCAGAGCGTACCATCGCACCAGTGACTCGGGACGGTGTGTTCTTCCCTGAATGATATTGCGCGGAGTTTCTATGTTCTTCATTCGACGGGTGACCGCCATCGAGCCTGCGTCATGATAGGTCCATAAACGTACAATCGAGCACGGCAGGTAATTTGAGACAGGACGGGACTTCACCTGCGACGTCCGGAAGTACCATCGTAAGAAAAGGAGACGGAAAGCTTTCAGGTAAACGTACATTCGTTCATCTTAGCTGGTCGTTTCCTCGCTTCCGTGGAGTAGCTGTCAGCGTACAGCCAGATTCGTCAGGCATTATTGCGTCTAGAGTGAGGAAGAACATCATCAGCATGTGAGGTGGGACATACAGCAGGAGGGCTATAAATGATCAAAAATTCCTTCCTCATTGGGTGAAGAAAAAGATAGCAAAAATCGTCCAAAAAAAAAACAGGTGCTAGCACTCACCAAGCTAAGCATCAAGTTGAGCCACTCATGAACCGAACCAGTCCCATTCACACCTTCATCTCATTCAAAGTCCAGATGCCACAAGGAATCGTCTAGTGACTGTTGCCATTGTTATTCGCAGACAATTCACAGCAAAAGCAACCGATTAAGTACCTGAATCCGCGTTTCGGAGAAGAAAAAAAAACAATATAATCCACCACTACTGGTGTCGAATCAAGCAAGGTCGAAACTGCCAGTGGGACAAAGCCAAGCTAAAGGACAGCGCGATTCTTGGGATTTGAGCCTTCAGAGATTATGCGACAACGCAGATGTATACGCCTCCTTCGACGGCTGCCGGAGAGCTTCCATGGATTGAGGGACGGCTGTGGATGTAGACTGCTCGTCGTGGTGGTGGTACTTTGTCACAAGGGTCACTGTGACAATAACGCTGTCAAATTGTAGTCACAATTCCTCTCCCCAACCACCACATCAGTTCGGGGTCATTGCATTCGTGGCTGGCCGGAGTCAAGCTTACCATTTAAATCTGTGTTTTTCTGAGGATGCTATATACTCGGTTCTCACACAGCGAGGCTTAGTTTTACTGGTAGTGAGTGAACAGACTGTTGCATCACCGTCATTCGGACTGAGGACTCCCGCTGGCGGCTGGCGCTCCCAATTTACGTAGATTAATCCAGTCAAAACGACCGTGTGTACACTCTCCGCCGACCAAGTACCCCTTGCCTCAGACACCATTCTCCGGCACATCTAATTTTTATGGGTATAAAACGGCGTTCTACCATAAGCGAATCGTCCGTGGATCTTTGCCTCCTGCGAGTCGAATCTGAACGACGTTGCTAGTGAGGGAGGAAAACTGCCGCATACGAACAACGTCAAGCACAGAAATGTCATCGAGCAAGGTAACACTTACCCCAACGCCGATGAAAACCTCAGCAGCCGTCAAGATCCCCATATCCACCGCTTGTCCTACCGCGCGCTCTTCGAGAGTCAAGTCCATCTCAAACGACGTCGATACCTCCCAACCTTCTGCCTTCAATAGAGTCGTGAGATGATCTATCCACCCCCGCTCAGCGTTGGTAGCGACGTATATCCTACGCAAATCCGAGGCTATCCCAGCGGCCTTGGCATCTTCGCGAACCCGACCAATGCGCGCAACGATCGCCTCTGCTGTCGGCAAGCAATGATCGAATCGAGCGTCTCTTGCTGAGACATTTTCGGGGACGTCCAGATAATCAGGAAGCGCGGGCCACGCCGGCCGACTGAAATTCTCGAACTCGGGACGTTGACTGATTCCAGGCGTTCCAAGGCTACTCCATGCGTTGTATTCGGCTCCGATGTCGGCGAGGAAGGGACAGTGATACTCGTAGTCCCCTCGCCGCACGTGGATTCCAAGTAATCCGGAGATCGGTGGCTCGGAAGCGCGCAGCGGATTGAAGGACGTAAATCTGTAGGGGGCAGCATCTTTGGGGAGAAGGTATTCCGGAGGAGGGGAGCTACTGAGGAGATGGAAGTTGCGGGAAAGTGCCGCGGTAACGAGAGGGGACCAGGCAAAATACTTCAGGGTCGGCGAATTCCCGTACGACGGCCACGCAGAAAGTATTCGGTAACCGAAGAGTCTGCATGACGTCGAGTCAGTATACAGTCGAAATCAACTCGATGCCGGTGAAACTACTGCACGCACATATAGTCAAACACCGACCCTCCCTCAATACTAACACATGGCGCAGAGATTTTCGACAACTTCGCCGCCCACCTCGCCAAAATCTTCCCCCCATCATCCTTCGAGCTATCAATCCCCAACTCACTCATCGTCTCATGCAAATTCACCACAACAACCTCCTCTCGCGGACACACGATATTCCACCACTCCTCCGGCACCGCTCGTCCCGCAAGGATATCTGAACCATCTGCAGAGAGCGGCCCTCCACTGGTGGGTCCAGACACGAACGCGTTCATCGGTATATGCAGCATGTGCCGCGTGCCGTTTTCGAGCGTGTCGGGGAACGGAGGGTGGTCGCGGGGGATGTATTGCGGGAAGACGTAGGCGCGTTTGGATAGATATGCTAGGTGCGTGTTCATTAATCTGTTGTTTGACCATCAGTTTCGTTCATACATGATACATATGCAGACTGTGGATTGTCATCAACTCACTGTTCCTGAAAAACATTATTCCACCTGCACGAAATATGCGGCGTGCGATGAGAATATGTCAAGGGAAAGGGCGAATAACTCACCCAGACCCCCACGAAGCCCAAGGAAAAAACAAATATCTAGAATCAATCCCGTCAAACTCCACCATCCGCCTTGAAGCTATGCAAACACTCTACCTAGGCCGCGCACTCCCCTTCCCCGACAAATAATGCTGAGGCAAACTCGCCTCATACAGCTTGACCTCCTTAAAACTCGGATGCCCCAACCCATCAGCCACTGGATCCTCAGGGATATGAATATCCCCTCTCTGAATCGCCTCAGAGTAGCCGGCTCGCCAGCGAGGAAACAAGAACCATATACTGCCAAGTACGAGCGCGACACACAACCCCAGACGTATGACCTGGGACTGATATCGCGGGCGATTCCATTTCTGTGAGAGTTGGGGGAAGGAGAAGATTGGCATCCGAGGTTAACGAAAGAAGAGGAAAGAAAGAAAACGCCGGGAGGGCTTGTATAATAATAGTGGTAGTGGTGATCGGGAGGGTGGATATGCAGCGGACGCAGTGGAAACTTCCCGTCCGTCCCGTGGCACTGTTACCGGCGTCTGATAACCCAGGTTAAAATGAGAAAGATCGTTTCGGGCCTGTGTCTTGGCATGATATTTTTGGCTAACTGAACTTGTCATTCATCAATGTGAGACGTTCAGAAAGTCTGAGTCACATTATTATTTTCGAGGGCAGAATAGCGGCCAAGCGAAGGGCTCGAGAAAACTGTTCGACTGAAAAGGAATCCGGATAGCAAAGTTAGAGGTGCGGGAAACGAATCAACCAATATGAATGTTGGCGAGCACTACGGATCATGATTCATGATGCTCGTAGATATCCTGTGAAGGAGCGGAAGAACGATCGAGACGCATGTTTAATTTGTGTGGCGTGGGCTGCCAGTGGAAGTCCTGTAAGTAAACACCGATGATAAGTTTATGTAAACAGCACCGAGTGCCAAGTAGGATACCTTCCCCCTGCGTGGAGGCTTTCCGAGCCCGACAGACTAGAACCAAGTAGTCACACCAGGATAGAAATTTTGTCCCGTTCCATTCACGGCCGAGAAAATTCCTATTTGACCGGTGGATGCCGAACCAATAGGAAGATCCTCGGCCGTATTTTATAGCACAAAACTTGGCTTTGTCCGGTATGAGTGAATCAGCGCCTGAGGGGGGCATGAGTTTGGAGAGAGGACTCACCCAGACTGACAATTACCAAGTTCATACGATATCCATCATATGAATTAAAGAGCGGATGTCGTTGAGGCATTTGCTCGCATCCAAACCCTTCAATATAATACTGTACTAATCCGACCGGTCGGATTAGTACAGTAACGCTGTCGACCTGACTGCAGTTTGGATAGATACTGTACATCAGCCGGTCAATGGACTGGAATTGGAACGAATGAGTAAATGCAGACAAGAATTAACCCGAATGAATACCGAATCGCGATATGCGTCTGCGAATCAGCGATGGAAACCGCAACACGCGGCGAGTCGGCCATGTATGCGTCGAAAGGCGGGGATACTTAGTCGTAGCCTAAAACAAACTCGGGCAGAATGCTTGAAAATCAGGATCATGATTTCGATCCTTAAGTTGAAGTTTCCACCAATTGCAAGACGAACATCGTTGCAACGTTGTTGCCAGTGGTGCGAGGTGGTGGGAAGAGAAAAGTACTTGTGATCGTCTAATCATGATGCTGATGGCGACCTTGGCCGGGGCCGAGGACCAGCCTTCCTCGAATCGCGCCGAACATCCCCCATGCCCGACTCTATTAACTGTGGAATACAAAGTCTAACTCTAGTCCTACATTTTAATTTTGCACATGAAATCCTCGTCACCAGAACCGAATCGTACGTGGGTCCCTGCCCCCCGCAAGCCGAATTTGAACAACGTTGCTGGTCAGCGACGAAAACTGCAGAAAGGATTGATCAGACGAATATAGTCTTGAAAGAAAAATGACAAATAATGCCCACCCCGACGCCAATGAAAACTTCAGCAGCCGTCAAAATCCCCATATCCACTGCCTGAGAGACCGCGCGCTGCTCTTGTGTCAACTCCATGTCCAAAGAAGTCGACACCTCCCATCCCTCTAATTTTAACTGGGCTGTGAGGCTGTCTATCCAGGACAGCTCCCCGTTCGTGGAAATGTAGATTCGATGCAGAGTCGGCGTCGGTCCGGGCGATGACCTGTAAGTATCGCGAACTTCCCGAACGCGCGCAACGATAGCTTCGGCTGAAGGCCAGCAATGTTTGAGCCAGGCTTCTCGAGGCTCGACGCCAGCGGGAACGTCCAGGTAATCCGGCAGCGCAGGCCACGGAGGATTCGAAGACATATTCGAATTTTGCGATAGATGCGGCGAACGAAATTTCTGACTGAGACCTGGTGTACCGAGTCCGCTCCACGCGGTGTAGTCGGCTGAAATGTCGGTGAGGAACTGGCAATGGTATTCGTAGTCTCCTCGACGAACATGAATCGCGAGCAGATCAGAAATCGGGGCCTGTGAGGGATGTAGCGGAGGGAAAGATGTGAAGTGATACGGAGCCATGTCGTTGCTGGGAGCAAGATATTTTGGTGCAGAGGTGGAGCTGAGGAGGTGATAATTTTGGAATATGGCCGCTGTAACGAGTGGGGACCATGCGAAATACTTGATTGCTGGCGAATCACCGTACAAGGGCCATGCAGGGAGGATTCTTTCCTTGGCTCCGAATAGTCTGTTGACCGCAAGACTGAATAAAACGGGGATTGGAGCTAGAAATGGATACGCACATGTAGTCGAAGACCGACCCGCCTTCGATACTGACGCAGGGCTCAGAGATCGCCAACAATTTGGCCGCCCACTTGCCCAAGATTTCGGCCGCATCGCTCGATCCGTCCAGCCCCAACTCACCCATCGTTTTATGGAGGTCAACGACGACCACCTCGCTAGGCGGACACACACCATTCCACCACTCCTCAGACACCGCTCGCCTCATAAGATTATCCGAGCCATCGACCGAAAGAGGTCCTCCCCCTGTCGGGCCAGAGACAAATGCGTTCATCGGAACATGAAGCATATGCCTTGTACCGTTCTCCAGCGTGTCGGGAAACGGCGGATGGTCGCGAGGGATGTAATCGGGGAATACGTACGCGCGCTGCGATAGGTGTGCCAGGTGCGTGTTCATCAATCTATGCTTCATGAATTTGGAGTCCCTGACCGATAAGTTCTAAATCGACTCACTGCTCTTGGAATACGTTGTTCCACCTATAAAAGAAACAGGAAACGATGAGAATGCTTCAGTACAATGACTATCCATGAGCTACTGACCCAGATCCCCATGAAGCCCACGGAAAGAAGAGGTATCTAATATTTTATTAGAATAGAGATCCCAACGACTGTTTGAACCACGCACCTTGGACGCACCGTCCCTTTTCCCGGTGAAAAATACTGAGGCAGAGTTTTCTCGTATATTCGAATGTCCTTGAACGTAGGATGCCCCAGTGCGTCCGCCACCGAATCAAAGGGAATTTCCACTCGTTTCGGAGTCCAGTCCACAAATGTTCGTCCAGGAAGAAGAAACCATAGTACGCACAGAATCAAAAGACCACAAAAACCAAGCCGGAGAAACGAAGACTGAAGGCGGGGCGAGTGCCACGCACGGTGGAGACTCATGGAGAGAAGGGGGCGCTAAAAAAACTCATGTTGCAGCTATAAACGGCAGGTGCTGCGGGAAGCATCGCTTCGGGGGAGGGACGGCGTAAGTATGCTCTTGGCACGAATTCTATAAGTAATGGATTCCAGAACGTACGCACGTTGAACGCCCTAGCTGTTGCACTGTTTGATACGTTGGTAGGTAGGTAGGTAGGTAGCATTGGAATCGGGTTTCTGGCGAACCCGGACAGGAAAGGCGATTTACGCCGTACTAGTGCCGTACATTTCAATGGGTGAGAAGGCAACTGGCACGTATATCCGTCGCGAAATTCATTCGTGATCGAACCTGCCAGAAAAGCTGTAAAGGATCTGCGGGAAAAGCATCAGTCGAATTCCACGCACCGGAAAGATAAGATTCCGCAGCTATGAACTTGTAAAGGATATGGGGAATGAACGCCGAAACTAATAGCCTTGAAGGTCAAGAGGCGCATGATTTTTCCCAGTAATTGATAGGGGAGGGGACACTCTCCCGCCGAATTTAACAAGGCAGCTAGAGACGATCATCCATTGGGCGCTTATTTCGCTGCAACTCTTGATAACTTCCAGTAACTTCCCCGCGACGATGTGAAGCCGAACTTGAACGCCGGAACGGCCAACTAATCCACTGACCCTGAACTATAGATATATGCAAGGGCGGCGTGTGTAGGTGCGATGTAATCGGAAATGAGCCCGCTGGATTATTGAAACAGATACACGTATCAGCACAGACACGGCGTTCTCGGAACCGAATCACCTGGCACATCGATAGTCTTTGCGATCCACCGCAATGAAGAAACAAGCTGTCGATGAAGATGAGAACGCCAGCTGAAAGATGCAGCACGAAGATGAAGAGCAATAGCGAAGAAGATCCGACAGCATAAATCCAGGTAAGTACATGAAAATCCTGTTTCAAATAACGAACAAAGCACCTCTTCAGAAATCAAGCATCGCGAAGTAGTTCCTATCATCCACTCTCATGATCATGTGCAAATGTGGATGAGGTGGATGAGGTAGAAGCACGGCTCGTCCGCGCATCCCCTCCGCACACCACCTCTCCAATCGCTCCTTCTTCTTCGGACTCAACGCAGCTTGCGATGAGCCGAAGATGAATCCTTCTAAGCGCGAAGCACCCTTCATCCTGCGTCGGCGAGAACGTACCATGTCGATGACGGCTTTGGTTGCCGAGGCCCACTCGGTCGAACGGCCTTCCTCACGCCAGTGGTCGCCCAGCGAAAGGAGGCGTAAGCGCGGCACTAATCCCGATGCGAAAGCTTTGTTATCCGGGCTCGGTGTCACGGTGAGAGCCCTCGCGACTGGAAGGAGATCCATCCCGCACATTGCAAATTTCAGAGACAAAAGGAGGGGATTGTTTTCGATGAAAGGGAGGACGCTCTCGCCTCTAGCATTGGTTAAGGTGAAATGGCGGAGCGAGAAGGAGGATCGCGTTTGCAGATCAGCGAGCATCTTGCATCGAAAGGTCAATCTATCCGAGAGTTTGATCGATAACTCGGTTAGCGAGGGGAGGGCGAGTCTGTCGAAGAAGAGGTTGGGATCCACACGTACTCCGGTCATCATGACCTCGAGAACTCGGAGAGTGAGCAACGAGATTTTGGCTTTCGGAGCCGGAATATCTGTAGCTGGCTGCTGGACAGGGGCGGGTAGGCCGTTGGTGAATGCAATGACGGGCACTAGAGGTGGCAGAAGCCGAATATCGATCCGACAGCGCACCAACTTTTCTAGCAATTGGAGGGCGTACAGAGCGTCTTCGTGCCTGGTTTCAAGTGTTTCTATAGACAGCTCCGTTAATTGTTCCCAAGGAAGGTCAGCGAGGTATGGGTCGAATATTTCTCTTGGTCGCCAACAATACGAAGGGAATGTCAATGTGAAGTGTTCCAGGACGGGCGCTCCTTGAAGTGCGGACATGCCACGAAACCATGGTCCCTCGGCACCGTCTGAGACGAGAGCCGTGACGGTGATGGACCTCAACACCTCAAATGAGTTTCGAGGGAGCTTGAACAAGGACTCGGTGAATCCAACGGGAAGTTTGGTCTCGAGATGGCGGATACGTTGCCTAACAGGCAAGATCAGATCTAGCGCGAAGTTGGTGATGAATGTGGGATTCGAGTTGGACGATGTTAAGATAAGTGCGATTGGAAGTGCATGAGAGCGTTCAAAGCATGTCCTCGCTCGAATCATTATCCGATCAAGGTCACGTCTTGATTCGTGCGCGGCAACTTCCAATACAATCCTGCACCACAACGACGGTGTATGGATGGCTACAGCTCGCCACAACGCACAGACCTGCGCCAAAACAAAGTGGGAATGCATTGGGAAGGGAGGATTTCGATCCTCCGATACTGCCTGGAGGAATATCTCGGCCAGCATTTCTGGCGGGAGAGAGAAGATGGCGCTAGGCGGCTGCTGCCTTGGGCGCTTTCCAGACAACAGATTCTTCAGAGTCAAAGTCACCAGCGGCTTTTTGCGATTTGTGGGTGCAAAATGCTCGTCACCTAGCCAGGGGAGGCGACTAGGGCCGCAAAACTCGGGATTAGACAGCAAAGGGATGTCCATGGACAAGGCCTTGTAGGGGTAGGAAGAGGAAGAGGAAGCGCTGACCTCAGGTATGTGGCCGGGAGTCGGATTGCCACAGCCGGCATCAGCGCCATCTGATCAGAATGTGACCATTTCAGTCACAGTCAGTGACTCTGCTTTGCACCACCATGACGGAAAGTCAGAACAATGGATACAGACTATCTGTGGCTCAAAATTCAGTCAAATCTGCGCTTTTTTGGACTTCACGCATCTCAAACACATTCGATTTTTCTCTATTGCTTCCTTGGAATTTTCTGTCAATTTCTGCGAACATTTTTTCGGCGGCGCTCGCTGGTACTCGGGACTCCGAGTCGCTGGCAGGAGTTCAAGTTTCTGCGCTGGGGTATCTGATCCTGGTTGGGCTGTTTTACCTAAAGGCTTAACATCAGGCTCTCGTACTACAGTACCAAAGCATCGACCTTCTTTAAATCCGATTCTCTTTCCAATTGGTTTGAAGTCAAATGGTTTCGCTCAGCATCGCAAGTGCTCAGCGTCTCCGCTTCCGTGCTCAACAAAGTACACATTACGAATTCTTGCCACTTTTCAAGATTTCTTCGCCCAGACGGGATTCACATCTGGTTCCTCTTTCTCAGTCCAGAATCTTTGGGCTTGGCAGATTCGTTCGAAGAATGCCTTCATCGCAGCATGCAGCCAAGTCCCAGCGTCTCCACATGCTTGCTTCGACCAGGATGCTCTCTGAGATTCTACTCCACTACGATCCATTTTTGTCTCTACGCTGGTTCTTCCGCGGAATTTGTGTTCGACCAATAGTAGTCAATCTGCACTTCCATATCGTCTCTTCACGACTTGGAATTGTATTATCGTCGTTGACCTCACCTCAAATAACTCATGGATGAGGTACTCGCTCTCACTTTTTGGGAATCGAAACTAAAAAATCCAACAGACCGCGGAGAATTCGGTCCCGCGATGCGATTTTCATTTGTCTGTCGTCAAGTCGGCATTCTCCCCGCAGTCCCCTCATGTTTCCTTCATAACATGTTTCCTCCGTGCTTAATATGAGACCAATATCAATGACGTCCGCTGGCCAATTCGACTTTGCCGACGTTGTCGTCCTGACTTGGGACATTCTCTGCCGCGCTCTTTCTCCGATCGACAAATAAACGGAGAGAAAATACTCGTACATCTTGTTCCCTTCACGCTGAATCGGCATCTTGGACACTGCCGCTCTCGCACTCTTCCACCCTCTGCGTTTCGGATCCCTTTGTACATTCATTCACGGGACTGGTGGTTTCCTCAAGTATCAGCAACTACTATTACTCTCTCCCACGTAGCCTCATTTCAACCTCATTTCAACCCCGACCTGACATCCATCCAACATAAATCACGCCATCCGCCCGGTTTTCCCCCACACCCGTTCATCTTCCCGTCCATCCAGAACGCTCTGATGTACGGCAATTCAAACCCTGTCCACCACCGACATCTCTCTCTGTTTCCTGCTGTCCAAACGCTCCACCGCGCTCCACAATGACGAGCGCCCTCTCAATTTCACCGCGGTTTTGCTGTCCTCAGAGAGCCTCACCAAAACGGTTATGCGTGCACGAAAACATATAAAAGCCCTCACATCCTCCCTCAAATTCCGCACTCGAACACATTCCTCTGTAGTTCAAGCTCTCTCAAACAAACAAGATGTTCTCCAAGCTCTCTGTCGTCGTCGCCTCTGTGCTCATTGTAAGCACCGCTGGCTGGCCACAACGAGGCTTTGTTTTCATTGCTAACAACTAACTCGTTCGCAGACCCTTGCTGCCGCCATGCCCAACGGCACTCCCCCTCCCCCGGTCACTCCCCCGACCTCCCCCCAGTGCTGCAAGAGCGTCGTCCCCGCCAGCAGCGAGGCTGCCTCTCTCGTTGCCGCCGTCGTCGGCCTCGACCTCACCGGCGTCCTCGTCAATGTCGGGCTCAGCTGCTCTCCCATCACCGTCATCGGGAATAACTGGTAAGCTCTTACCTCCTCGACGTCCTCAAAGATGATTCTCACGTTGTGCTGCAGCGGGAGCACCACCGTCACCTGCGACGCCCCCAAGGCAGAATGGGGTGGCCTCATCGCCATTAACTGCATCCCCATCACTCTTTAATCGAGTAAATTGCAGCACCAGCAACTTACCACACCAAGGCTTTTGTTTCACCCCGGAGTTTTTTTGTCGAGGCTCGACGTTGATGTGCTTTCTGTTCTCGAACTCTATGTGATACGATAACTTTTTTGGGATTCGTGAATGATGATTACTGTTCTGTGCATTTTCTTCGAGTCCGAATAAGTTACTATAAGTACCAGTACAAGGATATAGTCCCCGGAAGAGCAAAAGCAGGCTATAACCATACAATTCGCATGACGACCTCACACGCATGACCAACTTTACGAATTTCAAGAGACCCTTCAAGAACAAGGGACTCCGCCTACCAAAAATCGACCAGTAGCTGAAACGAGAACAAGGCCATGAAAACCCAAGACCAAAGATGCTAGCAGCTATGCCGAGCAAAGCAACAGCCTGCAGCATCGCAAGCAACCAACAGCAAGGAGCAAAGAAACAAGGGCTTTCCATCCCTTCATCCAAATTCGGACTTCACAGGACTTCACCTTGTTCTTACATACCCAACCCAATTAGGACAGTCAAAGCGACGACCCGGGGGATCATCTCGAAACCAGATTTCCGAGGGACAAAGCAGAACAGACAGACAACTGGATTTTTACTAGGCAATACAGGAATGGCTACAATAGTGTATGATACTCGTCAAGAGGGCGTCGTCATGTATGCGGAACGGAGAAACGGGAGAGGGGAGAGGGGAGGGGACGATAGAGATAGAGATAGAGATATATAGATACAGATAATTAATTACACCGTGGCGAGGCTGGGTTGGGTATGTATGGATTGGAGGAGGGATGGGGATGGGGTTGCAAATGCGAGGGGAGGAGACTAAAGCTACAGTAGGATCCAAGACAACAAATCAAATCAAATCAGAGTACGAGAGCAGGGGGGATAACAAGATAGAATGGGGAAGGAAGCGTGAACGTGGATGTGGGGAGAGAAATCGTGAATGCGATGCGGGGAGGGAAGGGGGAAGGAAGTCTAGACAAAGTCAGCCGAATAGCTGTCATACGGCGACATCGCGATATCGTACGTCGCCGACGACACGGCAGCAGGCGAACGCACATCCTCCTCCATCCCCATCCGCAGATCGTCCGCAATCATCCCAAGCGTATGATGCGACTCCTCCGTCGGGAACTCGAAAGGCGGGTACTCGAGCTCGTCCTCCGAGGTCGCCTCCTCCGCCTGCTGCTGGTGCTGCTGCTCGACATCCGCATACGACGACCCCTCGGCGTAAGACGACAGCGGCGTCGACGCAGCAGTGTAGCTGTACGACCCATCGTACGCCGGCTCGGGCACAGCGAACTCCACCCCAAGCGGCGACACCGCGTGGACCGGCTGCGGCGCATGCAACTGTTGCTGCTGCTCCGGCGCATCGAACGGACTGACACCCCCCGTCGTAGGCGACATCGCGCCCCCGCCCCCGCCCCCGAACGAGTTAAGGAACCCCGCCTCGAAGAGCGAGGTGTCCGCATCGGGCAGCTCTTCCTCTGCCTCGGGCTGCTGCGCCGCAGCAGCACCCGCGTACCCCGTATACGACAACGACGACGGCGAGAAGAACGCCTGGGCGCTACTCGCACGACGGCCCACAGGGCTGTGGTTGTGGCTTGTCTGCCCACTCCCGTTCCACGCGCCGCCGAAGGTGCTGGCAAAGGAGAAGGAGCCGCGGTTGCCGAAGGAGAAGCTGGGGCGCGGGTACGAGAAGCTGCTGCCGCTGCTGCCTGCGTGCTGCGCCCACGAGGAGAACGACCCGCGGCCGGCGCCGCTGATGGAGAGCGGCAGCCCCGCGAGGGAGTCGTTCGAGCTCGGCGGCGGGGGGAGGATGAAGCCGTTGTTGGCGTTGTGCTGGAGCGGGTGAGGCTGCGTGGCGTAGCCGATGGAGGGGAGCGTGACGCCCTGGCCCATGCTGCCTTGGTTCTCGTTGTACATGAACGGAGGGAAGGAGTACGAGTAATCGTTGGGGAGGGGGACACTCGAGCTGCGGCGGTGGCGCCAGGTGTGGTCGCGCGTGCTGTGCTCGAGGGGCATGGGGAGCTGGTAGGGCGAGCCGGCACCAGAGCCGGAGGCGTGCGAGCTGGTGAGGGCTGAGGACGGCGGGGAGGAGGGAATTTGCGGGTAGTACATGGGATCGAGGTTCAGAGGATGAGGGAATTTCGAGTTTTGGTGGTAGAAGGAGGTGGGGTCAGGGGAAGCAGAGGAACGTGTGGCGAATTCGGCAAGACGACGCGAATCGAGCTCCTTGATGGCTGACGCCAGCTCCTCGCCTTTCTTGCCTTGAAGAAGCAGAGCAGCGACTTCCTCGCATCGACGTTCGTCTTCTTGGGGGGAGAGCTGGGGCTTCGGGGGTCTCGCGAGAAGAGAGGGAGCAGCCTCGACAGCGGCGGCGGCGGCAGCAGCAGCATTCCGCTTGGTGTGCACGGGGCGGAACTTGTAGTCGGGGTACTTTTGCTTGTGTTCAGCCTTTGCGTGCTTGGCTTTTATTTCCCAGATGTGCTTCTCAGCGAGGGGAAGGGCGCGCCAGCAGTTGCCTGCGATTAGTGATTAGAGCGCTGGAGTCGCGAGAGGAGATGATTAGCGTACCGATGATCTTGCTAAGGCTGCCGTGGTTTGCCTCGATGGTGCCTGGGACGTGCTTCTGGCGGACAAAGTCGGCGCGGAAGAGCATGAAGGCATTTGGAGGACGAGGGATGTATCCTTGGCTGCGTCTCTTGCCGCGAGGTTGCCGTTTTCGAGTCGGTGGTGGTGCGGGTGTCTCGCTTGGGGGGAAGATGGGTAGAGGCAGGTCAGTCGTGAGAGAGGGCGATCCAAACGGCGAAGGCGTCGGCGAGGGCTCGCTATACGAGACTGGAGTGACATTGGGGGCGAAAGTAACAGGAGGAGAGGTGGGGGGAGGAGGGGCGTAGCCGTAGGTGCCGGGTTTTGCGAGGACTGGGTGAGCGTCAGCGGGGGGAATTCGATGGAAGGACAGAAAACCTTACCTGTTGTTGCAAGAGAGCTCCTTCTTCTCCCTACAGCACTCCCCCGGCGCGAACTTAGTCGGACTGCAGGCATTTGCGGATGAAGGAGGACAAGGCCAAAATGGGGAGACAATGGGATGTCGACTCGCCATTGTTCGCATGCTGTCCCTTATATCGCTTTTCATCCGCAAGTGGCTACATCTCCGGATCCCGTGCCACACGCGGCATCAATTTCCGCCTCTTCCCGACCGATGCTCTTCACAGCCCCGCCCCAACCCTCCATGGCCTTGTCCCCCCGATTCCTCCCTCCCTCACCGACGCCTCCAGCAGCCAGAGACGCGCAGAACGCGTCGCTCGTCGTGCAAAACAGCGCTCAGACCGTGAGATGCTTACGCGTCCACGTGTATGCTCATCCAAATCAGGACGTTCCTTTCAAGGCTCGAATCGCCTAATATGGACGCTCCCTTGTTCGTTGGTCCTCGTCGTCCCAAAGCTTCTTCACTGATACGCGGCGAAATTCAGTCTCGCGAGCAGACGGGACTGGCGGGGATTGTGGGTGTGCAGCGGCGTCCACCTCGTTGTGGGCGGTGTCGTCGGCGCTGTTATCCATCGCTCACCGACGGCGTTGACGGATGTCTGTCCTCTGTAATGTGCAAGTTGACTGGACAGCCATAGAACGAGCGTAAAGCCGTACCTTGTACTCCCACCTTGACCTCCACAATTCCATCCGTTCTCACGCACTCCCCTCGACCTTGTTCTCGTCGGGATTAACCCAAGCGCCCTTGTACTTTGTTCGCCAACCGACCAACCGCGAATCTGGATTTCTGGAACATCATTGGCAGTCGCTTGTCTGGACTTTGTCCCCGTCGCTTCCTTCAATTAGCAAACTTCGTTAGCTAACGACCGGCCTCAAAAAATTCCCCTCGCTTAACGCAGGCACCAACCCAGATAGACGCCTGAACATGATGAACGATCCTCTGTCGCCCATAATCATTCATTTCCGTCCCTGCACCGTCTCAGCCAGCGAGTCGGTCCTGCGAAGCGGACACTGCATCCTTCCATCACCTTGCTGTTCGCGTCAGAACCCTCACAGAAGGCAGCTTCCTCACCATATGCATACAAGTGCACTTCCTTGTTTCTCGGAAGGCTCGTTGACGCCTTGGTAAAGATGCGACGGCATACAATCCAATCTCTTTGAATCGTGAGTGTGAGTGGATCCTCGGTTTACACGAAGCTAAACAACTCACGAGCGATGATAGATACTTATTGGCATGAGCCCTTTCTTGGGTAAACTGCCTGCTTTAGTCAGTCAATTCAATCACCGGTGTCCTGCGACAATCCTTGCGCCTCATTTCGATCCACTCACCAAGTATCTCGCTTTGACACTTCCTTTTTTTCTTTGTCTTGTAATAGGTTTCAAAGGCGGGTCTAGGCGTTCGTTGACGTCGAGTCTGTTAATATAAGTAAGCAGACTTCAGCGCACCTCGTATTCTTCGCATCCTCAACTCTGATCCTCTCGTTCTTTCCATCTTTCAGCTCGCCTCCTTTCTTCTAGCTTGCTATTGCAATTCGGAATTCCAAGTGGACGCGTTGTAGACGCGTTGTGTAGAGACTTCTTATCGAATTGGATCGAACTGGCGTTTCCTGGCCATCTTCGACTCATTGGAGCAGCAATTTTCTTGCGTTGAGGATGAACAGAAAGATGCATGAAGACGAATAAAAGATGAAAGGGGGAAAATTGAGAATGACATCATTGCCGGTCTGCCGCCATCGATATTTGATTGGACTTGAAGATCCGATCATTTCTTTCTTCTCCCTTTTTTCATCCTCTTTAGTCGCGGGTTCGCTCCTAAAATCTTTGCTATCTGAGAAGGTGCCCAAACTGCACAGGGTCAAATTTCCCAAGTTTCTCTGCCCATAATATTTGTAGCGGAATGTTGAATTTTCAAAAGCCGAGTTTGAGGCTTTGAGCCGAGTTGAGAGTTCAACCAAATTTATTCCGAGAACTACGAGGCAACATCGTACAGCTCCAGAGTTCGATATAGGGTGGGTCAGGATCGCTTTATCCCTCATCGTTTACCAAAAGTGAATCGTCCTGGGTTGTCTTCCCGCTCCTAATCGTATTTGGACAACATTACTCGTCAGCGAAGAAAACTGCAAAGAACATTCATGGTGAGTCTCCGGGCAACACAAGAGGGATATAAGGTCGACTACTCACCCCGGAGCCAATGAAAGACTCGGCAGCAGTCAACACCGCCATATCAACCGCCTGCGAAACGGCGTATTCCTCAAACATCAAGTCCATATCCAACGAACTCGACACCCCCCAGCCGTCAGCGCGCAGCAGCGCACTCAAGCTCCCCACCCATTCAGAGGTACCATCTGTAGCGATATAGACATGGCGAAGATCTTGCCTAGGAAACGACCTTCCGGACGCCGCTTCGGCGCGGATAGAATTTATTCGCGAAAGCATCGCGTCAGTGGTGGGCCAGCAATGAGCCAATGTCGCGTCCGCGCGCGACTGCCCCTCAAGTACATCGAGGTAGTCGGGGAGCACCGGCCATGAAAAATATTGAGCTGGGGTGGAATTGTACATCGTCGGACGAGAGGCGATTCCAGGCGTGCCTAATTGATTCCACGCATTATATTCCAGCTCGTCGTGTGCGAGGTAACGACAATGCCCAGAAAAATCTCCACGGCGGATATGAATCCCGAGAAGCCCCTCGATGGGCGGGGTAGCTGCGTTATATGATGAGAAGGATCGGAAGTGGTAGGGTTTCGCGGTGATCGGGGTGAGTGACGGAGGTGGCTGGTTTGAATTCGTATTGAATAAATGATGATTCCGGAAGAGCGCAGCGGTGATCAAGGGAGACCAAGAAAAGGCCGTCAGTGCTGGGGAAACGCTGTACGAGGGCCAAAGTGAGATGATTGTCTTATGGCTAAACGCTTCGGTCAATACGACGTTATCAAAAATTTGAGGTGGCACAAATCTTACTTGAAATCCCAGGAAAACCCGCCATCGATGCGGACACACGGCGCACTCAGATCGAGAAGTTTTTGTGATAACATGGTCATTATATCCTGAGCTTCGCTGCCTTCGTGAAGCCCCATCTCCCGCATGGCTTCATGATAGTTAATAGATACTCGCTCCGAAGGTGGACACACAATTTCCCACCACTCCTCCGACACCGCTCGTCTGGCAAGGCTGTCTGTACCGTCTGCAGAAAGCGCCCCACCAGCTGTTGGACCAGATATAAACGCATTGATGGGAACATGAAGTTGGTGTCGTTTGCCACTGGGAAGTTCGTCGGGGAAGGGAGGATGTTCGCCGGGGATGTAATCTGAAAAGACATAGGCGCGTTGGCTGAGATATGCGAGGTGCGTGTTAAGCAGTCTGGAGACAGGTCAAGAGAAGAGAACTGTCGATGAAAAAAGACTCGACGTACTGCTCTTGAAGGTGATTGTTCCATCTATTAGAGAAGAGAAAGAGTAAGCTACAATAGGCAGCATAGAGGAAACGAAAACAAACCCTCCTATCGTCCTTCGCGGGAAATAGAGATATCTGGAAAATTTAGCTGATATTATTGGAATGGTGCGGCTATGACCATAATCTCACCTTGGACGATCCGACGACACTTTCACGAACAAGCTCGGCTTGATGTGTTGCGGCAAACTTCGCTCGTGAAATCTTATCTCGGGAAACGTTGGATGGCCCAGTTCCAGGCTCAGTGGATCGACGATGAGGGGAGGAAAGGCATTCCATGGCCGATCGGGACCTCGACGTGCGAAGATGATACAAGAAATCGTCAGCAGGATGAAGGCAGCCAAGGAGAAGCGGACACATGTCGATGTCCTCGAGTAGGGCCGCGGTATCGAGATTGGTGGAGAAGATTTCCAAGTCATACGATGCGTGGAGGCGGGAGTAATTCAGAGTTGCCGTTTTTATTGGACATTGCTTTGCAGTATTGTAGTATCATAAGTTTGCTGCGTGTAAACCCTGTAGTGTCGTAACGAGGTTCGAATACCGGCATAGCTAACCAGTACTGAGCCAGTGTTTCGGAGTTAAGCCTCGACTCGAGGAGGACGAGAATTTGATCGGTATTTCTGAACCACTGCCGCGCTAGAACTGATGGCGGCGGGTAGCGCGGGTTTGTGTGGACACGGTATAAAATATGCGCAGTTGGGTCGTGCCCTGTAGGTGATCACATGAAATTCAAAACAGCGCGAGAAAGCCGGTATTCGCAATTTCTCGAAATTGTGTCTTGGCAAGAATGAAAATAGGTGAGAACAATAGCCGTGAATATGAACAAACCGCTCCACAGACCGTTCGGACGGCCGCTCCCAATCATCAGCTTAATGGCTTTGCGGTACGTCGCTTCCGGCGCAGTAGAATTCCGCCGTAATAGAGACGGTATTGCAATTGATGGAATGAAGAACTGTTGTTCAGCCGTTTCCTATAAACTTCAATACACGCTTGTCAACAAGTACATGTGGCGAGTAAAAGTGAGACCAAATACTAGGAAGCAGGCGTCCTGTCAGCCTTGAGTCCAGCTTGTTGTAGCCCCGCGTCAATTTCTGTCCACTGACCAACGAACCCAGCGAAGTTGTCCGTAGATAGTCGAGCTGTTGCGCGAATGTTTCAGTTTGCTGATGTCAGTACCAACGCGTAAAGAGATTAGCAAACGTGAATATTGCTAACGTGAAAAGATCCAGATTTGTGCGAGGTGGTTCCGCTTTTCATCGGGACAGAATCAAGTCAAGTTCGATGTCATCGGCAATTGCGCTGCCGCATTGTCACATCTGCGCAGTATCCGTAGTCGCGGTGGGAGTGCAAGAAGCTTCAATTCTGCCCGTAACGCGATCTGTAGGGTGGAGGAGGCAGATGCCTCTGTAACGGTCCATTGTCTTCTGACCTTGAGTATACCGCCACCGAAGATACGTTCTGCGGCTCCGCTTGCAGACCGATTGACAGAAAGCCTGTAATCCGAAAATACAGACCGTGAGTCAAAGACATACTTTGCCTACGGATGAATTAGACCACATCTCGCTCCAATCTCGCTCATAGACTCATCTCATTCCCGTCCAACTTGAATTCTCGTCCCTTCGATTCATTTATTTGTGGGAGATCTGATGAAAAAACTAGACCGCAGCATGCTTTCTCATGGAAGCGCAGTATATGACCATATTTCGGATGTTCAACGGGCGTGCTATTCAAGAGTTATTACAATTCGGTGACTCCAGTCGATTCTCGAGAGGGATGCTGTACTACCCAGGCATCAAGGCGACAGGACTCCTCGAGGTCCCACAAGCTTCGGGGATTGTACATAGAGAGCAGTCCTCGTTCGATTCCCAGCAGAAAGTGCGAAGTCGAGGGCTACGAGCAGCAAAAGACGAAACAGATGAACGTTGGAAGCAGACGACGATTGATGGAAACATTGATGTCATCAAAGCCTCACTGACTTTCAGACTCCGACTCTTTGGTCCTCCCCAAATCCTCACCACTTTCTGGTCCCCACTCCGAAACTGGCTACGATCTCTGCATGATGACTATCTCAACTTGTTGGGGTACTGTTCAGCTGGTTCGCCCACCGACTTCAGGTACAGGTCAGTGGTCAGTGGTCATTGTAGAGAGTATTTAAAAATTTTATCCGAGACTGTGAAAAGGCCGAAAGCATCTAGAATCGACTCCGAAACCTTCGATGATCGTTAGAGCTGTTTCGAATGCTGGTTCTAGCCATTCAATTTTGAGAGCCTCGTCGGCGTGCACCTGTTTCCTAATGGCTGGCAAAACGAGACCTTCACGTCCTTATTGCCATCACCACTGGCAAGTTGGAAGATCTGCGCAGCTGTTCGAAAATATATATAGCCCGTCCCAATTGCCGATAATCGATGACGGAAACTATTCGAGGCGGCGATACAATAAGTTATCGACGAGGCAAGTTGTTCTCTCCCGTCCGTTGTGCTTATAATTGTATCATATTCTAGAACCACTCTCCATACGATTGGACCCTCGTTGTTGCACAACCAGTAAATTCTACTATTTACAACTCACATGTGTTACAGTTGCGATCTGCTGCGCCAGTTCAATTGAGCACGGCTTCCAAACGCGGGATTCCGATTTTCATTTGGGAAAGCGAGGGCACTAACAAATCTCCGAGTTACTCGTAACGCATCGAGCAACGAGAAAGCTGAGCTCCACTGCGCAACGACTATAATCCGTCTCTGCACGAATGTCTCCAATGGGCCGGTGTTGTGGACGCCGTTACCCAGTGTTCACAGCTTGCAATTGTTCTCGGAACAGCAGCAGATTTCATGCACTCGACGGTGCGCATTTCACAGCAACTTTATGCCGTCCCCCATCGCACCCGCCACTATCGGTTTCAGACCGGGATTCTCCATGATATCTATGTTCATCTGACGTCTGATTCCCACCTAGACGCTGCGAGGCACTGATTCGTTCTAAGCATATCCCGCACCCTACCAATGTGTGTGTTCTGTGCGCAGTCCTCTAAAAGATGAGATCCGCACAAGAACTCATACACCGATTTTCGTTCCCGTATGAAGTCCAGGAGCTCTTCCCCGTCAATTCCCCAATTTCACTCGACCAGTCTTCGATTATCGTTCGCTGGGCTGGTCCTGTTCACGATTTTCTGGCTCATCTTCACAGGTCAAGGAACCCACCAACCTTGGACCGCCTTCCCTCCCCTCGTCGTCGATCCATTGGCTCAAGAATTGGGTCATCCTACCTTTCTCGAAATACGCTTTCATGAGAGGAATTTGCCTCAACATGTCAAACCGAGTCTTCTGTTGAAAGGACCGGATCGTCCAAGGTCAGATCATGCTAACATGGACTCTACTCTACTCTCACTGAAGTAAGCCGTTCAGATATCTGTATTTTGCGCCTCCGCCAGCTGGGCTTGGGTATGCTCTTCCTCTTCTCCCTCAAACGCCAGTCGCTGATGGGTGTTAGATGGAATAACCTACTTCAACAATAGTACGTCGATCATCTCCCAAAATATTTGTCTTGTCTTGACACATAACAGTCTTCTGAACACACACCTCGCATATCTCAGCCAACGCGCCTACGTATTCTCAGACTACATCCCCAGCGACCATCCTCCCTTCCCTGACAAACTGTCGACTGGGGCGCGACATCAACTTCACATCCCCATGAACGCGTTTATCGCTGGTCCCACAGCCGGCTCGGGGCTTTCTGCCGACAACACAGATAGTCTTGCGAGACGCGCAGTCTCGGAGGAGTGGTGGGAGCTTGTCTGCCCGCCCTCACAACGCGTAAATCTCGGTTTCCATCAAACCATGTGGGAGTTGGGGCTCGACGAATTCAGCGAAGCTCATGATACGATGTTTCTGTGGGCGCGCAAGCTGTTAGACATGAAGGCGCCGTGCGTTAACATTGAGGGTGGTGGGCCCTGGAACTTCAAGTGAGCATGAAACGGTTTTGTTGTTCTCGCGAAGGCGGCGATTGAGCCATTTCTTCAGTTACCCAAACATAATATCCCTGTGGCCCTCATACAGCATCTCTCCGGCATTGACCGCTTTTGCATGGTCTCCGCTGATCACCGCTGCTCTCTTTCGGAATTTCCACTTCTTGAGTCCGAATCCGCCGCCTCCGTCTGTCTTCCCCGTCACGATCAAACCCTATCGATTCCAATCCTTCTCCCCATATCGTCCCTCCACTCCGCCCATCAAAGGACTTCTCGGTGTCCATATACGGCGAGGAGACTTCAAACATCATTGCTCCGACCTCGCGGACATAGGGCTCGAATACAACGCATGGAATCAATTAGGTGCACCGGGAATCACCACCCGTCCGACACGAAACAACTCATCGCTGCCTCCTGGATTTACTTGGCCGATGCTACCTGACTATCTTGACATACCTGGGGGTCAGTCACGCAGTTCAGCTATTTTAACTCATTGCTGGCCAACGACCGACTCAATGCTTTCACGAATAAACTCCATCCGCGATGAAGCAGCCTCGGGGGAAGGCTTCCCTCCCCAAAATCTTCAACGTATCTATATTGCGACCGACGCCGATGCCGAATGGATGAAGAGTATAGCTGATCTTTTGCGCGTCAACGGATGGGAGATCTCGAGTTCGTTGGATATAGATTTATCGTTCGAGGAATACGCCGTTTCGCAAGCAGTCGATATGGCGGTTTTGACGGCTGCAGAGTCGTTTATTGGTGCTGGGGTAAGTAGTGTTATCCTCTCTGGGCTTCTCTCATTTTCCTGATCCTGAGTTTTCCTCGCAGTTTTCTTCACTCACGAGTAATGTTGTACAAATACGACTAGCCGCGGGAAGACAACCGGGAACGATTCACTTCTGGTGATTCTCGGGTTTGTAACCATTTCACTATTGTAGCTGTATGATTTATGATACGATTTTGTTTCATTTGTATTTTCGCCTGGTTTCGGAACAAGTTGAAAACGATCCTCAGTGTTCAAGTTCTCTTACTTACTTGATGCTATTGCCGGGTCGAAGTACCTACTTGGTAGGAAAATTGCATCCTGCGCTCCATGCGGAAGCACATGTGCGTATATTCTACTTTCTCATTTGATTCCTGCCTCAGTTGTTGTGAAGTTTGTGAAGTTGTAAAGCAAAGACTTGTAAATGGTTCTTTCGGCCGGTCGACTTCGGCCTTGCCTTGGTTCGGCCGATTCTGGTCACGACGTCACACTGTGACTCACTCAACTCGAACACTCATCCCCGAACACTCAGATGGGTCAACCGGAATCGTCTGGCATTTTTCCCCACTCATGGATTTCTTTGAACTGAGGCTTGAATCTGGAACTGCCGACCGCTCGCTAAATCTCACCCCTCTGCATGCCAACTCTCAAAACCTTTCCTTGATTTTCTCAAGATTTTCTCGCCACTGCGCAGGATGCAGTGATCTGTTTTTAATCGAGTCTCGCATATACTTATGTTTGTCTATATCAGCCGATCCCCTACTCACACCATCTGCTCGTACCGCTGGCTCAACCTTCCTGCAAGCTCCGTAGCGTTTCCGTCTCTGCTCCGTTGTGGGTTTGTCTCGGCTCCGAACCCTGATCGAGGATCTTGTAAGCGAGATATGACGCGTGAGTCATTGATCTGCCTCGAGCGCTTTCGGTTCATCGAATATTTTTCCATACATTTGCGGTCGAATTTCAAGGAGACTTTGTGTGTCGTCCAGCCTCCCTCCATGTTCACCAGTAGCGGTCCGTCCAATATACAACAGGATCTCGCGTACCGGTCCTATAATTCATAGCACTCCCTGATAACCTGACCCATATCCCCCATCATCCGCCGATACGCTGCCCTCCACCACCCTACTTCCTCTTGATAAAATCCTCCGTCCCTCCGTTCACTCTGCTGCATTGCCATCTCAATCTCTTCCGGCGATAGTATGCTCGGCCCTTTATTTCTGCCATCGAGAATGAAAGGTTTCGTCATCGTATAATGTACGATGCGCATCTCCGGCGCGAGACGGTCCCAGAGAGCGGGGCTTCGTGTCTTAATAGCGAGGTTTGCGTTATAGATGTAGGGAAGACGCAGCGCCGTGCCGCCAAAGTAGAGATTGAGGAATGCCTGCTCGGCCTGCTTGAGCGGGTACTGGGCTACTTCCATCTTCTCTAGCATATCCGCTACGGGTGAGTCGTATCAGCAGCTGCATCCTTTATGTGCGAAGGAAGCTAAACGTACCAAGGACAGCCGAAGAGGGGCGGAAAGCCAGTACACCCGCGTTAAACGTAATACTAAAGCCCCGTGTATCTCCCGCTCCGTACACATCTGGAACCGCGGCGAAGCCAAACGGGCTGTCGAAGAGCTCGTCGAAGTTATGGCGGACCAGCGTATCCGCGTCGAGGTACACCGCGCTGTCGAAGCCGCCCATCGTTTTATCCAGCGCCCAGATATTCAGCTTCGTGTACTGATCCCGAAACCGCCGGTGGATGCCTTGGCCGTCGTGTGGAGGGTGAATGAGCGGGACGGCGTAGGGCTCCCAGCCCGCGGCACGCACGATGCAGAGGGCTTTTGAGGAGACGCGGTCGCTGAGGTAGGGGAGGAGGAGGCGGGCGGTGGTGTTTGCGCTGCGTGCGGAGTAGCCCAGGACAGCGACAGCGATGGCGAAGTCGTCTGAGTAGAGGGAGGAGACGACGGCTCGTCGTGAGCGAGGGGATGGTGGTGTCGTGGGATCAATCGTTACAGGAAGGGAATTTCTGTGGGAGATGAAGGCGTATCGGTGAGTACTCGAGAGAGGTGAGGAGGAGGAAGGACTCGCAAATTTTGGTAGTTGTCTAGAGGGCTGTATGAGCCACTCCGTAGGAATCGGACGCCCCATACCCAGGCGATGGCAGAAGTCGACATGACGAGCACGAGAGCGATTAATATTCTGGCCTGTTGGCTACATCGGGCGCGAGGAGGAGGCCGATCCCCGTACGACGTTGGAAGGCGCTCATAGGACCAGCGACCAGAGACTCGAGAGAGGTAAGAGGACATGGGGAAATCTGGCCGAAGTTTTTTTAACTGATAGTTACCCGTATACATGTCATCGGCTCGGTGGGACGGCGCTGAATTGAATTCGTTAAATTGGCCACGGGCCATCACCTGTTATATGCCGGACCCTGTGTTCTGGGAAGCTTCAAGAAGTTTTAAAGATGGCGTGGCAGACACGTTGACCAAGTGCATTCAATGCTGCGGGAAAACTGCTTGCTCTCTGTTCGAAGAGCCCGAGATATCATGATTTGGATACATATCTCATAGATGTGAATCCTTGTCGGCAGCTACATTCACGGTCCAACTATTAATGAATCAGATGCAATTCCCGTGCGGAGCGCATTATCAGCGTATGGGCGCCTAATGAATCGGGAGTCCAACTGAAAACGTGATTACAAATTGCAAAGGGGTGAAACAACGGTCTACCTCCGCACAAAAATACCAAGTTGCAGAAGACTCGGAGGTGCTCGTATGACAAAGCAAATACGACCAGGCCTACAAATACGATTGTGAGTCTTGCGATCGTTATGATTTTTCTTTTACAGACCAATTCAACCAGATGCAACGAAGTGACGAAGTTGCCAAGAACTTCAATAGAAGTCATAAAAAAGTGCTCAAATATTCTCGGAGGTAGACTGACCTGTATGGCGATCGCCGATCGCAGTAACTGCGCAACTACTGCGTAACTGCGCGAGGCTCAACCGATTCTATACGACCTGTCCAAAAAGGGAGATGTGTCAAAAAACAAACTTCTTGGGCGCTCCGTGCGGGTGATGGCCGCGGGGAACTATTTTTGGAGCACATGAGATGGGTTCGGGCTGCGGGTACAGCGAGACAGTGTTGTTGAAGTTTGGTCTCGTCCGAATTGGAAGGATATGTTCTGTGAGTCATGAAGCAGATGAAGCCGGTAAATCTGAAGCAGATGGGTCAAGTTGACTGTTACGAGCGACACTCCTCGCAATGGGATTATAACGACTTGATTATCTTGAGTCCGGCTTTCCTTCGTCTCCCCCAAACATGCTTTCACGAAGCCCACCCATGACCTATTTTGGCGTAGAAGATTTTGCTGACGGATCACAATCCCTTCGTTCGGCGCCATTTCCGGCCGGCAGGCAGGCTCTCGGCGTGCAGTGGCGGTGCTGCGGCATTGCGGCATGTTGAAAATCTCAAGTTAGTTCGAGTTCCTCACCACGCAATTATTTCATGAGCATTCTGGGTAATTTAGACGTAGCTGTGAGGATCAGATGCATACTTTGAGTTACTGTAACTCCAGTGAACTGATAGTCGAGGCGGTGAAAGGAAGGTGATTCTCCAATGATTCTTTGCTAATTTTGAACGGTATATGTTTCAGGCTTCATTGGAAGTTCTACTTATAAGTATTCCGACTGTGTTCAGCCCCACAGAGTGAGATTATCTCTGTCTTTTGATTGCTCGATGCCATCCTAGAGCTCAATTTACTCGTATAGTCAGTCTAAGCCATACTCAAATGAACATACTCCTCGGTCATCTCCTGAACATTCCGAGATAAAAAGTCCACTTTATTGAGGGGAATGTATTACACTGGCCTTGCCGCGGCCCACAATAGTAATGCGAATAGCTTCCTGTGGAGTTGATAACCACGATCTCTGATTCTACAGCCGATCTTTGAGCCACCACATTCACTATACCTATACCTAAAGCCGTGTGTGGAGCAGTCAACAGCATTCGAGGATTAAAAACTGTACCCAAATAGCTCAAAATACGCACCAGTGATGGGGCAAAATCACGATATTTACAGTATCGAGCAAACGCTCAAACAAATCGTATAAAGCCCTCTGTTTCAGCTCGTCTCCTTCCTCAATACAACCACCAAGCCCAACATGAAGTTCACTCCAACTTCCTTCGCAGCCCTCCTCACCTTCGCTCTCACCGCCCAGGCTGTTTGCCCCGGGTTCAACTTCGGCATTGGCAACCAGATGGATCTCGGCGGCGGTGTCAACCGCTGTGAGTTCAATTCAATATATTCCTGGCCGTCACGTTCATCGGCGAATGCTAACGAAATCTGTTCGTATTATAAGGGAACGTCTATGATGACAGCTGCAACGTCGTCGACGGACTCACTACTAACCAGAACCCTTGCGACCAGGGGATCTTTGGGTGCAGTCCTCCTCCAGTGATTTTTGACCAATACACTAGTACTTTCACGGGATTAGGGTCAGTTTGGTGTTTCTTTTTCTGCTTGCTTTCAATTCAACTCACCCGATGCTTTATTCAGCTATGCCTGCCGCACCGACCCCAACTCGGGCACTTGTGGCAGCGATGTCATCTCGGTCTGCGTAAGTTGTCGACATTTTGTCCGAGTCCTTGAGTTCGTTCCTGTTTTTCTGATTTACATCTTCTACAGTGCCGGAACGATGGAAACTGAAGCAAGTCAGAGCAAAGCATGTAGATTTATATGCGACTCTGTTGGGTTGAAATATAGTTCGAATGTCCTCTCATTTCGGCTCTAGAGCTTTTTCGTGAGACGCTGTGCTTGATGAACTGAAGTCTGGAGTCCTGGTGCAGGAAGAGTAGTAAGGCAAGCGGAAGCCAGAATGTCAAACCTTGTTAAAAAGGAGATCCGCTGGGCAAGTTGACTTCACCCCTTGCCAAAACCGATGGGTTCAACCCACAAGTTCACTGCAGGCTGCAGCATAATAATTTCAGGTCTAGTGGCCGGCCGAGTTTCCGACTTGATCGAGAGTGAAAAATCGGCGATTCAAAAATCAAGGCAAAAGACTTCGGTCTCGTTTCAGATAGTCGGTATCGAAACTCGAGATACATCAGAGTTAGACAGGATCGCCCAGGAGGAGGGTACATTGCATTGCACGAAAGAACTCGCGTCTGTGTTTATGTGTGTGGAACTTGCAATGGGCGATTTTCAGGGGCAGGGATAAAATGACATTGTGACATTGCAAGTGACGCGGCGCTGACATTGCAAGGTTTTGACATTGACATGCGCAGCGTCAATATTGACATTGCAGTGACAATGCACCTTAAAGACATTGACGCTGCACAATCTGGTGTTGACACTACTGTTGCAGCCAAACTAATGTACTGCCAATGGTCAGTGTTGGTTAAGCCGGCCCTCACCTTATCACTAATCGTTCAATCGCACCAGAACTTGAACCATGTTATCTCGTTGATTGGTTGTTCAAAAACAGGAGGGAGAGCCGAGCGATGGATCAGAGCAAGTCTTCGGGGAGGGCAGGATGGCGATAGTCATATTTTAGAATCAAACTCACCTCATGAGAGACAGAGTCGAAGTGAACTTGGGTTTGATTTACTTGATGCACCATAAAATTGAACTCGAGACATAACTTGAAGTAAGTATTGTAGATGTTCATGCTGGAAAGAGAGACCGCTGAAGATCGAACACAGGTGAACTTATTAGTTCGAATCGATTTGAACGAAAGAAAGAAAGAGAAGCTTACCTCGGGATAAATTGGTATACGTTCATCAAGCTTGCTTTCTTTCAGTTTGGTTGTCTAGTGGACGCCGCGCTGTAATAGAGGAAGGTTGAAGTCAACTGGAGTTAACATGAAGGAAGGTGAATTTCGCTTACTTGAATCAATACAAGATATCAGAATACCTTGGGCACACGCGCGCGTTTGATACGGGCATAGATTTGCCTTCAAAATTCAAGTCTGACAGGGTAAGGAATTGAAATCAAACATACCTGGGATAGAACCGGCTTTCGGCGTCTAGGGTGTAAAAGAACGAGGTCAGTATCCACTCGAGTCGTGCATTGAAATAGAATTTGAATACATACCGGCATAGTTTCGGTATACGTTCAATTGTGGAGGTACGCTCGAGCGCGATTCAAGCCGGCATAGGTTTGGCTTGCGAAATTCAAGTCCATGATCAGAGTAAGTGATTGGAATAGAATGTACCCGAGACGAAACTAGCATAGTTTCGGCGTCAAACGTGCATCACACGGAGAGCTTGGTGCGGATTGGCATGGTCTTGGCATCTGGGGTGTGCAAAAAGGGAAGTCAGTATCAGATTGTCTCGAAAATTACAAAGAGTTGGACATACCTGGTAGTATACCGGCATAGTTTCGGTATCGGGCCAAATTAAGGGATCTTTCGAACGCCTAGGAAGTAAAATGAAGTCAGATTGAGTCGAGATAGCGAACGGATTATCGATGCGCACCTTTTACCAAGTCCAGCTCGAGCTCAGCTCCAAATCCAACACCAAGGAACTCCATAGTAAGAACTTAAAGAATAATCAACAAACGAACTTGAAGAAGGAAAATGTTAGCCCACTGAGGATCCCCGAGACGGCGTCAAGCTTGAAGTAAACAGAGAGCTGCGTGCGGAGAGGCATAGCTCCGGCCTTGACATTGCGTGTGAGTCGATGAAAAATGAATGCATACCGACATGGTTTCGGTAACAACCTCGAGAACGAAAGGCTGGAAGAATCCAAGGTCAGTCAGGTTGAGTTCGAGAGTGAAATGAATGGATAGCACACCTTGCTTCAAGTCCAAGTCGAAGCCAACTCCGATTCAAACGAGTTTGAAAATCGTACGCGGCCTTCACAATCGAACACATTCAGTCAATCTCAAGATTCAAAGTCACTGGTCGTACTCACCCGAACGAAATCAACCCAACCTCAATGAAGGTAAGCCGACGTTCATTCTGCAACTAATCTTGACCCGGTTGTGACAAAAGGAATAGAAAAGGTGACAGAATCGGCTCACCAAGAGATCGAAACGGTCCCGAACTCAAGACGGGTTCAATCTTTTGAAGTGCTACTTGCGTTGTTGAAGACAAAGGGTGGAAGAGACTATCAAACGGTCAGTACTTAATCGTTTATAATAGCGGTATTAAAACCTACCTAGACAGTCAGAACGTGCATCTCATAAAGCTATCCAAACGGTCAGTAATTCAAAGCTGAAGTCAATAAGCAACTCACTTACCTCGGACGCACACAGTTAGAATGTGCGTCTCAAGTTAAGGGCGAATACAAACCTAATGAAAGGTTAGTAAAGCAATAAATTTATGTGCGAACCTCTTTGACATTATTGACACCTGGATCGAAGAAACTCTTTCCAGGCGCACTTTCTCGGTTTTGTTTGAAGATATCGAGCTAAGCGCCCGTTTAGCGCGCATGTCACAGGGGTGACGATTCGCGTTGCTTTCCTAATTCGGACTAATCATCCGTGAAACGCGCTCCCCATTCTCCACCCTCTCCTCATTTCTACCTACTCGGTTTCTCCGGAACCCAAACTAGATGTATAGGAGAGCGTAATAAACAATAACTGAAGTTATATGACAACGTAAGGTTCCGATCGGAACACTACAACATCTCTCCACCACTCACCTCGAGGTGTCCCAGCCATCCGCATATAGTTCGAAACACTGACTCTTCTCACCCCGAATCAAGGTTAGACGCGAGCTCAACGCGTTTTGATGTCGTGAATGATGCATCTATTGAGAAAGAAAATCCGAATTTATATTCATTCACTCACCGGCCGAGGCCTTCTAATTGACCCCCCTCAAATATTGAAAATCTGAAGAGAGCAGACAGTTCAAAATTAACACCGGTACAACATACTCAACAGGCATTGTATTTGGCAATACTTTTCCTAAACACCACGTTTCCAGCAAAGGCATGAATTTTCGACTTTAACCTCCATGTGCGGAGACAGATAGTGTTGGGTCACCATCGTAAATTTGGTTCAGAATGATCGCATATACAGATATATGTGAATGACTCGCAAAACAGCTTGATATAGGCAGTCTACAACCCGAGAACCGTTTCGAAGACTGTTTTGCAGGGTTTTCACAGTCACTTGTGTAAAACATCATCTCCCCCGACCCATGCAACCTTAGTTCGGCAGATATTTTGCACTATTGAGTAGTACTCGTCAATCCGGAGACAGCAGAAGTTGTCTCGGGCATTCGGGCAGCCTATGCTAAGGAGTAGAAAAGTTTTTGTTCGAGACGGAAAAGCCGGAACGTGCGGGCCGGTCATCCGTCGCCACTCTAAGTTTGTTTCTAGAGCACGCTTTTCTGCATTTCCCATCGCGGTTCAGGTTGGAAGTCGATTCATACTACTAGCAGTAGTATAGCATATACTCAAGACACAATATGCCGCTGCCACAACTCATCGCCGCCGAATCACCGGTGGTGTCTAAACTTGGCTTTTTGGTCAATGGTTTCACCAACGACACGGCGGCTCTTCTTTTCTCTTCTCTCTTCCACTCCAGCCTGGTCCAACAGACATTATTGAACTACGCTCCTACCAAATTCAAACTTGCACAGAAGTTCATTACAATCCACTCAGAAGTTCAGGTTGAAATATTTGTCGCCGTATCAAATTCAACCCTCGAGCGCGAACGGCAATATTCATTGGCTCCGAGAACATAAGATACAATTATCCTGCGCTACTGTCGGTGATATCGGTGAAGAATACGCGGCTTTTCTAATTTTCTGGGCTGGTTGAAGGATGACATGCAATCCGAATGTTTGACTATTTCGTCAACAGCAGTCGCAGGAGGTGCATGAGTTGATTTTGAAGCATATCATGCCCTAAGCATAGCAAATCTCGTGCCAATGGTGAGTATTTCTCAAGTTCTGTTTCTGCAATGTCAATGTACACATTGACGCAGGCAGGGACGCAGGTGGCTGTGTATCAAGCGTCGATGTTGAACTTGATGAAGAGATACGCAGGTTTAGTTGGAATTCAACTGCAATTGAAAGTCCGGAACCATTGAAGCGGAGGCATTTTTGACTGACAATGTTGACGCAGGCACTGACATAAACTGACATTGCAGATATTTGAACTGACATTACGAGGCGCCGGTACTGACATAGCGTGCGTCACGAGTGACATTGCGAAGTGACATTTGACGCAGCAAACTAACATTTTGACATTGAACTTTGACGCAGCGAAAAAATTGACGCGTTACCATTGACGCAAACTGGCATTGACTGACATTTCAGGTAAGTTTAGTCAGTGGATTTCTCACCAACAATGATCACTAACGGTTCATGTACTGGTGCCGAACGATGTATTCAAGTGTCTACTATACCGCTACCGACTACCCAACACAATGCTCAGCACTTTCGGTGAGTTCAACCATTGACAGAAAATGCCAGCAACATTGACTGACGCAGACTGACATTGCATGCGTCAAAATGTCAAACATGTCAATGCAATGTCAAAATATCTTTGCCCGATTTTCAGCCAGGAGGATACGGTAACAGCGGCGTGCAGGTGGAATGAAGAGAGCCGAAGGTAATAAGTAGCTTGACCAACCTCAAGATAATAAAAGAGATCTGAGGATATTCAAAGCCTGAAAGATCACCTACAGGAGCACCGAGCAACGTGGAAGTTGAACGGTAGAACAAGGCTCATGGTCCGATCGTGGCGGTTGCGACGAAGAAAAACCGAGTGCATAAGTACAGGACCTGAGCATGAGTAGACTGGCGAGTTCCCGAGAGATTGCTAGTGCCTCGCTGCGAATTCGAAGACAGACGCCATGACGGTACTGAACACAGAGGCGTGGGAAATAATTGTTTGGCATCGTCGTGCTTATGGTTGTTTATTCACTTTTCTCCTTTGCTTTCGCCTTTCGTCGAGAGTTTGCATCTTCCAAGCCGCGCTACCGGCGCACGAGCTACACTCCCCCTCTACAACTCCCCGTTGACTGTCACCTATCCTGACCTGTGGCCACTTGACTGGCCAATTCTGAATTCGGAGCGACCCCGATCGCGACTCAGCCGTCGGCCCGGGAGCGGTGAGCGACATCACAGTGTGACACGCCCTAGGAGAAATATCGCAGGTTTGTCAAGCGCACCGAGATATGTTCTTGCCTTGTCTTTTGCCGTATCGTGTACTGTCGACGACACAAACTTGAGCCGCAAAAGCTCGCTATCATGTTGGCTCGACAAAGTTGGCTCGGTTCTGAACTTGTACTATACTTGGACTTACACATCAAAATGAACTATTAGTTCAAAATGCATTCGCTTGAGCTCATTTCTCGTCCGATTCCCTTCGGAAGTAGCGCAAACTATACCGACAGCTCTCCCATGTATGAATATGAAAAAAAGTTGAGGAAATTCGGGCACGTTTTGAACGAGTTAGAGCCCGAGCATCAAAAGCCACTGATGTCTTGCAAGACTTGCTCTGGATTTAATTTCCAGCCAAAGGAATTCAATAAGACATCTCTAGATGAGTCAGCAGCCATATATTAGCCTTCTAGTCAAATTTCCATGCTCAAAATCGCGTGGACGAGTGTACCACGAAAGTTTTTGGCTTTTTGTCACAAAAAGTAACGCTTGAGATGGCAGGGATCGGAGTTTGAAAATGTCACGGATATTTTGAAGTACGCTGTTTGTAGTGGTTTCTGCCCGTATTTCGCTCAAGAAAATTGCTATGTGCAGCCCAGTAGACCTACTCAATGCGTCTAGGAGCTACCGTAAAATTTTATTGGCTCAAAACTAAATCCAGAGCATGTTTTGGTGCGCATCAGTATAATTTGATGCGCCGGACTGTATCTCGCCCAATACCTGCCGGAATTTCCTCATTATTTTTACATAGGCGGCAAGCCAAAAGTTGTGTCTTTCATTTGCGCTACTTCCGAAGGGAATCGGACGAGAAATGAGCTCAAGCGAATGCATTTTGAACTAATAGTTCATTTTGATGTGTAAGTCCAAGTATAGTAAATACAGCTGGGAAGATTTTGCTACCTTTCTCTCCGCTTGACTCTGCCATCCTGCTTTCAATGTCTATCTGCGTCAAGCCTTCCTTGCTGCACGGGATTGCCTCACCGCTCGAAAGGCTTGTTGTAAAATCCCCTCCAACCACGATCGTCACCCAGCCTGCGCATCTCGCGCTGTAATCTTCCCGCGACTTATACTGTCCATGTTGACGTCTGGTTCCGACGCAAAGTATACATTATTCCCACTTTCTGACCGGGTTTCCGTGTCTCGTTGGCGCCAATTATTTTTTCCTAGGATCCCTCGAATATATCTCAGCAAACGTCGGTCAGAAACGGTGAAACCGGCCTCCTCTCAGACAACACGTTCTTCTACTTTCTGTTGTAAGCACTAGCCGCGACCGCAAAATGTTCCCCTCGCTATTGATCTTTTTTTTCGGACATTACTCTCAGCGGCACCTCCTCTCGAGACTCGAAACCTGTATGCAAAAAACGAGTCGGATCCACATCGACGTTCTCTTTGTACCCGGCAACCTCTAGGCCTCCTTTAGCGCATCGGGTGTGTCCTCGTCGGAACACCGCCGGACAGATACAACGACGCGTTCGTAATCCCAAGTACATAACTTGAACGTGAAAATCCTCTCTCGTCCTTGATGTCGTGCATCGCAACCCCCGGCAGCCCCGCACTGACCTCGGTTGTTGCGAACGACGGCCGACCTCGGTTGAACGGCAATGAGCTTGAACGCCTCTTCCGGACCGGAGAGGCGAATTTCGACAAGCACTGGCAGTCGGATGCGACTCTACAAATCTGGCAGGGACTTCCAAGTTTCAGGGCATTCGGTGTTCTGAGACCCGTATCTATTAAGAATGCTACCCCTGGCTCGACCTGGGCTATCGGAATATGGGGACGGAAACCGAACGGAATATCTGAGTCAGCATAGGTCAGCATTCGGCATTTCCTCCTCGGGGAAGGAATGATGCTTATCTGACGATCACCCAAGAAGGCTTTCTGGGAAACACGGTCTGTGAAATTGCGACACTTTCAGTATCACATGGCGCAAGGAATGTACAGGACGAATCGCGCACAAACCTGAATCTCTACGGCCAATAATCGATAACCACTGCTGTTCTCCCGCGTCGCTGCACGAAAGCTGTTCTTTTTCCTTGTGAAGAGCTGTTTTTAAGTTCAGAAGCTGAACCTGTGACCTTGCCCGACGGTAATCTGCGGCAACGTCCTTCCATCCGCTCCCTACCGGCCAGCTCTGTGGCCATTTCTCATGACCAAAACGGTTTAGTTCAAATTTAGTTCTTGCAGTTTCGGCGATTTAATGACGTGACACACGGAAGCGGAAGTGATGCAACGGCAATCCGGGTTCCATAGTTGTTCTGATCGGCGTATGTTTCTCCCCTGGTGTAAATCGCAGTAAGCACGGCCCGATGACTCCGATGTTGTTGAATCCGACGCTCGCGCGCAGGGTTTGAATACATACAGGGATTTCTCGGCTCGGGATTGCGTCAAGAGTTGGGATAGAAATGCGGCTTCGGCGGAAATCGGGCTCTCAAGCCATTTAGTACGCTTTCTTGGAGGGGCAATCTAGCCATGTACCGAGGCGAGGAATTCAGACAGTAAAAATCCAAAGCAGGAGGCACATCAGCAATGTTATTTCGGCGTTTTCAGTGGATGACATGGCTCACTAGTTCAGCGGTAAATGTGTATCCACACGATCCACGCTGTAAATTAAAAAGTATTTCAATGTGCGGACCGATGACATGAAAAAGTCCTTGTCACTGCTTATTTCTCAGAACCTCCGACACTTCGGAAAATAGGTCAAGCACTGGGATGAAAGGATGAATTGTTCAGAACACGGCTGTTGTCTGGTGATAGAGACTGATAGACGTCGAACTTTACAGCCAATGGATGTTGAGGCGATACGGGCGGGGAGCGGACTTAACCTGATAAAGTAACACGCAAGGCACGCAACCAGCGCGGATCAAAATATCTCTGGAGATCAGGGAGTTGATGGAAAACCAAGTTGCCTGATTTGGAAGTTGCCGTCGTCGTATGGCACTGTCATGTGGCGGTGTTATACGCCGTGATCCGAACAGAGTTTAAAACCCCGCTGTCGGAGTTTATATTTAATCGGGGGGTTCATGTAATTGTCTGTCCTTCGCTTTTGTCTGAGACACGATTCATGGTACGGAGAATATGAGTGCATTTGGGCTGCCCCTCTCCGGGAAATCGTTCCGCCCATGCTAGTGCTGATGCTTTTGAGTAGGAAAGGTTGTTCGGCGGATCCATCACGTCGCAAGGACCCGGGTGCGCTCCGGCATACAAGCCATGCTGATCACGTCGCTACGGCTTTGTGGGTCCGCATTTGGTGATTCAATGATTCATGAATGAATCGGAGACAGACCGGGTAAGGAGATAGTCCGGCCATTATAAGTAACCGCCGTCGAGAACAAAGGGCCGCCCTCTAATTCCAAGACATCTCCCCACGTCACCCACCCACCCTTCCCCACAATCTACTATCGCTCAAACCAAGCTCAAACGATGTCAGTGTCGCACAGTCCTCTGCCTGGACCTTTGCCAGCTTTCGGCTCCCGCTCAGATCCCGCTCGCCACACATCTGCACGGTACGTTCTGTGTCACATCCGTATAGCGAAGTATAATTGCTTACAGATCATTCAGCGCTGCAGAGTCATCGTCGAAATCCCTGATACGATTACCTAGTTATAAGGAGCTTACTGCTACGTGTGGCGAGATTACTCCCCCACCGAATAAAGCTGGCCGCAGCTCCTCCCTCTTCACTGCCGGCCTTGTACATCTACCCCCTCTCAAAGTGGTGTGTCACATAATTCTCAGCTTGTTTCTGCCATCTGAACCGTCTCAAAGCCAAACTCCCCTTCTCAACGCCCACCGTCCAAGCGGCCTTTCTTCGAAGAGGACGAACCAGACCACAAATACCTCGACCTCTCTTCGCATCTTCCTCTCTCCTCGCGCCGGCCTCGCCCAAGTTCGCCTCAATCCACCGATTCCATCACTTCCGCCTCTTCATCTTCACCTTCAACCCGCGCTGCCCCTTGGCCGGAATCTATGGCTTCGCACCCGCACACACACCCATTCCGCGCCAATCCATATGTTGTAACCACAAATACTAGTCCCAGTCTCTCCAGCGAAACTCTCCCCTCCCCGTCTTCGATCGGCTACGACATTCAACCACGGCTCAAATTCAGCCACGCCAAAGCGGGCGGACGCACGAAGAAACAGGCGCTATCGTGTTATTTTTGTCGAGAACGTAAGATCGCGTGTGGGAGACCCGACGATGGCAGTATGGATGGAACGTGCAAGTGCGTTTGGTCTTGGTTCTTTCGTGGCGGGACTTTGACTGACTGGATGTTTTCGTTCAACTAGTCAATGCGCACGGCGCAAAATAGAATGCAGGTACCCCACTGTCTCACATCGCGGGCAGCACAGTCGAATCAAGAGTGCCGCCAGGAAGCATGCTGGCGGTCCGGGGCTGGGAATGGGTGGCCTTCCTCCTCCCGCGCACGGCCAACACGAGATGGGGGGTATGGGAATTGGCAGAGGGAACAGTATGGGCATGGGTATGAGTGTCTCATGATGCCCGTGACGAACCGCTACGACAGCTATCTTTCTTCCGATTCATGGTGTGGCCGCGTCGACGGGAGATGAATCATGAGATGAATGTGGGATGGAATGCCATGATACGCCAAGGCTGTTCGTGCGAGTCCCCGCGGCGTTCTTACGAACCACGAAATTTGCGAGAAGCAAGCGTGGCTGATGTATCGAGCATCCATCCGTTCTTGCGATGGTTTTATCGCCTTCTCTCCTTCTAGCCGTGGGCTCGAGAGAGTGCGGTTGAATGTATGACGACGAATTCCTCCTGGAATACCAGCATGTATATTGTATGTACGTCTAGTAAATATGTTAGTTTGTTGTACATACCTGGGATCCACCCCAAATCCAGAATAACTTTGGTGTACAAGAACAAGACGGGAGTCCGTCATCCGTATATCCGTGTCAGCGAGCCACAAATCCGACGGCCCGCGCGCGAAACGGAAAGAACGGGAAGAAGTTCTGACAGCCTGTCCGACAGACAAATGTAGATGGATGGATGGATGGATCATCATCATGGGAGAAGTTGCGGGGCGGCGTTATCAACTGACAGCTTCTCTTAATTTGAACGGAACAATGATCCACAGAAAGTAAGGCTTAAGCAAGAAGTCGCGAGCGTTTGAAGTTGAACTGTGTGTGTGTGTGGGGGCGGAACGCTGGGGGTCCGCGCTGCTATTTGGATTCGACGCGTTCCAAAGATTGATTCCGAACGAAACAAAAACTTGAAAAAAAAGCTGCAACTGCGGGCATTTTGTCAGTTTCCTATCTTTGTATCTCTTCCGGGCCGTTTTCCATGCCAACCTCAACGACCATTGACATTGCGTCCGATCGAGGTCGCTCGTCGAAAGGGGAAACTCCGCGACACGGACGCGGGCATACCCCGAGTCCGAGAGGTACGCACGGTGATCACTTCGTACGGCGGCCATGCTGCCGACATATAGATTCAGACGGAATTGCCGGATTTGGCGGCGTTCTCTCCAGTAAGATTCGCGCAGGGTTTTGGTTGAAACGTAGGTCTTGAGAAAGCATATCGCAGCAAAGACGAAGTTCCGTGCAAATATGGAGGTGGTAGACGTGAGGGTCGAATGTACGGTATCCATGCGAAGTCGACATTCGTGGAGATACAACCGCCACCAGCCGAAGAACGACCGACAGCCAGATTCCGGGTTTGTGTGGCGACTCTAATATTCGGCGGCTATTGGGATTCCATCAAGATTTGTCGTCGATTAGGAGCTTTTCGTCAGTGATATTCTCAGGAAACCACCACTTTTACCACGCATGTATGCGGTCGGCTTCCTTCCTTCCAAACGTCCGAGAAGAGCTCGGTTGAGCCAGCGAGCATTCGACTCGCAACGCCAAATTAGTGCCAGTCCCGTGCGAGGTACCGCAAAATCTTGTGTGGAGGCTGCACTACTGCCAGGATGTCGGTCTCAAATTCAGAGTCCGAGCGCTGCAGAAGTCTGAACTCGCTGGGCGGGAGATTCTCTCTGAGAAACCGCGTAGAATTATCCGCCAATCAACTGATTCCTGCCCGAACCTTTCCTTCATCAAGGCCGAGACGAGGCGGTGTCGGAGATAAGTATTCTTCTAGTAAGTACCGTCTTGTCAACCTCCTGGTTCGCGTCGGTACGTGTTTGTTTGTCGATTGGCTCAGTTCTTCTTTGGGACTACTAGTACTACCGCCTGCTTCCTGTAATGGTATTTCTCAAGTTCTAATAATCGTTGTTCGAACATTCAAGAGTCTGTTCGAGTTTGTCTACCTTTCCTTTGGGTTGGAACACAGCCGCGCTCAACGGCTACTTGAGTCTACCTGATACATTTTCTGGCTCAGCTGCTACGTGGTGTATACGTTGTCGACGCGCAGTCGCGCCCGCGCCCCGACAGCGCTGTATTTTGTAATCTCCTCTTCGGTTGGTTGCACTTCGGGATGGTTCCAAATAATTATCTTGAAAGTAGCCCAACAAGTTTGAACCAAGGCAAGATTTTGTTCAGAGACAGTGGCTGCAACGAGCCCGAGGAGACCGCAAGTGAAGAAAGTCCGGCGGCCGCCTCCGATCCTCGACTTGGAATTCACTGAGCGGCCGCGCTGAGCAAGCCATTCGTAAGAATGTTGTCAAGCTGTTGAAACTGGTATCAGACAAGCAAGGATGCTGGGTTTGTGCAGCTAGCAGTTGCTGAAGGCGCATAATGAGGGAAAGGTAAGAAGGAGGTGGACGCGTCGCGTCTCCGAGACGCGCCGACAGCGTGTGAATCAATTTTCTACCCGAGCTCTCCCATCTTTCTCTCAATTTTCTCTGGTTTCTCTCTCGCATCAATTCTACCCGAGATTCTACCCGAGTTCTCAGAGAGAATTGTTCCCAACGGACTCAGTCTTCTCGAGCGCTGCATAAAAAGGGAACGGAGCAAGAACGGAGTCTAAAATAATAAAGCCAGCTCGCTGAGTTACTTGCTAATTCAGATCCGGGCCACGGAAACCGCCCTCGCGTACGACGTTTCTGTAGGACGTGAAAACGTAGAAATGGAAGATCAGAGCGGTGGAGAGCGGCAAGGCTCACAGTAGCAGCGCGTAGTCCAGGTTCTACTATGAAATGAGCCTAATCAATGGTGAATATTCGGAAAGAGCATTGAATAAAATGACTCCAATGAGCGAACGGGGTGTTGTAAATCGCGAACAGTCGTGCAATGTTTGTGCCCGGAGACCCAGCCGGCGACGAGCTAGCCTTGCTAGGTGGCTGCTGCCTCGGGCGCTTTCCAGACAACAGATTCTGAGTCTTCAGAGTCAAAGTCACTAGCGGCTTTTTGCGATTTGGGGGTGCGAAAGGCCCGTCACCTAGCCAGGGGAGGCGACTAGGGCCGCAAAACCCGGGATTAGACAGCAAAGGAATGTCCATGACGAGATCTTGTAGGGGTAGGAACTGGTAGGAAGAGGAAGAGGAGCACGGATTGCCGCAGCCGGCATCGGCGCCATCTGATCAAAATGTGACCGTTTCAGTCACAGTCAGTGACTCTGCAGAACTGTGCTTCGGACCGCCATGACGAAGACTCAGAACAATGGATATAGACTATCTGTGGCTTGAAAACCTTCAAGTCTGCGCTTTCTGGGTTTCACGCGTCTCACACACATCCGACCTCTTTTTCATTGCTTCATTCTGCGAGTATCTCCTCGTTAGCACTGGGGACTCGGTACTCACTGGCAGCCTGACTCGGAGGCCCGGGAGTTCAAATTTCTGCGCCGGGTATTTGATTGTGGTCGGACTGCTTCACCTCACGGCTTGATATAACGTCTATGGTCCTCGGATTGGCTAAGCTTCGACCAAGTTCTTCAAATCTGCTTTCCAATTGGTTCGAAGTCAAATGCTTTCGCTCAGCATCGCAAGTCCCCAGCTTTTCCACTTCCGTGCGCAGAAAATTACTCATTGGTGAATTCTTGCCGATTTTCAAGACTACCTCTCCCGCACGGGATCCATATCTTGTTGCATGTTCCTTTTCCTCAATCTAGGACTTCTGGGCTTGGCAGATTAGCTCGAACAAATGTCTTCATCGCAGCATGCAGCCACGGGCCCACCGTCTCCACATAGCTGCTTCGACCAAGATGCTCTCTGGTATCCGCTCCACTATGATCCATTTTGTCTCTGGACTTATCGTCGTTGACCTCACCTCAAATCACTCATGGTGACGATGCAGAAGGTACTTATTCCCACTCGCTTTTCCGAGAATCGAAATCGGAACTCAACAGACTTCAACAAACCGCGGAGAATTCGGTCCTGTGATGCGATTTTCATTCGCCTGTCGTCGTCAAGTCCACATTCTCCTCTCTGTCCCCGCATTCTTCTGCCTCATGTTTCTTCATAACATGTTCCCTCCGTGCTTAACATGAGACCAATATCAATGACGTCCGCTGGCCAATGCGACTTTGCCGACGTTGTCGTCCTGCCTTGGACATTCTCTGCCGCGCTCTTTCTCCGGTCGACAAATAAACGGAGAGAAAATACTCGTACATCTTGTTCCCTTCCCGTTGAATCAGCATCTTTAACACTCGCGCTCACGCACTTGGCATGCATGCTCTGGAGTCCTAGGTCTTTGGCATTCGCAAGACGGGTGAACTCCCTCAAATCTTTGCAGCTTGTTGTTATTCCCTCTCCCACGGAGCCTCATTTCAACCTCATTTCAACCCCGACCTGACATCCATCCAACACAAATCACGCCATCCCACGCCCATTCAACTTCCCGTCCATCCAGAACGCTCTGATGCCACCACCAACATCTCTCTCTGTGTTTCCTGCTGTGCAAACGCTCCACCCCGCTCCACAATGACGAGCGCACTCTCATTTTTACCGCGGTTTTGCTGTCCTCAGAGAGCCTCACCAAAACGGTTATGCCTACTCGAAAACATATAAAAGCCCTCGTATCCACCCTCAAATTCCTCACTCGAACACATTCCTCTGTAGTTCAAGCTCTCTCAAACAACCAAGATGTTCTCTAAGCTCTCTGTCGTCGTCGCCTCTGTGCTCATTGTAAGCACCGCTGGATGGCTACAACGAGGCTTTGTTTTCATCGCTAACAATTTATTGCAGACCCTTGCTGCCGCCATGCCCAACGGCACCCCTCCTCCCCCGGTCACTCCCCCGACCTCCAACCAGTGCTGCTCCAGCGTCGTCCCCTCCAGCAACGCCGCTGCCTCCGCCGTCGCCGCCCTTCTCGGGCTTGACCTCACCGGCGTCCTCGTCGACGTCGGGCTCAGCTGCTCCCCAATCACCGTCATCGGAAATAACTGGTACGCTCCTCCCTAGGCTCGATGTTTGTAAAGATAAATCTCATTCGGCGTCATTTAGCGGAGGCACCACCGTCACCTGCGACGCCCCCGAGAAGGAATGGGGTGGCCTCATCGCCATCAACTGCATCCCCATCACTCTCTAAATTGTAGCACCAGCAGTTTACACCATCAAGGCCTTTTCTTTCACCGCGCGGAATTTTTTTACGAGGCTCGATGTTGATGTAACTTCTATATTCTCGAACTATATGTGATACGATACTTTGTTTGTGGCTCGTGAATGATGATCAGTACTCTGTGCGTTTTCTCCGTGTCCGAATGCCTTTAACTTGCTGTGCTGGTACTTACAAGGAGTGGTCCTTGGGTGAACAAGAGCAGCTTATATGAACTATACAACCTGCATGAGTGCCTCACACGCATGGCCGACTTTGCGAATCTCAAAAGACCCTTCAACGACAAGGGTCGCCTACCAAGCTCGACCAAGACTAAAGACATGCTATGCCGACAAATTTAAAAGCTGCAACTCGCGAAGGTTTAACGTGTTAGAGCCTCCACTATATTCCGTCTTTCTACAGCAGACAGATGTTAGAAATTTGGGAATCGTACCAGTAAATCATACAAAATGGATATACAATTATGGGGTTGACACAGTACTGCGGCGTAGTGTAAAAAGAACGAGGTACTTGTTTCATTTAACCAGTATGCAGCCCATTACATTCAATTTACACCGATGTTCTCCCCTGAACGTCGACTTTCTCACCTTTTCCCCCGACTAACACGAGCGCTGGGCCGTTGACGAGATCTCTAGCCTGGCAGGCCATCCACGCGGGGATGTATTTCGCGGCGTTGAGGTCGGTGCTGGTGAATTCGGGATCCGGAACTGGATCGCTTCCATGGACTTCGATGGCCCGGCGGCGGAGGGCTTGTAAGGCGATGTATACTTTGTTTTGTAAAGAACGATATGCAATTAATGGCTGCACCTGCGCACGATACGGAAGAGACGTACGCAATGCGAGGATTGGCAAAGGGAGGACGAGGTTTGGGTAGATTGCAAGGCAGCCGAGATTGACATGCTTCAAGGCAAAGACCCCGGAGCTACGCCACAGAGGCACTGTACAGTTCGCAATAGTAGTAGATGCAAGCGACGAGCGATATATGTAGGTGCATTCCAGCAGAACTTGTATTTAGTAGTCAGTATCCGCATCGTGAATATTGGAACGAAAAACGCACTGGCTAGAGCCCAGAATGGGAGCATAAAGAAAAGATTGCTATATTGACCATTGACACTATTCAAGCATTTGCGTGAATCGTTGTCAGGGACTGGAGAACGGGTGCAGCGGAGCCTAGCACGTAAGAAGTGGGATCGATAAATACAGATGAGAGTAAAACAAAGTCAGGCCACCCACATGCGATGCATCGAAACTGCGATGCCAGAGGCGTAGAGGGGCAGGATGACTTGGTACAGATTGAGAATCCCTGCAATTGAGGGTCAAGAATTGCGACATTGTAGGATGAATCTATGATACGGCTTTACTGTAAAATAAATATGGACGCACATTTGTCCTCGACTCCGTACAATGCGACTCTGGCCATGCCGGCAATGGTCTGAATTAGAGACAGGGCGTAGACGAGGCCTGTAATCAAGTGTCAGTAATAGGTGCCAGAAAGAGGCGAAAGAAGGGAGCACGGTAAGCTGAAGTGAAGAGCATGGTGGGAGGGTGGTGGAAAGAAGGAAGACGGTGTGGGGCGTCAAGGATGATACCAGCGATGATAAAGATACAGCTAAAATCACCGTGCTCCAGTGCCGAATTGTTGCGTTTCCCGCACTATTTTAATGAAGAGAGTGAGGTGGATTGGAACTTGCTCATATCAGCTGACGATTCATAGCCCCAGAAACGTGCCCGCAATTTGTGAGGATTTCCGCAAAGCCTTGCCGAAGAAACCAACGAAGAAACGACAGGAGAGATAACGGGCTTGTAATCCGGGGCTGCCGGAACGACAAGGGAGGACCTGAGTATTGATAGGGAGTAGAATTCTAAAGACACCGGTGCATTCCGAAAAAAAAACGCCAATTTCAACCCGCCGCAGCCCTCAAGACGGTGGTCAAGCCTGAGGCGTCATACCAGTCTAAGTTGCTCCAGGCCGCTTGACCAGGTCCAAGGCTTGACGCTAGATGGCGAGAGCCACCTTTCGCGACCTCGGTGCTAGATCCGAGCGGATAGAGTCGGAGTAGAACATTTGAATGCAAATTGTGCAATCTGTGCATGGTGAATGAACGACCAGAGGAGATTTTTGCACATCAGGGGAGGAGGAGACAAGAAGGGGGTTTACGGCTGCTTGTGGCTGTCCGAATTTGATGCGCCATCTGTAGCGCGTGATGCGGCCCTCGCGTGGTACAGGCGCGCTCAGGCTAGTCCTTGGAGATTGTTACGGTGCTCATCAACTGTGCAAGTGGTAAAATTCCAACGTGGGTATGAAAGAGCGGATGTAATTGATTAATCTTGGAAGGCGTAGCAGACGATCCCAAAGAACCCAGAATTTCACTCTGCCCATGAGTATCTACTATCGAGCCCCATCAGACCAAGGCGGCGACCTTTCCAGTATCGACCTTTTCCTTTTGGTCAGGTTTCTCGTCCACCACGATCCCAGAGCCCTCGATGAGCTCATTAGCCTGGCACGCCATCCACGCAGGAACATATCTCATGGCGTTGGGGTCGGTAGAAGTAAACTCCGGATCCCGGACCAAATTAGTACCGTATGTCGGAAAAAAGGCTTTTGGATTATAATGGACTGCCCCTGATTACCGGCTTACAGTGACTTACAGTGGCTTACGACGGCTTATAGTTGTATAGCGGGAGGACTTGTAAGCCGCTGTCAGCCGCCGCAAGCCACTGCAAGGTGTTGTGTGGCTTGTGGGTGATCGCGAGTGCTTGTAGGATCATATACGGCACAGTACTTTGGCAGTACTACTAGTACTTATTATTATATCATACAGACTTTAGAGATATCAGGTATGTGCTAACTTTCATTGCGGAATCAAGTAAGAATCAAGAATATATGTTAATCAATATTGTTTATGCGCAAAAACATATCCTCGTCAACACAATCAATCACGTAGAAAACCTCTCGAGGTGCGCCAAAAATCGGGCAAAGTAGTGCCCCACGTGTGACGTGCTCCAGCGAAATGAAGACCGAACCTCCTGTAGCCCATTCCCGCATTGGACAATCAGTACGCGTTCGAGGGGTCCACGTTGCGTTGCGGTAAGGACGTATCAGTGCCAAATCAAGTGTGATGTTGCGGGGAAGATGGCACCGGAAAACGAGCTCCAGTCGTCCCATCGCAAGATCATCACCTTGTGCTTCGTAGATGATCGAGTCGTATCTTTCTCTGCCGTGAAAATGTGGATTGCAGCGCAAGATGTCTCTTTCGCCATTCCAGTCCACCTTTGATTGAAACTCGACATAGAGCACCTTGCACGGCTCAACCTGTGATAGCAAAGATGTGAGTCGGAGCATGTCATATCCGAGCCCAATACTCACCTGAATATCTTCGTCGTCATGAACTGGATGCTGCGGGTAATGCGTGGCAAGATATTCCCGAAGATGCATGTTGAAGTTTCGGTACGTCGATCGGTTTCTATTCTCCGTCTCAATACGAATGCTGGTCCGCTTGGACTCGGCAGCACCAAGCTTCCAATGAGTATCTGGTCCCTGCGAGGCCAAAATTGGCTCTTTGTCGTCCTCCTCATGACTTTCCAGCCATTCATTGACGGTCATATCAAGACGAGCCATGGTTTCTTCATTTTCATCCATGACGGAGATCTAACGCGGTCTTCATGAGGACAGGCAACATCGTACAATCCGTGCAGGGACTTACTTGGTGCTCTGCATCTTTTCCATTCGTTTTCTTATATTGATCGGAAACCTCCTGCTGGAAGCCTTCTCCAACACGGGTGTTCTGATTGCGACTTGTGCCCTTATCTTTGAAAGAATCGATGGCATGGGAGAGGATATGCTGTTTGAGGAAGTGAAATGATTTGTCGTGTTCCTCCGACACTTCCTGATACCATTTGCGACGTAAGTTTCGAGTAGAAACCTGATTCAAGACACGTACTTCACAGAGATTCTCATACTCAGCAACAAATTCGCGAAGATATTCCATTCGTGTGTCGGTGACAACCTCAAGACCGAGCATCATGCGAACCTTGACCATGCAACGAATGAGTCGAACAAGACAGGAGTTTGCAGGGACTAGTTGCACGATGCACGATAGCGCGCACTGAAAGATTAAGATGAACCCGAACCCTCAACCTCAACGATAAAAAACAAGAGCAGTACCTTGAGAATGTCGAGAAATGTTTGTCCCTCGGAATAATCAATGTTTGTCGGGTTCGAGATATGCTTCAAGTCGCGCCAACGCGGGAATTTACCCATACTGAACCTCGATTAGCTGAGAAGAGACCCCAATGGATGAAGACGCACTTGGCATTAAATTCGGATGCGAGCCCATTGACCTGTAGGTAGGTCTTGATGAGTGGCCATACATGGCGCCCCCATATGCCTCCGTCAAAAAAGTGTAGACAGTCGTAGGGAGAGGCTCTGAACGGGCACGAGTTCCGGAATGACCAAAGAAAATGCTATAGTGCTTGCGTCAATTCAGGGCAGAGATCTAACTATGATTTACGCACCTCAAGATCATGAAGTCCGAAGTTCTTGAGATAATCATTGCGAGTCGTCTTTGGACCAACAGGAGCTTCGGCGAGTGCCGCGGCCATCGTTTCAGAGGTACGCGGTGGAAATGTTTCCGTTAATTTGGTAAGATCGTCTTTATGCACAAGACATTGGGGGCAAGGATGAAGTGACCTCGAATTGCGAATGCCCAGCCAAGCTGCGAGCTCTTCGAAGTCCATTGATTCGATGAGAATTCCGGGATATGCCACACGAATAACACCATCTCCAAAACGCAAAGTCTCTCCGTTGTGCGACCGGTGCTCAAGCGAAGCCATCACAACCTGACACACACCTCGATAAATCATTCGCTTCAAGCGGTCGTACTCCGCTCTTGCGGCGCCCTTGAGCGTATTGGGGTCTATTTGACGGATGCTGTGAGGCTTATGGAGTTTCCAGATGGTTAGAAGATGATAATTTGAAGTCAATTATATTGCGACATACCATTTTAACGAATCCAGCCAAGGCAGATCCACCGTTCCCTGATCCGTTGCGAGTTTTGGAGTGAATCCAGCACCCGCGAATCAGTATGGGATGCATCTTGACTTTGGTTGCGACGAGTCCTTTATCGAGCCAGACATGTAGACCGAGGTAGCAAGTCGGATATGGCTCTTTCTCGCTACGCTCTGGAAGAGTGTCCTTCGAAAAATTAAGCACGAAACAATGGGCAATTATATCTCAATACGAACCTCGAAGCTTTTCCAGTTCCGTCCAGTGCACGGCTCGTCGTACAGCTGGTTGGAAAAGTCGACCTTCCCGTTCATGCACAGGAACTTCTTCTGCGAAAACCATGTACTCACGGGCGCCAGACTGGGATCAGTGATCCATTGCCTCATGACTTCCCAAGGATCTCTGAATTCAACTTCGACATCGTACATGCCACCGAATTCGGTCCCGTCAAAATCTATTCTAAGAGTTTGACGACGAAACTAAGATCAAGCACATATGAGCAAGGACGCAGGCCTACAAGAACAAATTTACTCACTGAGATATTACTGCCCCGGGCGGCAGTTAAAGACTTTTCCATATCTCGATGATTTCGAAAGGTGATCAAGGTTTTGCCTGACGAGAATGCGCCGGAATGGTGGTCCCGGAGATCTCGATCAATCTCGCGATTGGAGGCGCGTTTTTCGACGCAGCGAGAGGTGAACAAGTAGTCCGCGTAATTTCTGAACGGTTTCCAGGGACGAGCATCGACAAGGGGCTTGGGAATGATGTCGCCGGTGAGAGATGGTTCTGGGGATTCAGACGGAGTACTGTCCAAGGAAACAATTTCATCTGGTTTTTTCGAATGTGGATGATGCTTTATGAAGATGAATCGCCGAGGTAGATGGAGATTGAGAGAAACTGGCGCCATGGTATCGTCTCCTGGAGGGGCAAACTCCGAGTCGAGACCGTTGGCAAAGTCAGGGGGAAGGTGTTGGTAGATTTCATGTGTAGGAAGCTGAATTAAATCCTCCACGTCCATTGGAGCGTGGTGTTGCCCAGATTCAAGATTTTCGCGCTGTCGATCGCTGAGTTGAACACTTTGAATTTCCCGCTGACACATTTGACACGCACCTGGTGAACAGACGAGTTATTTTGCGGGAATCCTGCCCGACGAACGCTTTCTAACAACTCTTTCCGGCTTTTAGCGTTGATTCGACACACTCTCTCGTGTTGCAGCAGATTCCGGGGTATCTCTCGGCCGCAAGACCGACATGTTTTGCCAGTTGAAGCTGAATGGGGAGGATCCTTTAGGTTTCCTCTTACTTGTGTCGCTGTTTTTCGTTTGTAACCGGCTTTTGGAGGCATAGGACACACAGTGAGACGGGCGGATGGAAGATGCGAAGGGATTGGGAAGGGACTCAACGCGTGACGTCACACGTCATTGATGTCCAAATTTGGCATTCGCCGTTTGACACAAACCACGACGGACAATGGTGGCCTCAAGCTCAGTGGCATTCGGCTGGGAGGGTATATAAGTGTCCGGTACGCTTCCCTCACTCTCTCTTCCACACCTTCTACTACATCAATATGCCTCACTCTAGTCTTCCACCCTCGTCTCCTCCATCATCGCCGACTCGCGCCACAGACGACTTGCTCGATCTTCTGCAACAACTGTCCCCGAGCAAACCCCCCGATGTTCAACGTCGCATTCAACGCGATATTCAAGCGCGCACAAACGAACTCAGAGACGGAGTTGGCAGTCTCAAACGCCGACTCACCGACGCCGAGAATCAGTCCATTTCTCAGGCACAACCCAAGCGGCAGCGCGGTCGTTTCAATCGAGCTGCCCAGGCGGACGACTCTGTTGAAGATGCTGCCTCTATCGAAGGCGCGGCACGCGAAGCAGGCCGCCATTTCGTCGTGCAGGAGTCCCTTTTCCTCGTGGATACAGCGGTTTTGACTGTCGCCATCGATCCGGACTTCGAACCAGCGACGGAGTTTGATTCTGCCAAAAACAGGGTCCAAGGCCAGCTTCTTCAAGTCATGCACTATCTCCCTGAAGACATACACCGTCACCGAACAACTCGGTTGGTAGCGAATTCGGTGCGTGACATCTTGACTCTTCGTGTGCATAGACTGAAACATAATCAGTTCGAAGATGGCATGAAGAGCCAACTCTCTAACACTAGTACTCGGCTGCGCGGTCCAGCGCTTCGTTACATCGTCGATGACACCCGTCCCTTCAAGAGCTCTTCATCACGCTTCAACGCGTTTCGCACCGACATCGGTTATCAGACAGGAACTGCCACCAAAGAACCCTTCTACTCCAAAACCAAGGTTCCTATCCTGTACTTGACAGGCGTGCAGGACCTGGATGGTTTTTTGCGCGGTCCTGTTCTGTTAAATGTGCGTCACAATTTTATATCCGTACTGAGCTCACATGGCCTTGTAGATTTATGCTTCCATAATCCGCGGTCCAAAGGGCGCTGAGGGTCTATTTGAGGGGAAGTCGAAGCGGACGGGGAACAGGTTCGTTGAAAAGATATACAAGATCAAGTCAGTAAACACCGGCGCAATTGTGAGTTCTCGTACGTCGTTCCTTCATATGTCTATTCTCTGTTGTGACCAATTCTCTAAGGCCATCTGGCTTCACTCCGCCGACACTCAACTTGTCGAAATCGGCGACGAGACGGGGATCAACTATCGCGAGCGTCACAGCTATTACCTTGAGAAGCTCCTCGAAGCGGTGTCGGACGAAAAGCCGTGGGCGCTCGGCCTCCTCGACTATTGGAACCACATCTTTTTCCCTGAATTAGACGACGTCAAGAATCTCAACGACGGCATGCGAGTGGCGGGAAACCAAGATCTTGAGAACGAGGAAGATGACGATGATTTTTTCATTTCCGGTCGTCGTTCTCCTTCCCCAATCCAGGTGCGTCATCTATTCTTTCATTGATGCCTGTTTATTAATCAGATTCCTCAGGAGCAGCGTGCTCCTTCCCCGCTTCCTCCTTCTCCACCTCGCAGGCCTCCTTCCACTCCTGCTCCCCCACCTCGCCAACCCTCCCCTACGCCGGATCTCCCGTCCCCCCAGCGTTCACCCTCCCCCGTTGCACCGCGGAAGCCAGCTCCGAGGCGCACGACGCGCAGCAGTGCAACTGCAGCAGCCTCAATCTCCATGGCGAGGCGCGGACGTCGATAGATCTTTTGCTTGTGCAATGTAATTGTATATAGAAAATCCGATTCTTATTGCTGCATTTCATGGCGCCCGAACCCCGTAAATATAATACAATTCATGCAAATAACAATCATTTAATCCCCAATGCTCACCAGTGGTGGACTGCCGGCCTCAGCCTGCGTACAAGTGCTTCTAAATAGTTATAGGCACATATTCCGCATATCCTATGATAAGACCTTACATCTGCTTATGAGACAGGCGATGGCTTATAGGTGGCTTACAAGGGATTGCGAAGGCTTATGTGATCTTGACCTATCTGTTATAAGCCACGCCAGGGATTGCGGGATTGCACAGGCTTATAGTTGGCTATAGTCCGCTATATTCCAATCTGGATTTTTCCGACATAGACCTCGATGGCGCGGCGGCGTAGTACTAGGAGAGCGTGGAATACTGATGCATGCATAAATTTTTGCAGACGGCTCGAGGAGAAAGCACATACTCGATGCAAGGACTGCGAAACGGAGCACGAGGTCCAGATAGACGATAAGGCAACTTACATGAAAGTGCCTGAAGACGAGAAAGCCGGGCCCGCGCCACAGAGGCGCTGCACAAGTCGTGACGATGCGGGCGGCAAAAGATGAGCTGTAAAAGTAGAGAAATTCCAGCACGACTTAGATTTGATCAGCACCCATTGCAAGTATCTGGATTGACTGCGGAAACTTACTGACTTGACCCGAAAACAGAGTGAAGCCGAGCAGAGCATAGTATTGACCACTGACACTATTCCAGCGTTTCCGTTTATGGTTTTCAGGCACAGGGGAACGGGCGCAGCTGAGTCTGCTGATAAGTAGAATCGATATCTACTGGAAAAATGGAAGAAACACGGACAGGCGATTCACTGCATGCGCGAACATACAGCTATGAAGCGCAGGGGCAATCTGGCAGAACTTGAAGACCCCTGAAACGAGCCATCAGCCTTTTTCGTGCAACAATTTGACGCTACACACAAAGGTCGTCGAGTCCGTACAAGCTGAGGCGAGCCACGCTTGCGGCGATTTGGATCAGACAGATCGCCTGGACGAGCCCTGGCATCTAATGGTCAGTAGGTGTAAGCGAGACATCAGAAAACAGAAGGTACGATAGGCCGCAGTGAAGAGCATGCTGAGGAGGTGGGCGAAGGAATGGAAGTTCGGGGGTCTCACGAACGCTTCCAGCTATGATGAGAATACAGCTTATATTAGTGCTCCGGTGCCGGATCGTTCCGAAGTCTGTAGAACCTGATATGAATTGAAATATTGACGCTCAGCGCTTGTATTATTGACTGACGATCAATTACTTACATTCTATTCATAGAAAAAAGCCGCAGAAAAGGCAAGGAACTGCACCGGAACCTATCGAAAGCGTTGCAGGGCGGTTATCGCGGGGGCATCACTGTATGTTGAATAGATAAAGATGGACCATAGATAGACCTGTATCTCCAGATGGCGCACAAGCGGCGCAGAAGAATTTCGAGGAGAGTTAGAAGAATTCTGAAGGAACCAGACCGACATGGAGTCGTCGATGCTGCCACGTTGCTGCCACGTTCAGCCTTGCTGAAGAACGGCTCGTTCCAGGCCAGAGCCGAGTTCGATAGGGAGACTCGGAGTGTCCGACTCGTGTCGTTGGGAAGAAGATGACGGTTGTCTGTGGCTGTACTTCTGTGATGCGCTATCTGATGGCGGAGTGAATGCCGGCACGGCGGGACTTGTTGTCGGTGCTGGCCTTGCAACATCCTCTGAGACTTCAGCAAGACAACGTAACGCAGGTCAGATATGCGCATGCTAATAGTACATTCCATTGTAGTTATAAAACGAGTGAAAGTATGTAGTAATGAATTACTCGGCCGCACGGCGCGGGCAGAATGTTAAGATACGGAACGAATGAATGCTTGAGGGTTATGGAAGTGCCCGCCACTTCAAAGAAGTATTTCCTAGGGATCTCGGTTCTGATTGTGCTTCAAGGTCTGATGTAGATAGGGAAGCTGGGATGTAATCCGAGTCGCGCGTTACGGTTCGCTGGACTTTGACTTGGACCTGAGCAGGAAATGGTAAGAAAATGAAAGCTTGACATTCAGGCACGAGAACACCCACTCGCTCTTGAGGTTGAGGGTGATGCATCTTGAATGACGGTCGATACTCGAAAATGTCATGCGACTGCGTGCCATTTCTTCGTCAGTATCCCGAAACTCTCAATCTATATGGGAGGACAAACCGGAGTCGCTGAGAGCGGGAACTGCGTTATGCGATGCGAAATTGGCGGTGGTGGCGGAGATCGATGAGGGAAACTCGTATAATAGCTTGCAGCAAGGTGTTTCGATGTGTCGAGAATTTGGACACTGGGGTCGCCGGAATGCATCTCTCTGAGTTCTTTGCGCGTGTTAAGAAGCAGGAGGAGCGAATTTGGGTACACTGTGAGAGGGAGAAGGCGCGTGAGGTGTTGGGTGGAAAACAGGGGGGGGGGGGGGGGGGGGGGGGGGGGTGGAACATACGTTTTCCGATGATGAAATGAAGGGAAAGTGAGAAACTGGTTCCGGTATAGAAAAGCCACTGTGATTGTGGATGATTTAGCGGCAGGCGCAAGAGATTTAAGGAGACTTACGAAGAACAGAGAACCCATAGTCGCGAGACTAGGTAGTGCATTGCAAATGAAGATGAAGTCAAGATGAGGTACAATATAGACGGACCATGTAATCAAGCCATTCTCTAGCGTATACAAGGTAAGCGTATCCAAAACGTTCCGCATTCTGCACCCAGAGTATGTCAGCGCACCAACAGTTAAAAATGTCAAGAGCTAAATATGAATGAAGCACTGACATAGAAGACGAAGAAAGCTTGCGAATCCTCCTGAGATAGTAGCACAAACAAATCGTAATGATCATGTCCGTTCCCGCTGAGAGCGAAAGACCGGAGGTGAAGAGAAACTGGAACGGTTGCTGAGAGTTTACCGGCTAACTGGATGGAAAGACATACTCGAGGATATGGACGGTCTTGGAACGCTTTCCAATGGCCCAGGCGCAACCTTTGATTGAAATTAGCAGCATATTCGGAGAAGAGAGATAGTAGTGGAGTCACATCTCGACAGTCGAGACTGAAAACCCGATAGAGATTGAGCTTCGCCAGACGCCGACAGGATAATTATCGACTTACGGATGGCAGCCACTGAATCCCCGAGACAATCGTGAGTTTTCATCTTCTGCGGCTTTCAGATAACTTACCCAAACGAAGGCTGGCAAGAAGCACCTACAATTGTACAACGAAATTTAGATTCGCGTGGAAGCAGAGTACGAAAAAGGTATATAGACGCACAATGGGGAAAGTGATGAACCAATTCTTCCCACTCGCTAATCGTACGTCCTTGCCAATCAGTAACACTATTAACACGGAGCGCAGGAACTCGTACATCGGTGAATTTTATGTGCATAGAAAAGATGTACAACACAAGTTTGCGCGGCCTACGGAGATGTTGAGATGCGTTATAAGAAGAGGCCAAAACGCGTACGGTTAGTAGGATTGTGAGCTGCGTTGTCGATTGTCAGGATTGGCTGCAATGAGGAGTTTGTAGGCGTACCGCGACGGAACTGTAAAACAATTTGCTTATCAACTTCGGCTTCGCAAGATGAACAGGAAAGAAAACGCACCCAGGAATGAGCGCAACAATAGTAGTGTCCCCAAAATGCGTAACGAAATAACTGAAAAGTGAAGCCGCGATGAAGGCGGACTGGGCTACATCGAGAGTCCTGTTCCATTGTCCTGATCAGCAGAGGACGACAGAGGGAAGAAGTTGGAGGGGAACGTGACATACCACACTGTCGCGACCATACCAGTCTTCACGCCCGACTCGTCGGGATATAATTTGAAGAATATTATACATTGAACAGCGACGATCCCACTGAGCCTGCGAGAAACGAGGGAAGAAATTGAGCATCGAATGAGGAGAAGACCGAGACCGGGAACACACATGAGAGCTACTGCACCCCCGATGAGCAGAGGCCCGTAGACAAGAGCGAGGTCTTTCATGTCAACAGCTCAGTGGGCGAGCCGGAACGGAAGAGAGAAAAACAGAAGTGGAGGGCTGCTGAAATGAAAGACATCTGCCTTTATGAAAGGTAATAACGTTTACTGTAATTGTGGCCGTGTCCCGATTCTGCTTCCGTGAATTCTACCCATTTTTGGTAAGATTGGCAGTTGATAGCTGACCCAACGCTGGCTTTGGAACGGAAGGGATGAGAAGACGGACCAGGGTAAAGTCCGCAAAAAACGCACCGAGAGCATGCGGTGGCGTAGGATTGCGACTGGAGTCTGATAAATGCGCTGTGGGTGGGATGGGTCGTGGGAGCTGTCGATTGGACGACCATCATATGGATGTCAGACTTGCATGAATCACAGAGAGCGGCGGCTTCGAATCGAAGCGAATGTCAAGATCGCGAGCGAGAAGGGATGGGATGAAGCGGTGAGAAGGCGTAGATTGTTGCGCTGCACTTGCGTCTCGACAATTGTACATGGATAGTCACCGGGTGTGTCGGGCATAGTGATTAGTCGTTAGATTGCTTGAGCCATACCTAGCCATACTCAGTGGAGAAAAATTCCACGAGTTCTGCTTGCCGAAGTGCATTAATCGCCTTCCTTTGTAAGGGGTGAGAATTATTTCGCTATTGATGAAACCAGTTTCTGTAGCTTTCGTGGTTAGCCCCTTCAAGTGGCAGACAGACGCTCACCAAGAATTAGGTCCAGTTACCGTTCGTTCCACACCGTTCCTCTTGGTCTATCGCATAGCAAAGGTTGGTAGATCCTGTACAGAAATGCCGGCACCACTTATATGGACCCAAATTCAGATGGAGGGCCGAGTAGAAATTGCCATTTCGCGACCCTCTAATACACACCAGGCGCTGGATCATGAAAGTAGCGAACCTGTGCCAACGAGTTGTGGCAGATACACTGGCCAGTGGCAGTCGATAGCCCCCAAAAATCGAAGTCGTGAATTAAGTAGATAGTACTAGTGCAGGAGAATGGCAGAGTTCAAGTAGTAGTGGTCGAATGAAGCTAAGAGAATCGCAGTCAGCCTTTGATTTCCACGTCGGTCGGTGCGTTTGACGAGGAAGCCTCACTGGCAGGAGGTGGAGGTTCGGGATCAAAGCAACCGTCAAGTCCCACGGTCACGCGAAGTTGGTCACGAAGCGAATACGGGCCGGTGACCCGCCAGCACCTTGACACCGACGACGACGACGACGGCAGCTCAGGCTCAGGTCTCGCTGGCTTTCTTGTACATTACTGGACCATGCGCAAATAGCATTATGACGACCCGCCATCTGCTCGCTGGACGCCGTGACGAGTCGGGACGACGACTCGGACTCTCGGGGGAACTTCTCTGACGACATTTCTTTGCGAATACTCAGTACGGGTGAGGTGCAAAGAGGTAAAGATAAACGTTAACAAATGATAAAATCCTCTACTAACGCGAACCGTTCATCCAAGGACCAAGGGCCAATCGACACTGCAGCCCTCTCTCGACGCTGATTATTGCGGATGGCTAGAAAAATGCATTGCTCCTGTAGCGATTCACGATAGAGTTCTTCGTATCGGCGACTGTGAGAACTTACGGTGGCGGCAGCGCCCTTGAAATCGAGACGAGCGCGTTGGGTACGACGGAGCGGTCGCGGTGAGTTTATTCCTCTTCGCTTTCTTGGGGCTTGATACGTGTATTCAGATTTTCCAACTGCTCAGCAGCGTTGCTGAGCGCCAACCCATCTATCGCTCCGCGCAAACGCATCGATTCATTTTCTGCATACTCAAGTTTCGCCAACTTTGTTGCGGATGCAACATCAAATTGGGGTATATATTGCTATAAACAAAAAATCGTATGTCTGAACAGTCTTGGTAGGGTATGGAGGTAATATGTTCCTTCAACGAGCTGCTGACTCGCACTCGGTCAAGCAAAGAATTCACCGCCCGTCTTGGCTCCGACGACTTCAGGTGCTAAGACGGGGGCGGGAAAATCGATAGACACGACACTACTGCGCTTCCGACGGGGGAGATTCCCGATCGTTGGGCCCAAGTTGCCTTTGGGCTGAACGGGCACGGCAAAGGAAATTGTGAGGTCCCAACCGCAACGTTCGCGAAGGGTAGGGCGGCCGGAGGTGGTAATACGAGGAGGGGTGCATGGGTGAGTAAAGCTACCCATGCCGCCGCATTGGGCGGCGAACATTTGGAGTTGGATGAATGACATGGGGGGGATGGTTGTGTGAGGTGCGGAGAGGAACCGGTGAGTGGATTGTAGAAAGTTGGAAAAGGTTGTTGATGGATTTCTGGAGGTAAATGAGGCCGGGCTTTATAGGTAGAAGAATAGGAGGTGAGACATCGACCTCACTTTGAATCCGCGAGACCATGGTCTACGCAATGCATCGTATTTCCGTGGGTCTCAGAAATGTCTCGGAAGAGAGCACTCCGGAGTCCGAGTCGACGACCGTGAACTGAAAGCTAGGCTCCGCGAGACCTCAGCGCTCGGCGATTAAGTCTCAACCATTGTGACGTATGGCTCGGGGGCGGATGTGCCGACGAGACCGAAGTTTTATAGCTCCTGCTGTAGCTGGCCCAGACCCGAGTGATCGTTCGAATCGTCAAGAGGAGACTCACATTCTGCCGAGGCTAGATGAAATGACGTTGTGAGCTGGACTTTTTCCGGAGTCTCATTCCGCCAATTTCGAGCTTCAGTTCTCCGAACTGCCGTGAAAGAAGACGCGGACCGCGATTGCACACACATCTCAAGTCCAGTGACGGATAAGTGGCATAGAAATGGTCTTGGAATTCGTTCAATAAATTCCGTTACAGCCAACATGGGGGATTATTGACTGGATGGATGCAAAGAATATCCGATGACTCGGAAAGTAACATCGCTACGGACAAGGAGACACGAGCATGAAGCTATCCGAGCATGAGAACTCGAAAGTTGCCGCCGTTCTACAACCATACCGTATCTTCTTCAAATTTCCCGTTACAGAGGTCGATCAGAGTTCATTCATTCGGAAGCCGGTCTTCGTAAACAAGAGGGACCATCCAGAAAAGCAGAAAAGCGAGAATAATCATGACTCTTAGCTTGATCGGTTTTTGGCTTGAGAAGACTGGCGGCTGCGCTCGGTGCCGGTGGTGAAGCGAATGAGCTCAGGCTGATCCTGATACTTACGGGAAGTCAGCCAGAAGCCTGAGAGTAATAGCAATCTGAACAGGGGAGGAACGAACTCTCGACCCCATGGCCACTCATAAAATTGCTGCTTGCTACGAACCGAATTCAATACTGCTAGCGCTGAGCCCCGGCCTTCTGGGTCCTCTGTACTACATATTGCCAAAACTATAGAGTGACTTTGCGGCGTTCCGTTCGCGATTTTGGATTCACTACCGTGGAGGTGCGCTCTGCATTGAACTGAAGCGGAAGGAAGAATCGGGTAGATACTTACGTTGTGACTCGTGAATTCCTTGACTTCACCTGCGGTCGAACCAGACTTCTTCGTTCGCAGAGACTGCGGGGATCCGGTGATGCCCTCACATTTGAAGCCCTTGTGTTAGTTGTGGAGACGGAGGAGCACTCACATCGTATTGGAATGTTGTGTTTTTGGGATTACGGTGGAATGAGAGTCGTCGAAAAGGGAGGGCTGGCCGAATTGGACTGGTGGGACGCTGAAATGGGTGGAACATGAAAGTAAGAATCACAAATACGGGAATCTCAAGTTAGTTGCCGAAGCGCCGTCGCAGAATAATAGTGCGCACCGTGATCATTTTTGGAGTGCTTTTCTTCAATTTATTTTTGGAGTGAAGTCAGAGTAGACAAAAATGGATGAGTCTTTGAATTTGGTAGAATAAATGGGGTAGAAGATAAGTAAAAAACCCAGATACAGGAATCAGAAATCCAGTGCTAGGGCACCGTCACGGAAATAGGCGCACCGTGTTTATTCACCGAAGTTCAACACCTACCCGAGCTCGTCGGTAACAAAACAATCGGCTGGTAATAGAATATTCCCGGCTCTCCTCTCATCTGCGGGGTATAAAAGCAGGTTGAAATACATAGCAAGGAAGAACCAGAGCCTACCAGTTCTACTTCGTCCTTTACGATGCGCTTCACCTTCACCTCTGCCCTCCTCGCTGCGGTCGCTTTGGCGGTCCACGCCAAAGCCCAGAGCCTCATCGCCTTCAGTGGTGATTCTTGCAACGGAGGTCAGGGCAACGATGTCGCTTGCAACGGTGCTTGCATCGATTTCAGCGGAAGGCACTCTTTCGAGGTTCGCTACGATGATGGTGTGGAAAGTCCAGTCCTGAATGGTGCTGAATATTGTCAATCTGTAGGTCCTTGGCTCGGCCGCGAACGTCGTCCTGTTCTCGGGTGGCGGCTGCAGCGGAGAGTCCTTCAACTTCGGGACTGAGCAGCCCAATAACTGCATCAACGTCAACACCGGCACTTCGATCTCGTCGTTCCAGTGCACTGGAGCTTGAATGGTGAGACTTCCTTATCGATCATTTTGGAATTTTGGCTTACAAGCTCACAGTGACTGGGACTGGTTCCATCGGACGGTTACGAAAGTAACTTGTCAAATCTTACTTCGCCTGCCAAAATGTACGTTACGTTACGTTTGGCTGGTGAAGCAAACTTTGAAAGTAAAAGTACAAGTAAAGTAAATTTAAGCAGCTTTAAGCAACTTCAAGTTACATAAAGTTACTTGAAGCAACACCAAGTAGCTTCATATTTAGTGGGATTTGCGGTGGGAATGGCTGAGAAATAGTTGTATTCTGCTGTAAAAGAGGGCCGCCACGCCTCGGGGGAGCTGCAGACGAGCCTTAATTGAAGCTAACATTCCTTTCTCTTTACCCAGGAAGTGCAACGAGCAAACTAAGTTGCAAACTCGCGTCGCCGCGCCCCGCGGTCACGTGAAACATAAATTTATGACATCAGAACGATTCGATCAAGTTGTGCGAGACCTTAAATCAACGTATCCGCAGACTAAAAGCTGGTTTTCGCGGTGAGAGTGCCGCCCTACTGCTGCAACATTTTTTCCGGAGCTTGCGGCAAAAATTCCCTCTACGACGAACCCTATTGAACATTAACATTCCCTCTTGCATCACGGAGAAGAAAAGATCAAGAACTTGTTCCAGAGATCAAAATATTATACTTGCATGATGTTCCCCAGATGGAAGAGAAGAATCGGGCAATTGCTTAGCCAATGTTTAACATGTTATTAGCTGATTCCAAAGTCTTATGAGGTTAAATAGACGCACTTCAACGCGAGTGATCCAAGGAATCCTTGTCCTCCAAAGCCCCGTGCTTTGAAATTTAATGATGGACGCGCTCCCGACACCATCGAAGCCCTCGCTGCTGCTGCTGACCAGCAAGTTGTTGATGAAATCGTCGTATCGAACCCGAACCCGATGATTGACTTCCCGCTCATCTGTCTCAAGTCATACCCAGCGGATGCACCTAACTTGTGCTTCTTCAACAACGGCATGGAAATGTGGTACCAAGCATCTTCGCAATGGCGAAGTCCCGAGCGCGAAGAATTTATTTTGCAACCTCCAACTGCCTCCGCACTTTCGTGCTTATTCTATCATTTTAACCACCTTATCAGATACATAACGAGCCGGAAATTGACAGAAGCAGAACGCGAGCGTCACCTTAACCAGGAACTCGGGCTCGATTTATTTCAATCGTCGGAAGCCTTATTGGCCAAAGATCTTGCATCTCTGACCAGAAACCTCAACACTCGCGAGATTTCCTCTAGCTAAAGCATTCGAAATTAGTGAGGTCGCCGGCAATCTTGTTCAATATCAATCAAATGGTACCATTTCCCTCTGACGCGGGATGGAAACACCGGACATCTAAATTCTTGATTAATGACAAGATATGCTTCCGCTTCGCTCCGGCAACTTGAACTCGAATAGCACAACTCTCCGGTTCTGCATTGCGATGTAGATCTGGCTCGAGATTTCGCCTCAACGACAATACCAGTGGAATATATAACTAATACGCGCCTGCACTTCTCTCCAAATGCCCAAGACTTCCCAAACTGTATTGAGCTGGCCGTGAACAGAACTCAGATGAAGGGCATCGTGTCCGATCAAGTCATTAGATGAGTTGACTGGGTAGGCTCATTCGTTTCAGTGAGTCGATGTCCTAAATTTTGAAACAAATCATGTTGCCGTTGAGGGCGCTAGCATGGGGTAATTCGGGGAACAGAACAATGTCTATTGAATGATAAATTGAAGCCGGGATCATTCGTTCGGCCGATGAAACCAGGTGGGAAGGTAGACGAAATATTTTGGAACTGGGCAAAGCGCGACCATTTGACGAGGGATCAATCATCAAATCATTGTCCTCAAGAATTGAACAGGCACTGACTCCGACTGAGCAACAAATGAGGGGGTGTGAAATCGAAGCGTGAAATATTGGGTAGAGTTTGAGTAGAATACGGTTTAGCAGGCAGTTATCAGTGTTGAAGCTTTGGATGGATAAGTAATTAGGGTTCGGTTTGGTGCTTTGCTGCAAGAGTTTAATGGTGGGAGAAGGTAGGAAGCAAACCGACCGACAAAGACTTTGACCTTTCTCTTTGCTTGCCTGCGGCGTAGTCCACACCTGTTGCAAAGCTGTCGTCGATCGAGCCGAGAAAAGCCGCATCGGCTCGTTGAAGACGCGTTGACATCTATGCATATGAAAATCCAGAGATATCAGTCGCTCTTCTCCATGCTTGTCAGCCGGTATTGGATATTATCAAGTTAGGCGCTCCAATCAACGAGGAGAAATCTGTTAATGGCTTTGCGGGGCAATTAAAGAACGCCTTCTTCCAGGAGATGCGTCCCTAATTTCGGAACCGCACGTTCAAAGCTTACTCGAAAACCACCCATACAGTGAAATCCCGTCGCTGGGTCCAAACTGTGGCCCCAATACTTTTTCAACTTGTCATCTTGCGCAGTTATTTGCGTCGGACGACACCCAGATATACTTCCTATCACGCTTCTTTACCTCCGAAGATCTGCGTGCTCTGCCCCCGGATGACCCTGTGTGGAATGCGAAGGCTGGGAATATCATTTGAAATATCACCACTCCTGGACTCGTTCTGAACACGCCGGAACACAAACAACTGGGCCAGAGTATTTCCTATGATTTTGCCAAGATGAAGGTAAGCTTTACACGCGCTGCAGAGGGTCGTATTTCCTCTACCTTCGACTTGGCAAGTGCCTTCAGTGGAAATGACGATGAATATGTCTGACAGTCGTCAGAATTACCTGGACTATTTGAACAGTTGATCCACCCCCTTTGAGCCCTTTAACGTCCCTTTCGGATATCGAGGTAGAGCCACGACCACCGAGTCCCGCTCTCCCGCCAGTTGAACGCAGCAAATGCAAACGACTCGAAGTGGAGAATATAGGGAGGAGAGAAAGTGATAGTAAAGACAAAGTTGAAGAGAAGTTGAAGAAAGTGGCAAAGAGAAGGAGCGCCCGAGTTCAAGGTACCACAGGTACAACCAAGCGTAAAGCAACCCGGTCCCCGGGGGCAGGCAAGAGGCTAGAGGTAAATGTCACTATACATTCATTCACTAGCCTCCAAAGAAGTAGATACACATTCGTTCAAGGATCACCCTAGACTACTCAGTTTCTACAATATAATGCATCCTCTCTTCATTCAAGCACTATAGTTTGAATTCTTGAATACTGGGAGTCAAACATTACCGAATCGAACCATGAGCAAACCATGAGACTGCAAAATTAATTCAAAATGCGGATACTTTTGCCAAGTGGGTCAGGGAAACGCTGGAAGAGAGCTAATATGCAATATATTAGGCTCAGCAATGTATTCGCACTAATTACAAGTCGTTAATCACTGTTACTTGCTCAAATGGCGCATTTACTTGCTTACTTGGCCTTAATTGATGCCATCTGATGGCAAAAGTAACTTTTGCCCGGGTACTTGGGTGGCAAGTAGATCAAAGTACAAGTAAAGTAGAGCGATGTAAGGCGAATATACTGTTTCTACCTTCAATTTTAGCGCCCCCAGCTACTTCTTGACTCTAAACAGCACTTCTAACGGTTGCACATCAGTGCATGAGCCTTGAGGAATACTTGACATGCTTTGCTGCTGCCAGTAACGGTCATGGAAGCCATCAGAGTAGTATAAGAGACCATATAGTATACTCCCCATGATCTCAGAGTGAAGTATAAGTGAGAAGTTACAGTTACTTGCGTTTACTTGCGGACTTGGCTGTAATTGATGCCATCTGATGGCAAAAGTAACTTTCGCTGATGTACTTGGGCGGGTAAGCAAAGTAAAGTACAAGTATTCTGAAGTAAAGTAAGGCAAGTTAAGGCTACTTTGCGCTAATCTGTCGCATCAAAGTACCCCAAAGCACTATTTACCTGTTAGAAGCACTTCAAAAGGTTGTAAAGTAATACTTATCGCTGTTCGGATAGAAGTCAGTGCCGAAATGCCATACACATACGCACCGCAGATGCAGTAAGCTCAGAATTTACTTGAGAGTAATATCTCAGAGCTTTGTTGCCTCTTCAGCCAACATCTTGTGTCTGAAACACAGTACCTGCGGGTCAAGGTTGAAGATTTCCGGATTAGGTAATTGACTGGTTGAACCCGTATGAGTTCAGATCGACACAAAAAACGATCAAGCGCAATAAATCTAAGTTCAATTGCTTCTCAGGGGTAAATTATTAGCTCTGATTTCTCACATTAAGTCAAATACTCACTGTCAAGGTGGTGTAGGACAGAAAGATAAGTGCGATAGTATTAGTCATAAAAAGTGAGCACAAAGTCGTGAAGACGCGTCATATTCATCAACAGGAGCTACTACTACCTTACAACTGACCTATAATGTCTTTTTTTGCCTTCATATTATAAGCCTAGAAGTACAAGTAAATTGAAGTAACTTTCGCCAAGCGTGGGAAAAGTACATCAAAGTAAAGTAAAGTAACGCAACGTACGCCCAGCCAAAATAACCGGCCATCAAAGTACAAGTAAGCACCCTCAAGTTACTTTTTGCGGTCTCGTTCCATCGTTATCAAAGGCGAAAGAATAGTATCATTGTAAAGGGTACATATCGTTGGAAATTGATTGGTTTTATCGTTGATGAATTCGCCGTCCGAGTCTGAGGCCATTGCGTTCGATTAATGAACGAGAGAACGAGAGGGGGCTCCGGTGATGTATTAGGAAACGTTGTTAAAGTGGGCCCGGGTATGACCGTTGTCTGTTTTGAGAGTGACAGCCGCTCCGCTCCGTATCGGTGGTGGATGAGCTGCACATCGTCCTCGAGTAAAAATCCGAATAGAAGGGCAACACCTATTCCAAACAGACTTCGAGTTTAATTTCTATGCTTTGAATGGAATGGTGCCACAAGTTGAAGTTTCACATTTCCTTTCCAAGCCTGTGGTTCGGATTGAATCTCGGGACGCCGACGATATGAGTCTGCGGCGATCCGCCAGCGAGTCCACAGCTAGAACCTATATATGGAAGACTTTTATTATGTTATTGCAAGTGAGGCGGAAGAATTGGTTGGGTACTTACGTTCACGGTTTGTGTTTACTGTACCGGCCACTTTGTTGGGGGCCTTCGCAGTACCAGGCTACTAGGATTGCCGTGGCCAACTAACATCTGCGGCGATCCGCCAAGGCGTTCACGTTTTCAACCTTCCTTTGGAGTTATTTTGGTTCACAATCGATCTTGCACGGTGCAGTGCTGGGTCGCGATGACTGTTGTGTTTTTGACATTAGAATGAAACTCGACGAAAGGGATGGCTGAATGAAATTTACTGTGAACGCTGAGTGAAGTGAAACTGGTGGAACATCAAAGTAAGGATGAATCACCAATGCAGCTATCCCAAGCTAGCTCCCGAAGCATCGCAGAAAAGTACCCTCCGTGATAATTTCTAGAATCCTTGTCTTTGGGTTATTTTTTCAGAGTAGAATGGGAGAAGATCAAACGGGACGCCCAGCTAAGTTCAGTGGAATAAAACGAGGTATGAGACAAAATAGACATCCCAAATCGAGGGATTAGAGACTAAGTGCCGACGCGCCGTCGCAAAATAGCACGCACCGTCTCCAATTCTGGAGCCTCCTCTTTCGAAGTCGAACGCCTACCCGAATTCATCGGTGAACATAATAAATCGGTGAGTGAAAGATACCCGGTCTCTCTGCAGGGTATAAAAGCAGGCTGGGACAGCAAGGAAAAATCAGAGCCTACCAGTTCTACTTCGTCCTCTACAGACTACGATGCGCTTCACCTTCACCTCTGCCCTCCTCGCTGCAGTCACCTTGGCGCTCCACGCCAAAGCCCAGAGCATCATCGGCTTCAGCGGTGACTCGTGCAACGGAAGTCAGGGCGACTCTGTCGCCTGCAACGGAGCTTGCATCGATTTCAGTGGGAGGCACTCGTTCGAGGTTTGCTTGTCGCCCTGAAAATGCATGAGTGATGCTTATTATTATTGTTATGAACCTGTAGGTCTTTGGCTCCGCCGCCAACGTCGTCCTGTTCTCGGGCGGCGGCTGCAGCGGAGAGGCGTTCAACTTCGGGACTGAGCAGCCCAACAACTGCATCAACGTCAACACCGGAACCACTATCAATTCGTTCCAGTGCACTTGAACTTGAGCGGTGAGACTCCCTTTAAGTTGTTGGCAGTACGTGACTTGGCTTATAATGGATTCCTAGCGGCTCACAAGCGAATTGATTCGAAGAGATTCAAGTTTGTCGTTGGCGAAAGTGTTTAGTTACAGTTTTGAATTGTTGTTGAATTGTCAGAATGAGAGGTTTCTTGGGATGAATTTGTCGAAGAGACTTTGTGCAGCGCTCGGTAGAATAGGGTTGAACTTGCGGAGGAACTTGTAAGCCCGGGAGTTGCACGGGAGTAAGGAATCAGACTTCAGTAGCAAAGCAGCAGAAGGTCGACAGTACTTAGCCTACCGGTGAATTTAGACGGCGGTCCAACAATCGCCTCCGGGGAGGATTCGCAAGCATCCTCTACAGTAAAACAGAGAAAGTCCAATCAAATACACGAGCAGGAAGTGAGGAAGTGTGGTGGCGGTTGGGTGCCAGGTGGCGGTTTGGAATCAAGAGACGCCAGCAGGGTCCCACGGTCACGCGATGTTGATGCGGCAGGGCGGGCCGCTCACTCAGTCACTCTTCCTCCTCTTCGTCAACCGTGGCGAGCAATCCATTAAGCGCCAGCGACAATCTCGGCTCACGCCGCTCTCTGATATCAGGGTCATTTGGACTATGTCAACGTTGACCCAGTCGTGGTCGTCTGGCAGCGCAGCAGCGAATGGACACCTTTCTACTGCCTCCTAAGACTCGACTCACTCGACCCTCGCTTTTCTTCGTACGGAACCGCGGGGTTTCTGCTGAATCCTCAGCCGCAACAGTCTAAATCGACATATAGGCAGCTTCCTTTGGCGGGTAACACTCTTTTGGCATAGATGAAAGGGGCGCGAGTGAGGTCGAGGATATTCAAGTGATCAAGGTGAGTATGCGCGTCGTCGTTTTGGTCTGGAGATCTGTGCACCTTTAGCACTGTGCCCTGCAGGACTTGCAAGACTTCCATGCACCTCTGCCTCGACGTATGTCTAGCTCGTCAGAGCTCATGCGCACCAGGCCCCTTCCTTTTTCGTGCTACCAGCTTGTCATTCTCATTCTCAATGGCACTGTACTTACCCCTGGCTTTCCGCAGCTCTGATTCTCCCCTCTCGTAACGAAATTTCTGCGATCCCGACCCTCGCAACGGGAGATTAAACAGACGCGGGGAAATGTCACACTGTGACCGTGACTTCCCACGGCTTCCCCGCGTCGTTTTTTTGGTCAACGTTTCGCTGGGGGGAACGTTGTTCCCCCCAGACCCCCCTCCTTTTGCCTGACGGCCTATAATTAGTTTTGTGTTCAGTATGAATGTGTATTTAATTATTTCTGTCACATTTTCAACGAACTTTCAGTAAAATAACCCTGAATATTGAATAGTTGGGGGGACTTTTGCGGGCGCCGGCCCGGACGGCTGGGGTTTTCCACCCCAGACCCCGACCGCTGCGCGGGGCTGCGCTCGCCGCTAGGCCCACTGCGTGGTGCTATCGCTCGCCGCTGGGCCCACTGCGTGGTGCTGCCGCTCGCCGCGGAGGCCCGCTGCGCGGAGCCTGCAAATTACCGTAGTAGTTTATAACATTTTACATGCGTAGAGATAGTTTTCAGAGGTATATTTGAGGTATATTATACTGTTCCCCGCGTTTGGTCGGTGGTGGGAAAGTTTTGTGACTGTGACACCGTGACTGATCCCCGCGTCAGTTTAAATTCCCTCGCAACGTCAGTACGCTCCCCGTGTTGTAGTCCTCACCTCAGCTAACGCTCTGCCTCTGCAGGACTCCGCATATCCAGACGAAAAAAACATTGGGTCGATACAATACGATGCAAATCATGTACGTGGCATTCTTCCTTCCGCCTCTGCCGCCTCCCTCAAGCTCAGACTGACTTCTACCGTTTCCGCCCCTAGCGTCCCGCTCCGTCTCAATGTCTCGATCTTGCTCACCTCAAATGCGCCGACAATGACCTGCACCCCTAGACCACGTGTGTCCCGTCGATGCGATTCCAAGAATCTCTATCATGAAGAAGAGTAGGCGTCCTTTCGTTCAGTATGAATAGCGACGGACGTCCAAGCCTAATTGTACTCCAGTTCCGCGATGGGAACGTCCTCCCTCTCCGCACGCTCATTCTGATCACGGTCAAAGGCGAGAGCCAAGTGGATCTTTTATTCTTGCGTGCGTCTTGCCTCCACATTTAAGAACAAACATTGATCCCAGGCTTTCCCCCGGCAGTCTCATTCTCTCCAATACATACATTCGCGCCCGCCTCGGCCACTAATCGTACGATCTACGCAAGCACGCAGAATCACGACTGCCTGCCCCCGGTCGTGTCGTTTGTACCCTTAATCGCCGCAACGCGACCTTCTGACCCGATGCGCACGCTGCGGCGACGCGCGCCCGACATCGACGGCATCCGCCTGTCCCTATCCCTCTCCGCGCCCCCGTTTCGGTGCTGCCAACATCGTACGGCCAGGCGTGCATGTCTGATGCTTGGCCGCCGGGGACGTAGGCTGGCGGTGGGGCGTGGGCGTGGGTATGGGCATGTGAATGGGATTGGATCGGAGTCCTTGGATGGGATGGGATGGGCATGCGTGCGCATGCATCGGCGTGTGGGGTGGGGGCCGGTAGTGAGCGTTGCCAGCAATAACACGAAGGAAGGATACGCGGACCCATCGCCCGGAGCCGTCGAGGTCGCGCTCGAGCCTTGCATTTTCGTCAGCTTGTTCTTCCCCCTTACGCTTGGACATTCTGCGCACCCTGACGCCTCGGGCTGCACATGCTTTACAAGGCTGCTTGCGTACCTTCTTGTGCAGATATGGCCGAATCTGGGGGAGGAGGAAAGAGGGAGGGTGGATAGAAGTGGGATTCGAGGGACGGCTTTTGCTGTATTTTGTAAGCTCCTGCTTCGTTTGTTCGCTTGTCGTCTTCCCGCACGCGTGTGTGGACGAGGACGATGTCGCTGGGGATGTGGTGTACGGTGTACAGAGCGGCGGACGATAGGGTTGAATGGTGTCGTCGGAGATGGGGAGGGTATGTCGAGTCGGAGGAGAGTCGATGCAAAATTTGGCATCTCGCTTGCTCTTCGAGTCCATCGATGCTAGGATTGTCTCGATCTCGTAGCTCCGTGAGTGGAGAGGTGGCACCTGAGTGTCGGGTGGGTCGGGGGCCAGAAATGGTAGCGATTGGAGAACCAAGGAATGCTTTCCTTGCCCATGCAGGCAGTCCGTCGACCACTGCAGGGTAGAGACGTGTGCGATTTGACGGGCGGGCGTGTCGTCGTTTAGGTGAGGGTGCGGATGCAGGCTCGCGTGATGCATGTGCGGATGACGTGCTCGCGTTGAGCAAATGCCTCGACTCGCGGTCGTTTCGTCGGCCGGATGTCATGTCATGCTTGGAGTGTACGCGACACAGCCCCGCGTTGCTGCTGGGGCCCGTATTGGCGGCACGCCGCTGCACGGGGTGTGCGGATGCGCACATGTACAGTGGCTGTCGGGATGGGCTTCCCTGCTTTGCTTGTTCGTGAGGAGTCTTCTCTCGCGCGTGCCGTTTGAGGAAGCCTCGGTGTATCAGCGCTCGGGAGGGGATTGTCCTAGATATGCTCAGGGTGTGGTCATCGGCGCAGGTGATAGTGGGGATGTGGATGAGCATGTAAACGTGGACTGCCGCTGACGATGTGGTGTACGGTGTATGGTGTGGAGGAAGTCAATTGGTGTCGGCGGAGATGGGGAGGGTATGGGGTTGCGTCGCTACGAGTCGGCGGAAAGTCGATGCAGAATTTGGCTTCTCCCTCGGCGCTCGCCGCGTCCATTGTCTACGGCGGTGTTAGGATGCGCGAATGGCGGTCAGCGTAAACGCGGGGGAACGAGACAGTGGGTAGATGAAGATTGGGAGGTCGGTCTGGGGAATGAGCCGGACGTGTAAAGAAGAGCCCAGGTGTGCGAGTTGCGCGCAGATGGCCAGGTCGAGCGATTCACAGCAGCAGCACCCGGCATTGATCGACGTACGTTCATCAGGCCTGCAACCTCGATTGGAGACGAAGCGAAATGCCTAACTGGAGTGACCACTCTTAGTCCCACGGGACTCGCGTTTAGGCGCATAGAAAGATGACTTGCAGATCGGTGTGCGGGTGGCGCGAAGAGTCAGCCTCCTTTGTGGTTCTGTCCTCGCATTTTGCGGGTGCGCAGCGTTCCTGCGCCGATGCGTCTTCCACGAAGTGAGTTTCCTCTTCGTTGTAATGAATAGGATAAACGCTTACTTTCCGTCGCAGCACACGCCTAGACGCCCTTCGTCATCCAAATCTCTGCTTCCACGATGTATGGCAGCCGCAGTGGCAAGCTGGAGGAAGCAGTCCTTTCGCTAGCTCATGGTCCATATGGAATAGAAGCAGATCTCGCGCCCTCCAGCGATGAACCTGTCGACCTGCACTTTCTCTCGTGGCCGCTGGTCCGCTTTGCTTACCTGTACTGACAATTTGATGCACCCTTCCGCTTTCTGCATCTTCATATTCCAAGTCAAGCGCGCATCGTGTTTCCTACTTCAGCCGCGGTTGATCCATGCGTACTCTGTGAAGTAGCCCGGGTGGTAGCCGTGTATCCGAGTTCGGGCAGCGGCTATTGTCACTCAAGTTCGGCGTACCGACGTTTGACCAATGTCCTATTGCACGTTTCGTGGAAGGCGCGAAATCTCAATCGTCTCTATTTTGCGCCCTGCTTGCTCTCTGGGTTTTCATCTCTGGCATCGAAACGATGTAAGGAGGAAAGCGGAAGTTATCCGATGTATCTCGGAAATTGAATGTGAACGAAGCTTGAGGCGAGCCACAGTGCGAGTGGGTTCCACAAGCTAGTTCTTATTCCTATTCCTGATAGTATTCCGACGAATGGTCATCAGCATTTATCCCGCTGATCAAACCGCCTTTCTCCGAATTTGTCGGCATATGTGATGTGGACATCTCGTCAACTTTTTCACGAACGAGGTGTCTTCAAGGGCGCGAGTCGGTCAATGCGCACTTCTTCGACTAGCGGCTTGGACCGGACGGAAGGTTAGCTAATCGGGGATTCCCACACTCTGCGAGCGCAGTCTTATAAAAGTCCAACAACTTTGCTTCGAATTCGTCAGTTCAACTTTCGAGCCACACCACAATGCGTACCTCCGTCTCTACCTTGTTCAGCCTTCTCACCCTCGCCATCGGCCTCGTCGGGTCTGCGTCCAGCCAAACCATCCCAAAAGGTGTTCCATGCAAAGTCCACCACGCCTCCCCCCGCAAGCAGAAAGCCATCTTCGAGGCGTATGTCAAGGCTATGTACATCGAAAAGTACGCTCCTCATTGCATTAATTCTCCCACCTACACTTATCACTAATCATTTTGAACCTCTCCACAGAGACATCCCCAAAGCATTCAACGGCGTTGTCGCCGGCGACTACATCCAGCACAACCCCGCCGGCCCCGACGGCTTCGCCGCAGCCTACGCGGGCCTGAGCCAGCTCCTCGCGAACCCGGAGCTCAAGGTGCAGGTTCTGCACCAGACGTTCGAGGCGCCGTATGGATGGGTGCATCTCCGCATGGACGGCTTCCAGGCGAATGCGACGGCGGGCTTGGATTTGTATCGGATGAATGGGACGTGCTTCCAGGAGCATTGGGATGATTCCGGGCCTTGGTAGCCGAAGTCAGTTTACGTCAGGCTACCTTCGGCTACCTCGGGCTATGCCGTAGCCGAGCTTCGCCGACGCCGAGTCGACGAAATTTCACCTACGTCAGCCTACCTCCGTTATACGTCCGTCTACTTGAAGCTCGTATTTTGCGCTTTAATCACACAGACACCTCTTCATTTCTCATATTCTTGAACTACAGCCCTCAACTATCAATTTCTAACACCCCTAGGCCTTCTCCAGCAAAATTTGAACGAAATTACGCGCTCGTTCCAAATATAGTCGAGATATTGATGAAGTTGACGTTAATCGGCCAAATCGGACCTGCCAACCGGAAATTTCCACTTTCTGCTGCACAACGTGGACCTGGGGGCCCTAGTACACCATTTCAAGGCCAAAGAAGCGCAGAAAGAATAGCACAACGGCGCAGAGAGGGTGATTATACTGTAATTTCGTCTACCTCCGTCTCCATGAGTAGACGAAGTCTTCGTCTACGACCCCTCGGAATGCAGTGAGACAGGGGAATCCATATTTGCTCTCCGAAGATAAGACTGCCCCAGGTTGGATTCGCTTCAAGTGCGGGAGCGACAAGTGTGGGTTCGAAAACATCGAAAAGATCCTCCAGAATGTTGCGACAGGTCACTTCGGGGGCGACACTGAATTTCTCGAGTATGCTCTGCGACATGGTTGGGTCGATGACTCGCGTAGATTGAAGTTACTACAGAAAAAAACTCACATGGTACGAATCCAAGAGCTGACTCATACGAGTAGACATGTAGACTCGCTCCTTACCCCCACACGTAAAGCCAGTCTGCGTAGCGCAGACGTTGGTCAGTGGTGGGGGCTAAGACACCTTCGTGAATGCAAGGACTGATCAGACGCCTGTAGTCGGATAAGAACAACTATTTGGACGGAAAGTGGACTGAACGCACCATAAACCGGTCTCTCCAACGTGTATATACGTGTAGTACGCTGCCAGGAAGCGGGCTGTACGAGACGGGCTGCAGAACAGCTCACACGCAGTAATGAATGGAGAGAGACCTAAGGCAGCAATGAGCGATCAGATCAGATTGTACCAAAGCGACAAACCTGCGAGGAAAAATAACTCCATGACAGTATGGACTCCGATGCCATAGAAGATCTTATTGGCTTCACGGATCGCATCACAGGCGAGGACATATCGTCTACCATCCAACCAATTCTCCTCTGCAATCCAGTTTGAAACAAGGACCAAAAAATTCAACGTCTCGGTGTATATGTCTGGTGGAATGTTAAATGTGCTGGAAGATTGTTTCCAGATAGGCTGAACACACAGATGCCGAGTCAGGGCAGGCTTTGGGCTAGAAAGATATACAAACTCACTTGAAACAATAGGTCAATCGTTACAAATGCTAGCACATATTCGTTGAATACCAGCGCCATCCCGATATAGAATTTCCGAACCTAGAAGATAGATGATCCCTGTGAAGTCGAAAAAATGGTATTCACGAACATCATTGGAAACACACGTGATACCAGTGTCCCATCGAACACGGGTATACCACTGAACAGACGTGTGGGTCAAGTACGATACCTAACAAGACTTGAGTTAAAGTGAGAGAAGGAAAAAAAAATTACCATCAAGTGTAGCAAGCCGAGATTCAAGATCAAAGCCTGATGCGTCGATTTTACACCAGACAAGACAAGAGATTTTAAGGTCAATGGGGATGGAACTGGGGAATAATTGTCGGTGAAGGCCTTCATTACTTCGGGGTATACTGGAGTCTGATTGCTTTGGCTTCCCCGTACCACGGTCGACGAGGAGTCGAGTTCATAGACAAGGCCAGAACGAGCGCGCTCGGAAGCATCATCGCGCTTGGCTTCGGCAGGGGAGGCATCACAGTATATGCCTTCCAGGGAGAGATCAGCTTCAGCCTCAAGGGCAAGCTTGATGCCGAGTTCAACGATTTTGCCAGACGTGGCCGTTGCGCGTTGTTCAGCCATGGCAGAAGAGGAGGAGGTCGCAGATAGAAAGCATCCCTCCCAGGATCACGTGCATTATGTACGAGCGTGCGCCGAGGATTTTCCGAGTCATAGGCGTGCAAATTAGACACCGGCAATATTTTTTGGACTCAGTAATTTGAGCATTTTCGTAAATGGGAGGTATTTTTTCTGCGCGGATGGAAACTGTGTCTTTTCGTCGGCTTGAGCTCGGAGACCAGCCCAGGGTTGGCGCAGAGTTTGATATTTGAATGCCTCCGTTCACATACAATTGCATACCGATAACAAGTTTAATTTCTGGCTTTCGAATAGTCGAGGTATAATTCATGCGATTACGAGCGTGTATGAATCTACGAGATTTGGGTCCTGTTCTATCAATTCGTGAATGTTCGGTATAGATGTTATAACTCGGAAACAACAGAAGTCCGAATCTCAGTCTGGTATGAAGTCTAGTTATTGATACCACTGCTGTTGCTCATCTCCAGCTGACGAAGGGTAGCTATAACCAGCAGGTGGAGACGGGTAGAAGGAAGATGGGGGCGCGGGATGGTAGGGAGAATTGTAAGAATCTGAGGTTGAATTTTGGTTGTAGATGTCTGCACTCCCGCTGCCGGGAAGCGAAGGAGGGATGGAGTAATGACAATTTATTCCTCCGTACCCGTAGGAGGAAAATTCCTCCGAGACGTAAGTGAGGGAGGTGGATTTGGAAAATCTGCAGTGCGGAGGATGATGCAGATCGCTGCGTGAATAGCGTTGTTCTTCCGCCATCGAATTGGGGTATTGGGTGAATGAAGGCGAGTGGTTCGGCTGCGGATAGGGATATCCGGCGTGATTGTTGCTTGTGTTTGCGTTCAAGGAACCATATTGGAAATGCTGAGGAGAGCTTGGTGTATATATGATCTCCTGAGATGGAGGAAATGAGACTGGAGTCGGGGATGAAGGCGAGGACATGGAAGACGGGTATGCTGAAGATGAAGGTGACTTGGCCTTCGGGTACCCTCCAGCTTGAGGGCTGCGAGGTTGATTCGCATGGACCTTTTGGCTATAAAATCCGAGTTTATATCAGCCCAGCCTCGGAAAATCGACACCCACTGCGACCGCAAATTATCCAACCTCGTCGACCTCTTCTCGCATCCAGGAAAATCACACACAAACTCCTTCACTCCCGAATGGATCCGTCTATGTCGCGCGAGATGGCTGCTCGTCGAGCATACTTGGTCGCAATAGCTGCATATATGTTGCCGCTTCTTCGCCTCCGGCGCCGCGTTTAAGGTCAAGTGCGCGTTGTTACTGGTAGGCATGTCAGATGAAAGGCGGGAGGCGGGCTCAGGCTGGGCACTGGACAAAGAGGCGGGGGCGGGGCGCGGCGGTATATGAAGGATTTGAACCACTCCACGATTGTTACTTAATCAGGAAGGTGGCGGGGGCGCGCCAGTGCGCCAGGGGCGGGAGGGGCGGGAAGCGCCTGATGCAATGTCGCATTTATCTATATAAGGAAGGTGCACTGCAAATCCGCCATTTGACAGGTGATAGGTTTTCTTATTTGGCGTGGGCAGAACGTGGCATCCAGTGCAGATAGCTAAGAAGCAAGGGCGGGGGGAGGGGCGCATTGGCGCTCACCGCCTGGCACGTAGCCGCCGTAAATATTTTTAGGACAATCCTGCTCTGAGGTAGAATCTTGAAGTTAAACAAGTCAGCTCAGCCTCATTGTGGCAATGAGGTGCGGCGAGAAGAGCAGCTTGAGCAACCACGATGCTTCGTTTTGAGTGAGACTCGCGCTACTTGATGTTGAGAATCTCGAGATGGTGGGGCTCGAGCAATGCTCTCGAGTCTAAAGATTATCTCTGTTTGTTCGAGGATACCGACGCTTTCCAAGCTGGAGTCAGACTGGATACCAGCGAAGGTGACGCCGAACCAGAAAGCAGAGATAACCACAGGGGACGAGGCACAGGATTCTCAGCACTGCGAAACCAAAATTAACCCATCATGATCGGACATCCAAAAAATATCGATACAAACTTTACCAGAGTATGAGTACCAAACCAATGCCAACCAATGCCAACGGCAGACAAGAGATGATATATGAAAGAAGGCGGGCGCATTCGCTGCCTGTCACGAAGCCGCCGTTCGCCCGCCAACGCATACATCATTTTCTACCTGAACAAATGTAAACACTCGTGTTCACTGTATACCAACACAGATAGCAAGCAAGCGAAGACTAGATTCGAGAAGCAATGCGATGGACAGCGATAGTTGTACAACGGTCCATGCCAATGACTGTAACCAAAACCCCCTTAAGGAAAAGGAAAGGATGCGCGGGCAAGATTGGATCAGCCCACGAGACGGAGGACGCGCAGGACTGCGGGACAAGATGGATCCATCAATCAGTCAGTCAGTCGAAAGAAACAGATGTGCGTACACAGATTGACGAAACTATGTAAACAGCATGTCAGTTCGAGCGAGCGCCGTATGCAGATGATACATGAAAGAAGCAACACGCACTCAATATACAAACTAACTGTTCCAGTGATGAACTCGTCCGGCGACAGCTTGCGGTTGATGAGATAGGTGTCATACACGACGCAGGCGCTGAAGATCAAGCAGCCTGTGACGGTGTAGACGATGTCGAGTGTTTTGTTGAAGGGTATGAAGAGAATGTGGATGGAGGAGGTTGTAACTGTGCAGAACGGTGGTCAATGCTGGGGGGGAAGTGATTTGGGAGGGAGATTGAAGCTGACTGAGTACGATGAGAGAGGCGAGGATGAAAGGCACTGGGATTGATAGATAGACGCCGTCTTAGCAATATCAGAGAGGTGAGGGGGAACAAACATACGCATGCCGCTGAAGTCGTACTGGAAATACATAAGACATTTTTAGTCAGTCGACAGAATGGGGTTGAATACGTATAACCTATGAAGACTTAGACGCACCTTAGATTGTAGAGTGAACAGAGTCAACCCAATGAAAACGGCCGAAGTGATCATTAGAGCCTGGAGAATCAATGCATTGTCGTAAAAGGCGACGGCAATTCCGAGAGTGTATGCTGGAGGTATAATCGTGATGTAGATGAAGAGTTTTGTACGGAGGACGACGATGCGGCCTACCTTCGAGAAGCGTGAAAGTGCCTAGGAGAATGAAATTGAGAGGGTGAGCATGACGTTTCCAGTGGAGAAAGCCGAGGTTGACTAGGGTGAAGACGAGGGGGACGAAGAACGCCCAAAGGCTATCAATAAAAGAGTTAAGAAAGGAAGACTTGGCTACGCGAATTAGACGGCGACAAGGGACTTACTGGCTCAAAACCCACTCGAGAACGGGTTTCGATTGGGAGACAAAGCCGCCGACGACAACTGTGGCGAGCTATAAATGTGTGTTTTCATTTCAGAGCAAATTTATATTAGCATTTGGACACTCACCAGCTGGATGAGGAGGATTGTATAAACTTTGCGAATAAAGCTCTTCCTGACTTGGGGGGAGCTGTCCGCGACCGTAGTACCATACTAACATTCCAGTCAGATCTATTTGGTAAAGCATATATAAAGACGTACTTTGAAGTCATCCGGCACGTCGCCAGCCTCTGCATGGTCGAAGATACTGCCCACATTGTGATCACTGTTAGCAAGCAGCGGTTCTCTCTCGTCCCGCGAAGTCCCCACATCGATGAGGGGCGTGTCCTCTTCAGAGTCGGGCTTCTTGGTGTGAGTCGTTCCGTACGACGGTGGGGGAACTGGATACGCTTCGGTCGAGCTCATGGTGGTAAGAGGCAGAAGCTGTTGGAAGGCGGTGCAAGGTGATAGCGGCGGCACAATATGATCCGATCACTGCCAATCAACGGCAGCATTGCGGCACCCAGAACGCGACTTTAATTCCCCAGGGTTGAACATCGATAGACTGCATATATACGGCCCGGAATACGCACAGGTATATTACGCAGATCAAGTAGTCCACAGAATGCATCTGGAATCGGGATAAGTAAGTAGGTATGCGGTCGCATCAGTCGAAAGTTACTAGAATTTTCAGTTTCGGTATGTGGTTTGTGGACTCGGACTTGCAGCGGCTGATACTTGGTTTTGGCGCGAAATAAGCACCCGTCTCTACACAAGTTTGAGACTGCGGAGGCTGACCTGCTAAGACGGGTGGCGGAGCATGTGAATGAAAGTGCAAACGCATCCACGAATCAAATAAGTAACTCAGACAGAAACTCAGTTAATACACGCCTGCGTCCACAAGGTGCATGGAAATTGAACGACCAGGAGGGTAGCTCAAAAGAGGGGTAGAATGAATCGAAAAATCTGTCTGTACTCAATTGGCTAATACTTAGGTTTCTGAGGAGGTCAGAGGGGCGGCGGGAACGATACGACTAAGTTGCGAGATCGTGCAACTGTCGTTGTTTCGCATATCTTCGTTGTTCCGAATCGAACCTTATTTGTTTCAGAAACCTTCGCGCGGTATTTTCAGGAACAGGTACTTTGAGTGTGCTTCGACTTTGACGGGTACGGAGCTCATGTGGGGACATTCCTGTACCAGGGATGAAGCCTGAGAGCGGGACACATTGGAGATGTTGGTAACATTACTAGTAGAACAGAATGTGTAACTGGTTCGTTGACGAAAGATCGGCAGGGCTTACATACGCCACCGTCATACCATTGAGATCTATGCGGAAGATGGATCAGTGTGTAAAAAATAGCGCCACAAAGAACGTCGAATGTTGATCAAGAGGAAGTGAAGCGGGCGAAAGCCTTCCCAGATAGGAATGTTAACAAATCGTAAGTAAGAATGCATGGCAGAGTGAGCACTACACCTCGGGAGAAAAATCAGGAGTACCTACCCGCAATCTGAGGTATCTTTGGAGTGCGGGACTGCAGAGATAACGGTGGCAATTGCTCAACGTCTACCGAAAAGATACGCAGGAGAACAGTGGCAGGACGGGAAGGAGGGGTCCGGTTGACTCGGATTCGGGTGGACGAATAAAATGAAGGCAGTTTGATTCCAACGCTCCTGCTTTACTAGATATCGTTTGAATCCGAACATACTTAGTCGTTGAACGCCGATAAAAACTTGTGGAATGACGAAATCAAAGTGACCTTCCATACCATAATATCAAGTCAACAATAATATCAACCTAAGGCAGGCTCAGCAGAGCTGCACTTGACTTCTGGTTGATGCAATTCGGTAACCAGCTATGAAGTGACTGAATCACCGCCAGCCGCCAGCGTTAGGCGGCAATAAGGAGTCTGGTGCTCTCTGATGCATGTTGTTGCAGATATAAATTGCGCACAGTAACTTTGAAAGAGCAGCTCGAGAAAAACCATGGTTTGGACGTGCAGACCACCAGTCACCTGACCGCGACATGCCGCGGCGTATGTTGCCGCCTCAAGCCGATGATGCCAACAACTCTTGTCACATTGTGACCACTGTAGTTTTGTTCCTTGTCTCCTCCGATGATGTTGGATTTTGCGAACTTCAAGTTGACCAACATCGTTCTGATTGTTCTGACCGGCTGCTGCCACTGATCCATATGCCACTGTTATTCATGATAATCTGCAACCTGTACCCGATTTACCTATCCCACCCGGTTGAATCCAGTTCAAGTGAGTCAGAATCAAGTGGCAAATTTCCCAACCATCGGACCAAGGCAATCGAGCGTTCAGCTATGAGTATGACTAGGAGGGAATGACGGAAGGATACTACCAGTACGTTAACTTGTTGGTCTTCCTGTTCATAATGCCGCCCAAAACTGAAAATTTGCCGAAAATAGCTGGCGATACTTCGTGTTCGCCGGTCTGTTCCTGTGTCCGAGCGCCGTGAGTGTTCGGATTAATTGAAGATTTTGTTGGACTCTCTATACCAACGACAATTTCCCCGCCGCAGCACCGCATCCTATGAGGTGGGAGGCAAAAATCCGAAGGCTGTCCCAAAGCAATGTACAGTTCAATCGCTTTGTGATCTGTCTTTCGGTCTCACTCACACGACTGTACTCGGTGACCTCAAGCTAGTATCGACATCCAATACATATGTTGACAAGCAATACCTCACCTTCGGTGCAGGATTCCGCCGGGATCACATCGACAAACCTGGATACTCTATCTCTGATTTGCTGCCGGTTTGCTTCGAGTAACGTCATGGTGAGAGTCGTTCGTTTCAGCTCCACGACTCAAACTTACAAAGGATCGTGTAAGGTTCCCCTGGGTTGAGGACAATTAACAGATTTTCATCACCGCTGACAGGTAAGTTTCTAAACATACATAGTGAGAAGTCGGATAAAAGGCACCACTAACGTATGTTCAACACAGTTAAATGTCGACCCCACATGCACCCCCAATCTTCGTTCTGCGAAGGAAGAGAACAAATATTGCCTGTAGTGCGTGCCGTAAGGTTGGTTTGCTTCCCCTTCACCTTTCCCCGTTGACGTTGTGTTTTGTTCCCTCTAGCGTAAGGTTAAGGTTTGTTTTCCCCCCATCCCTTTCCCCGTTACTCTTCCAAATTTCCCCAGTGTATCACCTCGGGTGACCCTCCTCAAGAACCCTGTGAACGCTGCTCAAAAAAAGGTCTGACTTGCCAATACATCAGCATCGCCGAACAGGACAGCCCAGATTCGGAGGGTCACCCCGATCATCCATCGTCACGTTCACAGACGGTTAACTTCGCTTCTTCCGAAGGACCGTCTTCATTTGCGATCCCCAGAAACAACAACAGGCCGTCGGGACGAAGCAGCATACTCCGCCCACAAACCCCGGGCTCACAACCTGCACCCCATGCGAGCCCAAGCTTTGTCCCGGGCGCGAGTCAAACACCATGGCCGACATCTGCTGTAAACCCATATACGCAGCACTCGTCGTACGGCCGTGGAAATCCATCCAGTCCTCATTTCGTCTCCGGGAGCAGCAATTTGTACAGCGCTTCGCCAACTTACGGTCGCGCTTCCACGCCTAACCCGGGCTTGTGGTCTCGACCTCGAGAAGGGAAATTCCCGTACGTTCAAATGTCAACTCACTGGATATCGGTTTGAACTTGTCCCCCAGTTGCACGTGTCTCGCAGAGTCTTGTTATTGTGGAGGTGTGAGGTATTGAGGTGCATCATTCGTCAAGCACAAGCACCTAGTCAACACCTGGTCCTAAATTTCCACTAGAACAATTCAACAAAATCCCTGCGTCATTTGCGCATATTCTCCGGCTTTGAACGAAAGATTTGTCATTGTATCTATCTTATCAACTGTTTAATTTACCGTGGTTTCACCCTAGTCTCTTGAAGTGCGTGGAGCGGCGCCAAAGCGGCGCTCAGTGTGACGGCTCTTACGGTACTTATCCGCAGGGGACCAGGATTTTCGAACCCGATCGCTGTCACACGAGTGCCTGATTCAGAACAGACTGAACATCGTTATCGGTAATTGAGGGACTCCATCACAACACAGCACTTACCGCTGTAATTGCCGTACCATTTACAGAAGAACCAACTTGAATTCCGCCCGCCGGCGTTCGCGCACCGTGATGGTTCTCTTGGTCTGTTCCCGCATCGGGATTATGTGCGGGCTCCGAGGAAGTACTACAATGTGCACTGCGGGTTGTGATCAAGCTGTGATAACAACATTGTCTCGAAAACATAGACGATGTACGTGCGACAATTCTGCCCCCAATGCTGTCCCTTGTCGCGTCATCCTTTTATTCGGGGAACAATGTGGACTCCACAGTACCCAACGTTCAAAGTCAGAAATAAACGCGGATACAAGATCAACTCGACGTGGTTGATTCCCGCTCACGATTCAATGGCAATGGCTTACCGACCGCGACCTTGAATGACAGATACCTGAAGCGTCATGTATTCCTATCGACTTCAAAAGGCTTGACGGGTGGATGGGGCTGCGTCTCGTACCACCGACATGTTAGACGCATCTACGCCACCAGTTCTTATATTCATGCGGAGACGAGCGAATATTGCGTGCCAAAAATGCAGGTGCGCCCACGAGTTTCTATATGCTTGCGGAGACGAGCGAATGTTGCCTCTTCGAAATCCAGGAAGCGCAAGGTTCGGGTAAGTTGAAAATTCGAAAAAGAAGATCGTTTCTGATTTTACCGACGCAGTGTATCAGTATTGGTGGCCCACAAGATCCCTGCAAGCGCTGTGTTAACAAAGGGTTTGAGTGCCACTACCCTCCTGTCGGAGCTGAGGATGATGGCCCGGCCACTACATCCTCCCCAGAAGCTTCACCTACGCTCTCACACAATACCCATCCATGGGACGATGTCTCGAAACACAAGAATGCGCCGTCACCACACACTGTCGATAAGAGGGAAACAGGTTGGAGGGAAAGCCAGAACGCTGGCTTCGGCTCCCCAACACCAACAAGGAGAACATCTGTCTCAAATCCGAATCACAGAGTGAGTTTGACTGGCTCAACTCCCGCCGCGTATAATTCGGGTTGGATCCCACCACATCACAATAATTCGGATTTGCGAAGGGTGCAGCAACCCTCCCCCACAATAAACCCAGCCCTTGCTTCAATGGCTTACGCTCAGGCAACCGCCTCAAGCGAGTATGCATGGCATCAGACGCTGGCGAACACTTTTGCGTATGTTCAATGATCGCGGATGTCGTGGGGATAATCTGATTGTGGTCATGGCCAGTTGCATCTGCCTCGCGAATCCTTGCCATTGCGGTAGTTTCAGACGATAGACGATCCCGTCCTGGCGGTTGGATTATAATGAACGGAGTATATGGAGGTACAGCAAATAAATACATATAGATACAGAAAGCATATCCACACACGATTGATTCGAAACGGCTATGTGATGCGTAATAGAATCTTTGCTCGGAGTTCGTCTTGACCGATTAACACCGAGACTTCCAGATAGTACTAGGGCGTTTAATGAGTATCGAGTGAAAGTAAAGAGGAGTCTGGACTTACTTTGACAAAAGTGCCTCCCCAGTTAAAACTGGTGAGAATGTCATTGCCGAGTGGAATTTTGTCTTTGTACAGTCCATCGGGAAGAGCACGAAGCTCTTCTAGTGTTGGATGAGCCTTGGTATTGCTCGAAACATGCCGCGGACGTTTGGGGAAGCCTAGAGACATCTTGTGGACGACTGTTTGCGTTTCAGAAAACGCAACTCGCGAAGTCAATAGAGGCAAGGATGTTGACGTATTATTGGAATCGGAGGATTGGAGAGATGAAAACGACGTTTTCCTCGACCGTTTCAAGAATCGAGGAAGCCGACTTGATCTCGAGTCTGATGAACGATCGCTCATGAGGCTTTCGGTTTCGGTAGGAGAGCAGACATTGTCTTCGAGCACAGAAATGTGGCACAAAAGGTTCAACGATATTGTGGCGTCGCCTGAGATCTCTTTGGCAAGAGAGGAGGAGCGTGGGGTGGTCGTAAATACGACGAAAAAGGGAAGCGATGAACCACGAGCAAACGTCAACGTGCTCGGTAGCGTAACCTGTCAATCGGGTTCAAGAAAGGCCAAAAACATGTCATTCGAAAGCCTAACCGCGCAATGAACGGGAACAGGCCGATGGGCTCTGAGCGGAATCTCTATCCACGAACTTTGCACTCCGTCCAGGGAGTGAAACTCCGGATCTGACTGTACAACAATGGGAACGGCCAGCCTAGATCATGGGAGTGAGGCGGAAACAGCAAGTGGATGAGCATACGTACAGGGAGGGTTCTTGAGTCAGCTTCAATGGTTCCCAAGTAACCGTAACCTGATACGACACCTCAACCGCCAGTGCTTTCGACTCCGATGGAGAAATCGTGGTGGGCAATATCTCTCCAGGTCGCTGATTACGCGCCAGTTCAAACGCAAAGGGGAAGGAACGTGCTTCGGCATCGCCCATCGTAGAGCTGGCGCGGCTTTGTCTAGAGAAGACTTGACGCATCCCTTTTCGCGCCGAATCGGATTCGGTGACATAGATAACTTTCGACTCCGAAAAGAATCTATGTTTCCGCCGTCCAAGACGTCCAGCATTTTGAGGCCCCGAATCATGAAGACAAGTCCCCAATAGCTGAAGAAGCCCCGAGTACGTCAGCGATGCACTGGCAAAGAGTATATTATGAGAGCGCACAGTGATGACAATGCGACCTGGTGTGGAGGTCGGCGCAGCTAGCACTTTGCCCCCAACGACGTCGTGGTCCCCATACACCGGAATCGACCGGCTCAAAGCCCAAGTATTGGATTCCATCCTAACGTGAGGTGAGTAGAGGAGCACCTCAAGTTCTGGCGACCTGGAGGGTGGTGAGCGATTTCGCAGACTTCGATAGGCCTAGCAAGCGCACCGGAAGCTCGAAACACGAGGGTAATTCGGAACAACATTCCAGTCTGTCGTACTCTGTGGCCTTGGGATCATCCGCTGAGGGGCGCCAACGACAAGGGATGGAGGACGGCCAGTGTGTTGTACCGGTTGCGGGTGGCCGGGACCGAAGGAAGTCGGATTAATCTACTGGGAAACCCGGTTTCTCGGAGAAACCCCTGCCGTAATTTGAAAATTATTCAGAAGCTGGGTTTCTCGAAGGAACCCCGCCCACGGATCTGATTTTGGATCAATCGGCTGACCTGCCGCAAACACGGTATGAGTTCTTGCGCCTCTAGCCTCTTACTACGGCTCAAATGGAAGATGCTGAGTTTTAATTCTATAGACAAAGACATGAAATCTACAAGTGCTGGAGATACACGTATCAAAAAATGAATTGACGCACAATGTCGGTTGTGATGCCGGATCATACCATAAAGTCATCCTGTAGTGCAAGTACTGGCTGTTTTATTCAGTCAGTGAATACATTCGTCAGAGTATGACCATTCTCATGACTGTAAGAATATATTATGACAATCCAAAACATACATGGTAGCTGTGTTAGATTCGGCAGTATGCCAATATCTGCCGGGCATTGATCGAGATCAAATTGGACCCGGCGATTCAATCGGCAGAGTGTTCTCAACGATCTTGACCATGTTAGCAGTGATACTGGTGCGGGGTCTCATTCGAGTTCTCATAAAGCCCCAACACAGGCTATATCTTCCCAAAGTCTCGCAAAATAAATGTTTTTTGCCGAGTCTGCCGGCTGGGGTTTCTAAATAGTGTTTTGTTCGGGTTTCTCAAATATTTCCTTATATGGGAGGGTTCCTGGGGAAACCGGGTTTCTCATTAGATTCATCCAAGGAAGTCGTGTAGAAGCAAACCCTAAGCGAGGTGTCCAACGACTAACATTGATCGGTCTCTTGATGTGTTGTTCGTTGAGATGCCTCCGAAAGCGTCTTCAAGGCAGAATGAACGGGGAAAGAAATATAGATATCCTGAAGGCATCGTGCCGGCGCCTCTCTTGGTCATGAACTGGAATCCCAAGTTGTTGAGTATACACAGAGAGTAGGGACGGAAATTGGGCCGAAAATCAATTGCCGCGGTTGCACGTATTTGATGAAAGTAAAACCGGATCCATTTACCTTTACGGTCAGCAGCCTTCGCTGCTTTTAGTCGGGATTCGGAAATATAGTTCCGTGGCCTTAAGTACTCCGATACTCAGTGGTAACCCAGCAGAAGAGCGCGCAAACGACGCACAAGTTCAACGCCAATAGAATGGACGTTGCCAGGCTCGTTGCGTAGCAAATTGGGGATCAATGGCGACTGGTCTATTCAAGTTCAACAACTGTCAGTGATGCATCCCGTCGAGCCATAGCCACTCGCAGCTCCGAGTTCGAAGAAGCTCCAACCTTGACTTGAGCTGACCGTTGAAGACCGTTGACGGGGATTTGAGGAGAAAATTAGACCTTGTGTTGCTTTTGCTTCGTTGAATCCAGGGCGATCTGCATGCGTGCCCCGCTTTTTGGAGCAACACGAGTGATGGTAGGTGATGGGGTACGAAGCGCCGGAAGTTCGCACTTCGATTTTGCTTTTCGGGCCAAAATCATGTGTTCGAGTCCCGATCTGGGGACTTTTCAAAGGATTTTTCTTGTTCTTCTGACACAAATAACAGCTCGGTAAGGAGCCGATATGCTCAATTGCATACGTTGTCCCCTTGTATCGCATTTCTCATGCATTTTTTTCAATATTTTCGTCACGTCGAGGGAACTTGATGCCATCGAGGGTAACGGCCGCAATCGGCATGTCGGGGCGAAGCCCGGCAAGTCCGAGCTGTTTGTTATTTGTTATGTATCATAATGTATGCTTCGTGCGAGCTAATAGCATCCAACCTGAGATTCATGCAAAAGCTCTTAGGCTCTTCTATCAAACGTCTACTGCTACAGTGTCACTGTGCTACATACTTACACAACCCAAGTAAACCAAACCATGAGTCAAACAAACCAGATTGATAGATCGCCGCGTCGGAACTTTCGGCGATCAGCCGTCAGGCTCTGTCTCGCGGACACCTATAGCATAAGGGCAAGTTGACAGTCAGCTAGACACGGGGGTTATGATAACCAAAGCTTTGAGAACAGAGAGTTAGATGCCAATTTACTCCCCTACAATTACAAATTAATACAATGTATAATCGACTGATCTCGTTCCGTCAGGCATCAAGTGCCGGATTTTGATGGGATTGTTTGACGGTGGAAAATCTCGGTGGGACGTAAAGAATGTGCGAAAAGTTTAGAAATAAATGGACTGGGGGGGCGGTGGCAGTCAAAATATGTCCTGTGTATGTTTTTGGGGGTAGTACAGTGTGTGTAATGCCCAGAATCATCATGAATAGGCAAACAGAAAACATGATAATACAGTAAAAAGTGCGGGTAGCGGGATTCGAACACATGATTTGGCCCGAAAAGCAAAATCGAAGTGCGAACTTCCGGCGCTTCGTAGATGGGGGCGTCGAGCAATTGTCACATACGTGATGTCACAGATTGTGCCTGGTTCGGTGATAGTCGGTTTCGGTTGAAGTTGGAAATAAAATACAAGTCAATTCATCTTCTAGGATCCTTGAGGAGAATTCAGGGAATCTAAACTGCGATTGGAACCAAGATCGACATTTCCCTGAGACCCGTACATCTTGCCTGCATCATAGTCAGTCTTTTCGCACGAAATTTCCGAGAACGGAGAAACTTCGCACCGTCATCTTTCCCCGATTCAACTGTCTCGGCCGACTCAAGCTCAAGAGTTTCCAATTCCGCTAGAACACCACTCCTTTGTTTCGCACTCCACCTCCACGTACTATCCTGCAAGAACCCGCGCACCAAAATCAATTCCTTCTTGACTCTCCTCACAACCTCATGATCATTCTTCAACAGCGTCTCCTGGCGTCGCAGAACCCCGACCGCCATACTCACGAGTGCGGGCAGCTGCGGGTGGAACTGATGTGTGTCGACGATTTTGAGGAGAGCGGTGACGCAGACGTCGAGGAGGGAAATGTGAGCGTCGTCTGACGAGCGCGATCCCGATCCCGATCCCGATTCGGATTCGCGAGCGAGGCAGGTTCGACAGACGATGGATGCGATGAAGAAGAGGATGGTGGGCGAGACAGCATCGTAGGTATTTATCGCTGCGACGTGGGTCTGTGTAGCGCGGAGAACACTGAGAGGAGAGGTGGAGCGAAATAGCCAGCGGATTATGAGAGTCAGGATGGCCATGTCTTGTGGCAGATGAGTGTGAATCAGGGCGGATACGATTTTGATGGGGTTAATGAAATTAGCGGGTGTTCTCCCTGTGCTGGGCTTCGTTGCATCCTGGAAATCAGGCGACAATATCTTGTCAATAATGTCGTCTTCTACCATGCCGGCGGAGGACTCCTCGGCTAACGATTCCGCAATTTTCGCGAATAGAATTTCAACCACGGAAGATATGACTTTGATGCGCGTGTCGTAGGCAGAGGGATGCTCTCGATGGGAGGAAAATCGCTCGTTGTCGATGTAATCTGAGCTGAGGAAACCGAGGATAGGGGGATGATGTTCGGATATCGCGCCTGCGTTGGAGACTATCGCCATGGCGTGGATAAAGGGTGAGGCGAACAGGTCTGCGTTGTGTCCAGTATGATGGGTCAGTGAATAGCGACGGGATGCGTGCAAGAGCGCAGGAACGAGCGCGGTCATGTCGGCGACGGAATATGTGATGCGATTTGCTGAAGATTGTCGGAGTCGGCTTCAGAAAATGGAATGTTCAGTGGATGAAACTTACACTGCTGGATTCGACTGATGACTTGTACAGCCGTTCGATTACTTCGTGTACTCGCCTCGGGAGACAGAAGATGCAGAAAAGTCGCGCGTTCTTGGTCGAGAAGACCTGTGCTAGTCGCCCCGTGCCGTGGCCAGACGCCAAGAGACTGAATGATATTGTACAACGCGGCGGATGCTTCATTCAGCGCATCATCGTCATGAATCTCTTGAACGACCTGGTGATAAACAGACGGCGCTCTCACAGAAAGTGAATTGTGTAAGTCGATCTGGCGATCGAGAACGGGCGTCTTGGGATGAGTTTTGAAATGGTCGAATGTCCGTCGAAAAGGAGAGCCCGTTGGATTGAGATCCCGGTGGACGAGACTATACACCAGGATGATCGCCACCGCCGATATGAAGAAGAGCGAAACACCAGAGGTGAAGAGAATTGATGTCGGGGCAGGTCGCAGTTGTAGGACGCTGGAGAATAGATTGTCGAGTAGCCCAGCAATGAATAGGAGGACCGGAATGACGAGAAGCTGGGGAAGGAGCTGGATGGTGGGTCCGAGAAATCGTTCTGACGAAGCCCATCGACTTTGAATGTCGATCAATTTCTCTGAAGCTTTCGTGAACCGCGACCAGCCGACCATGTTGAGGTATCCGCGGCACGAAACAGCAAGTGCGGCAATAGAAAGCTGAAAAAGTCAGCCAACAGATATTTCAAGACGCTCTGCAAACTCACACTGATAATCAGGGAAAGAGACCAGAAAGCGTTGAGCCTGACATCCGTAGGGTCCGGGTGAAAGACTTTAGGAGGGGTGAAAGGGAGATTGGCAGTCGGAACACCACTGAGAACGATGATGATTTCGGTTAGATTCGTCAAAAGTTCGTTCGTTCGAACACTTTGATCTTCTTGCAGCGAAGTAAGTGAGTCAACCAAAAACGAAGTCACTATTGCTGAGAACAAGCCGAGCTAGAAGCGTCGCAATGAGTTATACGGCCAAGTCATAATTTCAGGGTATACAGACAAAAACGAGAAGTGCGTCTAGGCCACTGCGCCAACGTTCGACCTTGGGGTTTATTGTCTCGCTTAAGCACGACCGCAAAAGTGCGTTCCATGCGCTGCTACTTGTAGCCGGAACTTCTGGCATCGGTTGCTTGGAGAGATCTCAAATACCATGATTCGTGAAAATTTATTAGAATATAGGGACATCAAAATATTCACCTGCAGCATTCTGCCTTTCGTCTATCCGTCGTAGAACAAATATTTGATCTTCCAAGAGATCCACTATCCTCGATAGGCTAAGATAAAAGTAAATAGCCCTGATGAGCGCGAGAACAGCGGAACTTGCATTTCGGGAGGAAAGTCGTGTCTGGTATGAATCCTCAGAAAACATTTGGATATGGCCGTTAAGGTTACCGCTACTCACCGTGATACGGGTGCTGCCATCGAGCAGAGGGGGACCGGGAGCTAGCAAGTGGTCAGTGGAAGACAAGGAAAAAGTTGACATTTGTGGGAAATACTCCGACGAATCGCAAAATGCCTCCGCATCAACTAGTGAATTCCCTTCAAATTTCAAGAAAAACGGCGACTGATCTGGGCCGTTTGAAAGAGTGACATCGAACTTCATCAAGCCTGAAAAGTTTGAAGAAGTACTTCCATCGCAAAACTCCGGATTCCGCAATCCATCGCCCAGACTTCAGTTGATCGCCGAGCATGCCGAGCAGCGGCCGACATTGAAGTGCCGTGATTGATCTACTGCATAGCCTCACTACAGTCATCAATTCAGGTCAAGCCATCGAAGCCTTTTGTTTTCTGTCTCTGATGTGCTTCCTTGCGATATTGTTTTCCTGTCATTCGATCGGCTCCTTATATCCCTACCGCTCAATTCCAATGTCCGATTCTTTCACCTTGCTTTTACCTTCCATCTCTCACTATGAAACCAAAGTCGACATCCACTGCACGAGCAGCAAAGCACACCTGTCCAAGCTGCAACGGCCTCTCCTTCTTGGTCATCTTCACTGGACTTGCAGGACGACGCAGTGGTAGACCAGTGAGTGGATTGACGGATTTTCCTGCGGCCTAGTTCTCTGATTGCGGGGTTTTCTTGGCTACTCAGGTGAAACAATCGCTTTCTGCTCGCGAAAGCGCAGATAGGCTTGCCGCGCATCTTGGGTTGACCACGACTGGGGAATTCAAGCTGAGAAAGTACAAGGATTGTCTCATTGCTACGGATGAGGTGTGTCAGTTTTGCTTTCGCTCTTACGACGAACTAAGTACCTTGACATCCGCTCAGATGCGTCAACTCTTTGGCGATCTCGTCCCCGGCGACAGCGAAGACCCTTCGCACCCTATTGTGGTGAGTCTCCCCCAACTCAATTCCAAATAACGACCCAGCACTCTTGCATAGTCCGCCTTTTGCGCCAACTACCTCCCATCTCTCGTAAATGCATACATGGAGCATTACTGTCCAGAAGGCCCATACCACCGACTCCTCGTCGGAATCCTCCAAAGCAGCTATTTTGCCAAATACTTTCGAACGCCCGCTGGGTCCGATCTATACGCCTTCTATGTTGGTAATATTCTCCTCTCGGTATGTGCATGTCTGCCTCCTGTCGCGTGTAGCAAGTCCCTCACCGGGAATTAAATTCTCAATTAGACGCACGAGGAGCCTCTGTCCCCGTTCACCGTTGGACTTTTGATTCTAGCTACCTGTAAGCTGCGTTATAATCTCTATGTGCGACTTTTATTGATATCAAGAATTACTCTCGGATTTAGACGCGCATGAATACAAAGCCTACATTGAACCGCTCCCCGACCACATAGTCACGCAATTGAAGTGTTGGGTGAGAGAGCAGGGGCAGAAATCTATAGATTTTCTCCGATCAAGCCTTTGCCTGATGAGCGAAAGTGAGGTATTGGCTCAACTCAGCGACGATCCCGAGGCGGAGGAGCGTATGAGCTCCGACTTTGACAATCATAAGGTATTTTGTTCAACAACCTTTCATCTCGTGTTAATCGTTTGCGTCTATCTGCTAGCGAAACCTCGATATGGCCATCTCGTATGTGCTATCAATTCAGTGCCTACCGGTTTCATTTTCTAACGACTTGTCTTCCCAGAATACTCAACATCCTCGATGGCCGCCTCAAAAACGAAGCGCGGCAACTCACACTCACGCGAGGACACGTCTTCGAGCGATATGCACAGATGCATAAGGAGAAAGTGACGGGTCGGCGATCCGAATGCGTGCGCTGTCAGACAGTTGCGTATTGCTGCAGAGGTGTGTTATTTATTCATATCAATATCGTTGTCGGTTAAATTGGGCTGAATCGGATTCGTTCAGAGCATCAGAGGGAGGATTGGACGAGTGAGTATTTATCTCGCTCTGTTCGTCAAGTAGTGACTGAAAATCAAACACTCTGCAGATCACAAGGAACGATGCTTCAAGACGGTCTATTAGCTATGCTGTTGCTCTTGCCGCTCAGCTACTAGACTATATCATCGCAGTGCGCATATCCGATATAAACTACCTAATACATATGATATGTACTACACCCGCGCGCGCGGATTTCGAAATATCATCGCAAGAGACTGTTCATTCACATAAAGTAGTCAATTCTTCCCTAGCGCTGCCTTAGCCTCCTTAATAGGGTCATACTCCATAAACTCAGGGTGCAGCCACCCCAAGAACCCTGATCGCAAAAGCAGAGAGATCATCGTCAGCCTCCTTCAGACAGCAATCGAAGAAGCAACATACCCCCCAGACCCCCCCTCTTCGTCCGGAGGCTTATACGCATCCGAACTCATCTGCGAAACGTACTCCGCGCGCGGCTTGCGGAGCTCCTCGAATATGCTCAGACGGGCGTTGACTTCAGCCGGTTTCGTCCCCGCGGGCAGGAGCGTGGCGAGGGTGGCAGCGTCTTCGAGACCTATGGCGAAGCCTTGACCGTATGCTGTTGATAAGCATAATTCAGGTTAGCGTCTAGATTTGAGGGAAAAGGAAAGAAAGTTAGAGGAGAGAGAGAGACTCACTCGGAAACATCGCATGCGCCGCATCGCCTAGAATCATCACATTCCCCTTCCTCCAAGTCGGCAACTTGGGGAGTTTTCGCAGCTGCCACGATCCAGGATTCTTCGCAACGTCTACGAGTGTCTTCCCCTTCTCGCCCCAATCTGAAAATGCCACCTGCAAGGCGGCGGGGTCGACGGAGACGTTCCAGCCTGTTAAGTATATCATTCAGTCAATTTCAGTCGAACTAGTTGTATCCTGAAGAGTAAGGTTAGATCAACACGGACCGACAGAGTCTTGATCCCGCGGATCGAGATGTGCTGCAGAGCAGTTGACGAGTTTGCCGCCCCGCACGGGATACCCGATGAGCGCGAGAACCTTGTCGCCGCCCACGAACATGAGCGGGCCGGAGGATGCGCGGTCTTTGACGATCCAGGAGAGGGAGGGGTGCTCGGAGAGATCGATCATCCAGCGGTAGTGAGCGAGTCTATGCAACGAGTTGATGTTCTGAAAAGAGAAGAAAGGCGATGTTGCTTACTGAGTGGCAGGGGCGTCGTATTCGGGGCCGAGCATGCATTTGCGGACTGTAGACTGGATGTGACTCATGAGACGGGACATCGCTTGTATGAATGAAAGCCTGCCTCACCCTTATGCCGTCTGTTCCCAAAACCAAGTCGAATTTATGTTTTTCGCCGGTGGAGGTTGTAACAGACGGGTGTTCGGTGTCAAAGTTTATTTCTTTGATAGCAGCGCCGAGGCAAACGGTAGCCGGAGGGAGAGTCATAGCATCCGGGGCAAGCGCTAGACGCATCATCTCTTTGTGCAGGTCGACGCGATGCACCATGTAGTAGCCCTTCAATGAAGATTAATACGATGACAGGTACGAAGCGAGGATACATGAAGAAAGCACCTGAGGGTATTTTGTCCAGCCCTCTGAAAGATCCTCCGTCTCGATGTGACTTCCGCTGACGTGCAACATTTCCATCTAGCGCGTGAATTAACAATAATCCTCCCTCCATATGGGCCGTTGATGACAACTTACTGAGCGCAGGTCTACAGCTTGAATGTTCGGCCAGCTCGCCTCCGGAAGAAGCTTTCTGATCACATTCGATCCGTTAGGTGGAAGGACGATGCCGGCTCCCAGCTCAGCGTGGAATTCAGAGGACTCGAAAATCTGGGAGCGAAGACAATGAATGGTGAGTAAGGGCGCTCTTCATGAAAAAGCGAGAAAGGAGCATACTGTGATTCGATGACCCGCCTTGCGCAACATAGCTGAAGTAGCAAGACCAACGAGGCCAGCGCCGACAACGGCAATGTTGAGCTGCCCAGCTGCTGCATCGGCATCGACACCACTTGCTGGTGGAGTCGGGATGGTTTCGAAAGACATATTAAGCTGAGTGGATCCAAAAGAAATGGGATATGAATCCTAACCTCTTGTCCCAGCTTTTATACGTCCGCTATCGTGAAAATGTCGTCGCGATGTTTTTGTGACGGAACAGGAGAAGTTTGTGAGTGCCGATCGGACGCGTAGCGCCGAAGCGCTCGATTTTGGAATGCTTTGGGCAAGTTCTAGAACAAGAGGTGTCAGTTTGGTCTGGAAGCGCAAGTAAAAATTGGCGCGTCTCACTGGAGTAAATCATGGTCCACCCACAGTCTGAGCCAGTATTATCGACTATGATTGTACGCAGCCTGTAAGCCTACTATCCGTTTCGCAGCATAGATGGCCCGGCCAGCTACAGTCCATTAAAAAGGGAGAGGTGGCCGAGAGAAAGGAGGAGACGCGTTTCTCGGCACGTGCTTCGCGATTTGCCATCATCTTCCCGGTGGATCAATGATCCAGCTGAATGCTTATGTGCCGAGATATTGGCTGCTTAGGCGTTCGCGATTGGTATTGTGCGCCTATCTGCCGCGGAATGATACAGCTGCTTACCAACTGACAATTTTCAACTAAATTTTACTCGTCAGCTAGCAATTGAATTCCCAACTTGTCATCTAGTTGGTTCATTGAACTTCAACTCTGACTTAGAAGAAGTCAGTGATTCAGGCCGAAATTGCGTTTGAGTTCGCGAGAGTCAATATGTGAGAGAATGCAACGCCATTCAGGCTTAGACCGCACGCAAAAGTTCGAGTCTTTGCCCCTGCGCTTGCCCTGCGCGCGGTCGTTGACGCAGAGGAAGATGTGACAGTGACAATCAAAGTGTCACATGGCATCATGTTGGCCGTATTAGGTCCCCTCAATTCTCGGCTCACCTCAGTTTTGAGAAATAAAATAATTGTTTGCCGAGCCTTCGCGTATCGCGGCCTTGACACTTCTCTCACCCGCAACTTTTGACTTCAACCCACCACCCAATTCCCTCAATGTGTTTGCGGTGAGCAAGCCACTGTTGGACTTGGAAAATATAGACCTTGAAAGGTGCACTATATTGAAGGCCAATACGTTGAAGAGAATTGGTGGTGGAAGGAGGGACTCGTTGTTTTTTTGGCCTTACCTCCGAAAATCTGTCAAGGCCGCGATACGCGAAAGCTCGGCAAACAATTATTTTATTTCTCAAAACTGAGGTGAGCCGAGAATTGAGGGGACCTATTTGTCTGGTAGCTTCACATGTGTCATCGTCATCTTGTGCTTGACCAGCGCCATATCGATAGCTTTGGCCTCACGGCTCCAGGCTCCCTCTAGCGCTCAATGGTAGCCCACTACATTGCTACTCGTGATTCTTCACCTCAGTCAAGGGCGTCTCTGGACGGGAACCAGCTAAGGACCAGGGTTTTCATCTACTTATCAGTATCGAGCCTCGAGGCACTAGGTCCGTCATAAAAACCTAGGATTAAATTGGGGGAAGCAGCTCGGTTTTTTCCTGAAACTTTACATTCTCATCGGCCCAGATCGGCCCCCAACATCCCGCTTCATAGAGTTTCCAATTCCAAGCGAAAGCACGGGAATTCCTGGGAAGGCTTCCATCAGAACCTCACTCCCAGTCAAGCCCGCGTCCCCGCTCTCAATTTGCCTCCGTTCGTCGCTCGTATCACTCCGTCAAGCCACTTGACTGCTCAAAACTGCCCCAATCCGGCATGCGGTGCAATTTTACTTCCAAAATGAAAGATAGGATGAGGCTGTGCTCCGACCACCATCCTCCGATCCCGGGCTTTATGTGAATGCGGGCGCGTTTTTTTCTGTGCTTTTGCGCCGCTCTTCTCTCCTCTCTCTACCACCACCACCGCTCATGTCTGCGTCGGTATTGCTCTACAGCACAGAGCCGCGCACGCTCGACAACACTCTCGGAGCTTTGTTTCTTGGAGTCGTGGTTTCCTGCATGTGAGTAGGATCCCAATCATCGCTATACATAGTAGCTGGTCTGACCTGATGCATGCACGCTTATAGTCTCTTCGGCGTCAGCTCCTTACAGGTCGTCCACTATTATCATTCCTACGCAAATGATAGTTTATTGCACAAAGTCGCAGTCCGTACTTTTTCCTTGTTACTTCTGAAGTATTCAAACATGCCTTTTATCAGGTTGGCTCGCTCTGGGTTCTCGACTCAACGCATTTATGCCTCTCGATCGCTTCCTCGTATCACTACGGGATAAGCAATTTCGGGAGGGCAGACGCTATGGATGTGATTATCTGGTCCGTATCCGTTATCTCATCCCGCGAAGAACTCAACTCAGTCGATTCTCAGGCAAGTGAAGGTGTGTTTTATTGAAACTTTCTATAATAACTACTAGATCCGCCCCAGGTGCTCATCGCCGTGAACGTCATGATTGTGGTCCTCGTTCATAGGTTTGTCTCTTTTTTCATTCGTCCAGCATATTCACTTACACGGGTATCTTCACAGTCTATACGCCTATCGCGTCTGGCTTTGTGAGCTTCCACTCGCCCTACTTTTATTTGATCTTGATTCTAATGGGACTTCGTTCAGTGAGCGGATACCACCACGGTTTTCTAGGATACGTTGTGGTACGTCCATCACGCTCCGTCGTCCATTAATCCTAATATTCCATTCGATTTCCACAGGCCGCAATTGTCCTCGGCGGATTCGGTCAGTCTTCCTCACCTGTTCACTCAGTCATTCTGACTTACACTGATATACTTATCAGGCATGGGAATCGGTTCGCCCTATCCATCTATTGTCCCTCAACAAATTAACTCATTCATATGTATCACAACAGTCCTCGCCTACGAAACCTGCACCCTTCAAACCTTCTCCGAAACCCCGCAAATCGCCTGGGCCGTCGAGGCGTCCTACGCCACCTCCACTATCATCGACGTTATCATCTCCGTCGCGATGTGTTGGTATCTCGCGAAGAGCAAGCGGTGTGTGAGGCGAAGTGGGATATCACACATCGGTTGTGGGAATTTCAACGCGGCGGGCGGGAGTTTTCGAGCCGACCATGAAGAGGAGGGGAAACAGAGTTTGTTGTTGAACTCGAGAATTTCGGCGTTGATGGGGTACACGCTCTCTTGTGGGATATTTACGAGGTATGTAAGGTTCCTTCCTTCTTCCCTCCCTCTATCTTTCCCGTTAGAATTCTCTACTCATCCCGGGTTTCTCACAGCGCAATCTCCGTATCTTGCCTATTCACTGTGAGCACAAATCCATGTTCGAGAAATCGTTGTTCAACTCAATTGTTCCGTAGTTTCTCTTAATGCCGAACAACCTCGTCTTCCTCGCTCTAAGCTATCTTGTTACCAGACGTTCGTTTCTTTCCTTCTGATTTCCAACATTTCGTGCTGAATCAGAAGTAACATCTCACAGTATACGTCACCTCATTCATGTCCATGATGAACGCCCGCACCCGTCGTACTCGCTATCGTCGTTCTTCCTCCTCCTCTTCCAACAAACTCAACTCAAACTCAAACTCAAATCTGACACACACATTCACCCGCACGAGTCGACGGTCACGATACATTTCCAGCGTCGCGTTCAACTCCAGTCCGAGTGCGCTAAGGGATGGGGAGAGCGGGTCGATGGTAGGTTTCTCTCCCGATTCCACTGTTCGCTATGTTTGAACTGTGAGGTTGATTCGTCCCACCCACAGAGTCCCTCCACACCAACAACGGATAAATACGATCCGAGCTGGGCTGACTTGCCCTCACCCGTCAATGTACCCGCCGCCGCCGTGCATCCCCATTCCGTGCATTCGCAGTCTCTCACTGTGTCAACATCGGGCGGTTATTACACTCCCGCAGAAACACAGCTTGGTTCCGCGCCTTCGCCAACGAAGTATAGTTATCGATACGCCATCTAGCCGTGCAGCACGAGGGCTGTTCGCTGGATGATGTCTATTCGATTGGGCGAGAGCTTCCGCCGTTGGTTTCGCCATTCGAACTCTCACGGCGTTGCTCGGTGGTGTTCGTCGTCTCCGGCCGCAATGGATGTTTTGCCTGGACGTCAAGCTACCTGTCGCTCTCCACTGTGATTCAATCCAGCGGTGTCACCTTCCTTATGACCAGGATGATCTCAACTTTGAGATTCAGATCATTCAGTTGATTATATTCATTCGATCTTTCGTTATCTTGTTGTCCTGTACTTCTATACCATACGGAAATCTGTGGAGCAAAGTTGTTGTACTGTACTGTAGGATAAGTTGTAAAATGTATCATCGCACAGCAAAAACAAACTTGAAATCTCTGCACTTCGGTGAGTGGTAAGCGCAACTCAACGTAACGTAAAGTTCTATCCAGCGATGGTCCCCAACCTCAAAACAAAGGATGAGGATTCTGTGAAGTCGCAGGGCGTTCCTGGATGACGTCCCAATGTTCCTGCACACACGTCCCATTGAACCGAAACACATCCACGAACGCACTGGCGTTAGGGAGAAGTCCATCCAATCGGCCATGCAGCCATCCATATGGCGCCTCGAACGTGGTGCGGAAAACCGTTATTTTGAGATCCGGGTCGGCCAGAAGCCCGGAGAGACCCTCGAGTCCCGCCTCAAAGCCATCGGCGATGGCGGGATTGTGCTGAATCAAGTCTGCAGCGACCATGTTGTTGAAGGCTTTTGACGCGTTTCTGAGCGTGAATGGCATGAGTACCCGATAGTGGTCCAGAACGGAAGGGAAATAACCTACCTTTCGACATACAACGCTTGAATATATTTATTGAAGATTTTCTTCTGCTTTTGGGGAGATGTTGGATGCACTTGGCATGCAACGCTCTTCTGAATGGTCTGGCCGAAGGCGATTTCCGTCAAGACGAGAGAAAACAGGAAGAGGCAGGAGAATGAGCGCATCGTCTGCGGGCAAGAGGAAGAATTGGGTTAAACCCAAGGATTATTTCGAATGAGGTTCGGGGTTGAATCTGCTTTACTTTACTTTATATATTGTCTGTCAGACATATGGACATATAAAATTGGAGTTTTACAGTGCGCTCGAACGCCCCATACAGGTCCTTATGCGCGGCAATGTACGAAACACCTGAGATGATTAGAAAATGATATACGTGCCTTTGTAATGTTGGAACTTGGCGTTCGGTAAGGCGGTTAAACGGTGTGAAAAATATGGAGAAACATCCGTCGCAACGTCTGTTTGTCCGTCTGATTGGACTCTGATCGGACTCCGACGAGAATGTTGTGACCAATGTAGAGCAAGCGGCTGACTCGAAGTGGAGGGACCAGGAGCAGAAAAATCGTCCGACTGAAACCGAGAGGTCAGTCGTTCAGTCAGCAGCATAAGCAGCATTACAGAAAAGGTAGGTACCCAGATTCAACGGTATTGAGAAAAGACGGCCGCACGGGCATGAGTGACTCAACGAAGCTGAGGAAAAGGAAGAAAATCTTCAAAATGTCCGACTCCGAGCGTGATATTCACGATCACCTGATGTGACATCACGCGACTTTCAAATTCTTGATGATTTGCGCGCATGTCCAAGCACGGGATCACTCCGGTAAACAAACGAGCAGTGCGTGTACTGTACCGGAAAGTAAGGGTCCCCCGTCAGAGCAGTACGCCCTTCTCGCCAGCCCAGCCCCACGAATTCATCCCGACGGCAACGCTGCGCACCCGCAGACTGCGAGGACGGAATCACCAAGCAGGCTGACTCTTCGCGCCACCGGAACACCGATCTGCAAGTCATCTTTCTATGCGCCTAAACGCGAGTCCCGACTCGAAGTGGTCGCTCCTGTTAGGCATTTCTCTTCGCCTCCAGTCGCGGTTGCAGGCCTGATGAACGTACGTCGATCCATGCCGGGTGGCTGCTGTTGTTGGTCGCTCGACCTGGCCATCTGCGCGCAACTCGCACATCTCGGCTCTTCTATGCACATGCAGCTCATTCCCCAGACCAACCTCCCAGTCTTCATCTACCCACTGTCTCGTTCTCCCGCGCCTACGCTGACCGCCACTCACACATCCTAGCACCAGCGTAGACGTTAGACGAGCGCCGAGCGCAATGTCTAATTCGCATCGACTCTCCGAATCGCAACGACGCAACCCCATACCCTCCCCATCTCCGCCGACACCAATTGACTTCCTCCGCACCATACACCATACACCACATCGTCAGCGGCAGTCCACGTTTACATGCTGATCCACATCCCCACTATCACCTGCGTCGATGACCACACCCTGAGCATATCTAGGACAATCCCCTCCCACTCGCCCTCGCACCAAGACTCGAGTGCTGATACACCGAGGCTTCCTCCTCGAGACGGCACGCGCGGGAGAAGACTCCTCACGAACAAGCAAAGCAGGGAAGCCCATCCCGACAGCCACTGTGCGCACCCGCACACCCCGTGCAGCGGCGTGCCGCCAATACGGGCCCCCAGCAGCAACGCGGGGCTGTGTCGCGTACACTCCAAGCATGACATGACATCCGGCCGACGAAACGACCGCGAGTCGGGGCATTTGCTCAACGCGAGCACGTCATCCGCACATGCATCACGCGGGCCTGCATCCGCACCCTCACTTAGAACGACGACACGCCCACCCGTCAAATTGCATACGTCTCTACCCTGCAGTGGTCGACGGACTGCCTGCATGGGCAAGGAAAGCATTCCTTGGTTCTCCAATCGCTACCATTTCTGGCCCCCGACCCACCCGACACCCAGGTGCCACATTTCTCCACTCACGGAGCTACGAGATCGAGACAATCCTAGCATCGATGGACTCGAAGAGCAAGCGAGATGCCAAATTTTGCATCGACTCTCCTCCGACTCGACGTACCCTCCCCATCTCCGACGACACCAATCAACACTATCGTCCGCCGCTCCATACACCGTACACCACATCGCCAGCAACATCATCCGCTTCCTCGTCCACATCCCCACCTGCGCCGATGACGACAGCCGGAGCGTGGCAAATACAATCCCACTCGCCCTCCGACAAAACTCGAGCTTCGATACCCCCGGGGGTTCCTCCTCGGAATGGCACGCGTGCGGGAAGACGACAAGCGAACAAGCAAAGCAGGGCGGGGAGCTTACTGGATGCGTCCGAGGACATCCCTCGCATCCCACTTCTACCCACCCACCATTTCCCTCCTCCTCCCCGTCCTCCGCCTCCCCTGTATCGAATCCTACCGACAGAATCCGCACAAGGAGATGAGCAAGCTGCCCTCGAAGCAAATACAGCCCGAGGCGTCAGGGGTACGCGAAATGTGGAAGAACAAGCTGAAGGAGATGCAGCGCTCGAGTGCGACTTTCGACCGCATAGGTGTGGGCCATGGGAGGGCGAGAGGACGAGCGCTTGCGATGGGATCGTCCCGCGTGTCCGTCCTTCGTGTTTTTGCTAGCAACCCCACCCTGACACGCCGATGCATGCCCATCCCATCCAGGGATTTCAATCCCATCCGATCCCATTCACATGCCCATACCCACGCCCCACCGCCAGCCTACGTCCCCCAGCGGCAAGCAGCAGACATGCACGCCTGGCCGTACGATGCTGGAACTAAGTACCGACCAACGAGCGCGGGCAGGGATAGGGGCAGGGCAAAATGTTGGTATCGGCGTCGTTGCGGATCGCGATACCCCATCCCATGCACCCTTCCCGCAGACTTCGCATCGAACTTCTCATTGTAAATGGCCGTAAACGTCCGCGCCGATACGGCTGTGAAATAGTGTCTAGATGTCGAATGCCCGCCATTCCCTCCGGGTATGGTCGCTTTCCCTCCGGGTATGGTCGCTGCCATTCTTGCTAACCACCGCCCCGTCGCTAGACACCCGTTCGCGCGCGTCACCGTAGCGTGCGCATGGGGTCAGAAGGTCGCGTTGCGGCAGTTCATACCATACAGCGGGAGTGGAAGAGACAAGACACGACCGGTGACCGACGACGTCTGGTTCCGCATGCCAGCCTAATCGTGAGTAACGATCGAAAGGCAGTTCTTCCCGAGGCGGGCCTGAAGGTATGTATTCGAGAGAATGAGAATGCTTGGGGGCGAACCTGGATAAGATTATTATGGTCTATCTACTCTTGAATGCGGAGGCGAGACGCACACACGGTCACAGAATCCTCATCGAGTTTGCCTCGTGCCTTTGACCGTCGTCGAAAGGAGCGTGCGGAGAGGGACGCAGTACAGTTAGAGCTTGTCCTCAGACGTCCATCGGGATTCATACGGGGCGAATACCCCAAGACGCACATGGCAATGAAAGAAGTGCTCTTCTCCATGATACAGATTGCTGGGATGAAATCGACGCCTGTACGACGGACACACATGGTGTAAGGGTGCAGGGCACAGCCGGCAAATTGAGACATTTGCGAGGGAGCGGGGAAGCTAGGGGGAGGAAATGTGGATGTCAGTCTGAGCTTGAAGAAGGCGGAAAAGCACGGAAGAATGCCACGCACCTTCTTTGCATCGTATCGTATCCACGCAATGTCTTTCGCCTGGATATTCGGAGTCCTGCAGCGGCAGAGCGTTAGCTGGGGTGAGGACTACAAGGTGGGAAGCTGACTGACGTTTCGGGGTCGGGATCGCAGAGACTTCACCGCGAGTGGAAGAAGAATCAGAGCTGCGAAAAGCTAGAGGTAAGTACAGTGCCATTGAGAAGAGAATGACAGGCTGGTAGCACGAAAAAGTAAAGGGCCTGGTGCGCATGAGCTCTGACGAGCTAGACATACGTGAAGGCAGAGGTGCAGGGAAGTCTTGCAAGTCCTGCAGGGCACAGTGCCAAAGGTGCCCAGATCTCCAGACCAAAAGAACGACGCGCATACTCACCTTCCTCGACCTCACTCGCACCCCTTTCATCTATGCCAAAAAGAGTGTCCCCCGCCGAGAAGCTGCCTATGGATCGATTTAGACTGTTGCGGCTGAGAATTCCGCAGGAACCCCGCGTTTTCGTATGGAAAAAGGCGAGGGTCGAGTCTTGGTAGGAGGCGGTAGAAGGGTGTCCATTCGCTGCTGCCATGCCAGATGACCACGGCTGGGTCAGCGTTGACACAGTCCAAATGACCTTGATAGCAGAGAGCGACGTGAGATGAGATTGTCGCTGGCGCTTGATGGGTTGCTCGCCACGGGTGACAACGAGGAACAGGATGAGGAGGATGCAGGAGCGGCAATGGGCGGCCCGCGTCGCCGGATCAACATCGCGTGCCCGTGGGATCTTTTTAGCGTCCCTTGATCCCGAACCACCACCACACAGCTGTACCTCACTCCCTGCTCAGAGAATGCAACCGGATTCTCCCTGGCTCACTATATAGGATGTTTCCGAGCCTCCCCGAAGGTGATCGTTGAAGCGAATTATACCGTCGTCCAGATTCCAAACTTGCAGCTGCAGGTCTGAGGTAGTAGGGCTGCTGCCAACTTGAATCTTCTGCTGCTTTGATTAGAACTCCCGTACTGATAATTTCCTCCGCAAGCTCAACCCAATTCTACCGAGCACTGAACAAAGCCTCTCCGACAAATTCATCCCAAATAAACTCTCATTCTGACAATTCAACAACAATTCAAACTGTAACTATACACTTTCAAAGCCAACGACAAATCTCTTCAAATCAATCCGCTTCCGAGCCGCTAGGAATCCATAAGCCAAGTCACTGAATGCCAACAAGGCAGTCTCACCGCTCAAGTTCAAGTGCACTGGAACGAATTGATAGTGGTTCCGGTGTTGACGTTGATGCAGTTGTTGGGCTGCTCGGTCCCGAAGTTGAACGCCTCTCCGCTGCATCCGCCGCCCGAGAACAGGACGACGTTGGCGGCAGAGCCAAAGACCTAGAGGTGGATAACAATATATAATGAGCATCACTCATGAATTTCCAGGGCCACAATGCAAACCTCGAAGGAGTGCCTTCCACTGAAATCGATGCAAGCACCGTTGCAAGCGACAGAGTCGCCCTGACTTCCGTTGCAGGAGTCACCGCTGAAGCCTATGATGCTCTGCGCGTTGGCGTGGAGCGCCAAGGCGATTGCAGCGACGAAGGCAGAGGTGAAGGTGAAGCGCATTGGAGACGATGTAGAACTGGTAGGCTCTGGTTTCTCTTTGCTGTTCCAGTCTGCTTTTATACTCTGCAGGGAAGCCGGCTACCATTCACCCACCGATTTCTTCTGTTCACCGACGCACTCGGGTAAGAGTTGTACCTCGAAAGAGGTCCAGAAATGAACGACGGTGCGTACTATTTTGCGACGGTGCCTCGGCAACTAGTTTCTAATTCCTGCATTTGGGATCCTCAACTTGTTCTTTACCCCGGTTGATTCCGCTGTATTCAAATTGTCATCCTTTTTTGTCTCCTCCACCTCTCGTCCAGAAAATAAACTGAAGACATAAGTCTAGAAATGATCACGGTGCGTACTTTCCTGCGACGAGGCTTCGGCAGAGATTCCTATTTACGTTCATGTTCCAGATCGCTTCGTTGCACTCAACTTCTGTGGTTGATTCCGGCGGCCATCCATTCCTTTTCGTCTGCAATGTCAAAAACACAGAAATCCGCACCGCAGTACGATGTAAGTATTCCTCTGCGTCCCTCTAGATCTCCTGAGCTCGAGTTTAGGACTGAAAACATGAACGCACTGACGGATCACCGCAGACCAGACGCACAGGGTACGAAGACGTCGGGGTTCGGCGGTAGAGGAAGCCTGAGATGAGGTAAAGATGAACTCACAACGTAAGTACCAATATTCATCCTTCAATTCCATGCAGGTCACCTCATTGGCCGTAAACGGAAGCTTCGGTAACGGATCTCCGCAGAGTTCCTTTATGCCTCTAACGGGACAACGATAACGGGGTATCGAGGAGCCGGATTAAGTGCTGTATGAGGAGGCTCGTGATCATCCCATAGCATGCAGAGGATATGAGTGAGATTAACTGTTCGTTGCGCGCGTATCCAGTTGACGACTCCAGGACCATATCCAGTTCATTTACCACCGGCACCGAGCGCATCCGCCAGGCCTCAGGCTCTCAATCAAAAATAGACCAAGGTAATTAATAGTTACCACCATTCCCGCTCTAACAGCCTCGGTATTCAAGCTGTAAGTAGCATGCTGTTCTGTTATTCGTCTGGCTGTAAACCATTCAGATTCTCATGCTCGGATACCCTCACAGTTGTACCTAACTCTCGGCAGTATAGATGTGACTTTCCAAGTCATCCTTTCAGTTTCGAACTAGTTTCTGATTTGTGTCTGTCTTTGGTTTCCTTATGTTTCCCCTCTTTTGCCCTGCTCCACTCCACCCGAAGCGCTCTCGCAGAAATCAACCCGCCGTCTTTATTTCGGAGTATACTGTTACTCAAGGCGCTTGCAGCGCGTGCAATGGAAAGTTCTGTGACCGTCAGATCTGGTCTCATTTTGCGCTCAAGAGCTAGGCACCGAGCTTCCGATTGCTTTGTGCTCCGGCGTCGTCGCTGGGATTAATATTGGTTGCCCTTGACTCATCCAAGGGATCCTCAATATTCGGTCCTCGAGTTCGAAACCGTGAGTGAGTGCGCTGAATTTACTCGGGGTACGAGCGGCAGTGGTATTAATATCACTTGAACTACCAATAAGTATAAGTATATCGCAAAGACAATATCTCCAAACGAAGGTGGTATGTGCAAACGGAACTCGAAAATCTGATTACTTCAGATGCGCTTTGACCCAAGCCAACGAAACATCGAACGCTCCTTGCTTGGCTGCAACCTGAACCGGATCGGACTATGTATTCGAAAATCGTCGTCAGCGGGTTACAGAACTCCCAACTCCCGAACGACTCACTGTATTCGCGCGTACCGCAAACCCGTGCCCAACACCATCAAACTGCCTCCTCTTATACCCAGGCCGATACTGTCCGTGCCCCATTAGCAGATCAGTCTCAATCCCCACCTCAGGCGTGAACCCCTCGTCCAATTCGGCGTTGTTGATCTCGAGGGGGACGTGGGACTGGGACTTCAGCAGGTCGAAATCGTCTGGTAGCGCGAGGAGGGAGGGATGGGAGGCGGTGGCAACCGTTATGGTGTTGTTTTGCGCGAGGCGGGTTGCGTAGAGGCCTGTTTCATTCATAGAATTCATACATAAACAGAATACAATGGGAATAGTTAGAGAGAGGAGGAGGAGACGTACCACCGAAGCAGTATCCGGCCACGGCGATTTTCTTGATTCCGTGAGATTTGAGGGAATGGAGGACTGCGAGGAGGGGAGGCGTGGTTTGAGATTCGGTGTGGTTGGCGAACCAGGCTGCGAGGTCGTCGGTCGGAGTTATGGCGTCGCCGTTGAGGTAGTCTGGGACGTATGTCTGAGGGAATGAATGAGCGATTCGACTCTGGACAACGACGTGAAAGGCGCAGAAACTTACTTGAAATCCCGCCGCAGCCCATTGATCAGCCTCACCAAAAAATGATAAGCTGAGCATCCGATGGAATGAACGCGAAACAAACCAGGAGAAGGTTATCGACGGAAGGCAGGCCAAAAATGTCGGTCAGGAGCAACAGTGCTGTGCTCGGGTCTAAGGGTTTGTGTTTAGGCAAGGAAACGTAGGTCAAGACACCATTGATGGTGATGTTCCTGTAGGATGAAGCAAACATCTAAGCGGGTGCGCGTGGATAGCGGTGAGGGTACCGCCTACTTACCTTCCCTCCGGCTGAGCGGGATTCGGGGTAGACGAGTGGAAATGCAGGAGAGGCTCAACTGCGGGAACGGTGGCGGCCTGGACTGCGGCGAAGAAGGGAAGGAGAAATAAGATATTCAACATGGTAGGAGCAATTCTGAAGGTCCCCTCATTCGATGTAAAATTCTGTTTATATCTATCTTGATTCTTGAATCGGTGTGCAGTTCTGAGTCAGTCGCCGTCCCGAAAGCGAGCAAGGGAATGCTATACCTCGGTATTTTCGAAAATTCAGTTGTGATATGTCATGTAGGTTGGTTTCGGTCCGAATTACGAGCAAATTTCGCAGTAACGATGCAGATCTGCCCCAGATGACGCGATGCTGCCGAAGCGACTTTTGGGTTCCGAGTTTTCAATCTTCCCCCATGTCTGTAGATGTACTGAAAAATGGCTGTTGCACAACTTGCATAGTGGTCAGACGGCCACTCAGGTGTGGCTGCCATGAGGGAGAAAAGCGAGGAGAATCAAAGGATCAATGCGTGATGATGTGTGACAGTCACGATCATCACGCAGCCTGCTTTGTCCGATGTCGACGTCGTCCTGACTCCTCACTCAAACGCAAACGCAGTGACGCTACAGATATCGAACTCAATGTGCCCACGGATTCCAGCTGCTTGCTCTGCATGCCTCTCCAACGCCGCCTTTCTTTGTCTTACACAATGTGCGGATGAAGGATAGAAATTTTCTGCCACGAATTCAAGTTGGACGAAATTTGAATCAGTATCGACCCGCATAAGTTCGAAGGATGGGCAACTTAAAGAAGCGCGATGATTCTCGTCATTTGTCGAACAAATCCTGCGATGAACGCGCGGCCCAACGAGCATATCCACCGCCCAAGAAAATCGCGAGGTAATTGCATCTTTTTCGTGGCGACGTGGATTCATTGATACGAAGCCTTCAGCAGCTACGCGTTTCATCAAGTAAGTCTCAATTTGTCAGATTTTGTCAAGGTTCGGGAATTTTTCGACCAAGCTCACGCGGATTTCTCGGCGGTCACCCAGCGCGAGAGTTTCTCGAGCGAGTCAACAGTCGCCATATAAAGGTATGCTCACGTTCAGGGACACAATTTCCTTCAGCCCAATATGTTTACCCTTTTACTTTTCGGATTCACTGCTTTTTTATCGACTGCCTCTGCGCACAATGTTCCTCTCCTTCAACGAACTCTAGCTGCGCACGGAGTAGCCGCTGTTTTTTCTACTGATCCTCAGTACAATAATGTCACTCAAGCTCGTGCGTCTAGTCTATGACTAAATGAACACCGATTGACTGTCTTACCTTGTTTCGTTTTCGCAGATAATCAACGATTCAAAGTGCTTCCCATTGCTGTCGCATTTCCGACTTCTGTCAAACAAGTTTCTGCGGCTGTCGTAGCTGGAGCAGCGCAAAAGCTACGTGTTGTGGCACGCAGCGGAGGTGTAAGTAGTTGTTCAATGCGATTCAGCATTTTTCCTCTAACGATCCCGATAGCATTCGTATATAGCGAACGGTCTCGGCGGACGCGATGGCGCTCTTGTCGTGGATTTAAGCAAGCTCAAGCAGATCACCGTGCGGCCATCCAATAACACGGCTTTGATTGAAACAGGGAATCGTCTCGGTGATGTTGCGTTGGCGCTTAATGCACACGGGCGAGCGATGCCCCATGGAAGCTGCAGCTATGTGAGTCGATATTTTGATACCCATGGGATTTCTATCTCACAATATCTCTCTTTCACCCACTAGGTTGGTGTTGGTGGTCACACTGGTATGCGGGATATTGAATTCACATCATTTTGTGTCTGACACTGGCATTTTCTAGGTTACGGTGGCTGGGGCTATTCCTCTCGTAACTGGGGACTTGCTCTAGACGTGATCAGGTCCGCCACTGTCGTCCTAGCTAACGGAACTATCGTCAGCGCTTCTGCCACCGTCAACCCTGACCTGTTCTGGGTGCGTCTGCCTTCCCTTCCCTCCTCTCCATCAACTCAAGTTCACCGAAGGCCATCCGCGGCGCCTCTCCGTCCTTCGGCATCGTCACCTCCATCGAAGTCCAAACCTTCCCCGCCCCACCCTCCGTAACCCTCTTCGAATACCTCTGGACCCTCCCCATCCAAACCGCCTCCCACGCCCTCGCATCCTTCCAGAACTTCGTCCTCACCGACATCCCCAAGGAACTCGGCGCCACTCTGCTCCTCACCGCGGGACCCACGAAGGGATCCATCAACTTTGCCTTCACCGGTGCGTGGTACGACGACGCCGCGCTGCTCAACAGCACTCTTGCGCCGTATTTGGAGGGCATGCCGAGTGTTGAGCCGGTGTTGTATCTGCCGGGGTCGTTCATTGATAGTGTTGCTATGTTGGCGACGCCTATGCCGCTGGATACGAGTAGTGGGCCTGATCAGCAGGATACGTTCTATGTGAAGTCGCTCATGACGCCTGATGGGGCGCCGATGTCCAATGCCTCTATCACGGCTTTCGTGAGTTATCTTGCGAATGAAGGGTTCGATTCAAATACGGTGAGAAAATTCCTCTGTTGTCGTTGTCGTCTTCAGGTCTGATACTATAGATTTTCAAGAATTGGTTCGTTCTAGTACGTTCCTTCCTTTCTTCGACAGAATTGCCGCCGACTAATTCACGATAGGCTGAACTGTATGGAGGCAAGAACTCTGCTGTCAACACGGTGCCCCTCGATTCCACTGCATTCGCAAAACGCGACACGCTCTTCACCTTTCGGTTCGGGGCCTCATCTTTGAGCGGCAGCCCGCCGTATCCGAAGGATGGATTCAGCTTCCTCGATGGTATGGTGGGGAGTATCCTTGATAACGAACCGGCGGATTGGGGCTATGGGTGAGGACTTTTCTTGAAGTCAAAAGTCCGTCATCAGGCTTGTTCACTGATTTTACCTCCGGCAACAGGGCGTATTTGAACTATCTGGATGAGAGGCTGGCAAACGGTACGCGCTTTGGTGTATGTGGCGATTGCTGTAACTCAACTTTGTGTGTTCCCTCAGGAGCGAAACTATATTACGGATCGCATTACGACCGATTGAGATCGCTCAAGGCTGCCTTCGATCCCTATGATACTTTCAATTTCCCGGTTGGAATCAATTGATCTTACAATTGTTTATCTTTTGTTTCGTGATATTTTACAGTTATTGTCCGAGAATTGCCTTGATGTTAATTCACTTGATCATATTCTGGCTCAATCCAACCCGAGTGGTAGTATCCGAGAATAAAATGGTTCGATGTTTCGGTTGAAAACTTGAAATCGCATTCTCGGTGTTGGAGTTCTTGATCGGGAGTGATTCGAAAGACTTTGATTTGCCAGCAGTTCTCGTGCGAATAGCTGCCGCTCTTATTAGGCACATAACACGTTCCGGGCGCTCTGCCGGAGAGAGCATTCAGAAATTCTCGTATTTATTCAACCATTTCGGACGAAAGTCCGATAGCAGTCAGAACGACGGAAATAGGACCGGTGATTTTCCCAGGTGAGGTTTGATACAAAATTCTGGCGCTCACCACTTCTTGTCCGGACTGAGGGCGTCTGAGCAGCCCATCTCCGTGTCCGGACCGACGCTCAGACCCTCCAAAATCCGTCAAATCTTGTCCGGACTCTGATACAAGGCCCAAAAATTCGCAAAAATCGCCAAAAATACCAGAAAATCGCGAAAAATCTCCAAAAAATTGTTTCTGCGCTTCTCAGTACGCGTCTACGTCGGTGTCATCTTCAATATGTATGGAATCCTGTCTCCGCCGCTGCACCATATTCAAGAATGCCACTGCTGCCATTGAAGGAGCAAATGAGTGTTAGCAGGGTGGCAAGTCTGTAGTACGAGCATATATTGATTGAAGTATATTCATTGTTCTTCAATCCGAGTGCACTGGCCACAAAGTGGTTGTTTTGGGAACCGACGGTGGCATGAATTCATTGTTGTGCAAATCCCGAGTCTCCCGCGTCATTGTTGTCCGGACTGCAAATCCGAGCGTGTCGACCCAAGATCCATTGTCCGGACGCTTGAACCTGAGATTTTTCGCTCAAGACCCATTCTTGTCCGGACTGGGACTTGAGGTGGCAGCGATTTTGAGAAATTTTGTGCGGACTCCGGTATTTCACCTCGGCTGGGAAAATCACCGGTCCTCCCGAAATCAAACCCTGTGACACGGTGTGACATTCTGGTCAGCGTCTCCCACATCTTTGCCTCGTCCACAGACGGTATACTCAAGCTCGTGCCTGCTCGTGCCCAGTGTTCAATGACGAGAGAAAGAGGCTGGAAAGAGGACACCTCATTGTGATTCGCCGCCAAGCACAGGAAATCGGTTACGCGACGTTGTCCAGCGTTGTCCCCAGGACTCCCGCCCATTCGCCGAGCCTCGATCCCTTCCGCAAAACTGGGCGAACAGAACTGCACGCAGCTGTCGTCAAGAGGAACGCAACCACAAGCATGCTTCCCAAGTGCCTTTCTATGGCGACTTTTCCCGCATATCACGCTTACAGCGGTAATCTTCGCAAAAATCTCCCAGCGAGTTCGTAGAAGGTGAATACAATCTACGGCTAAGATTTGCAAAGCTCTGGCACAGAGGAGTCGTCGAAGACACGACTTTTGCTTTGACCTTCGCAAAATCGCATCATTGCGGCACGTTGTCATCACCACTCGGATCAGCGAGGCAGGGAGGATAGCAACTGAAGATGGATCGACCACCCTGTCAACCGTCTGATGGTATCTCGCGCCAAGAAACGCAATCGAAGCATGCTACGTATAAAAGGACATGAGGGTGCGTCTGCACAATTCATTCCATCCCTTTTCTTCTTCGCTCGCCTTTTTTCTTCACTTCACCTTTCAACACCTTTCAACTTTTACTTTCTTCATCATCATGTACTTCGCGTCGATCGCAGTCACCCTTGCTCTGTCTCTCTCCGGTGTGGTTTATGGTGCGCCGACGATGGTGAGTCTTCAGCTCACTTCCTCCTATCCTAATTTGACTGATTTACCACGCGAAACAGAAACGCGACAGCACCAGCACCATCGCACCCAAGTCCTGCACGGGCCTTAACGGCACTGGGACCTGCACGGACCTCAACTTCTCCCCGACCGACTCGAATGGTGTCAGGAAGGACAAGAACCGTGCGGAATGCACGAACGTCTCCGACCCCAAGTCGATGGTTTTGGATGAGGCGGACGTTTGCAATACCTTCCCGTGCGTACCCTATCATGCATTTCTATCTCTTCGGTCTGATTCAGAGATTTTTGTATCATTCAGATTCGCTGACTGTGACTTCATCAACGGCGACGACATCCGCGTCGTCTCTGAGTTCTTCATCTCCACCCAAGGCGACCTTACGAGCGCGGGACCCATCAAGAGTATCTCGTGCACTCGTGTCGATGGACTTGTCGATGGATTGTTCCCTCAGTAAGGGCCGACGATCGACAGTATGATGAGAAAGGGTTACTTTTTATTGTGCGGAAGTTGGAAAGATGGATGGAGGAATCTGTAGCATTGGCCGTGCCATGCTTAGGGATGGGATCATTCATGCAATCGAGGCTTGCCAATGTAGTATTCCGATTAATGAATTACATATAAAACTCCGCGTGGAAACCGAAAAAAATGGACCTCCAATTCGCGATAGTCTCTCCTAGACACTGGACAGACGCTCTATGTATTTGAGCTCGGTGCCCTCGCTACATGAATTCGCGATCTGTCACGTCACGTGGTCGTGACACAGGCGTGTCGATTTTCTTCTTTCTAAGTTTCTTCCGTTCGTCACCTCGCATGGCAATAGATCGACGCGTCACCAGGCTTCAGTAACTTAGAACTGTGTCCAGCTAGCGTTGTATTGTACTATTCGCACTGCGGAATGTAGGTATTTCAATTCACCTTCTTGTGTCCTCCTCGAAGTCCCTTTCTGGCCTCGGGTCGATGGTACTTATTCGCCGTGCTTAAAGTACATTTTACGGAAGCAGTCTCTTGGGGGCATAGAAAAAAAACAAGTATTCAAAAACATATACAGTCGTTTGTTGGTCGTTTGGCCAAAGGTCACTCTGATTCCTGTTAACTTGTCCGACCTACAGTGGGCCGTCGGCGCTCTTCAATCAAATAATCCACCTTCAGAAACCCGACGACCCAATATTCGATCCCATTGTCCCAACATCGTTGACGGTTTCGACTTTCGACTGTTACGCCGCGCTTATGATCGAGTTCGGGCTTCTCGCAGCGCCCAAGACGTACATGGCTACCATCCACAATGTCGGAGATCAAAATACCTGATTCGTCGTTTTAGACGGCGGAGAACTTGCGGAGAACTTTAAGTGAACACGCTTGGCCAATGCTTGGCGCCGGAATGAACCGCGATCAGTCTGTTCGTCACTGTCACAGTCTCGGCTTTCTTCCTCGGACCCCCACCATGATCGTCGTAGACCTGAGGATTTGCGTCCACTCCCGTACTCTACCCTGAATTGCAGCTCCAGAGATGACCTTCGGCGAATGAAGACAAGACTGAATTAAACAGAATCTCAGACCAACTGCTGCGCCGCGTAGCCAACAACACAACCCATTCGAGGCAATTCATCTCTGACCAGGCCCCGAGCACTTTCCAAGCTCTTTCGCGGCCATTTCCCGCCGTCTTTCCAAGTTTCCTTTGGTACATAAAAGGCTGCGAGAAGAATCTCGAACTCATCATTATTCGCGGGATTCAACCTCCCTCCTCTTCTTTTCTTTTCTTTGAGTCTTGATGTTAATCCTCGTGCTTGCCTTTGCAGCAGCCACCGCGGTTCCGACGGTGACGGCGTACACCTGGCCCTCACCCCAGCTCGACGCCCTCGAAGCGGCCCGTTTCGACGCGCATACTGGAGTCCTGCTCCCTGGCGTCCAACCATGCGATGGTTTCGGTGGTTTACAGAATACTGGGAGGTCGAATGCGGCTGATTGGGTTAGAACGGTGCGGGCTTTCAAGAGCTGCGAGCACAACGAAAATCTGATGCTGTTTCTACAGGCATACCATGACATGGCGACGCACAACATTGCGGACGGTACTGGAGGCCTGGATGGCTCTATCCGGTTCGAAGAAGAACGGCTTCGTCCAGAGGTACGTTCTCACTCACTTAATTGCCCTTCATCCTCTTGCTCTCCGTTCCATTATGATTCTTCGCGATTTTAATTCTCTGCTCAGAACCCTGGTAACGGATTCAACAACACTTTAACGTTCCTCTCGGGCACGTCAAGCCGCTATATCTCAGGTACGCGACGAAATCTCGTCAACGCAGCCATAATACTCATACTCATTGCGTCTTAGTCGCCGACTCCCTCGCCCTCGCCGCCATAATCGCTATTGAAGCTTGGTAAGCGAATGTCCATCTTCATTTAGTTTTCATTTTGCATTCCTCGTGGCTCATCCGACAATCCATATAGCGGCGGCCCTGAGATCCCCTTTCGCGGCAACCGCACCGATGCAACCTTGCCCAATGCTCCCGGCGTGCCTGAGCCGCAGCAAGACATTGATTCGCACATCGGCGCGTTTGCGAGGCAGGGATTCAACAAGGAGGAGATGATTGGCTTGGTCGCGTGTGGGTGCGCGATAATCTGCTCATTACTCTGATTACTTTGATTAACTGGTCGTTCGATAGCCATACGTTTGGTGGGGTGGAACACCAGACATTTCCTGAGATCGTTCCAGAATTGCATGACCCAAAGAATAAACAGGTGCGTCCTCCCATTCTCCTCGTCAGTCATAGCTGGTTGAATCAGAGGTTCCGCTTCTTAGAGCGTGCAGCCGTTTGATTCTACCTTCGTTACTTTTGATAACAATGTGTGCGTATCTCGAATCCTAGACACATGATACCTCCATGAAACTCAGCGCGTTGCCTTCAAAGTGCAACCGAATACATGTCCGACACAACGCAAAACCCTCTTGTCGTTGCGTTGAACGACACTTTCAACTCGGATAAACGGATTTTCGAGAGTGATGGAAATGTTACTATGAAATCGTGGGTTTTGCTTTTCCTTTGCCCTCCCTTTTTTGTTCAATGCTCATGTGCTACGCGGGTAGATTCGCGGACTCGCCCTCTCATTTCTCTTCGACCTGTGCGAGCCTGATTGCCCGCATGATCGACACGGTGCCGAAAGGCGTGCAGCTCACGGACGTGTTGGAGCCTCTCCCTATCAAGCCTGCCGATGTCGAGCTGCTGTACGATGCTTCGAGGATCAAATTGTCGGGCAGCGTACGGGTGAGTGTGCCATGTAATCCCCTGATCGATGTAGCCATCTAATACCTCCGACGCAGCTCTGGAACACACCCCAAGACGGCTCTCGCTCCGTCCGTCTTCTCTACACCGACCACCTCGGCGGAACAGGCAACCTCTCTCTCGTCTTCACCGGCACTTTCGACTCCGTCGGGACCAAGTACACCTCGGCTTGGTATGCCTTCGCCCCTATCACTCAAGACAACCCCTTCGCTAGGGTCGATATCGACCCCAAGGCCGGCATCAAGTCGATGAGCTTTATTGTGAATGGAAAGTTGGAGGATCAAGGCGGGGTGGGGTTCGCGGTCGAGGATCGGGTGATGCGTTCCACGAGCTCGTGCCGGGTTGGGGGTAACATATCTAGAATCGATGTTGCGGTACGTTTTCCTTCCTTCTTCAACCTCTCTTTCTCTTCCCAAGCGATCACTTAAGCTTACTTACACTCCTCCTCCTCCTTAGGTACGCACGGACGCCTCACCCCTACGCGTCTACGTAGAAGAGCTCAGATTCGAGTTCCCCCATGCTCCTACAATCGTGGAGCACGATGTTCCGCGCCCATCTGGCTCTCAGGATCAGGATCAGCCTTACACCATCTGGAGTCTCAACCTGGCTGTCCCGGACGAGATAGGTCTGATGATGTACAATATTGGGGCAGAATTTGCTGGGGGAGCTAAGTACTCGACGACGAGCAGGTACTCAGCTTGGACTTCCGGGCCGATTTGTGCGGACTCCCAGTAAGAGACAATTGTAATCACCGGACAAATTCAAGCGACATATCATTTCCTTTCCTTTGATTATTTTCTGGGGTAGTTTTTTTTTGGTTAGATTTTGTTTCAAACTGCTACATAATCCCAGCGCTGTGAAGTTGTTGGAAAATACTCCAGAGTTGAACATGGTGGATTGTCTTGTGCGAGGACGCTTCGGGTGGCGTGGAGCAAGTTAAAAGAGGGACAACCCGAGTAGACCAAAGACAGACAAAAATCAAAATCTAATTCGAAAATAAACAGTGAATCAGTTTATTGACGGGTAGGGGTATCCGAGCATGAGAAACGAAAGGTTACGGCCGTTCTACACCCAGACGAATGAGAGGACGAGATGCTACTTGCGTTTTGAAAACCGAGGGGCTGTTAGAGCGGGAATGGTGGTTACTATTTATTACCTTGGTCTGGTTTTGGATTGAGGGTAGTAAGGATTGGCGGCCGCACTCGGTCCCGGTTCTAAATGAGTTGAATGTACCCGGAACGAACAGTTGAGCTCACTCGTATCTTCTGCGTGCTATGGGATAACGTTCCAAAGCACAAGTCTCCTCGAACCGCGTTCTCGACACCACCTATTAGCACTGTTATTAGGAAAGAGAAACTCTGCGGGGATCCGTCAGCGAGTTCATGTTTACAACCCATGAGGGGACCCGCATGGAATTGAAGGATGGATGCTAGTACTTACGTTGTGAGTTCGTCTTTACCTCACCTAGTCCAACTTCCTCTGCCGCCGAGCCCGACGTCTTCGTACCCTGTGCGTCTGGTCTGCGGTGATCCGTCAGTGCGTCCACGTTTAGCCCTCAACTCGAGTTCGGTAGATCTAGAGGGACACAGCGGAATACTTACATCGAATTGCGCCTGCACGATGATTGTTGGGTTGTTGACATTAGAATGAGAGCAAACCAAAAGGAATAGATGGCCGCCGGAATCTGACTGGTTGAGTGGATTGAAACGACGTGGAACATGAAAGTAAGTAGGAATCTCTGCAGCAGCCCCGTCGCAGGTAAGTACACACCGTGATCATTTCTAGAATTCTTTCCTTCGGGTTATTCTCTGAACAAGACGAAAAGGGACGAGAATCTGAATTTAGTGGAATGAAATGGGGTAGGAGACAAGTTCAGGTTCCTAAATACAGGAATTAGAAACTAGTTGCCGAGGTAGCGTCGCAGAATAGTACGCACCGTATTTTATTTCTGGTACTCTTTCGAAGTACAACCATTACCCGACTTCTTCGGTAAACAAAAGAATTCGGTGGGTGGATGGTAGCCGGCCACTCTGCAGCGTATAAAAGCAGACTGGAACAGCAAAGAAAAATCAGAGCCTACCAGTTCTACTCAGTTCAGATGCGCTTCACCTTCACCTCTGCCTTCGTCGCTGCAATCGCCTTGGCGCTCCACGCCAAAGCCCAGAGCATCATCGGCTTCAGCGGTGACTCCTGCAACGGAAGTCAGGGCGACTCTGTCGCTTGCAACGGTGCTTGCATCGATTTCAGTGGAAGGCACTCCTTCGAGGTTTGTCTGTGGCCCTGAAAATTCATGGGTGATGCTCAATATGTGTTGGTATTCACCTCTAGGTCTTTGGCTCTGCGGCCAACGTCGTCCTGTTTTCGGGCGGCGGATGCAGCGGAGAGTCCTTCAACTTCGGGACCGAGCAGCCTAACAACTGCATCAACGTCAACACCGGAACCACTATCAATTCGTTCCAGTGCACTTGAACCTCAAGCGGTGAGAACTCCCTTGTTGGCATTCCGTGACTTGGCTTATGGATTCCCAGGTGGTCATGGTCGTAAGAGATCCATCGTTGGAAACGGTGCACTAGTACCAGTGTTTTGTTGTTAAATGGTCTCCTTGGAATTGATTGGTGTTATTGTGGATGAATTTGGCTTGCCGTCCAGTGAGGGGTTTAAATCTGCCGTCTGAGATGCCACCAAGCTTTTGCGTCGCTGCAGTGCCGGGAAGACGGCAGCTGTAGAGATAATTTTAACAGGAATAGCCCACTACGAGATGCCAGAGGAGTAGATACAGGACCGTGACGCGCCTCAGTCCTGGAGAGGAATCAGAGGTTGATCAGAGGATCCCTCTACAGTACAGTAGAGGTGCTGAGCGGCGGAGCGAAAGTTGGGTGTAGCAGTCAAACGTCGAGATTGCAAGCACCTAGTGGAATGACGACCGACAGCATACAAAGCCTCGATCGGCTCAAAGTTCAAACAAACAAGATGATGGTAAGAGGCAAGAATCGGAGTTTGCCGGAGCCGATCATTCAAATCGATATTCGGCGATTCGGCCGAAACCGGATTTCCTTTCTCCCACTCATCCAACATGCAACGCTCGTGGGCCATCCATCGTCTAGCCGGGCCTCAGGTCTCAGGCCTCAGGAGCTGCTAACATCGAACCACTATTCTAGCGGTAGCTCTTTGCCTGCCCTCGCGCGACCCCGGGTGAAATCTTGAATAAAAACGTGGCAGCATTCGGAATTCTTCGTGATTCAAGTTGGTCCAAAGTTGGTCACCTTGCCAGTTGGCAGTGGCAGATTGAACACAACGAATGATCCTGACTGCTTATATAAGACTCATCATTGAGGGAATTCTGCGATTTGGATGGGCTGTGCGACGGTGCGTTCCTCAGCCTTCAATCAATACCAGCGCTGTTGGCATTTGGAACCCTCGATTTGGCGGAGCACCACCGCATTCCAATTCCGAACAGCTATCCCGCTCATCGGCATCTGCTTTCTGCATTTGCCTGGCAGCTTTTCACCTTGTTGTACCGCATCACCGAATGATGCGACCCTAAGCGACGTTCTCACTCTTGGCTTTACGAGTCACACCGACACGTCGTCGACCACGACGCTCATCCTGCCGCAGTCCGCCTGTTCGGCGTCTACACCTCGGAAGCGATGAATTCAAATCGAAGCCACCCTAGTCATCCACATACAGCTTTCATCCGAAAGGGGGCACGTTGACGCTCATTAATTGACACGACCCCCTCTGCGGTTTTCTCATTTAAAGGCGATGGGAAACAGAGCTATGCTATCATCCCACTATGCATCGTCGATTCTCCTCCCTCGTTAAGCCCTCCAGGGCCTCCGGCTCAGTCGACCTCGGATACGATGACGATCACGAGTCAAAAGCCTCGACTATCGTGAAGGATGAGCCCCTCCCTCCTGCATCCACGAAGATCAAGCGTCTGGATTACTACTACTCGCGGTGGTCTAAGGGATGGAAGTACAAGGTATAGTTCTTTTACTTCTTTGTAAAATCGACGCGTCTGACTCGATGTCGCAAGAACATGAACTCCAAGGTCACTGTGGAATCGCTGCCTGTCTTGGGTGGCAATGGCAACGACCCGTGGAAGGAGTATAACTTTGTGTGAGTCCGCTGGCTTGACATCTCGGTAGAGGCTTACCGTCGACAGCGTCGTACGGACAATTCCGGAGCAAGAGAATCGCCAGCCGACTTTCAAAATCGTGATCAAGAGCGAGTACCTGCTGAAAGCATGTCAAGACGTGATCAAGACCTGGCCAGGTGTCTCATGGCACGCGGACCCACTGGAGGTAACCACCCCCTCACTTTCCGCTCTCTCCTACCCCGCCTCGCACTAACACCTTCCTGCCCCGCAGCTCGAACCCGAAATCTTCCTCACCTGGCTCCAGGACTTCCAAGCCTACCACAGCGCCCTCACGTCCCTCAAACACCCCACCGCCCTCCAAACCCACCTCGCATCCTCCACCGCCCTCCTCCTCTCCTTCCTCGCCGCCGACTACCGCACCACCATCTCCACCATCTCGCGCCTCACCTCCCACTCCGAAATCACCTACGACCTCCTCTACGCCATCCTCGTCCCGCGCACCCTCCTCGTCGCGCGCTGCGCCGTCACCGGCCTCGAAAGGCTCTTCCTCCTCCAGTCCTTCGTCCGCACCGCCATCGACGGCGTCCCCGCCTATCAGCTCGCGCTGGAGGCGGTGGATCTGGTCGACCGCCCGATGACGCAGACGGTAGTGGTGGGAAGGGTCGCGACGGTGGTGTACATCCCGTATTTCAAAGGCGCGATGCGGATTGATAAGTTGGATGCGTATCCGATTAAGTTCTATGCGGGTGGGGAGGAGCGGTTGCGGGAGGTGGTGGCGGAGCGGGGGAAGCGGTGGAGGGAGTTGATTGGGGTGCATCATATGCAGTATAATGGGATTGCGGCGCTCAAGTGCGGGGGGAAGCTTTTGAGGCATAACGTGCGTGGGGTTTCCTAATCATGTTCTTTCTGTCATGCTTGCGTTCGTACTCGTTACTCACCCTCGCTTGCAGGTAAAGAGCCGCATCATGGTCGACCGCGCGACCTTCCACCGCCTTAACCCAAACTACTCCTTCCCCCTCCCCGTCCCGCCCAAGAACGACTCCCCCGACGGCCTCGACAACAACAACATGGACCCCAACATCAACATGGGCTACGACGCCTACGGGCAGCCCATTCAGATGCCCGCACCGGGCCAAGCATTCGGCGACAGCGCGCTGGTGCACGCACAGGCGCAGGCGGCGAACGCGACGAGCGAGACGGTGGAGCTGACGGAGGAGGAGCTGTTGTTGACGCCGACGGTGGTGTATGGGTTTTCGTTGGCGGATAAGATTTGGCGTGCGTTTTACTTTTGCTTTTTCTTTGGCTCTTCTACATGCTCGTCACATCATACTGATTCACATTCCGCGATTGTCAGTCGAATACGACGTAACGAAAGTGCTGCCCGTTCAATGGAATGCCGACGCCTTTGAGAACCTCGTTCTCCCTGCAGACCGGAAGACGCTCCTGCGTTCGCTCGTGGAGGCGCATCACGAGGAGGCGGGCTTTGATGACTTTGTCAAGGGCAAAGGTGCGGGGTTGGTGGTGAACCTGTTTGGTCCGCCTGGTGTCGGTACGTCCTTTCTCCCTCCTCTTCTTCATGTCGCCCTGCTTCCCCTGCTCTCCTTCCGTCTCGTATATCTCCTCCCCATTTGTTCTCGCCTCCCGCTAACACACCTCCTTGCACAGGCAAGACCTTCTCAGCCGAAGCCACGAGCGAGCATGTCCAGCGCCCTCTCTACGTCATCGGCGGGGGCGACCTCGGCACGCGCGCGTCAGACCTCGATGCGTCGCTTGAGCGCGTTTTCGATGTCGCAACGGCTTGGAAGGCTATCGTGCTCATCGACGAGGTATGTCTGCTTTGAGTTTCCTTTTATAGAAGGTCTCCGCTGACGATGCAAATTCCCAGGCGGACGTGTTCCTCGAACGCCGGTCGCTGCACGATTTGGAGCGCAATGCGATGGTCGCGGTATTGTGCGTCTCTCTCTCCTACCTCTCATGCAGAACACACTCATAATTGATTCACGAACCCATCAACGAACAGCCTGCGCCACGTCGAATACTACCGCGGCATCCTCTTCCTCACCACCAACCGCGTGCAGGCCTTCGACGAGGCCTTCCTCTCGCGCATCCACGTCGCGCTCCACTTCAGCGAGCTCTCCGAGGCGTCCCGCACACACGTCTGGCGCGCCTTCGTCCGCCGTGCCGGGGCGACCGAGCGCGAGATCGGCGAGGCGGAGATTAAAGCGCTGGCGAAGAGGGGGGTGAATGGGAGGCAGATTAAGAATGCTGTGAGGACGGCGTGTTCGCTTGCGGTGGCGAGGAGGGAGAGGGTGGGGATGGGGCACTTTTTGGAGACGTTGGATGCGATGGATGAGTTTACGGAGCAGTTTGGGGTGAGTGGGGGGAGGGCTGAGTGAGACTTAATGTTCAGTGCACCGGGTTGCGAATTGGCGTAGAGTAGTAAAACAGATGAGATTCTCAAGTCCTTGTATGTATACATGTATCACGATTGTAAGACTCGCGCGCGAATGAAAAAAATTTCGCCTTGATGTTTTCCGAGTCTGCTTTCACCCCCGGTGAAGACATGAACGCATTCCCAGATTGAGTATCCCACACACTGATTCTGTATGTAGACTCTCCACTGCATCGATCGCGATTCAAACACACAAAGTTAAGTAAAACAAGCCACGCCATTCCTAGTTGCGAATCTCTGAGCTCATCAAAACAACGGATGCGGGTTCAGCGAATGCTCCGGCCTCTCCTGAATCACATCCCAATGCTCCTGAATACACGTCCCATTGAACCGAAACACATCCACCACCGCCAACGGCTGCGTCACCGGCTCCCCGTCCAACCCCGGCCCAGTATACCCGTCGACGCGATAATGCGCCCAGCCGATCGGGGCCGCGAACGCCTGGTGGAGGACTTGGATTGTGACTTCTGGGGCGCCGAGGAAGTTAAATACGGCGTTGAAGGAGCCGTGGCTGCCGTCGGGGACGAGGGGGTTGTGTTGGATCATGTCGGAGGCGATGTGCGTGTACGCGCGGGTGTAGTTTCTGTGGGGATGAAAGTTTTGGGGTGAGTAAACAGATTGAAGATGCAGTGAGAAGTTTCGCGATTAAACTGTGTTATGCTCACTTCGTGACGAGGAAGTCCTTGATGAAGACCGCGAAGATCTTCTCCTGTTCGAAAGGCAGAGCGCGGTGCACCGCACATGGTTTGGGTTCCGGCTGGGTGGTGGTTTGGCTGGCAACCGAAACTGCACAGGCCAAGAGGGCAGTGAAGAAGGTTTTTGTGAAGCGCATTATCCCGGTACTTTCAGGTGGTGTTGCAGGTCAGAGAACGAACTGAAGAACGAGAGTGGAACCGAAGAGCAGTATTTATACGCAGACTCGGCTGCCTGTCAAACCACTTCGTGTTGGTCATTTGAATTGGCCCATAGCCGCCCAGACCTCAAATCTCCCTGCGTAAAGACGCGGGTTCGAGCTATTTGGACGCGTACTGCGGCCACGAAAGGTCGTGATCGGAAATTTGTATCGAACCATTGTAAGCACAGAAAGCAAAGTTGCGGATGACCTGCTGAGATAAAGGCTCGAGGCGGACGGATACGCGGAAATGCGCTGCGGGCGAAGGATGCGAACGCGATGGCGTCGGGAGATACGGAGTCGGTGGTCGAAAATGGGAATACTTTCACGATGCCGATGTCATTGTCAACTGTCAAACGTTAATCTCCAAGAAAACTACACGTTGTTCAGTACAGGAAAAAGTACAGTAGAATACACTCAACCCCGCTCACACCTTCCTCTCTACCCCATACCCATACAAATCCGTCGTCGCACTCGTCGAAACCATCACACCGTGGCCGAGACCAAACTCCCTCTCCCTCTCCCTATCCTTATCCTTCCCTTCGCGACTACGATCCATATAGTTATTGTTGTCGATATCCAGCCTCGACAGCGCCATATCTTGCGTCTGCGTCTCCGACGAATGTGGGTGGGTGAATTGGAATGGAATCGTCAGCGTGTGTCGCATGCTCCCGGGATGGCGGTCGGGGTGGTAGTGGGAGTACGAGTGCGGTGTACGCGCACCGCGAATCAGAATGAGATTGAATGTTATTCCGACACTATGGATCTCCTATCATTCAGCGGTGTCAGCATATACAAGAATTGTGGAGAAAAGAGAGAGGGAGAGGCTGATGAAGAGGTAGACTATTGAATACTACTCACCAGGGCAGACACGGGATAATGCCACGTACTCCCAATTGTATACGTCGCTAACGTGAAGATCGAGACGAAGGTGTAGATCATCCCGCAGCGCCGCTCTCGATGATGTTGCGCATGGCGATTTGGAGGGTGCTTGGTGGGCGTCGCGAAGCTGAGTTCGAAATCGAGGTGGAGTTGGTTGAGAGGGTGGATGCGGTTTGCAGACCGATCTTTTTGTTTTGGCGGTCGACGGTGTAGATTCGGAAGACGATGAGTGCTAATTGGAAGTTGGTTGATTTGAGTTAGGATGTAGGATGTATGATGAGACAAGAGGAAACGGCGTACAAGTTGTGAGGATGTTGATACTGATTGTAGTGGACCAAAATGCTTGGCCCCATGGTTGGATTGCGGTGGAGATGATGAGGCCGCGAGTGGCTTGGGAGAGGATGTCGAGGAAGCGCATGACTATGGCGACGTTGACTAGCCATATGGTGAGAGGGACTACATTTCCCGAGTGATTGGGGTAAGTAAAAGAATATTTTGGGTATAATATTACACACCGGCGATGACGATCCAGGATCTGTTCCATAAGAACCAACAGCGGTATATCTTCATGATTGTAAACGAAAGTGGGAACCGGGAAGGGTGAAACCAGAATACCAAGATAGCGTCTCCGAGCAGGGATTGAAACGGGACGCAGAAAGACTAGTATTATTACCTATTGGATCAATTCCGGCTTTTGGTTGGCAGACGTACCTTAATCATTGTCTGCCAACCCGATCCATGAGTGAATATCCGCGAAGGCCCCCCGGGTCCGTCGTAGTTGAACGCCTGAACAAGCGTAATGCTGGCGATAACAAGATCCAAGGTGCTATTGACGAAAAGCAGCACCGACGCGATCACCATCGCCCATTTTATTTCAGAGCGCCGCCGCCATCGCTCGCCACCGTCCTTCGTCAATAAAATCCGACCAGCAATTCCGAGGGTGACGAGGTAGATACCGTACATGATGCAACCGAGAGTCTGCTCGACGAGTTCGGCGGTGGGGAGCGAGAGCGCCATTGGAGGGTGGATGGGGGTAGCTGGCGGTAGCAAGAGGGGAAACACGCTGCACGTTGGCCAGCGCGTTCAGGGCGGTCTTTTCATGCCTCTCGCCATCTGCCCATCAGTGCCGGGAGAATAGCCTAGAACTGGGCGAGGAGGATTGAGCGGCGAGAAGATAACTTGAGCCCTTGCTTCGGGGGATCCGGATTTCATGGCTGTTGATTCGTCGACAAGACAGGGAATCGTGTGAGGAGGAGGAGACCGAGTTGGTGGTGGTAAACATCTTCAGCAGGAGAAAAGGAAACCGGTGATTGCCGGTCAGTGTTATGTCACGCTCGTCACATCTCTTGCCACAAACTCTCATCGTTTTCTTGTCGTTTTCGGCGACTCTGGCCTGGCGGCGCTGGCATCTGAAGGATGTCCAACAATTATGTTCGAAAAGTCTATCTATAACACTCTGTCAGCGGGATCTGAAGGGTTCTATTGCTCTACTGGTTAGACGCCGGCCGACCGTCGCATAATTCGCGTGGGCATCAAGTGGGCATCGCTTCCAGACATTCAATACTTATCCGCAAAATGAACTATGATCATCGGCTCTTGCGTTCCGAGCGAGGACCGTGTGGTTGGACCGTTTGAGAATTTTACCCGATAAAACCCAAACCAGATCCGTATCCAAGTAAGTATATTTGCTCGCCCGACAATCTCGCTCGAAATCTCGCTACCTTTGATACTTCTTGCTCCCTCCAACAATCCTGTTGGTCTCATTTCAAGTCATTTTATGAAACGAACATCTATCATGCTCAACCATATCACAGATAGGCATGTCTTTTGACCTTTGGCTGAATACAACTTCTTTCTCAAGTGAGTCAAATCAATTGTTCGATGCGATATCAGGTTCTTCAGCTTCTCTCGCATCTTTTTTTCTCGCTGATCCACGGCTCCAGATTTTCTTGAGGTTGGTCCCCTCATCTGCCCTATGCTATCCCCTTGGCTTCATGCAAGCTATCTTCGTCTCCTACTTTGCACTCTTTGAGTAAACTCTCACCGAAAAGTCAAGACTTACTTTGAATTGAACCACGGTTGTCCGACAACATGCATCTGATCTACGGACTCAATGCTCCGCCGGGCAAAAGACAAACCTCCGTCTCCCATTCGTCCAATCTCTGCCGTTACACTGGATCCCCGCGGAAAGAAGACGGCCAGGCTAGCAACATTTCTGGCACCTTGTGAATGATCATCATGCAGTGCCTGGGACGCTCCTCCCAGGCTCTCAAGCACCCACACACCTGTCACCCTTGTGTCGTCTTCTTCCTTCAGTCTTTCCATCCATCCACCAGGTCTGTCCATCCCAACCAACCACGCAATAGCTGGGTGGGTGCCTATCAGGCAGCCAAAGATCCCATTAAATAGCTCAATCTTCTTTCGTTCTTGTTCTAGTTCCCTGGACCCTGGATTGACTTGACCGCCCCCACGATACCGTCTGTCTGTCTGTTTGCTCAGGATTTGGCTGTACTAGTGCCCTATCAATGTCTACCAGCGAACATGACGAGAAGGAGAAGGTCGGGTCCGAGTACGACGGTGTTGTCGAGGTCTCCCCCGATACCATCGACACTGGTGCGGAGCTGCTCTATGGAAAGCATGATGAGCTTGATCCCGTCGAGGCGGATCGCATACGGTGCGTTCAGTCGTTCTTTGATTCTTCCTCGGTTCCTTCCTGGCTAACAGGAGGAATGCAATCCTAGACGAAAAATCGACATGCACCTTATGCCCTTGATGTGCAGTGTGTCTATTCATTTTCTTCATTCCGTCTTCTTCTGAAATGGAATCTTTCTTTCCCCAGTTCTATACTGGTGCGTCACTACAACTCTAGTTACGATAGATCAAGAACAGCTCGACATTGACTTCGAATTCGCATATGAAGGATTCAATTCATGGACAAGGTGTGTAACACATCTCCCGACTCTGCGTTTCTTCTGAACCCTCATCCACCCTCAGGCTACCCTAGGGAGTGCTGCGATTCTCGGAATATTGTCAGTCCCTCGCGAGTTCCACTTCTTCTATCGCGTATTAATTAATACTCGACGAAATTCAGAAAAGACGCGCATTTGACAGCCAACCAGTACGTCTCACTCTTACTTAGACATCTTCGCTTTCGACCAGCACCTAAACTAACCTTTCTAGATACAACTGGTACGCCTCCCCAAACGACTTCTCATTGCGACATATGTTCGAAACGCTAACAGGCTCGGCACGATCTTCTACCTCGCCTACCTCGCCTTCGACTTTCCGCAAAATTTGGCTCTCCAGCGCTTCCCGGTAGCGAAATGGATGTCGTGCGTTGTCTCAATTGATGTCTTCTTGTCATCCTCAACGATAAATTGCGATATCTGACTTCCACTTCACCCCGCTTAGCCTCAACATCCTGTTCTGGGCCATCGCGCTCATGGCGCACGCTGCGTGCAAGTCCTTTGGTGCATTGTTTGCGGTGCGGTTTATACTGGGTGCTTGCGAGGGGTGAGGCTTGTTTCTTTTTTCTTTGTTCTGTATCCCCCGTACGACGACGAGCTGATATGTTGCCTCGATGCAGCTCCATTACTGCAGGATTCCTCCTCGTCACGGCTATGTTTTATACCCGCAAGGAACAGACTACGAGAGTGTGAGTGTAGCTTCTCTTATCCAGGTCATTCTCCTTCGCATGCTAAACCCCATCTTTGCTTTTATCAGTGGCTATTGGTGTAAATATCTTTCTTATCCCCTCTTGTCGATATCACACACACTGACTATGATTCGCCTCTGCTTATTCGTGTAGTCTTGATGAACGGCACCGGTACGCTCTCCCTTTCTCCATCATTGACTCGCTCGCACTCACTCATCCGTGTAAATCACAGCACAAATCATATCCGGCTTCGTCTCCTTCGGCTGCCTGCACATCCGCGCAACAACGCTCCACCCGTGGCAATGGCTCATGATCATTACTGGCATTGTCACCGTTATCACTGCCGTCGTGTTTTGGTTCGTATGCGTTTTGTTCGACGGTACCGAGCAAGCACGTTCTCATTTCATTGTCCTCAGGTGCTTCTTCCCCGACTCGCCCACGACGGCTTGGTTCCTTACCCCCGAGGAGCGTGTTAAGGCCGTGCTTCGTATCAAAGTATGCTCTTTGTTCCAGTCCTCGGCCCTCTGAATATAACACTTCTCACCAGGTCAACCAAACTGGTGTTGAAAACAAACACTTCAAAAAGGAACAGTACGTCCTTGCCTCACCTCTTACTTTTAGCATACCTTTAACCGCTTAACTCAGGATGATCGAAGCCCTCACCGATCCCAAAACCTGGCTCTTCGCGCTCTTCGCCGCCCTTGCCAACGTCACGAACTCCCTCGTCAACCAACGCCAACTCATCGTCGCCTCCTTCGGATTCACTCCCCTCCAAACCACCCTCCTCGGTTGCGTCGACGGTGTAGTCGAAATCGTCGCTATCGCCTCGGGTGTGAGTATAGCTGCAAGGATTCCGAATAGTCGTGCGTATGTCGGGTGCATATATATCACCCCGGCTGTATTGGCTGTGTTCTTGATAAATCTGCTACCGTGGAGCAATAAGATTGGGTTGTTGTTCAGTATCTGGTTGACCGGTGCGCCAGCCTTTTCCGTAGGTGGTCGATTTTGATACTGATATTACGTTCCAGGTATCAATGCCCCGAGTTTCGGTAGGGATTATTCTTGTTCAAGCAATGATGGGCAGCCCTGACTTGATTTTCATCCAGTTCTGATTCTTTCATGGTTGGGCGTCACCACGGCAGGACACACCAAGAGGATCACCGTCAACGCTATTCTGCTCGGCGCATACTGCGTCGGCAACTCCGTCGGTCCTCAGATGTGGCTGGCAAAGTACAAGCCGGTTAGTATACTCTTTCATGAGTACTCCTAAATCATCTGACTTGAATTAATTCGTCGACAGCGCAACCACGTTCCCTGGATTGTCATCGCCATCTGCTACGCCGGCATGGCGCTCACTCTTCTCGCCATCCGTTTCTACCTCGCCAGACAAAATGCCCGCCGCGACGCCGCGGGGCCAGATGACACCTACGATAATGTCTACGTTCAACACGTCAACGCTGATGGCGCAACTGAGAAGGTCAAGGTCGACAAGGCGAGTTAACTTCCTTCTCCTTTGATTGTTCGCATGGATGGCGGTGGAACTGACGACGCGCTTTCTTTGCGGATGTCAGGAATATCTCGACCTGACGGATCTCCAGAACCGCGAGTTCCGATATGTTCTTTAATGGCTTCGATGGATTGCATAATATTAGTTTCTCGGTCAGTGTGTCTGGTATCCACCGTTGTCGCTATTCGAATGTGTTTTTGTATGATCACTTTAATGAGTATGCTGTTGTACCGTTGCTGATTAACCTTCTGGATCTCGAGAATTGAATTCGCACAGCTCTGAGCATCGACGGAAGCAGACTCACCTCATGTATGTGCACCAGCAGTCTTGAACACAGAGACTATGTGCGCGGTGACTTCCTTGACCGCCGTGTCACGTTTTCCCGCCATCAGATGGCGCATCAATGATATAAAATCAACAACGACACCAAAACGATACATTGCAGGAAACCAGTAGGAAACTTTGTATTCATCCTTCCACGCATTCCACTCTAGAACAGCGGGTGGGTGCTAACAGGATTTTCCGGCACCTCCTCCACAACATCCCAATGCTCCACAATACACGTTCCATTATAGCGGTAAATATCCAAAATCGCCGTCGGGCGCGGCATGAAGCCGTCCGCGCGCCAATGAACCCATGCGAAAGGCGGCTCGAAGGAGGTGTGCAAGATCTGCACGGTGATGGAAAGGTTGGACGATTTATCGAGGAGGGGGTAAACGAAGTTGAACGACGCGAGTTGGCCGTCGGTGATGTCGGGTTTGTGGTTTATGTAGTCGGAGGTGAGGTGGCTATAGGCACCGACGATGTCCCTGAGGAGAAGATGATCAGAATAAGAATGATAGAGGAGTAGAGAGATTGTCAATTGAGAGCGAGGACGAACCTGGAAATGTAGAATTGGTCGTTGAACTGATCGTTTATTGCCTGCTGTTCCACGACAGTGGCGGGCTTAACAACGCAGGGAACGGGGGTGGGTGTGTCCGCTGCATGCGTGGTAGCAACAAACCCGACTAGAGTAAGAGTAAGAGTGGTGAAGAAGGCAGTTGAGAAGCGCATGTTGTTTTTGTTTAGGAAGCGTGCATTGAAAGAGAGCAAGTGGCGCATCTTATATACCGAATTCGCAGAGTTGATTCCTACGCATGAATGACTCAGGGCTGAATAAGATGGGGCGGAACTTGTCCGGTGGGGGGGATAACGGGATGGAGTGTCGCAACTTGTGGTTAATAACAGTGGGAGAATTAGGAATCAATATTATGTCGAGGATGGCCTGCGGGCTATCTGAAGGGGTGAAAGTCAGCTTTTGTTGCAATTAGGAATCAACATTATGTCTGCGCCCCCGCGGTCACAGAAATTAGGAATCGCGTATTACGCTTGGAAGAATTCTGACACTTCAATGCGTCGAGTTCACTCGACTACGGTCTGCGCTGTCATTAATATAGAGCGTGAAACTCTCTCTTCTCTTTTGAAACGAGGAAAGAGGAACGCACTCGAGAGTGTTGCCAAAAAGCAACATTGAAGGAAAGGTATTTCGGCAGTCAGCGTGATTGCATCACATTCTGTTGATCACGGAGATCGCCGAAGCCTCTTGCTCTTAACGCTCATGTCCGTTTTCAATTCGACGACGTCCGGCACACAAACGAAGCGGAGTGTCTTTGTGGAAGTCAGAGTTTGTTACTTCGGCCTTTTGGGTTAGCCGCTAGTTAGCCATTGCCATTTTCCCTACCTCTACGACAACAGATGCAATGCACTGGGGAATCAGGGTACCGACGGTTGACAGCCTGCCGGTGAAATTCAATCTGAACCCCCCACCTATTGTAAGTCTCCCAGCCGCGCGAGCCAACATTGTACTTGCTATGGTGTATAGCACATCCATTGCCCAGCGGACGACGGAGAGGATCCTCAGGGCCGTGTAAAGTTCCTTCCTTCCGAGCCGTAGCGCCGGCCAAGTGGATATTGCACGGCACGTTTTTCGAAAACATTCAATTGGCATCATCTGTACGCGAACGAGCAACTCCCGTTTTTACTGCTGCCATATCAACTGTCCAGTTTTAGCTGGTTTTAGTGGCCAGTGAATTAGCATTGAGCACGCGCAATTTGGTGGTTGTCGATGTACCTCTTTCATATCCGCCATTTGAAGACAGCAGTCTCCACAATGGAGTTGCCCGGTTCGCAGCCACAATTCAAAAGCAGGCCAAGCATTTTGGGATCTTCGGGGCGAAGCAAAACACGAACTGCATAATCCGAAATGCACGCATGCACTCAAAACAGGCCTCGTCGCGATGTCGGAAGGATCCAACGAGTAACTGCTGTGCCGCGGTAACGTACTCACAACCTCGTCAAGCGTTTTTGCGGTCATTCAAGACCGCCCCATAAATAATGTACGCTTGCTTCAAAAGGTGCGTATCCTCCCCCTCATTTCTAACTATTTTCGCACTTCAACATCTCTCTTTTCGTTATCCTTCATGCTTATCCTCTCGCACTCAGTCGTCTTTGCAGCCACCGCAGCGACGGTCAGAGCGTACACCTGGCCGTCCCCTCAACTTGACGCCCTCGAAACCGCGCGTTTCGATGCGCACACAGGCGTCCTTCTTCCAGGTGTTCAGCCATGTAATCATTTCCAACTTGAAACGAACACCGGGAGGTCAAAATGCCGCGGATTGGGTTCGGGCGGTGCGTTTCATCTATCCGTCTCTCGTTGTTTTGCTTCCGATTTCGATTCGGAAGCCTGGTGCATTCCATGGATAGATTGGGTCTCATATACAATTTCGACAGGCATATCATGACATGGCGAACGCACCAATATCGCGGACGGTACCGGAGGGCTCGATGCCTCCATTCGGTTCGATGAGGAACGACTTCGTCCGGAGGTGTGTACGCTCATTTTTGCCTTCGCTCTTCTCCTCTCTTTCAATTCTTTTTCTCCGTTGCATTCTCGCCTGTGAATTTTTGCTGTTCATTTTCCTTTTTCCTTTCATGAAATCTATTTATCTACTATATTCTCACACTCTCATTACTTAGAACCCAGGCGACGGATTCAACAACACCTTAACCTTCCTCATAGCCACAGCCAGCCGTTATATCTCGTGTCAGTACTTAATCATTCCTGCCTGAGTCGTCAATGCCCCCCACCTCCATTACACCCAACATATTCACCTCTCGTTCTAACATCCCCCTCGTCTCAGTTGCCGACTCCCTCGCGCCTCGCCACGGTCATTGCTGTTGAAAATTGGTAAGCAACGTTGTCACCCTCCGCTCCTATATTCACTCATCCTACTATGCATACAGCGGCGGCCCCAGAAGTCCCCTTCCGCTGGAATCGCACCGACGCCGCGGCTCCCCAACTCTCCCGGCGTGCCGAGCCGCAAGAAGACCTCGACGCGCACAATCGGTGCATTTGCGAGGCAGGGATTCGATGAGGAGGAGATGATTGGCTTGGTTGGGTGTGGGTCCGTACGCCTTTCTCTCTCCCCGAGATCCGATTTACGCTCTGGCTAACTTCTTTGGCATGAAGACACACTTTCGGCGGCGTCGAGCACGAGCCCTTCCCACAAATTGTCCCGGAGATGAACGACACGGAAAATACGCGTGTACGTTTCCTTTCGGGTTTCTCGTCGTGTGTTACAGCTCTTTGAATGAATGATTTGTTTCTCAGAGCGTGCATCCGTTTGATTCCACGTTCGTTACTTTTGATAATAATGTGTGAGTGCTTGGTAACCTAGTACCCGACCTTCAATTTGAACTCACTGACGCCTCCTTCGAAGTGCGACTGAGTATATGTCCGGCACCACTCAAAATCCCCTGGTCGTCGGATTGAACGACACGTTCAACTCGGATAAACGGATTTTCGGGAGTGATGGGAATGCTACTATGAAATCGTGAGTTCTGCTTGGTTTTGTTACCTCTCGTTCTTGTTGCTCATACCCGACATACCCTACGTGGGGTAGATTCGCCGACTCGCCCTCGCATTTCGCCTCGACCTGTGCGAGCTTGATTGCACGCATGATCGACACCGTCCCGACAGGCGTGCAGCTCACGGAAGTGTTGGAGCCTCTCCCTATCAAGCCTGCCGATGTCGAGCTGCGGTATAATGATTCGAGGGTCCAATTATCTGGCAGCGTGCGGGTGAGTGTGCCATATAATGATATATTCCTCTAGTCGATGGAACCATTCAATACCTCCGTAGCTCTGGAACACACCCCAAGACGACTCCCGCTCTGTTCGTCTCCTCTATACCGACCACCTCGGCCAAACAGGTAACCTCTCTCTCGGCTTCACCGGCACTTTCAACGCCGTTGGGACCAAGTACACCTCGTCATGGTATTCCTTCGCCAATATCACTGAAGAGGACCCCTCCGCTACCGTCGAAATCGATCCCAAAGCCGGGATCACGTCGCTGGCCTTCGTGGTGGATGGGAAGTTGGAGGATCAGAATGGGGTGGGGTTCAAGATGGAGGATCGCGTGATGCATGCGACAAGCTCGTGTCTGATGTCCGGGGGTGACATGGCTCGGATTGAGGTTGCGGCAAGTGTTCCTTCGACTCTTTTCGCTCATATATATCATCCACCGACCATCTCTTCACACCCACAGGTACGCACGGACGCCTCACCCCTACGCGTCTATATCGAGGAAGTCAAATTCGGCTTCCCAAACGTCCCCAAAGTCATCGAGCACGATATTCCTCAGCCCCCGTCTGGCTCGCAGGATCCCCATAAACCATATGCCATCTGGAGTCTCAATTTGGCGGCCTCGAGCGTGTTCTTTTACAACATTGGCGCGGAATTTGCTGGAGGAGTGAAGTATTCGACGGCAACTACGTATACAACTGGGTTGAAGGGGCCGAATTGTCCGCAGTGATACTGGAATTGGATGGGGTGGGTGTGGACTTTTAATGTTTGAACGAATTATGAGCGAAAACACAGCGTGTTTCCTTCTTTCTTATTCTATCGCTTTTTAATCCATCGTCCGAGTCTTTGTTCGCACATGCCCATAGTTAGCCCACAACGACTCGGGCAACTTCCTTCAAACATGGGATACTAAAATTTGAAGTGACTTGAAGAGGGAAACACCCACTTTCTACTCCAAGAACATGAGACGATGAAGGTATACCCCAAAACGGATAAAAAAAACTAAATTTCAACTACACGTTATCTTCTCATTCGCACCCGTGCTACGCCTCGGCTCGCCCTCTCTATTTCTCAGAAGGAGAAGATGTGCAACCAAAAGCGCCTGTGGCGTCTCGGTCATCGATGAAAATCCTTTTGCAAGCGGGATGTTGGAAGATGACGAAGTAGTATTAGGAGTTCCTGGTGAACTTTGGGAGCGAGAGTTGAGGGCATATGCGGCGGTGAGAGCTGCCAGAAATATGTAAGGATCTATCGCACCAGAAAAGCGACAAGAACTGCAACACCACCACGAAAACAAAAAACGTGATGAAATGCAAAGAAATTCGAGAATACTCACCTGACACCGACGACGCAAGGGGGATCCATAAATCCCACGTCCACTCAGGTGGGATGCATGACAGCTCGACTTTGCGCAGCAAGTTCAAAGAAAAACCGAATATCGATATCTCATCGAGATGAAAATCGATTGTTTGAGGGACGCATTCGGCTAGAGAGGTGGTCAGAAGAGTAGATTGGGCCGTGTAGGTGACGCGGATGACGACTGTCAGCGTATTTGGCGGTCAATATAAGTGTGCGGGTGGGCGAACTCGGGTAGAAGCGGGTGAACGCACCACATAAAAGCCACATTACCGCGACGTAGATAAGAGCGGTTATTTGTTGGTCGACACGTGAGAGGGAGTTATCAAGGCTGGGAAGACGTGCGAGGCGCAGCCTTGAAAGATATCATTGAACTAGGATTTAGTATGATGCAATGTGCTTACATTCTACTTATAGTCCCCGCCGTCGCAAAGGCCCAAGCCGTGGGGGCTGCTTGGTAGATTTCGAATACGACTGTGTTATGAATGCCGTAGAAGAAGAGGGTTGATAGACCGATGGTGATTTGAAGGAGGGAGAGGAGCAGGACGAGGTCTGCGTAGGGTATAAGTGTTTCGCAACACAATGAAAGATAAGACGAACAATACGCAGTAATGAACGAGGCCATTGTCTGCAGGTTCTGGATAAAGAATATTTAGGGGAGCGTTCCGAGACTTGCAAAGGTTTACTTACCGATGACCGAGTATTTGTACGGTCACGTGTAGCGGCGGGCGGGCGCGTGTCGGAAATTCGTTATTCAAATTACCGCGTGTTTTTAGCGCATTTGCCGGTGAATTCCCTTCGTATTCCAACTTTACGTTGACGAGTGGGTAACTAATGCTGAAAGAATTCGACCTTTGGCCCGGGTGGACCGTGGGGGGATAGTACAACATACCGCAGGTACGAGGACCAAAATGTTGTAGCGTCTGTTTACAAGAGACTAGGGGATAGTGACTACCAATCTTTTAGGATCGTTCCCGCACGAACGACTGTCAAATACCAAACACGAAGCAAACTCTTCGGCTTGCCAAGGTCTGGTGTAAAGCTGAGGAAAGACCACTCGAGCAGATGAGAGTAGAGGACAAGGGGCGTGGAACTCACTAAGCCCAGCTGGGAATCCGACATGATCGGACTGTCGCCCGTCGCCCGATAATCGGAACAGAATTCAACTTACGTACTCTATGTTCAAACATGTTCGAATTCAAGTTTTGGAGAAAGTTGGGATTTGAGATAGCCTCAAAGCTAAAGCATCGTAAGAGAGAGACTGAGTGCGTGACTAATGAGCTATAGCGGGATGTGGTCTGCAATCCCAATTTTGTTTATGTTCTCAGCATTTGAATCGAACCAGAGGTGCTTTTTGTCGAAAATTCCCTTCTGCAGCATAAGTACTAGGCTCCATACAATGGGTAATTCACAACTACTCTAGCCTGTAGTGATGCAAAGAATTTTGACTGATCCAATGGCCTGATTTGGCCTAAAATGAGCCATTAGTCACGGGTTAATGAGGAACGAGCAGATAAGGTAAGGATGCTCACGAGAAGCACACATCTGCCACAGGGATGGAGCCAGAGCCATCGCCTGCCTCACATCTGGCTATAAATATTTTGTCAGTGAAACCACAGAACGGTCAATCAGCTTGAACACACTCACAGGTAATGTAGCTAAAGATACGGCAATTTGCCGCAGTTCCCGTTGTAACGCTAACCGAAGTTGTGTTGGGAGTATCACGGCAGATTTGATCTTCGTGGACTCCAGTCCAGGTATCGAGCGGTGAGCCGAAGCATCCGTTATCAGCGAAGGAGGAGACGATAGGGAGTGTCGTTAAGTCGGGCAAGGTAGCGGATGCCACCCCCAGAACTGCTGCAGCCAAAGTCAAGATACGCATTACTGACGTCCTCGGGGTGGGTGGGCTGAGTGTTCGACCTTTATATATATACGCAGACCTAAGGTACTTACGAGAGTTGAGAGCTTGATGCGCTCTTACGTCGACGAGCTAATTCCACCGACAAAATAAACTCAACAGCTTCCTAAAGCGCTTCAAATGAGCGACTAGTATAATGAAAGGCATCACGCCCGAGGGATTAGAGGCTTCAGAACGGGGTCGCAGACGTCACAGTTCAGATTTGGAATCAAAGGAGGTTATCTCATTACTCACTTCGTCGCCAGTGTCCCTACGAGTAAGTAATTTGAGCTAGTTTCATACGAGCTCCTTGGCCGACGGATTCGACGTACGACATCTCATCTTTGGCCGCGGGGAAACGGCACCAAGCTCAAGGACTAATGAATCATAGACCTTGGAGCTTGAAAAGAAAAAGCCGCAAATGAGCGGTTGCTTTAGTTTGGTGAATTGCCTTACTTATACCTCACTCAATCTGCAACTCTCAAACGCGCACCCAAAGCTCTTCCAGTCAGGCGAGGTGTCGACGTACGTCCGCGTATGAAAGATTGACGGAAACGACTTCCACGTCAGACGGCCAGGATAGTAAGTAGCTAGCCCCTCTTTTAGGGCTCCAGCCGCCGCGTGGTCCCCAAGGTACTTACTGGTAACAAATGTCGGGATTAAACGAGATTTTCGGTACGCCGGTCCGTCACTGCATCAATCAATCAAAGATGTCCGGCAAACTCCGCCCGCTCCTTGTCTTCTCCCACAACCATCTCGTCCATTGTCTACTCCCGCAGTCCAAGAACCAAATGGTGATCTCTCAGAATACCGATACGAACCCAGTTCTCCAAGTAAGTCCGGAAATATTCTCCCTTTCTACCCTGCGCCCGGACGCGCGTTTGCCGAGTCGCAAAAATCAAGCTGCGGTCAATTTCAGCGTTGGTGCTCCGATGTACGTTTGATATAGTTGTACCCAGCTGAATGGGTGGTTGGGAAGGTGCACTCAACGTTTCTCTCGTTGTTTTCCTGGATATAACTGAGATTTCAGGTCAGTGACTTCAGACTCACTGTCTCTCATACGCACAAAGCCTCTTGAACGGGAAGTAAAGGAGGAGGTGTAAGTCGCATTGATATCCATTCGGACCATTCTATTGATAAACATTACACTTCGTTCTCAGTGGCAAGATTCTGGAATCTTCGAACCAAAAATTCGGTTATGCCGAGCGGGTGCGATACGTGAGTCTGAGTCTCAATCCAAGTCTAGTGTTGCCGGGGTTCGGTTAGGTTCGGTTTTTTGGCAACAACAATCTCAATGAATCTAACAATAGACCCCCCGCCCTCAGAACAACGGATGCGGATTAATCGACTCCGCCGGCATCTCCTGAATCACATCCCAATGCTCCTGCACACACGTCCCATTGAATCTGAATATATCCACCACAGCCGAAGGCCGCTCTGCCCCGCCGAATCCATCAATGCGCGAGTGCACGCATCCATACGGTGTGGAAAACGCCGTGCGCAAGACCTGCACCTTAACGGACGGGCCGCCGATGAGACCGACGACGGCGGTGAAAGAGGCGTTGAACCCGTCGAGGACAGAGGGGTTGTGCTGGATGAGGTCGGCGGCCATGTGGGTGTATGCACGGGTGAAATTTCTGGATTCGATGGGGTGAGTGAATTTAGGTTCGAGTAGATTGATTGAGGAGAACGGTTGCTCACTTGGTGCGGTAGAAGTTTTCTACCAGATCCTCGAAGATCTTTTCCTGTTGGTGATGCGATGCTCGGCGTACGACACACGGCTCCGGTTGTGGCTGGTCAGTAGTTTGGCTTGAGACCGACGCCACACAGGCGAGGAGGGCGGCAAAGAAGGTGTGCGTGAAGCGCATTGTCAGTTTGTCACTGGGGGTGAGTACTTTCAAAGTTGACCAGTGAATGAGAAATTGAACTTAACATCGAAGCATTTATATTCACTCCCTTCCAATAAAGGAGTACGAGAGTTTCCGCAAGATCACGGCACGCTTTGTAAAAATTCTGTAATATACGGTTATATATCAATACTCGACGCATAAATTATAACCGGCTACGTGCCTCTGCTGAAGAATTTCGGAGTCCGGGCGGACATATGAGTAAGAAATTGTAAGCACAGATGGCAATTTACTCAAGTGAAATGATCCCAAATCACCGACAGACCGAGAGATGGACCGGTCGGATAAATGCGTTGGGACACCCGGTTTCTTGAGAGAACCTCCGCATACAATCCGGAGAAGCCCGAGTTTGCCGCACCGGCAAGGGTGGCGGCAAGTTGGAGGTCTGGATGCAGAGGCTCACTAACTGTCTAGGCATCATACTAATATATGAATAAATCCAATCGCTTGCTAGCTTCATACAGGTTTTTTTTGGAGGTTTGACTGACTCCGCGCATTTGACGGCGACGCAAAATTGCTCTTTGTTTGTGATGCTCTGGTTGTTCCGACTCTTTCGGCTTTGAGCGGCATCTTGATGGCCAAATGTATTTATAACGGCTGTTCAAGGTGCGCGCCGCCTTGCCGGCATCATTGCGCCATCTAATGGCGCATCAGCTCGTTCTTGGCATAATCCCACCTTAGATCATAATGGCGCATCACAGATATAAGTAATCCCGCCCAAATTACGGATCAACTCGAACTAAGATCTATTCGACCCTTGCAGCGCACTAGAACACCGGGTGGGAACTAACAGGATTCTCCGGCACTTCCTCAATCGCATCCCAATGCTCCACGATGCAAGTCCCATTCCAGCGATAAATATCGAAAATCGCCGTTGGGCGCTCTAAGAATCCGTCCGCGCGCCATTGCACCCAGGCGTAGGGCGGCTCGAATGCAGTGCGGAGAATCTCCATGGTGATGTTGGATGAGGAGGAGTTGGAGTTGGAGGCGTCGAGGAGGGGGTAGACGAAGTTGAAGGAGACGAGTTGGCCGTCGGTGATGTCGGGTTTGTGGTTGATGTAGTCGGCGGCGACGTGGCTGTATGCACCGACGATATCTCTGAAAAAGATTCAGAGGTCGATTTTAATGAGGGAAGGTGTGGAGAGGAGGATGCTTGGAAGATGAAAGGGGGACATACCTGGTAACGTAAAATTGTTCATTGAACTTGTCGTTGAGAGCCTTTTGCTGTTCGAAGGTGGCAGTCTCAACGACGCAAGGAACGGGGGTCGGGGCTCGGACGCTGGGTTGAGCAGCGACGAACTCGAGAAGCGTGAAAGTTACAATAGTGAAGAAGGCAGTGGAGAGGAGCATTGTGTTCTTCTAAGCTTTGAATATTTCTTAGATGGATCTTGTTACAGTTTATATAGTTCACGAAAATTGCTTCCCACGCAGGTTTGGCTCAAAGCTGAATAGCTAGAACCAGAACTCATTGACGTGCGGAAAAACGGGCACAGACTCGTGAGATCCAAGTCCGTTTCTTTGTGCCTATGGGATTGCAATTAGGAATCAACATTATGTCTATCTTCATGGTTATTAGAAATCAGCTACATATTTCCGGTCATCTACCCTTATCACAACCTCGGATTCAGCTTTTGGAGCGACGAAAGCAAGGGGCCTCAGCGGGCTGCCCCCGGATCACTCCGCCACTCGAATGACAACCTTGCCAACATGCGCCTGCGACTCCAAATGTGCATATGCCGCGTGCACCTCGTCAAATGCGAACACCTTGTCGATGACGGGATGTGTCGATTCAGGGTTCGCTGAGATAAGACGGTTCATTTGCTTGAATCTAAGCCGTACGAAGGAAGCTTTGTCAGTGACGCCGAGGGAAAGGCTGGAGTGGAGAGCGCACTGTTTCACAGAACCTCCGTAGATCCCATGTATATTGAGAGCTTTACGGATGGCAGGGAGTATGAGGTCGACGGTTGGCTGTGAGTACCAGTACGATACGAGAGAGGCATAAGGAACGAAATGAGATGTTGCGAGATATGAAAATAGATAAGCAGAGAAAGAGAGACGCACGCCAGAAGCCAACCGCCCTACTATCGCGATATGTCCACCCATCTTCACGGACGCGACAGAACGTTCCATTGTCGTGTTTCCCGTAACCTGTCCGTCAGCCGTTCAGCCAGTTGGAGATTAATTCGATCCATTACACCAAAGAACTCACCTCAACGACCAAATCAACACCGAATCCACTCGTGAGCTTCAAAACCTCCTCGTCCCATCTCGGCGTAGTATCATAATTGATAGTGTGCTTTGCACCGAGTTTCTTGACTACGTCGAGCTTCTGGTCAGACGATGAGATGGCGATGACAGAGGCTCCGGATGCGATGGCGAATTGGAGGGCGAAGCTGGTTTGATTTTGAATTCCGGAAGAAGGGTTATCGATGAAATGAGATTTTGAGCAAGACGATGCGGGCGTTGCTTACATAGAGACCCCTCCGGTACCAATGACGAGGACGGTATCTCCCGCTTTGATAGAGGATAGGGCCGCGTATGCTGTCAAGGCGGCGCATCTGTTATTCATCCGGAAAAACTTGAACACGTACGACGGCTTGAATAGGTCGAGAGTAGGACTCACGGAAGCGTCGAGGCCTCCTCATATGATAAATGCTCCGGAATCGCGACCAGCGACTGCAGACCGTCGTCAGACAAACTTTGTTCTCATTCACATCGCAAATAAAAATCACCGCCAACTCACATGCGCAGGAAACGCCCTAAACTCCGTCAGAACACCATGCACCGGCCCACCAAGGGCACTCGCCGCGATCGCCGGTGTCAGCTCTTCGTCCGTTTTGTCCAGGAATAAATTGGCCGAAACGCGGTCCCCGACTTTCCACCGCTTGACGCCTTGACCGACTGCGAGGACTTGGCCGGCCATGTCGGAGCAGGGGACGAGGCGGGGTTGGATGCTAGTGAGATGGGTGTACAGTATGAGAACTAGAATGCTGAGGCGATGTAAGTTGGAAGATGTACTTACACTCCAGGGTAGCCGGGTTTTGAGAGCATTAGGTCGCGAAACTGATAGAGAAGGTTAGGCTTTGCGTTGAGATGAAATCTCGATGCGGCTCACCTGTAGCGAAACTGCATATATTTTGACCAGCACTTCGTTCGAACTTAGAGTAGATGGAAGTGGCGCTTCTCCCAGCGTGAGATCACGGTAGGAGTCGCGCTGTATCCAAGACATGGATCAGGATCAGAAAATTAGAAAAGATTCGTTGAAACATACCTTGGGAAAGAACCATTGCCGAGTTGTGGTGGGAACAGACATTGAAATGTATGAGCGTGTTGATGTCTGGAGTCAACGAAAAGGCTTTATAGTTTCTGAGACCCAAGGCTGACTCAGAGAACGACGGTCGCCCGTTAGTTTTCCGAAATTCCTTGTCACGTGCGAGGTTCGATTTTCATATCCTCCCTTGATTGTTCCTACCGGCCTGTAAGTGTAACAGTTTACTGACATTTATCCATCCTATTCATGCACCTACGCACGAATCGCAATCTCGCGTGGCCTCAAGGATCGTGGCTCATTTCAGCGACATGCCGTCGATAAGTATTACTGCCTCTCAGAACCATTTCCTTCGAGAGAATGCATGCAAGGCTTGGTGATAAAATTTGTCGCGTTAAGTACGAGTTTCGAGCTGTACAATCAGTTTCCATCAACCGACGACGTTTTAAGTGGCTGCCAACGGCAAAGCGAGTTGAACAAAGCAGTCCAGCGTCTAGGTCGGAAGTCGGAGCTCAGTGGAGGCACCAAGGGAGGGTCGCATCAGTTGAATCCACAACGGAAGCAAGGCTGGCGTACAGCTGCGTGTGGCCGTCGTGGAGGTTGAGGAGAAGAAGAGGGATCATGCCGTGAACTGTGTACCTCTATTTGTTTGAGTGGAGATTGCCGAGCATCGCCCGGCTTGCGTTCGCCACGGCGGCAAATTTTTTTCTTCGGTCAAGACAGAATCGCTCACAGCAGGCTCCTAGCCCCCCCAATTCAAGGAAATAGAGGTTCAGACTCTGGGATAGAAGGCGGAGCAAGTAAACAAAAACATGAGAGCAGAAGGGAAGAGCAGGCGTGGCTGTGTGAGACATCATGATCAGACAGCCGAGTAAGTCCGAGGATAACAACCACCAACAAATCATTTTTTTGTTTCCGAACCACCATCATCGCAATCTCTCGACTACGCAAATTGCCTCATTGAACCGTTTCACCTCACAGCCAGATTCTTTGAAACCATTTCCTCTCTATTCTTTGGCTTTACTGCTGCTTTGAAGTCTGGAGAACAGAAGTTCGGTGTGTCTTGGAAAGTGGCACAGTGCACTGACGCTGGGGTTTTCAATCCCGCACTGTAGGGGTTTGCAGGAGGTCAGATCCTTGATTTACAGCAGCGCAACTACGACGCACGATCATCTTACTGGAATAAAACGGATTCGATGACCTCTTTAGGACCGATTAGGACACCCCGACCGCTACAAAATGGCACGACTATGGCGCAAGGCGGTTGACTCAGCGTTCTGAGAATCTGCGACCATAAGTATATAAGTCTGAGTAACTATCCGTTATTTCTTTCACCCGTAGAAAGCTTTCGATGTCTCTCCCTGTGAAGACGCGCCAATGGTTCTATCCTAAGGTGGGCGTTACATTCAACGTCTTCGGCAGGTTCCTAATTTTGATTCCTGTAGCACGACTCTTATCGCGACCTTACGCTCGAGGAAGTTCCTCTACCATCTACCTTGGGTTCGAATGAAGTTCTGGTCAAGATCCATGCCGTTTCGTTGCAGGTGAATCTTACCCTCTCACCAATATCTCGTAGGCTCACTGATGTATATACTCAGTTTCGCGATCTCCTAGTATCAAAACCAAACTACTCAAGACCGTAAGTCGCTTCAGCTCTCTTTTTCCCTCCCATCTTCCCACCTCACTTCATCTCCCCATCCACTTCCCATCGTTCCCAAATCACTGTGATCGCAGACTCCCACCCCACCTCATCCCTTGCTCCGACATGGCCGGCGAAGTCCTCTCCATCGGGCAAGACGTCAAAGCATGGAACCCCGGCGACCGCGTCGCCGCGAACCTCCTCCTCGACAAGGTAGATGATGAGGAGCGAACCGCCGAGATCGCTGCGTGTGTGTTGGGTGGGCCGTTAAATGGGGTGTTGACGCAGTTCCGCGTCTTTCCTGCGCATGTGAGCGAATTCCAAGTCATCTATGTACTGTAGTGCGATGAAGACCTTGGCTGACGATGGGTTTATCTTGCCTTTTGAAGTCGCTTGTCGCGATCCCGGGGCATTTATCGTATGAAGAGGCGTCGACACTTCCGTGGGTTCAATATTAATTCAATTCCTATCTTTCGCCTTAGTCCTATCAAAATACTTATTTCATCACAGATGCGCCGCCCTAACAGCATACGTCTCCCTATCCCCTATCAAAGCAGGCGATACCATCCTCGTCATCGGAACAGGCGGCGTCTCAATGTACGTTCTCTCATTCTTCTTCTTTCAAACATCACATCATACATATTCTCGACTTACTTACCCCTCAACGCATCTCACATACTCTACTCGCAGCTTCGCCCTCCAACTCGCCACCGCCTCCGGCGCATCCGTCATCCTCCTCTCCTCCTCCGACGCGAAACTCGATTTCGCAAAGACCCTCGGCGCGAAGCCGAAGCACGTCATCAACTACAAGACCACGCCGAAATGGGATGAGGAGGTGCAGAGGCTTACGAAAGGCGTTGGGGTTGATTTGGTTGTTGAGGTAAGTAAGCTGCGTTCCATCATAGGTTTTGTTGGATACTGTTACTGTATCTGGATTGATTCAGAGGCTGACGCTGACGTTGAATAGGTAACGGGGAATACGACACTGGAGCGCTCGATCGCGTCGGTGAGGATGGGTGGGCATATCGCGATTGTAGGGCACTTGGCGAGTGGGGTGCGTTGGCTCGATTTCATTCGGCTTCATTAAAATCATTTCTGGATTAATTGATGCTGACTTGTTCTTTTTCGGTGACTTCTCAGCCAACCGTCGACCTCGTCCTCCACGCCATCCGCAAATCACTCACTATCCGCGGGATATACGTCGGTTCTGTGAAGCAGTGAGTGTCTGTCTCCTTCCTTCTTTTCTTTCTTTCCTCCGATTCATATTATATTTGTTTCGCATCACTCTTCCTATCTATCTTCCTCATTAATCCGTTCTTTTTCTTTGCTTCGTTCGTTTACTTAACTTGCGCGACCCGACCTCCTAATCACCAAACCAACACAGATTCAAAGCAATGAACCGCCTCATCTCAGCGAACCCGGAGGCAACGCGACCCGTCATCGATAAGGTGTTTTCGTTCGAGGAGGTGCATGCTGCGTACGCGCATTTGGAGGGGCAGAGGCATGTGGGGAAGGTTGTTATTCGGGTGTCGGGAGGGCCCGGGGTAGAGCAAGGCAGAGCAGAGTGAAGTGAGTGGTGTGATTCTGTTGCTGTAGTTTCCTGTCCGTGTTAGATAATATATAAATATAAATGATAGATGGGGCAGTCAGCCATTATTCTTACTGCTTTCTACCGAAATGACGTGAGCAGAGGTGAGCGATCCAAAGTACTGAAACTTTTCGAACCAGATGCTGATGACGACAAGACGATGATGCAAAATCGGCCGCCGCGGGTAACGTACTTGGATTTTCTTTCTTCAATCTCGGGCTGTTGCTTAATCGTGGCGGGGATTCGGCCAATCTTGAATATCTACGGAACTGTAACTTTGCTGTAACTGCTAACCTATGCAGGGTCAATGACCGAATGCGCGGAAATATAAAAGCGCACCTCGATATCGTGCTCTCCATTCTCATTCTTCCTCTCTTCCCTTTTCTTTCTTTCTTCTTCTCCTCCCCTTTCCTTGTTCTTCACTTCACTATGTTCTCCACTGCGTTGACCGCACTCGTCTACATTCTTTGTGTCCCCTCCATTATGGTGGTCAACGGCGCTCCGGTCGCTCATTCAATCCTCGCTCGTGTCAGAACTCCCTACTCCTCTATCTGTATTATGAAGTAAATTGACATTTCCGAACGAATATTTCCAGGAAGGCATCATCGCTAGCCCATTCGCGCTAATGAACAGGATTATTTAAACGAATTTTGCCAGAACCAAAGGCGGCAGCTTGTTATTTTTACGAATTACACAGGATACAGGCAGAGCAGAGGATAGAATGGATGACTTCAGAGTTCAGACGAGCTCGCGGAACAGCATGAGTATCTTGTCTTTGAGGAATTGCAGAACCAATTGTCGCAGATTCGGAGTCACAAACATTTCAAATCTTCACGTTGATTTGGTTCACTTTCTCAACTAGTTCTTATTCTTTCGCTAAAATACAATAGCCCATTTCAAAGCTGAATGTAAGCTGGAAGCCTTTCGCGCAAGCACTTTATGGCTGCTGTTCGACATCACGACAGGTGAGTGATACGGCACACGAGAAGGATGAGTTCAAGTTTCGGGAAATGGAACGCAAGAACCGAAGGAAATATGATTCGCGATGGACGCCCGAATTTGGTCAGAAGTTGTTATCTGGTACGTTGATCCAATGCAGGAAAAGGACAGGCTTTTGGTGAGCTTCAAAGGATGCAACATAAAAGCTCGGCCTTCGATGGATGTTGGCTTGATTTACTAGGTGGTTGTTGCAAGTCGTAGCCTTGACTTTAAAACGAAGGTTTCGACTTTTCGGTACTGCAATATTGAGCGCGGCTGTTCGAGATCATGCTTTGGTAGATCTGTAGGGGGGATTATATTCACAACGGCAGAAGAGTCAAATTTTTTAGGCAATTGAACGACACATTGAATGGTCAAGAAGTCACAAGTCTAGCTGTTGCCTCATGTTGGCCATGTGAGTCAACAAAGGCACCAGTAGTGAGGAGATAGATATGCGTGCCTCTTGATATTGGATGAGAGTTATGTTGCGGTGGAGGATGATATGTAAAGCAGGAGCATGTGGTATTTTTGCAAGTCGGAATGAGATACGGATATACGGGAATGAGTCGTATAACGACTAGTAAACACATCGCGAACGATGTTGGAAAAAGTGATAGATTTTAGAAGAGGTGTATAGGGTGTTTAAGACGATGGGCAACCGTCCACTGACAGGCCGCGAGCACATGGAATTTATGACAGAATGTCAATATGAGGATACGAACACAAAGCAGAGAGCTTACCGGCGGTAGACTCGGAATCAACGTCGACATCCATGGCATCATCGAGAGAGAATACGGGGGTTCGAGGAGCGGCCACCGCTATAAGAGAGGGTTCTAAGAGATGAAAAGACTGCGACTGCAGATACATACGAGGTGAAGTCAAGAACTCCCGACGTCAAGAGGAAGCGCACATCAGGGTGGGAATCTCTGCAGAAATATGCCGGTCACCAGCCCAGGACCAGGTCGAAGGGTAGAGAATCCTTGATGGTGAGCTGCACTTTCGTTTTACAGGTAGAATTGTCGGCAGGTAGACCCAAGACGCCAGAAGCATGATTTTCGGAGCAATTGATACCAGACCGTTGCGCGCAATTTGAAGAGATTGCAGAGATTTCAGAGTCACCTTTGAACGTGGTGGAGAGGGCGATATCGCAGAAGGTCGGCGAGGGGGACATGGTTGTGAGGAGGTAGAGAAAGAAAAAAAAAGGTGGGAGGGCAGGGGAGGGCCACGTCACAGTCAGTCCGGAAGAATCGGCTGATGGGCGGGTGGGGGACCGATGGTCGAGAAGGGTCGAGATGAAAGTCCAGACCAAGTCTGGACCGTCACCTACGTGATACGAAATGACATTTTGTGATTTACAGCGAGAGGTAAAATTAGGGCGCTATAAAACCCTTACCTAAAGGTAGCGGGAATTCCGCCAAGTCGTTCAAACTCCGACGATCAATGGCGTGATTGATCATTGATCAATACCAACGAAAAATCCGTCATTTCGAGGGCGATCAGATGCCCGGAAACAGCATCTGGTGGCCGAGGGTTTTACCCCGTTTGGAACACAAAAAGTTCAATGTCCCCCGAATTTCGTGGGTCCTGGGGAAATTTCAGAGACTCTTCAGTGAGTAATACACTCCTAATTCATGTAAAATTCAGAGCTCTTGCCAAGTTTTCTCCAACAAGCGCGCTGTCCTTAACTGTGAGCTTGAGTCACGTGACCGTTTGATCGCAATCGGTCTCGTGGGAATCAGACCGTTTCCCATCAACCCTCGCCATCGCGGGGTTGCCCCCAATACCAACGTTGCCACGTCACAGGACCGATGATTATACGCCGAGAGGTTACATCCCATTTTGGAGGGTAAAAAAAGTTTTGTCCGAACTTTTGAGCGAGCCTGAATCCAAAATTTTGTCCGAATTCCGGCTACAACCTACCTCCGGTCAAGATTTTGTCCGAACTAAGCATTCAACATCAAAATTTTCGAAAAAATCGCGAAAAATCCCAAAGAATTCCAAAAAAAAAATCTCAGCGCGCAAAGTTACTATGAAAAAAGGCTTGAGCTATGATACTATTCAGTTCAGGGCTCTCAGCGGCGGGGATCGCCAAAAGAAAACTGAGCCACCGGTGGCAAACCAATAGTGCATCATTCTGAGTATGGGTGGCAAATTGTACTAAACTTCGCAACGGCGGGAAGCTCCGAGTCCAAATTACGACTTGATTATGGCGATGGGCGGCTCAAGATTACATTTTCCACTGTCAACGTACAATGCTGCCTTACCAGACGATACTTGCTTCCAGGAACACTCTAAAATTTCAAAATTTCCCACAACCATTGTCCGCGGGTTGTCCGAACTCGGATCCAACCTCCTCCGGCCACTTCCATTGTCCGAACTTGAGCTTTGACCCAACCTCGCTGGGTGGCCAATTTGTCCGAACTTTCGTGCAACCTCACTCGGCCAGAATCCAATTTTTGTCCGAACTTTTGAAGCAACCTCTAAGCCTATAATCATCGGTCCTCACGTCACATCGCCTCCTTGCTCTTTCCCCCCATCTTCTCCCTCACCGCCATACACATCCCTTCCCTCCACGACCCGAAGGCTCAAGGTGCCGCCCCAGCTTCACTCCACTATCAACATGACACCCTACTGGCCTCGTTTCCGCACCTCAAGCTCCGGCACTGCAAAGCTATCCTCCAGACAATGTCTTCGACCGTCAAGTCTCTCCTCAAACACTTGCAACGCTCTCAAGCACTACCCCTCCAAATTCACTCGGCCTCGGCACTCATCAAGCTCCTCAAATTCATCAATCTTCCTCAAGTTCTTGCTCTAGCTATAGGCTCCCTTCCTCAAGTGGCTGCATCCCGCACTCGTCAAATACTCTGTTTCACACATTCAATACCTCAAGCAGTACCTCAATACACCTTCAAAAGACACTTTCAAGCTCTCACTGTCTGAATTGCGTGGCGTATTGAGGATTATTGAGGGCTAGCAGGTATGTATGTCCTTCTCTTCCTGCCTCTGCCGGCTGTCTCATGTCGCACGGCCTCACCATTTCCTGTCACTCCTTCGACATTGATCTATGTACTATCCCTGTAGTACCATGGCACTGTCGCAATATACAGTTTCGATCCTTTTATGTTTCCGATGCAATTTTTCAGTCTTTTTTGAGGTTTATCGAGAGCTTAATTCGGTTGCTTATTGTTGCTTCTAACGGCTTTTTTAGCTTAAAAAAGAGAACGGACTTGGAGTAAAAAGCTACGTGAGCTTTTTCAGCTTTTCTAGCTTTTCCTGCCTTTTCAGCTTAAAAAAAGCCAAAAAGCCGCACTTGCACTTTTGCTGATGTTGCCAGTGTGCCACTTGAAGCGTCACTGCAGAACTGAGAGAAGAGGAGCCCATAAGCACTGAGATACGTTGTTCATATTGATACAAAGCCTTTCAGCCTATGTGCCACAACCTGAACCTCAGTGGCAGGCTGGCAGCAGAATCGACATGATGGTTCGAGAGAAAAGTCACAGAGTCACACATGTCACACTGTATGCGACTGTTTACAAACGGCAGTGCCACGCTTGTGCTTCACTCGTCCATCTCAAGTTGGAGGCAAGTTGGAGGTCCCTGGGCTCGTCAAGACCCCCATGCAATAGCTTCGTCAGTGACTTAAATCCAGCGATACTATACCGCGAAAGAGTTGAATACCTAATCTCTAAGACTCTTCACGGCGACGCGGCGAATTTCGTGCTTTAACCAAGCTTTAGCCCCCTCAGCAGCTCTCCGTGTTCGCCTTTGTCTTATAAACCCCTCTGGACGAACATTCATACCTCCTTATCTACGCGATGGACTCCCAACTCACCCTCGTCAACCCCACTCCTCCCATCTGCCTCGCATTCTCTCGCAACAGCATGATAAACACGACTTTATTCCAGGACGAAACTCGCCGCCCAGCTTATACGCTGACAACGGAGCTCCGTGGATCCGCTACAGACATACACTGCTCTGCGACAGGCAAGCTTCTTGCGCGCGTCACGAGGAGGGAGCTTTTGCCTGACGTCGTCGCGTTTCCCGACATTGATGACGATGTGAAGTTGAAGGAAGTGAGACTCAGCAAGTGGATGCGCAGGTGTAGGCTTCCAGATGGCAGGCGAGCGTTTCTTTCCGTACTTCGACTCTCCCATTCTGACATCGATGTCTTCCAGCCATGCGCATGTTATCGTATCAGAGATGGGGAATTGTGTCCTGAAACAGGATCTCCTCCATCGACTTGCTGTTAGCACTCGCTCTCTCTTCCTCCTTTTCATTTATTTATTATTGACTTTAAACTCGCAGCTATTCACAGAATCCGACCTCACCACCCCTATCGCACACTGGGGCGTCAGCGTTCCCGGCTCACTATCTCTCGTCCTCTACCCGGGGACTGAGAACTTTCATCCGCAGATTCTCGTCGCGTTTACCGTCCAGGAGCTGAAGATGCGCATAGCGGAGAAGGCGGATCTTGTTGCGCAGAGTCGCGCTGCGGCTCAGTCAAAGACGCTCATCAGCGTGAATCAAGGGAATATGGCGTGAGTGGAGGATCAAACCCTTCAAACTCACTTTGCGTATATGCTGATCTGCTTGTTGTATTGTAACGGGTATATGCACCATTGAGACGATGATACGACTAATATTAATTAATGCGATGATTCGGTGTCATCGTCGCTTGGGTACTGGCATACGAGACTCGTTGACTCCACGCTTCGGTGAGACACGCAATTTGCGCATTGCCCATACTTACCTGCCACCGTATGACCTCTGGCGCGTCGAATGATGATTGCCTTGTGATTGCCGGTGTTGGTTCAATTTCTGACATGTTGAACGCTTACAGATTCATTACCTAGGGTCCTCGCAGTAGAGTGTGTATGATGAAGCAAGTCATAGTGGCACTACGGCTATCCGCGACAAAGCGACGACAACTTCACCCCGTTGAGTGTTTAACTCTCGTCGAGAATTAGTATGATTCTGTCGTGCCCCTGACATAGACGCTCGTCCTTGAAGCGTGCTATACCACGTTGCTTCAGCCTTGTGCCAACGATCGAGCTTCATTTGCGCTTTCAGTGCCAAGTGACAGCGTATTGGCATCCAGTATGTTCTGCCACTACAAAAACACCGAGCACACTCATTTATCGACATAAGCTTCACTATGATCTTCTTCCCTTTCACCAGAGCAACCACTCACACCAGCCAGCAACCCGAGCACCCCAAAATCTCGAATGTACCTTCACGTCCCTCGAAGCAAGATCATCCGACAGATTCTAGCATCCATCCTGCTCACGGCCATCGTCATCGCGTTGTCGTTCGGGATCACCAGCCATCTCATCCTCGGCGAGGTGGACGACCATCTTCCACTGGACAATGCACCTCCACAACAAGTGACTCATCCGCTCCTTCGGATTCTTTCATAATACATTCGGCTTCTAATGGCCAACAGATCTCCCTCACGGCCAATTTTCTCGATATAGACACTACGGCGCGAACGATGACAGTCGATTGGTACACCGACTACGACTGCGGCAACAGCACGCAAATATTTGCCGCTAATATATTTGTCGACTCGTAAGGCGTTTTCTGCCCAAATTCCATCCCTACCTACTACTAGTGATTCAATATATTTATCCAGGAATTTGCTCGCCGCCCCAAGCGGCACCCAACTCAGTGACATGGCCTCAATTGCCATCCCCCACCACGCCCATCTTCCGAATGAACATAACAGAAGCCTGCTCCGACGAGGATAACAGAGTTCGAGCCAATTCCCCCGTTTTCCGCACGATCCTCAAATTGACGGGGCAGCCTTCGGCGAGCCGAAGCCGCCAAGCGGGACAGGCGAATAGGGATTCGCTGCAGGCTTATCCATTTGATAAGTATGTCTATGCAAAGCATGATTCACAACATACTGGCCAGAGTTCTCAATAGAATATTTGAACAGCTACTACGAATCAGAGCGTTGGGATGAATCTCGAAGATTCTTTCGGAACCCCGATGTAAGTCTATCTCACTGGCAAAATTTCTGCTAGTACTAGTATCACTGACTTCCCCATAGAAATTTCGAGCTCAGCCTACGAAAAGACATCTCCTTCAACAACGATAGGGGGCTTTACCTTCACTTCACCGTAAAGCGTTCAACGGCAGTCAAATACCCTGGTTATCATCATCGTCATTGCAAACTGTATGTTTTCTTTCTCTGCTTCTCGGATTTTCCCGCCCACAAGCTAAGTGTTGTTTACGTACGTGCCTTTTGCAGGGCTCGTCACCCTCGCCTTCCTCTGGATTACGGTTGCTGCATTCGTTTGGGACCATGAAATTGTAACCGAGATGTAAGTACGCTGAAATAGCTGTTGTCGAATGCTCACGCAAATATGATACAGGTTCGTCGTACCAATTGCAACGTTGTTTGCTTTCACCTCCGTTCGTGCGAATTTCTCTGGTGCTCCGAGTGGATTCGGTATGCTTCGTCTTTCACTGTCTGATGAAACATGAGGACTTATCTGAAATATTCTTGTGTTAACAGGAGCAGTCGTTGGTGAGTGTCCAGGCCTTCGGCGATCCCTGTAGGATTCACCCGGAATGAAAACATTCAACAGACTACTACGGGATCCTCCCCCAATCTTGGGCTCATGACACTTTCAGTGCGTATCATTGGCCGCACACTCGAATTCACGCTGATCTCATCATGGGAATTTTAACCGATACAGAGTGCGATCCTTCTCCTACGAGTACTCTTCCGCCGAGTTTCAGGAGCTGCTCGTCGGGCTCGAGTACAGAAGGATGTCGAACCTTCATCAGAATCGCCGCTTACCTCGGAAGGGGGCAGAATCGACGGCGGGGTCTCCAGAGCCGGCAACAGCGGTTTAGAGTGTGGGTGCAGCTCATGTTCACTAGTGTATCCAATTTATTTCTTGTTCCACTTTGTGTAATAGACTATAGGGGGCTTATAGGGGTTGATTGGACGCGAACGGTAACGTTCACGTGCTGTGACATCACGCGTTTTCAATTCAACATTATCATATTTTCTTTCCATTATGTCACGAATTTACTAATTAAATTGATACTAAACCGAGAGAACTTTCACTATCCGTCGAAAACTTCCAACTATATCACCCATTCACCCAATATCACCAGATTATCAAATGATAGTAGAAACAATTCCAAATACGAAGATTCCCAAGAACAAAGCGAAGTTTCGAGCATGAGAGTGCCGCCCTGCAGAGGGAGGAGGGCTGTTTGTGTTTGCGGTCTGTGTCAAAGAAATTCGTCAGGTTGCGAAGGCGATGGGAGGAAAAGAGAGAAGGAAGCGCAGACGTACGTCCGCGTCTTGAGAAAGCGGTGAAGCTTTTAGCACCTTCGCAGCTTGCTCGCCGATACCGTAGATTAAAGCCTATGTAACAACATTGAGGTGGGATTGAATTGATTAGCTGTCGAGTCGACAAGAGACGAACCGAAGGATGCGCAGCAGGTTGCAGAGGGACAATCGATGCGTCAACCACGAAGACGTTCGCCGTTCCTGAGCATTCGTTACTTCATTCAATCAATCATCTCATATACATATTACAGATACACATACCATTCACCCTCAAATCCTTATCCACGACACTCCCAAAAGCAGCCGTCCCAAGCGGGTGGTACGACAGCCCCACGGAGTTTTTCACGAACTGCTCGAACTGCTCTTGCGTCGTGATGTTCAGACCCGGTGCTAGTTCCGCAGCTACGAACGGTTTGACGCTGTCCTGCGTGGCAAAGCGGCGCGCGCGTTCGGTGGCTTTGGCGAGGATGTAGAGGTCGAAGGGTGATTCGAGCCTGAAGGGATAATGAGAAGCGAACAAGGTATTACTGGAAGTAGGCAGGTGAATATATGATAGAATACGTACAGAGCGAGGTCGAATTGCGGCGCCTGCTTCGCGTCCGTAGACACGATGTGCTAAGTTCAACTCAATCAATATGACCGCAAAAAATTGAACGAAGGAAATTCAAACGCACGGAGGACCCGCGAGACATCGGGTGTAGAAGGATAGGCAGGAACACGAGGTTAGCGGGATTGGGGAAGCCCATGAATTCAATCAGAGGAGCGTCGCCTTCGAACATCCTAATCAGAGCCTTGTGGGCGGTATCGCTCAGACCGGGAGGTGCGGTTTGGATGAGTTCGTGGGCTTTGTCCCATTCGGTGGAGTTGAGCAGGGTCCGTGCGCTTTCGACTACATTCGATAAATGGATGATCCGCAGCGGCAGGAATGGTACTTACAGTTGAGAGTCAATTGAACGCCGGCGTTGGATATGTTGGGAGCAAGCGCGGCGATGTATCTCGAGGTTGGCTCTAACCCCACGAAATACCAGTAAATCAAAGGCAGGTGTAAGTTAAGTTTATGAAGGGAATCAGAGATAGAGTTGATTGATTGATACTGACGTTCGCTGAGATTTTCCCCAACGGCGGGGAGGTTGACGACAGTTGAGATGCCAAGAGGTCTTAGGATCTGGTCGGTCCCAATCAGACGTCCAAGAAATTAGCAAGCAGAGGAAATGAAGATCGAAAGTGACTCAATTACATCGGGATTTCCGACACCACTGAGCTCAAGGACCTGGGGAGTGCCGAACGCACCGGCGCTGAGGATGACTCGGTCGCCGGACTGGATGTATCAAAAAATCATTGAGTGAGGGAAGAATAGCAGGAGGAAGTAGTAGGTATATCACTCACGACGGTGGTGTTCTGCCCCGAAGCATCGAGGTACTCGACGCCCGTAGCTACCATCTGGCCATTCTTCGACTTGTCTTGCGCCCAAACGATACGCGATACCGTAGAGTTAACGTGCACCTGTAGGTTGGAGCGCCCGGCGTTCGGGAGATCTTCAAGTTTAAGGTCACCGTGGTGTCATTAAGTAGAGGCCGATCGAAAGAAATAGAAATCGACGACACACAGTACGAGTTGGCGGAATAAGAACGGGTGGAATTGGGGAACATCGCTTTGGGGGAGTACCAGATTCCGGTGGGGTCGCCGCCGCTTTGGTCGTTGCTCTCTTTGCCGCCGGAAGCCACGACGGCGGGGATGACGCCTTTGGTCCAGACGCTGAAGCATAAAAAGAATATCAGACGGAGGAGGTTTGAGGGGTATGGAGAGGGGTGTGTGTATGATGCGCACTCGCCGGTGGGTGTCCGTTGAGTGACGAAGATGGGGCCATTTGATCCGTGGAAGGAGGTGGTGCTGGCGAGGCGGGCGGTTGGGGTGAAGTTTTCGGCCTATCAGATATTACGCGCATGAGCGAGTCAGGATTGGAATACTAAGGGAAGCTGGTACGAACGGAGTCGATGGCGGCAGAAAGGGAGTTCCAGTTCCTACGAGGGATATGCATGATGAGTATCACGACGAAGAGGAAAGAAAGAAAGAAAACAGGGAAAGAACTTATTCACCAGCCTGTGGCACCGAAATCCGATTCCCAAGTATCCAAGTCCGTCTTACTCGGGTGGGTGAAAAGCGCGCCGTTAACTGCCGAAGAGCCACTAGAGATTTTCAAGAGAAGAGAATGAGTGGGTGAACATATTTGGCTTGGATTCAATGAAATTAGAAGACGTACCCCAAGACTTTGCCACGGGTCATGTTGACGACCTGGTTCGCGGCAAACTTGAGGGGCATAGAATGATAGTTGTAATCGACGGAGCTGCCGGGCAAGGCTTGTATCGAAGGACCCGTAAGATTCTTGATATTCGCACTACCCGGAAGAAAAAGAATATCTTCAGTCAATACCAAGGTCCAAATATTTTAGAGCTGAACGTACTTGTCGAGTCCACTGAACGGAATTTTGTATGAGCCATTGTGTGTCGGATGGATGGATATTCTAATTTTTGTGATACGTACTCAGCGCCGGCTTCGATTACAATGACGATGTTGTCGACATTCTCAGAAACTGAGGAATGGTCAGAAAGTCGAAGATTCGAAACATCTTGGTCATGCTCACGCCGTGCGGCCACCGCCAACCCTGCAAACCAGCATTCAGCACCGTCACAAGCTGCCTCACCGAAAAACAATTGCCTACCAGCGGTCCCTCCCCCAACGACGACATAAGTGATTTTCTCGCCTGAAGGTGAAGAGCCTGTCGCATCCGAAGCGGGTACGCCAGCCGTTGAGGTGACGCAAGAAGATAGGAGCAAAATTGAAGCAGAGAAAAGAATGTGGCGGATTTTCGGCGCCATTGTCGTCAGTGGCGGCGGCGGCGAAGAGGAAAAGGAAAAGGAAGGAAGGAGGCAGAAAACTAGATGATAGATCTAGAAGATCCACTTGTAAAGAATGGAATCGACTGGGTTATTGGTTCAGGGTAGGCAATATATGTGATCTTCGATACGGCGGCCGCAAATTCCAAACGCGGGGAGGTGTCCGAAGGTGTCCGACGGCCGAGCCTTGGCTCTATGACCAGCCGTTGCGCCGGTCGGGCTGAACGCGTGCTTGTGATCAGGTTAAAAAGATTTTCATGTTTGCAGCTATTTACCTGATGATTACCGGATTGCCATGTGGGTGCTTCCCTTCCCTGTGCTTCCATGGCGAAGAAAATATTGGAGGAAGCAACTCACCCCAGATTCTCTCCTTTGATACCCAGGTTCAATACCATACCGGCTTGTTGACTCCGTTTGCTATCTAAATTATTAAGATACGACTGGGGGTGGAAGAAGCTGGCTAAATAATGGATGCGGTTCGCAGTCAGAATCGCAGATCATCGATGACCAAGAAGTCTCGAGAATTCCGAGCTTCTTTGGGATCAGAAGATTCTGTCAAGATCATTTCCGAAAGTCCATCTGGTTCGAAAATTCTGATCCAATGCAAGACTCAGATAGAACGACCCTGAACAATGCGCTGAGTTGTTCTAGAGCGGAACTCGGAGTCGCACTTGTGTGAATCCAGGTCGCAATACGGCAGCATGCGGCTTTGCTTGGTTCGCCTAGGCCCCCGGTCACTGACATATAGGTCTGTAACATCCATAGAGTAAAACAACGTCCAATTTGAGAGGTCTATTTTGCGAACCATCCATCTGACGGAGGTTTTGACTAGATAGGGCGATGTAGCTCCTCTAAACTAAGCGTTTGCGCGCATTTTCAGAAAAAAATCGTGGTTTTTGAAGCCGCCAGAGCGCCATCAGTGCCGAAAAATAGAGTAAATCAGGCCATAATTCGGGTTTTCAATGTTACAGACCTATATGTCAGTGACCGGGGGCCTGTTCGCCTATTACCCGATAGACGAGGTCCTTGAGCGTTACCGAAGACAGCCCAAGCGAGACAGCAGAATTACGTGTTACTCAGGTACCCAGCGTCCCCACTGTCTCGAGAGTCAATCTAGTAGCTTCAAACATTGCGGATTCAAACCAGCTCAAGATGATGTTTTCACGGCAAACGCAAAGACATCTTCTCCGACTCAGGCTACTTGCAAGCATTTCAGCGGAATCAATTGTTTGCGTTGTTCTATGAGACTTGGTTCGGGCCTCACCGGATGCAATCCTCGAAACGGGTCCTGTCGCTAACAAATTTGAAATATTTGGACCGTGAGGCTGGACTCTGACCGAAAGGAAAAATCAACATTTTGTACCTGGTCACAGTTACTAGCCTGGCTTCCGTGATTGTGAATCCAAACGCCGCCATCTGATATCAAGTAAACGATTTCCTCAGCGTTCAAGAAAGCTCTGTAAAATTTATCTACATGTAAGTAGGGTGAGCGCTTTTCACAATCAAGTCGATTCGAGCTGTTGAATATCTGTTGAATATTGCCAAAGCCCGTCGCGAGATTGACCACTGGACTTGACAGCGGCATGAGAACTTTGCCCCTGGGAAAGTGATCCACGATCATCGATCAACGCTTGCCGGCGGCTGTTTCTTTGCTTTCGACACTAAGCCAAGGTTTTTTCCCTCCCAGTCATGACACGTCCTCTTAGCAAGACTAGGCGTCACTGGGTTAGGCGACCGGTCAACTTTTACCCTAGGGGCTCCGTCAAAGAAGTTCTTCTGAGTTGCTCGCGTGCTCGACACTCAACCCCTGTATGTAAACTAACGTTAATTCTTTCTTCCAAGACCCTTAAAACCCCGGGTGCTTCTCGTTCTCGGTTTCTTACGTCCTGGTATCTTGACGCCCGTAGTACCCCATCCACATCGACAATGCCGGCTCTAAGTGAGAAAGACGTGCGTCTTGTTTTCTTGCTTGCAAGCTCTCGACTTACTTACTGCTACTTCCGACCTGCCTCTAGCCGCTCTTCGGTCTTATCTACTATGTGCTTGGGGGCTGGGTACGTATTTACTCCTCCGTACCATTTCATTCGTGGTCTTGATATCCTCGCCTCTCTTGCAGTTCATCGGCGGAAGTGCTGTGCTCCTCCTTGAGGGTCTGCTCATCGGTCAGGTATGTCTGGTATTTCGTCAAGGACCCCGCCCTCATCACCACTTACCGTTTGCAAACTCTAGATCAGCAACTACTTCTCATGGTACCAGAAGGACTCGATTCGGCTCAAGCTCATGGTCGCCGTCTTGTTCATTCTGACCCTCCTCAAGAGCATACAATCCTTGTACGCGTCTCAATTATCTAATCTCTCAATCCGTCCCTAATGTCGCTCGCTAACGCGCTTGCAGTGCAATCACTTGGATCAACAGTATCTTGTATATGCGCGACCCGGCCGGTACTATCCCTTTAAACAAGGCTTGGTATCAGATCGTCAACATTCCTTTGGTAAGTCGTCACCATTCTTTCTGTCTTGAATTCTCTCACTCATTTCTTGTGTAATTCAGGGTGCCTTCATAGTGAGTCATCAGCATTCTCTCTCTTATACTTAAATGAATTCTGTCGCTCATTTCGCTGCACCCAAGGCATTGTACGTTCAAAGCTACTACACCTACCGTCTGTACGTTCGCATCCACTTTGCTTCCTCCCATTCACGCCGTTGATTAACTTTCAGGTACCGATTGGCCGGGAAATGGTACTACGTGATCCCTCTCGTAGCCGTCATGCTCTTGGGCTTCATCGCAGCGGTCATTACTGTACGCTGCCCTTTTAGCTCGGCTGTTCTCAATGCCTGACCGCGTTTCTGCAGGCGTCCGTCATCGCACGAAGCGGCAAATCTAGCGATTGGTGTACGTTATAATTTCTCGAGTTTGCCGATAATCATTCATTCTCCTACTGCAGTCGCCGTACATCTTGCCAGCGGATTCGGTTAGTTCTCAATTTTAATCCCAATCATCAATTCATCGTCACTGACTCAATCCCACTGCAGCTTCCGACGTCCTCATCACCGGCGCATCGACCTATTTCCTAATTCAAGCCCGGGAAAAGGCTCTCTCGCAGACCAGGCAACTCATCAGTGGCCTCATTAAAATTGCTTGCCAGACAGCGTTACCCGTTACCATCGCGTACGTCTCCTCCTCTCCTCTTGAATCTAGCCCGAAATCTTACTCGACCTTGGGACACAGAACCTTGATGGAGTTCATCTGCTCTCGCATCGGCGGCAAGGCGCTCAAACCCCAAGCCACCAACTCCATCATCCTCGTCCTCCTCGAATGTGTTCCGATCATTTACGCGTGCGCCCATCCTCTCGCTTTCAACCTCGTCTCGACCCCGTCTGACTGACTGTCTACTGGGAAATCTAGTAACTGCATGCTCTACGTCCTCAACACCCGTAGATCCCTCCGCAGCACAGACAACTCCGGGTTGGGCAACAGCAACCCCGACCCGAGCAGCGGCGGAAATCGCAGCCGCGGGCAGTGGCGCTCGGGACCCGTAGAGCTGGGCTCGCTCGGCGGTGTGCAGGTACATACGCAGATCGAGACTGCCAACGCCGGGAGCAGCTATGTGAGTATCATTTGAATTCCATCACCCCTTCCTCTGCGCAGTCTCTTTCTTGCATCCTCGTTTTATTTTGATTTCTGTAACGCAAATTTGGTGCTCACCTCGTGGCCCCCAGATCGACTTCGAGTCCAAAAAGCACCCAGATACAATGGTGTAACTCGACTCATTTCTCTACAAGCCTCGCCTATGCCTTCCGGAATTTCTTTGGGTTCGAGTTCGTGTGGTATATGTAGGTAACCCAAGGCCTGCCTGTCTGTTTGCTGCGGTGCAGGTATGCTATGGTTGGGATTGTTGGGCGTCGGAATCAAGACGGCTTTCTCGCTTGCGGGTTTGCGCGACCTGACGGTGAAATATGGATTCTTAAAAATAGTCGTGAACTATTGTAGCATTACTTTTCGCTTGGCATTAGAGAGGCGATAGCACGCATGTAGCACATCGTCCATTCGTTCAACGTTGTAAAACATTCATTTGGAACCAGTACTCGCTCGCTGTGAAGTTTTGTATCCCTCGAATGGCTGGCGAGTTTCACGTCAACATGGAACTAGCCAGCGAGAGTTATGAAGGATCATCTATCTTGCCAACGCCGGCTCTTCATCGCAATAGAAAAACGAGACTCTAACAGTAATGTACAATGATAGCGTTTGAAGATCCTTTCGGTCGCCGCAGGCCCCTCCCCGACCCATGCGGAAGTACTAAATTTGGATAGTAATACACGGTGCGGTTCAGCCACAGTTCAGTGCGAGAGACTCAGAGCGCATAGCCGTAAGAGACTAGTTCTCAATCGTGTGAATTTCAAAGTAGAGAAGAACGAGACACGATCGAGAAAAGTAAAGGTAAAGAGTATTGCCCGCGCAACGCAACACAGTTGAGAACTTGGGAGTCAAAGTTTGTAGCGAATAGCAAAGCAGATGAGGAGTCGTTGCTGCACGATCAGGACTGGCGTATGGCACATATACTTATGTATGGCACACATACTGTGCAAAAAATCAAAATCGACAACTACACGGATTTTAGCAGCAAAGCTGACAACTTGCTCAATTTACCGACTTTGTGTGGACATCTTCGACTAGAGACAACTTGAGGTGCGGGTTCGACAAGTTTTCTAGCGGCAACTTGATTTGAATTAAACAGATCCAACCAACTACTGTACAATTACGTTCAAATCGTTAATCACGCGTCACACCCCCCTCTGTCGAAACGAATTTCTCGCCGGTGTCACGGCTCACAAGGGCTGTTGTCGAATACAACTTTCGGTTCGCAAAAACCTGTAAATCGGTGGTTCCTATGAAAAATACCCAAAAGATGCCTCCTGGCAGTTGGTTAGTGCTTCTTTCTTCTTTTCTATCATCATACGCGATGAATTCTTCATAAAGCCTGCGTCTAGGAGATTTTTCAACTGAAATCACAATTATTTGGTTCAAAGTTGAAGAAGGATGGAAAATCAAAAACAATACGTCTACATGCTAGAACTTCAAGTTCTTGAGATTTATTTGGGAATTGCGCTCTGACAATTTGGCCGTATCCCTGCTACTAATTTGCCATTTGTCGAATTTTTCGACCCTGTCACGCTCTCCCCAGACCTATGTCGAAATGTCGAATTGGTTCAAGTCCGTCACGCGTCACCCCCGTGTCGATTTGAACGTAATTGTACAGTACTTACATAAGTCATGATTGAATTCAACTAATACTGGCAAAACTTTGCCAAAGTGACATGGACTTCCGCCTATCAGCCACAAAGCGCCGTGCCTCTCCCAGCAAAGTAGGTACTCAGGGTAGAATATTTGACGCCACCCGCAAATTCAGCGCCGATATTATATACCATCCCGTCGGAAGTTAAATTGAGGCTCCAAATAGAGTACGCGCCGATCGTCACCGGCTTCAACGGTTGAGGAATGTCGTGTTCCACAACCTTCGAAGCTTCGGGAAAGTTCAGTTCAAATTCTTCCAGGTAGACGCGTATAGGAGGGTCCGCGTTCCGCACCTGTAGATTGAGATAAATCAGGACACAGAGAATTCAGCGAAAATAAAACACAATATATTCACCGCAACATCAATCCTGGATGTTGTATCACCAGGTAACCTGCACGAGCTCGTCGAATGCATGACCCGATCCTCCACTGCGAAACCCAATCCGGCTTGATTTTCCAGTTTGCCGTCAACAACAAAGCTGAGAGACTTGATGCCGGCCGCAGCGTCAATGGAAAGAGGTTCGGCACTATCGCTGAATGAATACCACGAAGAGGCGTACTTCGTGCCAACGGAGTTAGTGGTTTCGATGAATCCCATAGAGACGTTGCCTGTTCCTCCGACGCGGTCCGAGTAAAGAAGACGTACCGAGCGGGAGTCGTCTTTGGGGGTGTTCCAAAGCTAAGAAAGTATCAAAAAAGCGTTCATCGACGAGGTTGTCTTGCACTTACCCGCACTTTCCCGGAGAGTTGGATCGCAGAGCCATTGAGGTCGAGTTGAATATCGGCGGGCTTGATAGGAAGAGGAGTGAGGACGTCCGTGAGCTGTGTCTCCTTCGGAACGGTGTCGATCATGCGGGCGATCAGAGCCGAACACGTTGAGGCAAACAGAGAGGGCGAGTCAGCGAATCTAGTATGCGGTGTCACTTCGTACTCATGAGCAGCAAAATCAAGTACAGAGGCAACTCACGATTTCATAGTCACATTTCCATCGCTCTCGAAAATCCGTTTGTCGGAGTTCGTAGTGTCGTTCAAGCCTACAACGAGAGGATTTTCGGTTGTTCCGGACATGTATTCGGTCGCACTTTGAATTAATAAATTGAACGCGTTGAACTGTGACTCTGTGAGAATTCTGGGTCACTCACACATTATTATCAAAAGTAACGAATGTAGAATCAAAGTGTTGGGAACTCTGGGAAGTAATCAGTACTTTGATGCGCCACACGTAGTGAAAGACACCCACTTGTGTATTTTTGGGATCATTCATCTCTGGGACGATTTCCGGAAATGTTTCATGTTGTACGCCGCCGAATGTATGCCTGTATGGTAGCAAGTGAGTAATCGAAACAAGGCCGGAGTAGTTCCAAAGAATTCAAGTCCACGAACCCACACGCGACCAAACCAATCATCTCCTCCTTGTTAAAGCCCTGCCTTTTGAAGGAGGCGATGTGCAAGTCGAGGTCTTCTTGTGGCTCAGGCACGCCGGGTGCATTGGGGGAAGTCGCGTCGGTGCGATTCCCGCGGAAGGGAATCTCGGGGCCACCACTGCGCGTTCCGATTAACAACAGCACAACGCCCGAAGGTGAACGACAGAAAACACCTGCTTACCAGGTTTCAATGGCAACGATTGTGGCAAGAGCGATTGAATCGGCGACTAAGAGCATGAGGATTCCGAAACTTAGCTCTGAAATACATAACCACCCTAAGAACAGACCTGATATATATCGACCTGACTGAGCCGCGACAAACGCCATGGTGCGGTCGAAACCGTCCCCCGAGTTCTATGAAGAGAGTCGCACGACTCGCAATGAGACCATAGATATCAAAACAGAAAAAGGAAAGATGCGCGCACCTCTGGGCGATTTATTTCTTCTCTGAATCGAATTGAACCGTCCAGGCCACCTGTGCCGTCCGCTATGTTGTAAGTCGCCATGTCATGATAAGCCTTCAAATTATTAGGAGGATTGAATAATGTAAGGGGAGAACGCAGACCGTACCGTCCGAACCCAATCAGCCGCATTCGCCCTCCCCGTATTTTCCACGGCGGCAAAAGTATCACACGGCTGAACCCCAGCAAGGAGGGGCCCTGTGTGCGGATCGAAGCGTGCGGCTTCGAGGGCATCCAGTTGAGGTGAAGGCCAGGTGTATGCCTGAGCTATGGCTACTGCTGCGAAGATGGTCGAGGCGAAGGCGAGCATTTACTGTAAGATGAAAAAAAAAAGAGAGAATTAAGAATGTATAAGACACACTTGGAGGATTAAACCTTCTTTAATAACTGCAGGAACGGAACAAAGGCGGGTTGTAGTCTCCGCAAAAAGCTTGGGATTTAGTGAGCGATTTGCGTACGGTGGCTGGCTAAGCGGCGCAGCACCTCTCTGTCTAGTTGAATTCACGTCGAGGGCCTTGGCGCTAGAGACAGGCGTCTAAGAAAGAGTTGGCGGAATATTGGTAATCGTGAGTGCGCCAGCTATCTCGAGAGCAACTTCAAGGGGAACTTCGTTGGGCCATACATGGCGACTTTCTATGCAGCCCAAAGCCATCTCCTACTCTGAACCCTGTACGTTTTGTAAGTAGATTATCCTGATCCTTGACATTGCTCCATCTTACCCGTCTTCAGGACTGCTGCGGAAAATCTTCCACAAATTCTATCCGCATTCAATGCAAAGATCCGCAGTGGAACAGGCGCGAAACGCTCACATTATAGCCGCTTACTTCAAAAGACAAGCAGGGCGGGGGGGACTGCGGGCATTTTTCGTTGCCTTTTCGTTCTTTTTTCACCCCAAAACAATGGAGTATTTGGAGTCGAAAACGTCACCGTCCCCAAGCTGAATGCTGAGCGCTGATCCTTGATCACCGCTGCAAGGATCGTGATTCTGGCCGTTGCAACTACTGCAGAGTTCGAGCCCTGAGTCCCAGTCGACAACGGACGATGAGTGGAGAGAAGGGAACGTACCGGAGCTTGCCGTGATCGTCTGACTAGTTGATCCAATCATTGATGTATACCAAGTAAGTAGTTCAACACGGTATGGAGGGAGAATATAGACGTTCCGCATTGGGGGAGTGCTTACCGGACGCTTAAGTGAAAACTGCGAATATAGGAAGTGTTTCATCACAGAAACCAAGTAAGTAGTTAATTCGATACAACTTGAGTTCAGCGGTTGCAAGTGATATCGATGCTGCATGCGAGGTTTTGAGAATGTTCATGATTGAATTGTATCGCGCCCGCACAATGCACCCGAAGGTAAGTAGATACCGGAGAAACTCGACAAGTTACAATTGATCACTCTGGACAAAGCCCCCCGGAAACGCTCCCACTAGTCGTATACACCGCTGCCGTCGAATACTTCACGGCGCCCCCAGAACCAAGAAACTCCGCGCCAATGTGATACTGGACAATGGATAGTGGGAGTTCGATGCTCCAGATGGAATACACCGAATCGGCATCGACACTCGATGGACGAGGGATGTCGATTTCGATGACAGTCGGCGCGTCGGGGGAGTGGACTTGAATTTGTTCGAGGTATACGCGGGTCGGCGAGGCGGAGTTTCTTACCTGCCAGATAGTGACTGAGAGTCAGTAAAATTATATCGAAGCCCGAAGCGAAAGAGAGAAAACAGGGAGATGGATAAATAGAAATAGAAACAAACGCACCGCAACATCAAACCTAGCCGTCTTGAAGTCCCTCTTTATACACGAACTCTTCGAAAACACCACCCCATCCTCGACCTTGAACCCCATCCCGTCCTGGTCCTCCACCTTCCCATCCACAACGAAGCTCAACGAGGTTATCCCCTGTTCTGCATCAATATCAAGCGCGCCGATACCACCGCTGGCGGTGCGGTTGTACCAGTACCACGAGGAGGTGTATTTGTTGCCGACAGAGGAGGAGGAGGGAGGGTTGGCGGGGAAGAGGGTGTAGTTGCCGTTAGTAGCTTCATGGTTAGCGCTGGTGTGGTCGGTGTAGAGGAGGCGAACGGAGCGGGTGGGGTCTGCGGGGGTGTTCCATAGCTGGGCAGAGTTGCATTTGAGTTGATTTGTAACGAAGAAAAGAAAGAAAGGAAAGGATGTGCGTCATCAACGCACCCGAAGAAGCCCAGACAGTTTCAAAGTGGATTTGTCCGCGTCAAGCTGGAGCTCAACGCTAGCAGGCTTTACCGGTAGAGGTGTGATCACATCTGTCAGGGAAGTCTCCTTTGGCACACTGTCAAGCATGCGCGCCAGGAGGGTGGAACATGTCGAGAAGAACAGGTCTTGCGAGTCTGCGAATCTACAAAGTTGAGGGAGGGTTAAGTTCTACAGCTCGAACATGCATATGAAAAACTCACGCACCCCTGCATCGTAACGTTCCCATCACTCCCAAAAATTCGTTTATCCGAATTAGTTGTATCGTTCAAGCCAACGACAAGGGGGTTTTGGGTCGTGCCGGAGATGTACTCCGTTGCGCTGTCAATATCGCCATAATAAAATAAGTATCGCTCAATCTACCACAGGAACGTACACGTTGTTATCAAAGGTGAAGAATGTCGAATCGAAATGCTGCGAGCTCTAAATCAAACACACAATTAATCTTGAGTTGAGTGTAAGTACTCATAGCTCATAAGCTCACCTCCTTGTTATCTGGATCGTTCATCTCCGGCACGATATCAGGAAACGGCGCATGTTGGACGCCGCCGAAAGAGTGTCTATATAAGTACGTTCAATTCAGCCATCCTCGATATCACAAAAAACAAAACAACGCACCCACACGCAACCAACCCAATCATCTCCTCCTTTGTGAATCCCTGTTTCTTGAATGAGGCAATATGTGCGTCCAAATCTTGTTGAGGTTCGGGGACGCCGGGGGAGTTGGGGTGGGTGGCGTCGGTGCGGTTGCCGCGGAAGGGGATTTCGGGGCCACCGCTGGGGGATGGGTTTCGTGAACAGATGAGATTCGGTGCAAGCGAAGGGAGTCATTTACCAGCTTTCGATAGCGGTGATGGCGGCGAGGGCGATTGAGTCGGCGACTGGAAGGTACATAAATTAGATGTTTGGTTCGGAATTGAGGGCAAACCGCGTAACTGGAGATGTATCGACTCGCTTGGAGTGCAACGAAAGGCATTGTGTTGGCAAATCCGTCACCCGCGTTCTAGTGATGTGATATAATTAGAAGATGGAGTTCAATTTGAGTTACGCAGAATGTACCTCAGGACGGTTCTGCTCTTCAGCGAAACGTATTGAGCCGTCGAGTCCACCTGTCCCGTCTTCAGAGTTGTACGTTGCCATGTCGTGGTATGCCTAGATTCGCGTTCATCCAAAGTCTAGCAGAAGGAGAACCCGACGCACCGTCCGAACCCAGTCAGCCACATTTGCTCTCCCAGAAGAGGTGGTGAGAAACGAATCGCATGGATCTACTCCGAGGGACAAGGTGGTGGGGAGATCGAAACGGGCGGCCTCAAGGGCGTCGAGCTGGGGTGCAGGCCAGGTGTATGCAGTACCCAGTGCCGGAGCGGATACTGCCAGGATGAACGCGCCGAGCATCGATACCTCGCAGCGGCGCAGATTCAGAGTCCAAGGGCGGGGCAATGGTGAATCCAAGCACCGTGATTGGAAGCAGCCTTTTGTCCACTCCGCGAAGCGGGCGGCAAGAAGTGTCCGCGCGGAACGTCCGTTGACTGAATTGAAGCAAAGAAGGAGCTTGTAACCGTATGGAAACCGCCTCGTCAGCGTCGTCTGATGGTGATTGAATCAAGTCACTAGAAGCGGCGGGCCGTGTTAATGTCTCATTGCTTGGCAAGTACTCATGAAGAAGATATCGAGTTGTTGCGGTTCCCTCGCCCCCTCCAGCTCAACATCGATTCACATCTCTCTGACAACTTCGTTTGCGAAGTCTCAGCAAACGATTATTCCATTAGCCGAGCTGAGATGAGATGAGAATCGTGAGAACAGGCGGAGGACACATTGGGAACGACGGCCTTGAGCGCCGCGACTGAGGATGCGGCGAACGGAAGATGAAGTGTTGAAGCAAAGGGAAAGAAGCAACGTACCGAGAGCCCTCAGCCAAGATTAACTTCACATCCCCCCTCCCAAATTCTGGAGCCACTGACAAAATATTGAGAGGTTCGATTGTGCATTGACTAATGGTGGAACGCGCGCAAGGCGGCAGCGAGATTCTTGAAGTTAATCAGATGTAATTTAGCACAAAGGCCGCAATTTGAGTGTTTCCGACGCGGCTCGAAGGCGTAGAGCGTATCAGTAGTCCTGTTGAGTAGTTCTGTATCTTATCCAGCTGCGTAGAGGGACGGAAAGCGGCGGCACGAGCCAGAATATGAGGGAAGAAGGAAAGGAGCGACGTGTTACATGTCACAAGTGTGACGAAGACCATCACATGACTGACGCGTGTCGCGTTTCGGACGACTCGGCCAAAGATTCTCAAAAATTCAGGTAAATTTGAAAGATCATTTGTCTGCTACACTGATGAGTCAATTACCTCTGTTGAGCCTTCGCCGTTCCCCGACCGTTCCACGTTCATACCCTTTCAAGTCGGACCTCCTCGAATTCTATCATCGTAGGCTCCAACAGTCATTCACAAACAAATTCAAGCGATTGAACGACTTTTCCAAATTTCACTGGCACCACAAAACTTCGATACGTACACTCCTCAGCTAATTCAGTTTCCCCGCATACTCGGATCCACTGCTTTCAAAATCATATCCGCAGCTTTTTCCGCCACACCATAAAGCCCCAGGGTTGTATGCGGAAATACACTGAGTGGAAGAATCGAGGCGTCTGCGATTCTGAGGTTCGTAGTACCTTCCACAGTGCTTGAGATGAACATCAAGATCTAAGACGATCAAATAAGAACTGACCATATACAAGCAAGTCCGGAGAAACCACACCCCCAAGATGTTTCGGCATCATTGAGTTGGATCCGATGAAGTGGATGCCTGGAGTGTATCTACAGTGTACCCCTTAGAAAGTTTGAAAGCGTCCCATATTGACGCAAGCTCACGTTGCAAGCACCCACGTCTTGACCTCCTCATCGCTCGCTCCAACCCCGGGAACGCCCGCTCTCTTCAGTGCATCCCTCGCAATTAAGTCGCTAAACGGTGGGGTCACTGCGGCCTGCGCAATGCCCCTCGCCATCCGCACAGCAATCTGGACATCCGCGTCGACAGTGAGAAAGTGTGCATTAGGAATAGGGTCCGCAGAGGGGTCGGTGGTGTTGATGCGGACGGTGCCGCGGGAGAGTGGGAGGATGGATTGCGACCAGGCTCGCAGGGCGGTACTGTCAGGGCTTGGATTGTAGAATAGTTCGATTATGGGGTCTGGGGAGCGAGATTGAACGATCAAGCACTGGAGATGGAGAGTCAGAAGCCTACTTACGGTCCATGAGATAGGCATTTGCTGTCAAGGCTGTCTGGACGGAGAAGGCCTCCGCGCTGACGACGCCACCGACGGAGAGAGTGAAATCCACCGATGAATTCAATATCGCGTTCTGGATGAGATCGGTTCCTATCAAATTCAATAAATACGTACTGTTCGGATTTGTATTTGTCGCTCACCGTTCTCGCCGAAAGCATTTCGAACAGTCGGATGAGCCACGACGTCTCCGAGAAGCACTCTGCCAGGTGCAGTGATATTGGTGGTATTAGCGCCGGGCGCTAGAGGGAAGGAGACGTTCGTGAGGAGGATTTGGTCTTGGAAGCTAGAGAGAAGGCAATGAAAAGTTTGGTGTCGATACTAATATGGCTGCCAATATGAAACGTACTTGGAGCCGACGCCAGGAAGATCGAGTACCGGTTTGATTCCGAGATTTTTGAGGAATCTTTCCGACAGTGATGAGAAAACCAAAACATGAAAGAAAAAAGGGAATTTACATTGAGTTTCCTACACCACTGTGTTGTAGTATTGCCGGCGACTGTAAGGGTTTTCAGTTTCGGACAACAATAAGCAGGGCAAACTCACATAAAGTGCTCCAGCAGAAAGAATGATCTCTCTTGTCGCATGGAAAGTCAAAATCGGCCCGCCCTCAGTCGACTGCACCAAGACACCCGTCGCTGTAACATTCCCCTTCCCATCCTTTGCTGACTTCATCAAGATCGAATTCACCCTGTGCTGTGTAAGCACCGTTAAACCCCTTCTTGACTCCTTCTCTGGATACAAATACGACCACGCCGAACTGGATCTCCTCTCCGCTTTCAGCGTGTCATTGAAGTGAATATGATGGTAAAAATGCGCAACATGGCCGCCGGAAAACCCCATCCCGAGATCCGGGGAGAGTGAGAGTCCGTAAATCGTTTCGCTGGTATTGATGGCGGCGTTTTGCATGACAGGAGCGACGAGGGGGTTGGCAAAGGAGACCCCAACGGGGCCGGAAAAGCCGTGAACGGAGGCGATGTAGTCGGCGCCATCTGTGTGTTGTTGGGGGTTGGGTGGCGTGAATATCTCTGATTTTTGCATATAGCTGTGAATAGTTAGGCGGGAGGAAAGGGACAGTGGAATTGACTTACGGTAGGAAGTCGTTCCATCCCCAGCCTGGATTTCCCAACGCTTCAAGTGCGCTCATACCAGCGAATGTCGGGCGAGAGCCCATCATTGCGTTGATCGACGAGCCTCCTCCGAGGCAGCTTCCGCTTTCGATAAAGAAAAGGAATCGGCAATTAGCGAAGAGACGAGGAAGGATATTTTTCCACTTACTGGGTTAGAGGTAGCAGTCGTGTTCCATTGAAACCGACTTGAGGTGGAGCGGTCATCGAAAAATGACAGGGAGACGGGCTATACACGAATAAGTATCCACTAGTTTAGCAACACAAAGCTCCGAGTCAACTCACGTCCCAAACGGCGTAAACGGATTATTTACCACCTCGTTATCCATAATGTCGGGCCCACGCTCCACCACCAGAACAGTGTGCTTTACAGAAAGCCGATTCGCAACAGCTAGACCTGCAGTGCCTCCGCCGATAACAATATACTCGTACGAAGTCGGACGAGGATCAAGTTTGGCCGTGTCATTTGTTATGAATGTTGCCAGGACAAGGCCAAACCAAAGAGAGGCAAAAAACAGAGAACGCATTGAGGAGACTCGATAATGAGCCGATTGCCCTTTATTGCCAGGTGCCGCGCTGGCGTTCTAGAATCGAGACGGTGTGCGGACGACGAGTAGACAACTGTCAACGAGTAGATGGTAATCGCGAATCGCGGCCGGAGCTTGAGGAAGTGTGTTTGATTAGGAGAAGGCGAGAGTGCATTCCATAGATTCAATTGAACCTCTATGTGGGTTCAGATTCTCAACGAGTGGTGACGATGTGGCAGGAGAAGAAGAGGCGTGAGAACAGGCGAGGTTGGCATCACTGATCAGAAATACTGCGGCGGCCGGCGGCAGCTGATGGGCGGACGGCATTAGGACGGCACCATGTTCAGAATTGCGTTCAGAAGGTGTCCTGTGAGTTGTGAGGGTAGATGATATCTTGCGGACAGCTGTAATCTTTTGCATTCAAAGCAAAGGAACACATTGGTACCCACATAGACGCAAATGATCAGTATTGCCATTTCTTCTGCAGTAAAACTATTATCGGGTTGTGTTGATACCAGTCAAACAAGAGTAGATGATATTCAATGAGACTGACCTAGATAGCTCAAAAGTTCTGCACACGCTCTCAATGAGAGACAAATGTTCCCAGCGTTGTCCAACCAATTATCACTCGAGTTCGGAATAAAATTTGTCCGCTTTCGACGTCCGTGTCTCCAACGCTGTTTGTGTTCGTAAGTTCCGGCTATTATTATTGAACAAGCTCACACATAAGATCCGGAGCACCGCGATAACAGTTCAATCTCTTCCTCATAATGCCCACCGTCGTCCAGAGAATCACCTTCACAGCTTCAAGCAGCTTTACCAGCGATCCGAATGTGTTTAATGCGGCGCTGCAAATCTTGAAGAAGGCACCAGGGTTTATTGGGTATGCCGAGTTCGCCAGAGAATCAAGGGGAGAATTGAACAGCGAACACAGCTCCTTCCACGGCCTCCAAATCGACGATGGCAAAACTGGATACTTTATCACAGGTAATTTCATCCCAGCTTCGCAGATAATTGCACACTTACCTCTAACCTTCGCAGTCTGGAGCTCCCCCGAACATTTCTCCTCCTTCGCCCAAGCCACATCCTACACCCAATTCCTCGATACCCTCAAACCCTACGCTGCGAACGAAAAATTGGAGACACACCACGTCTACACTCCCAGCACCATCAACCCGCACACCGCCCTACGCGCACCCATCACGGAGCTCGTTTTATTCAAATTCAAGCCGGGGGTGACACTTGCGCAGATCGGTCCGCTTTACGACGAGCTGGGTGTGGGGCTTGATAGAGCTAAGGGTTCTCATCCACCCTGTTTTTGGGCGGTTAGTAAGGAGAGCAATGAAGATGAGGTGCTGGTTTTTGTTGGGTGGGATACCGTTGAGGTTTGTCTTACCTTCATCCGTGTACTCTGATAAGATACGAGTTGATGATTGCCGACACGCACAGGAACATTGGGATGCGGTGGAGGAAGGGACAGAATTGCATGCTGTGATCCAGAAGCTGCTAGAGAAATCGAGTTTCGTTCTCAGCCACGCGAAATTGATGGAATAGGTGCTAACCGAGAAATACAAAGCTATCTCGAGATGTATCAGTATCAGAGCTGCCAGTTACGATTGAATTTAACCTTATTCGTTTGGCCTTCACAATGGCCAGGGTTACTTTGTGCATATCTGGAATCCTATTTCGTCGTCCTACCTTCCCAATTACACTCTCAACAGCACGCGAAATATCGATATCCACAGCCGCGCCGCGCTTTCCCTACTGTACTATTCCGACCGGTTGTTCACGTAACGGGTAACGGCTGGCTGTGAACTGAACAATTTTGGTCTCCGTAACGCATAACAGCGACTTTTTTGGCCCAGAAAGGCAAGAAAATGTCAAAATTTTTGTTCCGGCGTTTGCCGGATCACCATATATGGTAATTTTTTCTTGATTGCCGGCCGGTGAACAATGTTTCCAGTGAACAATTAGGCTAACGCGTAACGCCCAGTGAACAACCGGTCGGAATAGTACAGTAACCTCATCTGCGATTCTCTTCAACGACTCCTCCACCTCACTCGTCGGCCTCCTCAACAGAATTGGAACATCTCGCAACGTCGACGGTAACTTGAAGCACAGCCTGAGGAACCCTCATGAAATGTGTTTCCGCCGCGCCTCGAGGGCGTAGAATGTGTCAGTGGTCCTGTTGAGTAGTTCTATATCTTATCCAGCTGCGTAGAGGGATAGAAAGCGGCGGCATGAGCCAGCATATGAAGGAAGAAGGAAAGGAGCGACGTGTTACATGTCACAAATGTGACGGGGACCATCACATGACTGACGCGTTGTCGCGTTTCAGACGACTCGGCTGAGGATTCTTAAAAATTCAGGTAAATTTAAAAGAATGATTTGTCTCTACACTGATAAGTCAATTACCTCTGGTACACTGCGGAAAGGAAAAGCACTTCATCTGAGTGCGTAAGCACTCAAATCCGAAAAGCCGAACTCAACTTGAGTGCGTTAGTTTTGGGCTCCATTTGAGTGCTTTCCCTGGCAATTCATCTGAGCGCCTTCAAAACACTATATCTGAGAGCACTCTACTTGAGTGCTCCACAGCACGCTCAGAAACAAGGCGCTTTCCCTGAGCGCTCTTCGGCGAACTTCATCCTAGTGCGGCTCGGATTTGACATGTAGCGGCTCGCGGGGCTTGTTCTCGTTAGTAGCGCCATTCCCTCAGTTCATGGGCATTAAACTACTTCTTTTAGGCTACCTATCTTGTTCATTTTTAACCGAAAAAAATATGCCAAGTCTATACTCGCTAAATAGGGATAATAGGGTCTAGCAGTGTCTGAAATACTGAGTGGAAAGAATCCGTATTTTATTGAGAAATGAGAAAGATTGAAGAAAGACTAGAGCGGCGAGCGCGAGCGGGTTTCGGCACCAAGTCGGTCAATTCGGAGCGGAGGCGACGCCGTACGATTGATGTACGGGGTGTCGAGACTGTCGGAGTTTGAGAAGGTAGGTGCCTGCGTAGGCTGGCATGGAGAGCGGAGATGACGGAGCGAACGGGAAGGAGAGGAGACTTGAGGGGAAGGCGACGCGGTGCCGGGTATCGGGGAAAGAGCCGGCAGGATTCCGAGGCGGCTGTGACAGCGACGTGGGTAGAGGGCGGGATTGGTGCGCAGGATATCATTGAGGGTGCTGAAAGCGACGTAGAGAGCGAGATGGGCCGCAGTGGTGAACGACGCGTACTTGAAGAGGTGAGTGAGTGAGTGGTGTGTGAGCATTGACTCGGAGGCGATGACCGGCGTACACGTCGAAAGGAGACGAGGCGGGGAGTAACAGAGAGTTATCTACTTAGAACAGAAAATATGAGTTTACGACTCGATCTCGTCGCGGTGCTTCGGAATTGACACACCTGTATTACTTAACACAGCCAGTGCTTTGACTCGTTTCGCGTCCATGTCGGCTTAAGTCGAGTGGACGTCGGGAAGCGTGGCGGTGGCTTTCTCTTTGCTTTGAGGTGAGTTCACGGTAGCGCATTTCGAGACCGGTAAGCTCGCTGTACGATGTGGCAGCGAGTTCTAGAGACGGCGGAGGTGAGCTGTGAGGCGGGGAGGGTGAGGTTGACGACTATCGAGGGAGGTTGAATCGGACGCGAAGATGCTGAACGGACGACAGTGGATTTCGGCGGCGAGGTGGCGGATTTGATATGCATCGGATTGAAGGTGCAGCGGACTTGGGAATGAACAACAACGAATGCCGAGAGCGAAGGTGACGAGCGGAGAGGGGGCGGTGGATTCGGCGGAGGTGTAGTTGACGAGTCAGGGTGAACGTCGGGGAGAAATGAAATCAACGAGGCGGAGTCTTGTCAATGAGTGAGTCATCCTGAGAGGGCTAAGTTCGAGGTGACTGTGTTGAGGACCAAGGCCGGGATCGTAACTGACGAAAGCGGCGGGGAGGAGGCGGAGGGCGTCGAGGAAGTCGCGCGGAGACAATTCCGAGGGGAGCGGCGAGCGTACTCATAATAATTGGGTTGGTGCCACGTAGACAGTATAGAGAACGCGGTACACGCACCTTAGTTTCCCCTTATCAATCGGTGACATGTCGTCAGTAAGTAGTTGTGCGAGGCGGCAGTCGTTGGCGTCTACGAGGTCGAATTCAGGCGATCCGAGGGACACAGCTTGCGAGCGAGCCAAAGCCTGAGACGGTCTTGAGGAGCGGGACCGGTAAGAGGCATCCGCGGTGTGGAGCTATAGAAGAACTTGTGTTGCGGGTCTGGGACCTCAGTCGTACAGCGGGCTGTGATATTCGGGGAGGGAGAGGGCGCCGCATGCAAGGAAAGAAAAAAGCCGCCTCGCATCAGCAATCAATGTGACTGTGACGTCACGTGTGACTGCACGCGTCCTGCCTTCTCCCACCATCATCGATTCATCGCCGACCATCCAGTCACCCCGTCGGCCCCGCTCGGTCTTCAGGCGATGTAATACGACTCTCCCACTGTCTAGACACGCGTTCTGGCACGGCTCCCGCAACATCGGGCTGTGATCGCGCAGAATCAGCTCGACAACGACATCCCCACCGCATGCGACTCAAGACGCGTCGTTTCGATTCAGAGCAACTCAAAAGCGCTCCGACAATGAATGCTATGGTTTATGAACCCTTATGACGCGTCTAAGCTTCCACCGATGCCTGCTATGAAGCGTTGGCCATGAGCTTGTAAGTGTGTAATTATATCTATCCTTTTTGCTTCAACAACGCGTGGTAGGAACCCTGTCGTATTCAAGACTCATTGTGGAGATGATTAATGAAGTGCAGTATGGTGCGTCGACGCCTGCCCCTTCTCGAATACCTCACCTTTGGCTGACGTGCAAACCAGACCCGACGGCAGGCTCGCTACCGACCGACCATCTTATCGTGTATAAACTTTCTCTCTGTTACCCACTGCCGTCGGCTGCGACTGGTGTAGCAACGAGGGAAGTGGTGGTTTAGATAGAGAGGCCATGGTATTAGGTGCGCTGTTAATTTTGATTCTTGTACCGCCTCCTCCCTGTTCTTCTACCCTCCTCCCCCTCCCCACTTGCCTCCCTTTCACCCTATACCTCCCTCCGCTTGAATCCTATCGCTTCTCTCCCCACCCCATCATTTCCTCTCTTTCCTTTCCGCTGGACACCTCCACCGGTGCATTTTCCCCCACATGCTCATCTCACCCATCCCTGACTTGCTTCACCGAGGCCTCGACGCTCGCTGTGTCCGCGGATCCCGTCGTCACCGACCGTCCCTTGTCGTCGCGTCCGCCGATATTGCTGCATTCGCCACCCACGCTCCGCTCGGGTGTACGACGCTGACCGCATCTCAGGTATCCACTCACCGCCACGTGTGAATGATCTGAGCGAAAGGAGTTTTCTTTCTTTGTTTTTGTTGAATGTGGTCCATGCGCTGATCTGTTTTCACTTGCAGTGTTTGCGAAGGCCTTGCTGAAAACTTGAGTCGATGTTTGCTTACTCCGCTGTCTGTCCGTTCAAAATTGTCAGTTCAGACTACCACTTCGCCTCCCGCAATTCGAGTAAGTTTGCTTCCGTTGAATGACTCGACCGATTTTCTGAATACTGCAACCTCCAGATGTGTGACGATTCATTGATACAAATTGGTAAGAATCTTTGGCACCAAGTGCTAGCGCTGACTGTTTCGCGTTCCGCAGGGTTACGCCGGAACCAAAACCACCTCACTGTACGTCTGTTTTATCATCGTTTCCTATCTTCTCGTTTCCTGCCTTTCACTCTTGCTTCCTTCTCCCCACTTTGATTCGTTCTGGTTGCGCGTGCATTGTTCGACTGTCAACAATTTCTGATCATTCACACAGAGCTCGATCTCACCCCCGCTCTCAAATATGACTTGTATGTCTCTCCCTTCATTCCCTTTTTTGTCTCATTCATCTTATAGCTCCTCCCAACACGTTGAATTTCGGCCCGAGCGAGGCAATCTCAGTCAACTGTGCTCAACGGCAGCCGCACTGATTACTCGGTATGTTTTGTGTCTGTTTGTCTCATTCTTTCTATCTTTGATAAATCATGTACGCTGAGTCTGAATGGCATCGTCTTCGCCGCCAATTTGCGATTTGTTTTGTTTCCCAACAGTCGCGTATGTGATTATCTTTCTGTCCGCTTTTTTTGCTCATCAATTGCGGACAATCTCAGGCCTCATTCTAATCTTTGACGACGCTATTTCACTGAGGCTAGTGGGTGCGTGTCTAACCATCCTGCTCAACTTCTTGAGTCGTTGATTTATCTTGGTTGGTTGATCTCGCTTAACCTCGGCAGTGATGTTCATAGTTCTAATGCCTACGTACCGTATGTTGTACTGTAGCCAAATATAATTATTTGTGGAAATTGTAGGGAATTGAATGGTAATACATATAAGTGAGTCGAGGACTCACATGAAGTGCTTCAACGCACTCAACTTGAGTTCGTCTGGAGCACTCAGGTACAGTGCTTCACTGACTTCATCCTACTATCGAAATCTGCCGTTTAGACACTTCATCTGAGTGCGTCGACACACTTCAGCTGAGTGTTCCAACACACTCCACCTGAGCGCTTTTCGGGCACTCAGATGAAGTGCTTTTCCTTCCCGCAGTGTGGTAATAGATTTGTCCTCTGTACCGGTCATCAATTCTTCAGTACGGCAAGTGCAATTTCGGTACATATTGCTCTCAACTACGAAAGGCAAGGACACGATACAACTCCGAGACATCGAGGCAGAAAGAAAGAAAACGCGGCAGTATCAACTGAACCAAAAAAGCTTCCCATTCAGCTGAACCCCCTATCCATCACTTGAGCTGCGGCTCAACGGCCGTAATAGATGTCGCACCACGATTGAACGGCGGCCGATGCGTAATTGTTGTTGCACCTGTAGGAACTTCCAAGCTGGCTGTCGGCACTGGTATCGGGAATCCCGGCGGCGAGAGCTTAGATTCACTAATGGTGCTCCCCGAAGGCGATTGTTCAAGTTTCCCCCCGCCGCCGCCGCCGTCGATCCGTTCCTCCCCTGTTGAAACCAAGTCCGACATTGGATGATTCTCCGTGTCTGTGGTCTCAGGCGCTGGCTTCCGCTTTCGTTTAGCTGCTTCGGAGACTCGGCGGTAAAGTACTCGGATGAGGAGGACTGCGCTCTGTGTTGAGGATCATGATATGCTCAAGAATCAGTCGTGCATTGCTCGAGAAAAACGTATGACGCACGAAGAGAGTTATGAGACCGAGGTTCGGGAGGATCCCATAATAATCTACAATCATAATGTGTGACTGTGAGCGATGGGAGGACGATTGAAATAGCATTTAAATTAACCAACGACCGCGCCTTTTGATCACAGCATCAAGTCAGTCAGTCTTGACGGTTACTTAGGATTTATAGAATATACACGACTCACCGAAACCAGTCGGTGCTCCCGGAAGACTTCCGCGGACCGAGGTAAACGCAAAGAGCGTCGCAATTGGAAGGACGAACCTAGATCAAGATAGAATGGCTCAATAAGTGTTCCACTTCAGCTGAGAGTGCGGTAACCACCGTGCATGCATACATTTCGGCGACGATTTCATGATCCCAGATGAAGGCAGCGACTGTGATCCAAAGGAAGGCAATCGTCACGAGCCCTATCAACAGAGTGGGTAATGAGTCGAGTTCTGAACAAGAGTTATACTGACAATTCGCAATAACGATGATAACCACCAGAGAAATAACTGCCGCGGATCGAGAAACGTTGAATTGTAATAGAAATCCGTGTTCATTGTTTTGCGATCCAGTGCTGTTTAATCTTACATCGAAATTGCTATCAATCGAGTACATCATGTCAGAGACAACGAATTTCTGCAAGATTTGGTGACATGCTTACATCGGGGTCCCAAATGACTTGGCAAGTACAATCCCAGCGCTCTGATTTGTGTCCACCAGTTGAGCAAACATGGAAGCTTGGAAGAAATATCTAAGAAAGCTCAACCATCAGCGCCTACTAGACCACTAGAGAATATTCTGACAGGTCAAATGGGTACGCCTGGAGACTCCTTCTATTCGCAAACCCAGGAATCTTGCGAAGCGAAGCCAGTCCCGTTAGCTTCAGGACCGTGCGGAAAACGGGAAAGCTATCTCTATTTGTTGCGTGACAATATTCCGTGGAGTTGATTTGGAATATTGGGTTGGTTGGGGCGGAGGCGGAGGCGGTTTCAGCGCTATTTCCTGCCCCCGCAGCCATAAGGTTTCTGAGGGGACAAGTCAGAAGAAAGAGGGTAGTGGTGACGGAGAGTCTTGACGAGACTCACGGATCCGTGAAGAGATTGACGACTATCTCTGGATCGCTACAGTTGAAAGGAAGCACAAACCAGTCCACGGTGACGGTTCTCATTAACGCGTCGATGTCGAGGAAGTCGGCGATGAGAGAGATCTATCCGAAGAGATAAGCAACCGAATGTTAGGACGCGACAAGATCGCCAGAGGCGGAAACTCTCCTGTTGCAAGGGACCGTTGACGAGCTCAACATGGTCATCGACGTCGCCGAGAATGAGATGACTAGTTATTCCTATAGACAGGACAAGAACTGCGACAGTGAGGATGGCGGAGATCACGACATGCAACGTGATTTTATTCATATTCCTGAGATTGCATATTCCGCTGAAAGTCGTGGAGGTAGTAGTAGGCGGAGCGTCCAACAATGAAGCCGACTTTTGGTATTTCTGTAAACGAGGGCGTCGTTGAAGCGTAGGGAACATCCTGGAGTTTGAGGTCGAAAACGAGGCGGGAGACGGTTTTTAGTCTTTTGAAGGCAGTCATCCAGGTGATGGGGGCGGGCGCTTCGCGGAAATAAGTGGAGACGGAGGCTGTTGCTTCTCACCTGAAGCAAGGGAAAATGGGGTGAGTTCTCCACATGCGGTGTATTATTAAAAGAGTGTCTCCGCTCACTGTTTTCGCCGGTACACTTCGAGTTCGCAGTGTTTTTAGACAGAATCTGGATTCCAGACGCATGGAGGCCTCGCAGGTTGTAAGAGTTCTACCTTCCGCTTGCCGCGTGTGTTTGTTCAAGATCATTCAAGAGCTTGATCATGAATCGAAGTTGTGGTAAAGGGCAAGAGAGAAAGTCACTGTGACTTGACTGTGACACGGCGTGATCGCATCACGTTCGTTTGATTCAGGCGTTCCGCGTTCGGCATCGAGTTCGCGCCGTTGCGATGTGAACCATTCACCTCGTCTGTACTTCAATTCGTCAAGCTTCTAACTGCACGTAGCTGCTATCCCAAAAGATCCTGCGCGCGGTTTCCCAATGCTTGGCAACGTGAATGATGATCGCCGAAGAAGCAGCACCGGCATGTTCAAATACCAACTTGCTGTTCGTGACGGATGTCTTGAGGGGAATTACTCTTAACCCACTAAGCCACGCACGCCAAATCCCCGGAGTTTAATGGGACCCGGGGGCTCCACGAAACCGTCGGAGAAAGCATCTTAGACTAAAACCAGGCAAAACACAGACATGGATATCTCCCAGTGGATTCTGCCGACCAAGCCGGTGATTTAGCGCTGAAAACACGCACTCGTCGTCTTTCATTTTCTGTGTCAAGCAGTCATTCTGTCCATTTCGCTTTTTCGAAGTCGCCGGGCGCCAGAAAGAACGTGCTTTTACAGAATTCGAGTTGAGCTGTACAACATTGCTGTACGAAGGCAATATAAACAGACGCCAGGGAGCAAAGCGTACACGAGGATGATTTATATTTAACGACACTCTTTTTGCTAGGTTCCCGCACTAGTGACTTTTAACCGTCCATTATGCGCGATATACTCGTAGCGCTTCTGGCGTACCTCTTGCCTCTTGCACAAGCAGCACAGAGGAATATCACGGTCGACGACACGGCCTCTCGCATTTCGTATACGGGAAGTGGATGGTTTGCCTTCAACGATGCGGGATGGAGCAACGGGACGGGACATACGACCTGCGGAAACCTGACGAAAGACGCGAGGGCAGCGTTCAACTTCACAGGCATTTAACACTATGTGTCGAATTTCAATATAATCATCAATTCCTTTCTGACATTGCAGGCGTCGCAATCTACTATCTCTTTCCCTCTCCCTCGATCTGCAATAACCTAACCATTAACGGCGCGGCCACCAACCTCTCCAGCACAACCCTCATCCTCGACGGCACGGCGATTGCCGTTCAGTTTGATGCATTACCGAGGACTCCAGCTGGGAGTGGTATCTGGGGAAGAACGGGCCTCTCAAACGGGAATCACACCATTGTCAACGCTGCTACGAGCACGGCGGATATTGCGCGCGTGGATGCATTTATGTTCGATTTTTGTCCCCTTTTCCAAACCAACTTGACTTATACTTCGGCATTTCAGATACACAGCTGAGGAGCCCGACACAATTCCGTCTGCTCCAGCGGGGATGCAGAATATTTTCATTGGAGCAGACAACTTCACCCTTAGCGAAGGATGGACCAATTCAACCGATCCCGTTCCAGATTGCGTGCAGAATAAGCATGTTTTCCGCGCCTCCATGCCAAACTCCAATTTCACCTTCAACTTTACAGGTACGTAAATTAATATTGACTTCGCCTCCGCTACCGTCAATTTTTATTTATTGATTTTACTACAATACTCAACTCTATGAATCCTTAGGCGATGTTCTATTCCTTAACACCCTCGCATCCCCCGACGGCGGCGGACTAGCCATCTCCATTAACGGCGATGACCCGGAGGTATTCAACACCACTGGCGCAGACACACAATCCTGTGCGGTATTCAGCTTGAATGTCACCTCCTTGGTGAGGCGGAGTCTACTTCGGCGAGCAGGGGGTAGTAGCAATTCCGCTATGGTGCAGAATCATTGTTCCGGGAAATCTGTGGATGGCAGCCCTGCGATAGATGGTGCAACGTGAGTGGTCAAGTTTTATATGGTGATTGGGGGTTGAAGGAACGATTTGCTGCAGATATCAAAGAGCTGCGTCTGGTGTGCGAAGAGGAACCGTGAACTTGGCCGTGTTATTCGGTGCTTTTGTGATGTCGATAATTTTTCTGCGTTGATTCCATACTACCGACTGTACTCGAAACTGAGCCAACTGTTCACTCTTCAGTGTTTTTAGTCTACTCCTGAATTCCGTTCTACATATCAATTCTTCGGACTGCTTGGAGATATATCCACACATCGGAATCTGTAACCCGTTCACTCAAAATCCCAATTAATTGGACGGATACAAGGGCAGACTAAGTATTTCGCAAAATATATCAAGTAAAAGAGAGAACAGTGAACGTCCAAATATCAGAGTCTAAAGCACAGTTAAATGTCTAATAACAGTCAGCCACTTACGCTCGATACACGAAGCAATTATCTATAAACGCCCACGCAGGCGCGGGACTCCCAACAAACGCAAGCACATCACTCCCCGTCCCCGTCGCCGTCGCCTCCACAAACTTCCAATCGCTAAATCCGCTGAAACTCCCAACACTCGCGCCGTTCCACTGGATATCGACGTTCGCAGGCGCCTCCAACTCGGACCCGGAAAACGCCGTATTCACGAAACACTGGATCGAATACGCCACACCTGCCTTCGTCGCGAGCGGCTTCGCGGGGGAGAGTGTACCCAAGAGGGAATCGTCCCCGAACGCAGCGCCGAGGAGACCGACGCTGTGGCCCGTATACGCGAAGGAAGGGGAGAAGAAGATCGTGGCGTCCTCGTCGCCGCCACTTGGTGAGGTGCCGATCCAGTTCGCGTATGACTCCTGGAAGCAGAAGTCGGAGCAGGCGGCAAACCCTTCGAAGCCTCCGTCGGGGAGAACTGAGATACGGCTGTAACCGCGGGAGAAGGTTACGACGAGGTCACCTTGGCCGGTGTTGACGGCAGTGGAGGAGTCGGTGGGGAGGAAGTACTGTTTTTTTGTAAGCTAAATGAATAAAAGAAGTGATAGCAGGAGATGCATACCATGGAGCAAGTGTATGTAGTCGGAATACCATCGACAACCGCTCGCCAGATGTTGAAGAACGCGCATCCTCCACCTACGGGGTCAATTCCACGCGCATTGCAAAGCTGAGCACACGCATCCACGTCATATTTATCGAGGAACGCGAATCCCATGTACTAAAAACGATATCCGTCAGACCGAGCCACACAAAGCGAAAAATGATGCAGAGAAACGCGATCACGTGACCGCGTCCTGAAAAGAGTTAGGCGCGAACTTACACCGGGAGCATTATTAGCGCCTCCGCCGGAGAAGACGAGGGAGTAGCCGTCGGGATCGGTGGGATCAATGAGACTTGAAAGCCCCCACCCGCTGCTTTGAGTGATGAACGTGAGTGGGACAGTATCATTTCCGACCTGCAATGATTGTTGAGCGACAGATTCAGCATACCTCGACATTAGCTTAGTACCTGAGGGTAAGATGCCTGTCCACCGAAGTTCGTCTTCTCCGCTGCAGAGTGAATATCACCGTACGCGACACACTTGAGGTTGGATTCCTCGCTGAAAACGAAGTCAAGCAAGAAGTTGTTGAACTCGTAGTACAGATTCACAAAGACTGCGTCAATGCTCAGTCAATCTCGCGCATTTCTGACCAAAAAAAAAGAGAATACGAAAACGTACCACATCCATCAACAGTCGCCGCCCACGCCAAGCACGCGTCGACATTATACGTCGAGTTCGGAACGAGCGTGTATGTGAGATACGCCGTGCCCTCCACAGCAGCATCATGCTGATCCGCCGCAAGCCCTGAGAAAATCTCCTCAAAGCCGGACTGCCGTCTGTGGAACCGCCCAAAATTGTGACTCGGCCGCCGACGGTGGAGGCTTCGTTTCCCCGTCAGCTCCGAGACGCTCTCGCTCGTCAACACACCATCGACGGCGGTGACACTTGTGGGCGGGATATCCGCATCCGGCGCCTCGTCGAAGGGGGCGCCGGATTTCTGGTTGACTTGGCCTACGGTTGCGGCGATGAGGCTGGAGTCGGTGGAGGGACCGGGGGATGAGGAGGATATCGATTGGTTGAAGGTGCCTTGTTTGCCTGGGGGGACGATGGCGATGGCGGCTGGGTGGTCGGCGTTGTCAGTGGGGAGTCGACGAATTGGAGACGACTGAGAACAACTTACAGATGGCCAACGCAGCGAGGCTGAGGATCCGTGCGAGGGACGGCATTTTCGACGAGTGAATCGGAGCCAGGGAGACGTCGAGACGGCTTGATATGTTTTATACAGCCAGACGCCTGCCGTCGAAAGCAAGCAAGCGTGAGTTGACAGAGTGTTGAAGCGGGGAAAGAAAGCAGAAATGTTGTTGGTACCTGCGGCGATGAAGGTGGCCTGGACTCCCGGAGTCGCGAAATGTCAGTCTAGGTGTCAAGATGCCAGGAGCTCTAAACTGTTCGAGGACGGACAGCAGCCAGAAGACGTCGGCGACAATAGTGGGAACGATGATCGTAACGCGGCATGAATAGCACAGAGATGCCTGTCGAAGGGCTTTGTGAGTCGCGCAAGGCAATTGCTTGTACAAATCGAGCGCTGATTAGTGACAGAAAGCTCGGTTGGTACGAGTGCAAAAATTGAAATTCAAGAAACGCACGAACCAATTTCTTATGTCGAATCTCTGCTAGCGGAGACATGAAGTCATCAATACGTCGAGATGACATTGGTACCTACGCACCTTTGATTGGTTCGCCGATCAGATAGAGGCACCGTTAACTTCGACAAGCGCGAGTTGTGCGGCGAGGATCCCTTGAACTCAATCAAAGTTGCCTGGATGCCTCAATCGCAGGACCGAGTCGCCGAAGTTGATAAACGTGGCACTATAACTTGCGGCCGGAAGGGGCGAATGGATTGAAGAACTATGCGGACTGGACGGCACGAAGAAAGGGCAGAGATGCAGGGGTAGTGCGTGAAGATCGTGGAGAAAAATCAGGACGATCAGGATTGAAGAACGGGAATTGGGCTGAACCTACATGCAGAGCCAATGAGAGAAAATAGCAGATGAACGTCGAGTAAAGCGAACACTTCTCTCAGGAACGATATGGGTTCAGACCGCGTCGAATTCCGGTATCTTCCGGCTTGGACCATCGACCATCGAGTCGGGATCGTCCGCGAATTTTGGAAGCAAAGGAATAGACTCCGCTTTAATGTTTATATTAATCAGTAAGAGTAGAGCGGAGCCGCTCTACCGAAGAGATTCAAGTCTCCCTCTCCAAGATAGAGAGCTCATCAGGATGTTTGGTGGTCGAGTGAGTTTCGATTTGAGTATGGGAAATTTGGCTGTGAAATGGAGGGTTGATTTCGTTACTTCGTTGATATATACTTACCTTGCCTGAACATGTAGGTATTTGCGAGTTTATCCAGTCTTACGAGCGACAGACATGGCCAAGAGTCGGACGACATGAAACAACACAGAGAGCCAGTAGACGAACCTGAAAGGAAGAGCTCGTGCCACAGATTCAGTCTTCAGTACCAAGGAACAACGCGTTCCCTAACCTTCGTGGTGGTGGCAAGCCGTGACAAGAGGTGAGAAGGGCCTGTAACGGTTTGGGTTTTGATACCATCGGCCGATCGGAGATTCGGAAAGCCGATCACGTGGGCAGTGTTGAATTTTGTGTTGGAAATTTCATTTGGCAGCACAAACAGTTCCGAAGATATACGGTTGAAAGCTCTTTAAGGGGCCCCCGGTCACTACCTATTGTTCGTAACATTGACGCCCGATATTTGGGCTGATTTACCCTATGATTTTGGCCCTCAAACGCACTGATTTACTCTATTTGTTACGAACATCTGGGGGTAATTTCGGATTTTTGCGCCTGGATCCCCCGAACGACAGTTGTTTGGCCTTTTCTGAAGCAAATCCGAGCTTGCAACTGCTCAGAATCATCCAATTTTGGTTGATTTTGCTGCTTACCGCCCCAAATCTGTCTTGTGATTTGCTTGTACTTAATGGCCCCCAGACCGACTTCAGGTCTCAAAAATTTCTCGCACTCCGCGCGATTTACTCTATCTGCGACAGACATTGGGCAGTGCCTGCTTGATTTCCGCTATTCTTTGCGACGAAGGTACGGGATTTTCAAGACGTTGATTTACTCTATCTGTTACGGACCTAATAGGTAGTGACCGGGGGCCTTCTCCAAGACTAGAGTAGCCTCATTGAGAGACATCATGCTTGCTTTCTGTGGCTTTCGAAGAAAAGTTTGATTTCCGTGTGGATCAGGGGTGTTAAATTGGGATGAAGGGTAAGTTGAGCGCTGACTCGGAGCCACAACTGAGCCATTTGCGATGCGTTCTGTTTCGTTTCTCATCCGTGTCAGTTTCCGTTGTACTTGAAGCTGATTTCTCCTCTGCTTCTCGCTTCGATGTTTGTGAATTCTACTCTATCGATCTGGAAATATGGTTTGAAGTCGGGAAGAGAGAATTATATGAAAACCGAGTGGATTAATTCGGGATGATGATGAGATCCAACTCAAATCCAACTGATACGATGCCCGCGTGCGCCGGAATTTCCCCACTGCCCAGAATGCGCACTCGAGCCAGAAGGAGCGAGAGCACTTGCAATCTGGGTGATAAGCTCGGGCCGCCGAGGCCCCTAAATCAGTGATCCGCACTGACGCGGGCCGGGCTGATTATCGTGGTTCACCGCTTTTGGCCGATGTGATTGTGACTAATGTGACTCTTCTCTTTTCTGATTTTACCATGGTAACGCGTCCACCATGACCTCTCGACCATGCGACTCTCGTCTGTCGCTAGCTTCGCCACACAGGGTTAGCGCTCGTTCGCGATATCTGGCGGTTACTTTCTTTTGCTGTCCCTCCAAACTGTTCTGCCTGCGCCGCGTCTTCTCAATTCTCCGCGATAACTATCGACTGCTCTATTCTCATCTTTCGCCGCCCGGTCACTGAAGGTATACGCACAAGAGGTCATTCATTGTCCAAATGAGACAAAGTCGCGATCTGTTCGGCTGGCTCACCAACCATATGGCAACTATACAAATCTCCCTATCACCTGCAAACCCTACCCAGTCCCTTGACGCAGTCTCGCGCGCTCACTCGTCCTCTTCACACCGCCGAATAAAATAGTCTATTCTTATCACCATGCATGGTTACACCTACGCTTCTTTCCTCAAAGGGCCTACTCCGCCAATGCACTTGATTACATTTCGATAACTTATCCATCCTCCATCAATGAGAAGACTCGCAAAACCCTGATCCATGCCCCGAACACTTCTCGTGATCTCCTCAGGCTCAGTCTGTCCATGAGGTTTTTATCCGCGCCGCTCAGATCCGCGAAAATTTATGGATCCGCAGATTGTCTCTCCGCAGAGGCCAGTCCGCCGATGCTGCATGAAGATCCTCGTCTCGTTTGTTCGCCGCCTCTATGACTTCATCCTCTACCCACATCCCAACTCAGTAACTCAAGTAACACATGCGACTCCGAATCGGAGTGACCGAAGAAGAGTCAGTCAGAGGAACACCTTAAAAGCAGGTTTTCCTCACCAGGTTTGCCCCGAGGTTCCCCCCCGGTCAGCTTCACTGCTCTCCCCCCTCTCCCGGCCATGGCTCGGTTCGGCTTCCTCGCGTCGCTCATCACTGCCCTCGTCACCCTCGCCGCCGTCGTTCAAGCATCCCCCGTGAACTTGAATGCCACCATCGGCGCCGAACGCGCAGAGGGCCTGAGCCCGCTTGCACGCGAAATCCTCTTGGGTTCCCGCGCCGTCCCTGCCTCGCCTCGTTGGGTCGCGTACTTCGACAAGTTCGTCTCGTCGAACTCGCTCCCGTCAACGTCGCAGCTCGCCGTACGTGTCTATCGTTTCGTTCTACTCATTCCTACATTACTTACATAATATCGTTTATCGTTTTCTTAGGGCTTCAACGTCTTCGCACTCGCCTTCATTTACTCTGGCTCCCTGCAAGACAACGCTGCACTTTGGGGACAGCTGGACGCCGGCACGCGCGCTTCCATCAAATCCCAGTACGCCGCGGCCGGAATCAGTCTTATCGTCTCTGCATATGGTCAGCTTTCTTCTTGTTCTTGGATTACGTTGCCTCCATATCTTGTGATCTCCCTTGCGTTTTCTTCCTTCCACTTTTGCTCTTCCACGCCCGATACTTACTCACGAATCAATTCACCGCAGGCGCCGGACCCAACCCCACCAGCGCAGGCGACGACCCCACCGCCGCAGCCAACTTCATCGCCAACTTCGTCAAGACCACCGGCTTGGACGGTGTCGATGTTGATTACGAGGTGTGTTTCTCCGCACTCTCTCCCCCCCTTCCCACCGTCTTCTCTTCTATGTGGCTATCTCGTGGTCAAGTTGATAACTAATTTAACTTTCTCCGCACATAGGACTTCGGCGCGATCGAAACCGCCGGTACCGCCGTTGCCTGGCTCTCCACCTTTACCCGCGCCCTCCGCGCACAACTCCCTCAAGGGCAATACATCATCACCCACGCCCCCGTCGCGCCGTGGTTCAGCCCTGGTCTCTGGCCTCAGAATGGTTATCTCGGGATCAACACCAATGTTGGGAGCTTGATTGATTGGTATAACGTTCAGGTGTGTTTCTCACTCCCCGCTCTCTCTTTTCTTTCCAAGTGTCGAACACCTTCGCGAGTAGTTCTACAACCAAGGCGTAAACGAATACACCACCTGCGCGGGCCTCCTCACCACCTCTTCCTCCACCTGGCCCCAATCCGCTGTGTTCCAGATTGCCGCGAACGGCGTCCCGCTCAACAAGATCGTCATCGGCAAGCCTGCGACACCCCCTGATGCGACCAACGGGTATATGGATCCCGCGACGCTGTCCAACTGTTTAGCGCAGGCGAAGGCGCAGGGGTGGAGTGAGTTTTCGTCTTCAGAATTTCTTGTATATCTTACTTACTGTTTTGTCACAGGCGCCGGTGCGATGACTTGGCAATACCCCAACGGTGATACCAACTGGATCACCCAGGTGCGCTCTGGTTCCTTCCCGGTCTCCGGCGGTGGCGGAGGTGGAGGAGGCGGAGGTGGCGGAGGTGGAGGTGGAGGCGGAGGTGGAGGAGGAGGAACTGGCTGCTCCGGTGTCGCTGCTTGGTCAAGCACTATTGCATATCCTGCAGGATCGACGGTCTCTAGCGGGTACGTTGAATCAAGTTGCTCAACCCCGAAGATGATGCTAACACAACGCACAGAGGCTTCGTATGGACTGCGACCCAATGGAACTTCAACGAGACTCCTGGAGGCGCTTGTACGTGTTTCTTTCTTCATCTTAACTTTCCCTCCCTGACGGTATTTTCTCCTCCTTTGTAGCCGGCGCATGGAGCAGAGGCGCTGCCTGCTAAGCCGACTTCGGCCTGGCTTCGCTCGACATCACTTCACACACAACACGTCGAACGATAACACAAATGATTTGGATACCACAAACGACGAAAACAACAAGATCACAACGCTTTTGATTGGGCACTCTGGGCTCCCTCTTTTTGTATCAAGTACGCATTAGAGATGTCGCACTTGGATGTGGTTGTATTACGATTTTTTGGGAATGAAACGAAATGTTGTAAACTCAGCGCTTGCGTCGGATATGAGGGTCGCGAAAGGGGAATAAATATTGGTTCCTGACTGGCTGTGATCAAAGGAACTGATCTTTCGCAGCGAAGCTCGAAAGGTCGCCTTGCTTTCTCCTTTATTTTGCCGTCGATACTCATGTACAAATTTTCGGCTTTTCAATACAGATACATTGGTTTGTATGTAGGAACCAGTAATCCTAATGTACATATGTTAGGTCAAAGAATATAACGCCTTTCGAAATATCGCATCTGCGACTGCGAATCATCGATCCTAACGCGCTTGGATACTCGCGCCTTTCGCTTTCTTTCCAGCTGCTCTGCCACATCGTCCATCTCTTCCATCTCGTCTTGGAGGTGTCGCTTGTCGCTCTCCAATTCCGCAATCCGACTATCTTTCTTAGCAATCGATTCGTTCAACTTTTTGATGCGCTGGTCAAGGGCAGCATTGTCTTGACAGATTTCTTCGTATTTCTCAACAGGATCAAATCCAAGGACGGATTTGCCAAACTGAGCCAAAACGGTACGATTCAATGCGGCACCGTCGTCTTTCATTGGGAGTTGCGAGGAACGAATAGGAGAAGGTAGGGTTCGGCGTATGTTGGTAGAACCGAAGCCAGATCCCCCCCTTTGAGTCGGTTGCAGTAAAAGGTCTGAGTCTAAGTGAGCATCACATCACACTCGTGGAAAATGTATCTGTACTGACTGGTTTGGCTTAGACTCGCCACGGTACCCGATTTATCTATGTTGGAAAACGATGAGAGATGCAGTAAATCGAAGATATTCAACCAACCTCTGCTCGAGCTTGGGCCGCCAACCATCCCATCTTGAATAGTATCCCCGCCCATCTGTATAGCAAATGCTCTCCAAACCTTCGCACGCGATATACGCGGCCCCTTGTATTGATGCAAGGCGTCTGAAACAGCTGGCCCTATCCAGCAGAAACACTTTCGAGCGCCGTGTTCTTCGCAACCAATCCCTGGTGGCTGGGAGAGTGCGAGCACCCGGTATTCGTCTGTCCAAGCAGCAATCTGCTCAGCATCGGCGAACTCGCGAACAGAAATGCTGGATAACGATAAATTCGGCAAGACAGATTTGAAGATGGCGTGAACACGCTCAAGTCCGTCATAGCTTTGGATGGGAGGGGCAGATAACAACTGTTGGCGAACGTTGACCTTAGGCTCTGTGGGTTCCGAGTCTGAATCATTTCCATATATGATCTCTTCAGCGAATGTGCGCCATAATTTACGGAGGGGTACTGGCGGCGCTCCCGGCTCGTGGGTCGCAGCTGAGATCGCTGGGCCAATCCAACACAAACATTCTGTGGAGTTATGCTCAACGCACTTGCCCGGGCGAGGGAATGCGAATAGCTTTCGCTTGGAATCCCATGCGACGTCCGGGTAAGGTTTATCGTATTGTCGTATGGTAACTTTCTTTGCAGTCAAAGTCGGGAGTGCGGTTTGCAGGATGATGCGTAGTTTATCGAGCCCGGCTACAGTCGTGAGGGCTGGGGAGGATAGCAAAAGATTACGAGCATGTTCTTTGATAGGAAGATAGGCGCCGGACTGGCGCATTATGCGAAATGCTTTGGGCTGGACATTCACTGGTCGTAAGCCGAGTGCTTCGAACGCAGATAAATCATCTGCATCATCTCGAAGATAAAGGTCGTCGTCGTCGAGCTGGAGAAGCGGGTAGATGGGCACGCTCTTATCGAGATTATGAACACGTCGCATAGCAAGATCAAACGCTGTCCGATATTGGACTGCGGCACTTTTGTCTTGGGGTCGAAGAATACCTGCGAATGCATGCGAATGGTCATCCGTCAAGATGTCAGCAGCAACTTCGATTGCCAATTCAGGCAAAGTTCGAAACACAAGATCAAGGTTGACGCCAAGATCTTCATGGTACGTCTGGAGCCTGGCGTCGTGCATGACCCCTAGGCGGTCAGCGCTGAGAGTCAGTTTACCGTGGTAGTTGATAGAAACTTTGTTCAAGCGAGCGCCGTATTGAATGTATTGGTCGCGATTATAGAACCTGGGTTTATCGGGAGCGAAGAAGAACTCGACATCTTTCGTCGGAATTCGCCAGTGCCGAACGGGAGGAACGATACCAAAAATCGCAGAGAATAGCTCCTCTGGCTCGTCGGTGGGAAGCATGCCGACGATGGTGATGCAGACTTCATCGCCAGAAATCATAGGTTGGCCATGTGATGCATCGAAATCGTACTGCTTGCGAAATTTACCGAAGCTGTTCATGTCGTTTACAGCCTTTTGACGCATATTTTCTGTTTCCATGCTCACGTCGTATTGGTCTGGAACGCCGCCATCCGGGCACCGATCGATGGCTGACGCAATCAATGAAGGACCACGTCCTCAGACAGTAAATGTCTTACCTCGATGATACAGGATTTCCAGATGCTCGGAAACGGGTCGAATCGTCAAGTCGTGCAGATAGACGGAGAGAACTTCTGTTACCCGCACTCCCTTCCTGCGTGAATGCTTCCACTTCAGCTCGCCTACCTGCGATCCAACGCGGAAGGAGATTCCAGGTTGTGGATATTTTGGCTGGATGGTTCCGAAATTCGAGTCTCTGATCACTTCGGCCAAATATTGTGTCGCTAGAATGAAACCCTTCCCCTTTTCACCTACAGAGAACTCGTCGTACTTGCTAGTTGACTCTCCGTCGATGACAAAACTCTCGAACGACGCATCCTGATCTAGATGATTGTTGAAGAAGCTAAGGGCTCTCAGATGACTCCCCGCCGTCCATAGAACGACAGCGGCTTTGAAGTCGGTTTTACCAGGGACAGGAGCATGTGCTGATAAGATATACAATGGCAAGGAGTGGCTGTCCTTGAGGGAAACACCATGGGGACCGGTGAGTAACCCAGGATAACTTTGAATCAACCAATTCTTGCGAGCGAGTTGCTCTTGCCGCGTTTTAGTCTACAACATATTGCAGGAAATAAAGATGAGATAGATGGGCAGTGAAGTAAATCTTACTCTCAAATCCTCTCTGACCCAATCCGACCACTCTTTGACCTTCAGGTCTTTCAGCAACTGGCCGCCCACGTTTTGCATGTACTCTTTGAGCGCGAATGCCTTGTCGAAATCTGTGAGCTCTTCTGAGCCTTTGGCTTTCCATGGCCAGTGCGGCTTAATATTGACGGGTTTCCAATCTTGGAGGCGGACCGGGCCCATCGACTGAATCAGTGAATGTGGTGGAAGGCGAAGGTGAAAATTTTATGGCGAGGACGATTGATTTCCCACCATCACGAGATCGCCACGTGGCATGCCGTACCCTTCTAGACCCTTCCTGACCCTTCGACGATCTCTTGTCAGACTCTTGAGCTACTTATCCTCGATGGCGTACCTAGGCGACTCTACTTACTCTGATCTTCAGCTGTTCCGCCTTTGCCTTGCTTCTGAAGGTGACGACAACTTCGCCATCGAAATTTGACCAAAATTTGACCCAAATTTGACTGCCACTTAAACTTTGCTGCCACTCACGCACCGCCAAAAGTCCGAGAGAATGGACGCTGCCCGCGCCTCTACGCCCTCTCGTGCACCGAAATAATATTCAATCGACCGCTGACACCTATCTCTGAAGTGTATCTATGGTTCTGCCGAATTTGCGATGGCAAACGAGCCTGACATCGCCATCGCTTTCGAATTAAAGCAGAATTCAGGCTGGTGACTTGGAGCTTCCACAATCGCCCACAACCATCCGCCTCATGAAATAAATCAAAATTGATTCGCGACTATGAGAACTGCGTTTCAGTCAAATGTCACGTTCAATGTATGCAGCTGCCATCCCCGAAACGATGTTTAACAGCTCTGTACTTACATGCGGGTTCTCGTAATTTTGAGGTCAATCCAATGACTCTATTCTTTCTCCAGAGCTCACACTTGATAGCGCAACCAGGATGTATTCCATAAGCCGCCCGATCCCCTTCGTCGGCGGGTTTTTTCTTTCGTATTGGAATTCACCAAACAATCCCAGACTTTCGAGTCGACTGTTGAACGTCGAAAGGCGCAAGCACAGCTCATTCCGGTACTGAATCAAGGTACCTGTCCAGCACTCTGACTCGGGTATACTCTGACTTGGTATCCAGGAGCGCTCTGACGACTGAAAGAAATTAACCTGTCACGTCGGATTCAGAATCAACCTGTCAATGCTGTTGAGTACAAATGCGCCAGCGACGGTGCAGTGCTTTCATTGTTTTCGCACTCTTCTTTCTCCCTTGACCTTCTCTACCGTCTGCCTTTGCCCATTATGAAATTCTTCGCCACTGGCAGCACCAATTTCTTTACCATTGTTCTTCTTCTGCTGCCTGCTGTCCAGTCAGCTATCGTTCCGACTCCAGAGCAAGGTTCGCCTGGAAAGGTTCCTGGGCGTCCATTTCCGGGGTTTCCACCTCGACCTCCCCGTCCTTCGAGCTCCAGCGTTGCTATTCAGAGCAGTAGCAATGTCGCACCAACGCCTCCACCTTCGTCTTCGAGTGCAACTGGTCCCAGTCCTACGACCGAGGTCCAATTTGGGCAAACTGGGACTCTGATCGTACTGCCAACGCCACTTGTGGCTGACGGGATGAAGCCGATTCCGGGTAAGTTTCTATTGGCAGAATTATCGGCGGAGTCCAGTTTTTGAACAAGAGTTTAGATCCTGCTCATCCGTTCATTGCGCCGAAGCCTGGCGATCAGCGTGGACGTAAGTACTTCGTTTTCTTCCCCCTTCAATCCCCTGTACTGAAGCTTCGATCTTGGTCAGCTTGCCGTTCGTCAAGTGATTTTACTCTGCAAACTATGTGTCTTAACGGGTTGAAACAGCTGCAATGAACACCCTCGCCAACCACGGTTATATTCCGAGAAAGTAAGCCTTAGCCCCATCTTCTTTCCTGAGCTTATCGAGATTTACGTAGTGGAATCACGACTTTCGAGCAGGCTGTAAGCGGTATGATGGAGGTTCGTCTCATCCGAATGCTTTCAGGAAGAAATTACGAACAATAGTCCCAGGCTTTCAATCTGGAAGTACACTTTGCAGCGGGATTGGCTGCTACCAGCTTTGTTTGCGCTTTGTTCTATGAAGCGGTATAAAAGCCAATCGTTTTCCAGGTAACTCGCGGTAACCCATTTGCAAACAAAATCTCGATTGGCGGTGACTCTCCTCTCGTTCCACCGCTTCCCGGAAACATCGACGGTCAGACTACTGGTGGTATAGCCAAGCATGGTCGTTTCGAAGGTTGGGTTTATGTTTCTCTGAATCACGCCTGATTGATGAGTCTTATCGTCTTTGGAATAGGGGATTCATCCTTATCCCGAGCAGATGCGTTTATTGGCAATAATAGAGACTTCCAGCAGAAGGTGTTCAACTTGGTACGCATGCATATCTTTCAGAAATTCTCGAATTGATCATTCCGGTTGTACACAGGATCTTGCTCAGTTGGCGAAGTTCGGCGACGATGGACCTGATGGGCCTCATACTGTCATCAATGTTCAGACTCTTGTGGAGATGGAGAAGGCACAGTTTGCGGCTGATCAAAAGGCTAATCGCAAGGCGCGTCGTCTTTCCGAATTTCTGGGAATTAAGCCGAACATCCCATGCATATATAGTTCGCTCTGCCGGCTCGCCGTATGTTTGCGGCATACGGACAGGCCGCCTTGGTGATGAGGTGCTTTACTTTACTATTCTGCTCCTCACAAGCCAACGCTGACAAAAATATAATGCGTTCAGTGTTTTTGCCAATGGTGCGTGTAGCGCTTTTCGGGGGTTTCAACATCCTTGGTGAATTGCTCGCTGTAGGAACGACGAATCAGACAACCCTCCCCATCATCAACTCCTTCTTCCGCGACGAGAAATTCCCTCCTAACTGGAATAGGGCTGCAGCTCCTATCGTCGGCGCCACTAATTCGAAAATTTCCGGCCAAATTGCCGCCTCAATTCCAACAAAACCTGGAAAGAACAACGCCAAGTCCGTATACATTCCGGACCCCCCACCTCCTGCGCCGTTCAACAGCAGTTTGGTGCGTCTTTGTTCGGTGAAAAGTGATGATCTAAACTAATGTTGAATGTTTTCAGCCATGCGCAGGATACTTGGACCAATCGAACAACACGCCTCACGTTCTCCAAAACGTGACGGGGATATTTAAGAAGAATGTTGATTTGATGACGGGTTTATTGTTTGCGGTCGCTAACGCCAATCCCGGGTGCACGCAGTTTGCACCTCCCGCTGGACCCACAGGGGTATAATTCTCGACCTTGTCTTAGATTGCCTCGATTTTCATTCGGTGCAAATTCCAAATCGTTCATTCGGTATAACAGTTTTTATTCCTTCGGTAGATTGGATTTAATATTGAGTAATGCTAATTTAATCTTACTTCTTGCGTGTCAGCCTGAGCTCATGAAGTTTCCGTCCGCATTTTAGTCTTCTCTCAGTGAAAAAAGTGTATATTTATTGGTCGCCTCGGGGGGCAGCCCATCATTCCATCGCCGATCAGTGATTTTCAAGGCGCGGGAACTTGGAAGTTCCGAAGCCCCTTGTCTCCTCCCACCGTCCTCGATTTGGTTCCTGGCGCCGCCGCAAATACCAGAGCCCTGATATCACTACCACCTGCAAACATGGAGGCTTTAATGTTTACTCAGCCCCTACACGCGTTCCCTGTGTGTTTACCTCTCTACATTTAGAAACCAATCCGCAAATTCCTCGAAATTTTCTGCGTGCAATACTAATAGAGGTGGCTTAAACACATTTTACTCGAACTGGCGAAATCAAGGATTCATAAAACTCTCTCTAGGGCTTCATACAGTTCACACACTGTCCGGAATACGCTCAAGAGTTCCTTCGGCGTCGACAGCTATTCTCAGCCCTCGATCTCCTATCATCATGCGGCGAACACGTTGGGTTGAGGAAGAATCCTTATATCACAAGACTCTCTGGAGCACCCCAAAACATCTGCAGTGTTCTACCACCCTGGCACTACAATGCATACAATGCAACTGACTTCCCCTCCAAACAATATCGACAGCCTCAGTGAAAATGAATGGTCGGAGGACATTTCTTCCACATTGCCAGATGAAGAGATGCCAGTGAAGCATGGCGACTCACCTGCAAAGCGCCTCTTCCTCTTTTGGGACAGTACAGGACAAGACGGTGTTCTTGCTCCCGGTAAGGGCGGAAGTGTGTTCTGGTTCGTAGTTCGGTCTTGCTTACCGTGCTCTATTCAGACGCCCCGGAGGATTTGTTTGATTCGTCCCAGATGTTTCAACATGGAGCTAACAGTTGAGTGCAAGAATATTGGCTGAATGCTCAGACTGATACTTCGCAGAAATGTTATCCATCATTTCTTCGAAGTCCGACGCCGCGTGCGCCACGAATGTTCGACGACTCTGTAAATGACCTATCATTGAATTTCAATCACAGCTCCTCACGCTGTTGTGATATGTAGCACAGGCAGTGAAACGATGGTCAAGGTATCCGTTTACCAATACCTCACCATAATATTTTCTGAATTGATTTCATTCTACAGCGACGATCCAAATGACCCCAACCGAAGGCAACAAATCGTTCTATATCAGAGTACGCCGGAGTGTGAAGCAATTTTCGATGAAACTGTGGGAAAGGATACATGTGCAATGCGTGAGTCAATGACAAGGTTCATCGTTGAATGAATGAATATTGATTTATGTTCTACAGAGGCCTTTGCATGCGGCATCGGTGAGTCCACGCATCAGTCTCGTCAAACAGGTCTGAATGTCAAACATTAGCTTCCAAAATTCGGGATGCATACGGGTTCCTAGCCCAGAATTTCGAGCCTGGAGATGAGATATTCCTCTTTGGGTCATTTTATTCCCTCCCTGTAACACAGAAACGCAGGCTCATGGATTTTAGATTTTCGCGCGGAGGGTATGCGGTGCGGAAGTTGGCTGAGCTCATCGTAAGATGCATTCCCTTTTCCGCAATGTATTCATTCTGAGGGTGAATATTGATTGTTCTGCGACAGGAGAAGATCGGCTTGCTGGAAAGGGAGTCTCTCGGTCTCTTTTTCACTTTCTGGCGGGACTTGAGGGAGGGTAAAACCCCGGCTGTTCCTCATACAACAAGAACATGCACCATCAAGTCAGTTTTATTTGATATTAACGGCTAAGATATTTAAAAAACTCGTCAGATGTCTAGGTTTGTGGGATACAGTCAGCTTTGGGGTAGGAGCACCAGAGCCACTTCGATTAACCGACACTATGGTTCCCTCCATCGTTGAAAACGCCTTTCACGCCTTGTCAATTGAGGAGAACAGGAAAGAATTCCACCCGACACTTTTTGCTCTTCCTAGAGATCCCCGACAAAATATGAAAGAGGTGTGTACCGAGGTCACCAGATCTATTCCGGAATATGACGACTGTGGGCCTAGGTTTGGTTTCCCGGCGCTCATTCCGATGTGGGCGGATGCTCAGCCCGCCGTGATCTTGGAGATATCAGTTTGTTTTGGATGGTCGTGCGTTGCCTATACATCCAGGCGGAATTCCATAATAACTCTCAACATAATCAGGGAGAAATTGTTGCCCTCGATCTATTCAACATCGACCAGACGTTTTTCGCCAACGGGCCACGAGACGATTTGGGCACCTCGCACTGGCGGAACGCATGCAATCGATCTGAACGACAAATCAAACTTCTCTCTCATCCGGAATCTCGGCTGGAGGCAGCTATTATCACAAGAGCTGCAAAATACCACGAGAGCTGGAATAATGCTTCGAATACGTTGGGGGACTTCGAGCATACGATCACTCGCGAGATGCTGGAGAAGGAGTTCGGCGAGCTGGAGTATGTTCAGCTGAATAAATGGGAGACAGAGCGGAAGGTACAGTGGAAGGAAAGTGGCGTGAGTTTTCACTAGCTATCACACTTCATTCGATTGACATACTGGGGACTTAATCCGAAGGATTCCTCAATTCTCGAAGATGACGACCCACGCGTATTGTTCCCAGCTTTCCCCGATCGTTGGGTGAGCTTGCGTTTGAGGTCTTCCGCTGGTTTCTAATGCAACATCACGCAGTTGACCCTCTCCGATTTCAATTCGGCACAAGATATGGTCTACATCCCATTTGCGAGTCCCCCTTGGGAAAGTAAAACTCTTGTGGGACAAGTTTCATATGAGGTAAACTCATTATTCGGCTTGCTGTCGTTTACCCAGTTTGAACTTGTGCAGGACGCCTTGTGTCAGTATTAGATACCATCTCTCTTCCATCGATCGCTAATGTTCAACGAAATAGATACGGGACAAGTCACGGAAGACTTCACGACAATATACATCGTGTCACCGGACGAAAAGCGCGAACTCAAGGTGAAGCGTTTTGCTCATAATCTGTTATGAGTTCAACCTAATGATCAACAAAATCAGATACAATCGGGAGTGAAAGTCTTGGTTGGGCCACCCGGGAGTTTTGCGTGGCTGAGAGTGCAAGGCCCATTGACGCATGAGAAATTGGGAGGACTAACCCCTGTGAAGTGAGTACTTATCTGGGTACCGTGTATCCAGTTTTCTGCGATCCTGACCTTCCGTAGGGGAGGTGTGGATGCGGAAGGACATCCAGTTTATAGCGCTCGCGGCTTCTGCAGTGCATCTGATCAAAGAGTTGTCGGAGGGCAGGTGAAACTTGGTTCTGAAGGTACGGTGTTTAGTTTTGTCAATACTGGCACTCAAGAACACAACTTCGTCGTTCTTCAGCATTGCTGCTCCACGAAGGCAGTATTGAGCGTAGACGAGACTACAACATCCTCGTTTACAAATCCCCCTTGTATCACTTCCACAACGCCGCTGGGGAGTACTCCACAAAGAACATCTGGTCTTCAGTGAAATCCGGTTCCATCAACTCCAGCGTTATTTCCATTTCCCCCACAGCAGTAGAGCCACCATCTATTGCTCTCGCATTCACCGAAATCGACATGCAGCACAACTCGTCCGACAATCACAACGTTAGGGCTAAAGCATACGTAGATTCCATCACGACTAGGGATTTCCGAGTTCACATTGACACTTGGTCAACCACGATCCTCTACAACGGCGGAGTCTCTTGGCTCAAAATCGCCACAGGCGATCCAGATTTTCGTTCCGGGGTCTTCAAATGCACGTCGGCAACCTCGGCTTGGATCGACTTTGATTGGCGATTCGATTATCAGCCTGCAGTCTTTGTCGGCATCTCGGCTTTCGATATCGGTGCAGCCAGGGTCAATAGCTGGCAGCTGAAAGTGTATGCATCCGACATCACGCCGACTGGATTTTGTATGAACATTGACCAGCCGGGCGGCGCAAACCAGTTTGCGGGCTGCTCCGTGACATGGGTCGCCTATGCTATGAACAAACCCGGCGTCGCCGGCGGTACCTTTGGAGGCAATGAACTCACATCCTCGAAATACACAGGTCGGACGTACTTCCCAAGATGGTTCAAGAATCCTCCTGCGGTGTTTTTGGGGATTTCGTCGTTCGATATTCCGAAAGACAATAATATTCGGTTGGTGGTTGAGAAGTGGGTGAAAGGGAAGGAGTATATGGATTGGGAGATTAGGACGTATGCAGGCTCAAAGCTGCAGGCGGTTCGCGTCAATTATCTGGCGTTGGATTTGAATCCGTACACTGCCGAGGAACTTCGCGGGTTGAGGTGAGGGGGAGGTGGTGGGTGGACACGAGATGACGAGGCAGGGAGATAGATCTCTTTGAACACTTCTGCGATGTTGCTCTACAATATCAACGAACAGTTATCACCATGACTGAAATTTGGCGATTGCATTATGCTTTGGACTCTGGAGTCATACTTGAAGCGTCATGAACACGCCGAAATATTGAATCAAGGGTATATGCTAAGTACAGTTTTGCACAAAATAAATAGTCATGACAAGTCACAAAATCCGTGTCGGCTCACTCAGCCTCCATCTCCTCTATTCTCGGCAGCACCCCGAGCTTCTTCCTACCGAACCCGGCGTTCCCTTCGATGAGTCTGAAGGGCGAAGTCTGCAGCGAAGTTTCAGTGCTGGCTACAGAGAATAAGATACGGAGCGTTTGTCTACGGGTAAGTGAACATGGAAAATGAGGGGAAGGAGTTCAATTGAGGGAGGAAAGACTACGTACATCCGGGATGCACATTTTGCGTGTCGACGGTGTTGTTGAATTCGTATATTAGGGAGTCGCCGGAGCTCGTGCTCGTGCTGGTGCTGCTTGGGGAGTACCATTGGTAGGGATTTCCCGCCGATGCAAGCCACTGTAACATGTCGCGTCAATAGTCATTCATTTATTCCAGTTCGAATCTGAAACTCGAAACAGATAACAAATAAAGGAAAGCGGCCGACCTTATGCCTCAACGCCTGCTCCACCGTCGGCCTCCGATACGGATTCATAATCAAACACGCCTCCACGAAATCTCTTGCGTCGCCAGATATATTCTTCCCCTTCCCATGGTCGAAGAGAAAATCATCCGCATCATCTCTATTTAACTCAAAACTCCCTGGCGAGGACAGGTGGAATGGTGCGTGGCCGATTAGCATGTCATACGCGAGGACGCCGATGGACCAGATGTCGGCGGGTTTGCTGAGTGTGCAGCAGCCTGATTGGGCGTGGGGTTAGTATGAGGTGGGTGAATGAAACTAAGAGATCACTGAACCGCAAACAAAATGTAGAGCAGCAATGAAGGGATGGAAAGGAGCGATCGATGATATGGGCAAGACGAACCCTGTTTGAATCGCTCCGGCGCCACGTACGCATCGCGCTCATGCATTGTCGTAGTGGTAGTTCCATGGCCTGATCTGTTCCCCGTATCTCCAACCAAGCGACTTACACCGAAATCAGCAATCATAACCTCCGTATCGTCGTCATCCGAACGGAAGAGGATGTTCGAAGGGTTGAGGTCGCCGTGGACGATCCCAGAGGAGTGGATGTAGCGGAGTGCGGAGAGGAGGGCGTGGATTAGGTAGCATGCGCCGCTGAGGGTTCAAAGATGAATTTAGTTCAAAGGGCAAGCAATAAAAATTGATTGCAAGTATGGAAGAAAGTGGTTGGGGGCTTGATCAAGAGGAGGAGGAAAGACTTACGCTTCGGAATACGGGCCTTGAGAGGATATGCGTTGGGAGAGGTTGCCGCCTGTGCAGAGGTCGAAGCACAGATAGAGACGATTATCTGACTAGAATAAATGGATACTGTTTCAGAAACGTCCAATGGGGAATAGCAAAGCAAAAGTTGCTGTCTGGCAAAAGAAAACTCACCTCGAAATAATCGTGAAGAGTGACGATGTTGGGATGGGCGTAGGATACGCGGTTGAGGAGCTCGATTTCGTTTCCGACCTAAGACGCCATGGATTCCTTACAATGGATGAAATACAAAGAGGAGAGATTAGCATACCAAATACTCGCGCCCCCGAAGGAGCCGTTTCTCGATAATCTTGCACGCGAATGCTTCGCCCGTGTCGACGTGGTACGCTTCTCGGATCGTGGCGTACGTGCCTTCGTGGAGAATCTTTCCCATGGTGTACTGCGTGGAGGTGGACAATCAGCTTCAGTTACAATCAAAGAAGTTGAACGTACCTGACAGCGCATTGAATGATATTCTTCTTCGGGGAGGAGTGATGTCAAGTATCCCTGGAAGGGAAAGATAAGATGGAGATGGTCTGGACTGCATGGAAGGAAGTCTTTTAAGACAGGTGCGAGTCCGCGACCCACATATGTCATCGCCTGAGCGATGACATCGAGGATCGGGATAGTTGACGTAGAAGGAAGGCGAGCCGGAATGCCGATTCTCTTGTGGCTGCAAGTTGCAACGTGGTCCAGTGAAAGTAGCGCGACGGTGGGTGATCATGACGAGTGTTGGTGTGCGATTCAAGACGGTAGGGCGAGGTAGATTGAAGCCGTGAAGGAAATGAACCGGCAGTTGGGTTTCGTGGACGTTCGTTGACATTAGCGCAAGAATACGATGACGATTGTGCCTCGTGGAGGGCATATCTTCGCACCCCGGAGACACTTGATAGCGGGCCACGATACGACGTGTCAGAGGATGGATGACGCGTTGTTCCAAGAATTGTTTCCAGTAATCTTCCTTCCTTCCTTCCAGGTTAATGTTGAAGCAATTGAGCGAGATTGAATATCGGCCCCGGCCAAGAGCGAAGAAATACTGCTAACTAAGCCCGTACGACGATGACGCCTGCAGCTAGACCTCGTGTCAGCTTGAATTTTCACACATTTGGAACAGTATTGACCCAGATTGACCCACAATGATCCACATATGTCAGAGATGCCGCTATATTCTCAGAAATTAGAACTGCGACGGGCTCAGTGCCGTGCCTGTGAGCTCCGGGTCCTGGGACTGCTGGCGGGAGTCCAGCCAGCCTCCCAGTCCCACGCCCGGCAAAGTAGAAACTTAGTTGGGGCAAAAAGGACGGATGAGTCCCTGTAGAGCGCCGTGTATCGCGGGGGTGAGCCCAACCAAAGCCCAACGAGGTGGTGTGAGAGAGCAAGGTTGATGACGACGACTCATCACAAATTCGGCGTATCCCGATGATCGCTCCCACGCCGATAGTGGCCACCAAAAAAATTAGAAACAATACCCCAAATTAAACAGCCATTCAGGTTCCCCGCAGACCTGGTCCCCTCTATAGCACAGAATATAGCATATAAAATACAATTGATTCTCGGTCAGAAGACAATAAGTACGTTGGTATGGTATGGTAGTACATTTCAGGTCAATGCGAAGGCTAAAAGCTATATCAATCGAATTGTCGACGTGTCCGGTGGGTGCAGATGAGATGAGATGGGACGATACGTGAGAGTGAGATGCGAGTTAACTTGGATGAAAACGATATGAATCGAAATGAGATGAAACCAGACGAAACGAAGCGAACGACGAATCTTTTCCCCCTGCCCCATCTTTGAACTTTCTTCCTTCCTTCGACCTCCCTCCCCGCCTCTCCACGCCCCCTCTCGACCTCTCTCCTCCCGCTCTGCCTCCGCTCCACCACCTTCACCCATCCTCCACCCCCACCACTCCACCACCACCCACTCACTCCCCTACCCCCCCTCCTGCACAACCGCCAGCCCCTCCCCCCGCGCCCGCTCCAACACCTCCCACCCCGGCAGCCCATATATCCCCGGCAGCTCCTCCCACAGCTTCTTCCGCGCCGCGCGGTGGTACTCCTCCGCACGCGTGAGACAGTGGTCGCAGATCTTGTCGACGAAGGGGGACCAGTCTTTGTAGGAGCCTGTGTGGGTGGGCGGGTTAGTGTGGGGATGCGGAGGGTGCGAAGAGAGGGAAGGGGATAAGATGGGAAGGAGGAAGAGATAAGAGAGAGAGATGCGCACCTAACGGATCGCTGATATTCCACGCGCCGACGTCTTCGAGGTACGCAGCTTTGTAGTCCGTGCATCGGTCGAGGGACGTGCAGCCCTGGAAGATGACGAATGTGAGACAGTGATTGATTGAAGAAATCGAAGAAAATGACGCACCTCGGTAAACGGTATCCGCAAGAAGGGGAGGACAGGCGGCGTCGCGAGTCGTTGGCGGGTGTATGACAGGATGGTCGTTTCTTTGTCGGCTGGGGAGAGCAGGGGCCATCTTGGATTTTCGTCAGCAACACAATTAGAAATCGAAAACACGGATGACGAAGCGAAACGAAACAAAACGCACCTCGGCGCATTCAAGATATCCCTCATATCGCTATAACACAAGAAATAGAACGCCGTAGGCAGCACCCAGCTCGCGCCCACCTCCCCCGCCACCATGATCGTCAGCAGACTATCATTCAGCCCGTCCGAGGTGAAAGTCTCGGTGCCGGATACCTCGTATACGGATAGGGAGGTGGGATAGCCTGTGTCGAGGTGCTGCAGGGCGCGCCGCCGGAGGTGCGGGACGTCGTATTTGTGCGAGAGGCGGAGGATGCCGGTTATGGTGGGGAGGGTGGTGGGGGTTGGTGGGGGTTCGAAGAAGCTGTGGGGGGAGCCAATGAAGGTGAGTTCACTTTTACTTTTGAATGAAAAATTGAAAGGAAAACAAATGATATCACAATTCTTGAAAAAAGAAAAATTGACGCTCACCTCGAATCAAAAATCGCCTTCAAAAACACCGCCACATCCTCCGCATCGTCGTGCAACCTCACCACAGGACACCCATCGATCGTCTCCTCCCCCTCGCTGCCCTTCTGCTGCGGGAACGTCAGCATGTCGCGGAACACGGACGAGCGCGCCGCCAGCACGCCTTTGGAGACGCGGTAGAGGTGGTTTTCGGCGCGGAGGACGAGGTTGTCGTCGGGGAAGTAGAGGCCGGGGACGCGGTGGAGGGTCCCGGGCGGTGAGCCCGAGTGGGACGAGGAGCTGCTCGATTGCATCGTGGGTGCAGGAGGAAGAGCGTGTGATGGGTGTGACGTGTGATGTGAGGACGAGTGACGGTCACTGTCACGCTCTTTCCCTTCGTCTTAGACTCTTGCGTTCATGTGCTGTTTTTGTCCTGGGGCTTGAGACGGTGAACCTTTGAAATGTGTTACTCTACGAGGAGCCTCCGTGAAAACCGCTCTGAAACTGGTCTTTCATCGCTCAAAATTCTCCCCCGCGTTGTGGTGGCCACTGGGCCAGTACGCAAGGCCTGAAGTCCAAGAACCTTCCGACCACCATGTCAAGCGTTCAATACGTCAATCCACGCGGATCTGACGCTTGGAAATAAGTACGTCCTCACCTGGCAGAGCCTTGTATTTTTTACTCAGTTTGGCCGTAGTGATTCCGGGTGAGGTCGGTCCGCAAAGTCCGGGCTTGTGTGGCGTCTTGGAGGGCGGGGTCGACGTTAGCGCCCTGGGCCTAGAGTCTCTCAAATTTTCCAACCCGACCTACAACCCTAGGACCCTAGGGCGTGTGTCGGGTCTAGGATCTCCGACCCGACCCGGCAAAACAGATTGACTCTTCCGACTTTACCCGTGTTCTTCGATGGGAATTCGCAAGGAATTCGAACTTCTGACCCCACACGCTGAAACTCACATTCTGGCGAAGCCAACATCGACATAGAAACCTCTCAAATAATCGTAAATGTTGGGTCTCTCGGTCGTCTTTACAAATATCAAGATGATCAGCCGACGTTGACTAAGGGATTCCCCGCCACCGACAAAGATCCTCTAGAGATTATTTTGGTTTTATTGAGTACGTGGCTCAAGCGTTTTGTTTAAACCGTGCTTATCTCATTTTCTACAGTCTACTGTAATATATTGAATTAATCAGCTGCACCGGATCCCGTAATAGTTTCATCTAGGAAATATGAAATGGCCATGCCCTGGTAGAGGTGCAATCGGTAGTGCCTCTCACATTGCCAACATGACATACGATCCTACCGAACGGTGAGAGAAAAAAACTAATCGCATCGGTACGTGACTCATGTCGTATGTACGTCTTTTTCTAACACGGTCTATTGAGATAATAGGTGATCTGGTTGCGCAGCGGGAAACTCGAATCGTGTGTGTGCTCAATTATCAGCGACTTTTCTCAAAATCTCCGAACTTATTCTATTCTGACGGTTGAATCCAGTGTTTACTTGTCGTCAGCTTGTCACAGAATGTTGCACAGAATTTGCCAACAATAACAACAACAGCAACACCGAGTTGAACTGTTCTTCTTCCGACCATGTCACCAAACAAACCACAAACGCACTCTAACTTCAATTGACTGTACCGCCCTCTTTCAGCGGCCTTCTTCCGCCTCCCTTCAGGCTCTACACCTCCCCTCCCCTCCTGTCGATGTCGTTCGCTAGCAGAATACACCCAGTTGAATTCGGACTCGTTCCCCGCTTACAGCCACTCTTTCAATGCCCTAATCACGACAAGCAAGGTTTCTCTCTCACAGCACACGGAGGTTCGGGAGCCTTGTCTGATTGTATATACGACGGCGGGGCGGGGGAGTGTAAATACCTGGTAACTGTAAGTTCGCTTCGTTCGATGCGCCGATACAATCGCATGCCAGTGGGTTGATTTTAAAATTACTACTTCAGGACGGAATCCTTTTCATCACTGGATCCTCGACTTGTCCCGACGATAATCGCGCTGAAGAAACGATTAATCATCCCACGTACGCCTTCATATGCATATTACTGTACGTGAGACTCTGTATACGGATTTCTCGTCAGGCCACCGAATCAAATCACCACCAACCCGCGAGGGGTTACTGAGACGGCGCGGCCCCCAACGTCTGTAGCTCCCAATACAACAGGGTCAACAACTTTGGCTCCTCCCGTACAGCCGTCGCCGCCCGCTCAACCGCTATCAAGCGCTTCCGAATCAGTTCCAACGGCGCCTTCATCGACCGCATTCTCTTCCTGTTCTCTACTCAACTTGAACGATGGCACAGTATTGAGTAACAGTAGTCCTTCTTCCACTGGAACAGCGGCTCGACCAGCTGGCACGGGGCTGATACCAACGGGAACCTCGATCAGGTGTGTAGTCATTCTGAACGCACACTTTTTCAGATAAGAATCCAAGCATCATTTCTTTCATTATTATCCCAGGCACTCCCTCCCCACCAGCACGATCGCCGGCATAATCACCAGCGCCCTCCTTTTATCTCTCGTTCTCCTCATCACCGTCCTACTCCGCAGACGAAGAACTCGACGTGCAGCGGAATCAGCCATGTTGCGGCCGACGTTATTCCTGATCCCTTCTTCTTCTCCATTCATGGCCACCGGCAGCACGTCTGCGGCAGGGGGAAATGAAAATAGAAATAGGAGGGCGATATATACTCGGACTGTTTAGTAAGAAGGGCAGAGCGCGCAGGACCGGCATTTTGAACGTATCGACGACATCATCAGAGACAGGAGCTCGGGAGGAGGCCTTGGCAGCGCAGGTACAGGTAGACGCGGTGTGCAAGGAGGCGAAGGTGCCGCTTTCGAACGCCGAGCAGGCAGGAACACCGCACCTGAATCGAGTTGCACAGAACGAGCTGGAAGCGCTGCGGGAGCGGATACGTTTGCTCGAGAATGAACGGGTGGCGTTGGAAGCGGAGACGCCGCCAGCATATCTGGACTCGTAAATAGAAATGCAGTGTCCAATGAACACTTACTACACAAGCGATCAAAGTTTACATTACTCATTCAATTAGTGATAATAATGAAGTTCTTGAACTTCCACTTCTGTATCAATGTAACGCTCAAGATTCTCTCTCGGCGAACCATATACATAGGTACAGTAGCATCTCCGTTCAACCTCTTCTTTTATCTGCACCACAAATGAGTCCAACCATATTGGGACGCAATGACTGCCTTCGCCGATGATGGTCCAGGGTCATTGAAAGAAAAGGTTGAAAATGTGAAATGAGGTATGCATTGTCCGAGAGAGACGATTTTGAGAACTGAATTGATGGAGAAGATCCAGAACTGAAGGACTTTCCCCAGCGAATAGTATAATTTCGATTACCCGGGTAAGCATTCATTAAACTCAATATAACCTACACCGTTTCTTACGACTCCAGATATGCAGGCGGCGCCTCCCCCTGCATCCCCATCCGTTCATCCTCGAGCAACCGTATCCGCTCCCTTAGCGCCTCGTTTTGCGCGGCTAGATTCAAATCCGATCCTCCTGCCTGCTCGGCGTTCGAAAGCGGCATATCAGCCTCGGCCTCCTTGCGCACCGCTACCAATGGTCCCTCCCGGGCTCGTGTGTCTGGTGATGTCGTCGCTACACCCAAAACGCCGGTCCTGCGCAATCTTCCCTTCTTACCAAACAGTCCGGGTACTATTGCTCTTCGATTTCCATTCTCCCCTGCCGCAGACGCAGATGACGAACTGGGAATGAGGAATGATATCGGCTGCAACATGGCTGATTCGGCTGCCCGTCGATTTCTTCGTCTTCGGAATAGGACGACGGTAAGCCTGAGGAGAAGGAGAAGGAATAGGAGGGTGCCGATGGTTATGCCGGCGATCGTGCTGGCGGGGAGGGAGTGTCTGGCAAAAGCAATGAAATGAGTACCAGTGTTATTTGAGGGAGTTTGGGTAATGACTACACACCCGATTGAATCTCCAGTTAGTGTCGAACCCGTGTCAGTTGGTCGAGCCGCTGCCGCAGTGGAAGGAGAACTACCGCTACTCGATGCTTTGCCAGGATGGAGTAGAGAAGAGAAAGAAATTCCGGACGACGAAGGCGCCGTTGCAGCCGATGAAGCACTTGATAGCGGTTGAGCGGGCGGGGATGTCGGCGGTAAGGAAGGAGCCGGATTTGTTGACCTTTTTGTCGTGGGGTCTGCATGTGTTTGGGGTTGCGTTTGAGTACTCGTGACCCCTTGCGTTTTAGTGATGATTTGGGTCGGTGACCTGACAAGTAATACGTATGTAAAGTTTTAGATGATATACAGGAGACTCGTACGAGGGATCACCAGCTTGAGGACCGTCAGGACAAGTCGAGGATCCAGAGAGTAAGCTTCCGTCCTAGAGTGAGTACGACCACCATAAGCAGCCAAACCATGCAATTGTATCGTCGCGTGAAACGAAAAGAAACTCACTCCGTCGTAAGTACACTCCCCCGCCCCGCCGTCATACGTACAAACGACCGTCGTCTTAGAAGCACCCGTAATTTCGTGGGCTGTGAGAGAGAAGCCTTGTTTATCCTGATCGGGGCATTGGAAGATTTGCGGGAACCGGGGGAAGAATTCGGAAGCGGGGGGTTTATCGCTAGCGGACGACATTGACAAGAAGGGAGGTGGAGAAGGACGAAAGAGCGCGGTATGGTCAATTTCCATTTCAATGTGAGTCGCGTGTTGGGAACAAAGGCGGAAGAAGAACAGTCCTGTTGTTGTTGATCTTCGCGGGAATTGTCGGGCAAGACGACAATTGGATCCGCGAGGCATAATAGAAGAAATTCGGAGATTTTCAGAAAGTCGAGAACGAGCGCGCCCACACACGATTCAGGCTTCTCGCTGTAATAGACTGTGATAATGGAAAAGAGCGTGTGAGGGACAAGTCGTACACACGACGTGCCGATTCGACCTTTTTCTCACAGCTCGTCAAGTCGCATGTCATGTTAGATGTGAGAGGCACGTACCGATTGTACTTATACCAGAGCATCGTCATATATTTCATATTTCCGGGACGGATGAAACTATAATGGGATTCGGTGCAGCTGATTGATTCTTGCAATATGTTACCTAGGAAAAATCAGAATACGGTTTAGGCAAAAGACTCCTCCGTACTGAATGAGGCCAAATGAATCTATAGAGAACATGATGTAGATCTTTGTTGGTGGCGGGGAATCCTCAGTCAACGTCGGTGATCATCTTGAATCCTTGATATTTGTACAGACGAACGAGAGACCCAGGGCTTACAATCAGAAAGAGGTGTGCATGTCGATGTTGGATTCACCAGAACGTCAGTTTCAACTTTGAACTACAGTACTGGTTCCCCTGGCAAAAATCCGAATTCCCTTGGAAATTTGGAGTTCCCGAAGTCTCGTCGAAGTACCGGTGAAGTCAGATTCCGTCAGATGTTTGACAGCAAAAAATTGTCGGCCACGGCAGCTAAATTGCATGAGAGTGCAAGTCTCTGCCAGCGTGGTGTCGACATGGTGGTGGGAAGGAAGTAGGAGTGTCACAGTGGCCGTCACACGGCCCCATTGCTCAGAAGGAAGTTGACGATCTGCTCAAGTGGTGGGACGCGTGCGTATTGCTCATTCACTTTTGATGTCTTTCACCAATTCTCCCTCAGACGTGTCTTCAAGAACAGCGGTCGCGCTGTCGAGGAGTCCTCCGTGACGGCGACCACGTCCTCCGTTCTCACCATACGCGACCGCCGCGCCGCGCGGGAGGCTCCCGCCCGGGGATAGATTACAATTAGCAGCTGTATTTGCACGCCTTTTTTCAATAAATCCTACTCTTTCTGTCTGCATTTGTTTCATATCCATTCAGAACCAAAGTATCCAATGCGCCGAATATACTGTATAAGCCGCCATAGCTTGAATACGTTGGTAATCCATCCAAGTCTATATATTGTCTTACAATATTCGTGCATCTTATAAAGGTCGCAATCTTTGTGCACTTTGACAAAAGGGGCATGCTGCAAACATGGAGTTGTAATGCATTGTAATGTGGGTCACAATTATTGTGAAGATTGTGAGTGTTGCGACTTGGTTGCGACCTTTGTAAAGACGTTACATCCCATTATAGAAATTTCCCGGATTCGCTGATGTGGTCAGTTCGGACCACAGGAGCCGAATGAAGCATTTGCCAAACAGGCGCATACAGGTGACATTTTGTGACACGTAACAGTGTTACTTCCTTCCAACCACCATGTCTGCTGCGATGAAGCGTCGGATTGCGAATCTCGCACGAGAATCTACACGGAACACCCGAAATATGTCCCCAGATGATGGAACCTTGCCCTCGACGCAATTTCGCCGGCCGACAGCTTAAAATTACCAAGTTTGCTCCAGCCTCTGTTCAGCCTTCAGCTTGTCTACCTTCAGCGCTTACTTTCAACGGAAAATCGAAATTCAGTCCAATTCTTTTCGGTTCTGATGATAGAATTAACGCACACTGCTAAGATCCACACCGAAATCATCCGAGGGTCGTCAACCCTGTATCTCACGTCCACCCCACAAATCGCCGATATCAAGATGATCAGACGACCACCGAGACTTTGCCCACCACCAACAAAGATTTTGAAGATGGACATCATGTTCCCCAGACGCTGGCTGGGATTCGTTCCATACCATGCAAAGGTTTTTCTGGTACCCCTGTGCTACCATATATCCTGCGGTCAGCCCGGGCATCGTCTCAGTAATGCACCAAAATGCTACTGAAGGTCAGGCTCTTGAATCTCAGGAATGGTTATTCTGCGACAGCATTTTGCTCCGGTATACTGGTCTGGGGCTCAATTCGTGTGCGCCCTTTTCACATCTACAACACACCATGGATGTGCAGTGAGAAAGTCGGACCGTATTCACTCTTTCTCAGGATCTTTCCACCCAATACAGTCTATTTGTTCTGGGTTCAATTGCCTTCCCTCTATTGACGACAATCACCTTCCCTGCTTCCGTCGATGTTACGAAACCTGCGCACCCGTACCGAATAGACGGTACCGTGCCCCATCCTTCTTTCGTCTTACCTATGCTTATTCTCCCCGACTCTCCTCTCCCTCTGCCTAGCGGAATAGCATTCGACTCCAACTCCAACTCTGGCCCACCTCGACGCCGAAGCGACTTCCAATGCCCCGATGCAGACAAAGATGGTTCACGGCTCACAGGACAAGGGGTGTCGAGCAACAGCTCGAATGGACATGGTGGGGCGACTTCCACGACGACGTTCAGCTGTACGTATAGTCGCGGCGGCGCGGGGCAGTGTGATTATGACGGGGTGTGTCTCAAGCTCCATTTCTTAGCCCAATACAGGGAGCATGACACCGAGTTTTCAGGACGGCATTTTTATCTCTGGATCCTCCGCTTGTCCCGACGGTACTGAAAGAACGAATGATCCCGGAACGTGAGTAGCACCAGTCGATCGCGAGTTATATCTGATTGTTGGTTGAGTTTAGGTCAACGACGCAAGTTATCACCCAAACACAAACGCAGATTGTGACTCAGACGCGGGCTCCACCGCCTGAGGATCCGACCTCGGCTTCGGGAGAGACATCAACGACTTTTCCTCCTCCGTCTCCACCGCAGTCGTCCCCGCCCATCTCCCCCTCTTCGAGTCCTCCGTCTTCATCGACGAGATCAGCTGCAGTATTACCCTCATCTACCGATGCCCCAGTGGAACCGACAAGTGGTAGTCCCACCCTACCATTTCTACCGAGCGAAACGGCCCCACAGAACGAAGGTATGACCAGGTCGAGGTGCGTACGCGTTTCCTCGTCCAATCGCCCCCGAATACCCACTTTGACCAAAGCAACGCCCTCTCCGGTGCTACCATCGCCGGCATCCTCATCAGCGTCTTCCTCTCCCTCCTATTTATCACCCTCCTGCTCCTCTACCTCCGCCGCCGTCGAAGAAACCAACACGCAGCCGACTCCGCACTCGCTCCCAAGTCTTTCTTAGTTCCCGCCCAGGGCGAAGTTGCCATGCCGAACGAGGGGAATGCGATACGCAGACTCTTTAGTACATATAAGAGCAAAGGTAGATCACCCGTGGCGAGCAGCACGTCAGACGGAGGCGACACCGCAACAGCACAATCAACATCGACGCGATCCCATCGGCAGGAAGCTTTGACAGCGCAGCTGCACGCTGTGCAGAAGGAGTTGGAGGCGTTACGTGCAAGGGCTGGGGATGCAGGGGAAGGCGGGTCGAATTTAGCTGCACAGAACGAGGCGCTGAGGGAGAGGATACGCATGCTGGAGCATGAACGGATGGGATTACAAGGGGAGGCGCCGCCAGCGTATGTCGAGTCATAACAACTGGAGGATATATGTGGGGATCGATATCGAGCATGGGTGGGTTGCGGTTGACGCACGGGGCCGGGCTGCCGCCTGCATATCTTGAGAGATCGGACTAATTGTAGAAGAAACTACCGTATATACACCACAAACCATATTTGTATCCAAAAGAATGAAATAAAGAAATCCACCTAATCAGTTAAACGCAAAGGTTCTGTCCGATTTGAATATCTGCGGAACCGCAATCGTTAATCCAAATTTTCTGAACTGGCGATTGAAACATGAACTCACTGCTACAAGCACTATTAATCCACGTATTCTCGGCATGAATCTGTGCATCGCTGATAGACTGCTTGGATTCGATGGCGCCGCACGAGTCGCCCGAAACGACAGTGTATAGTTTGGAACAGGCACCGGAGCCGAGGACGCAGTAGGATGCAAGGTTGAGATCTAAGTACGGGTTGAGTTGGGACAATGAGAAACAGTGTTCTTGAACTTACTGCTGCAGGTTGTGGATACTTCAGGGTTCCACCGCAAGATGTCGGAGAACCCGATATGGAACCTGAAAACGAATGTTAATGCGTGGAGTCCCAAAACAGATTATTGGATTTGGTGGGTACTTGGATTCGATCAAATTACAGTTGTCTCCCGATTGGACGTTATCTGAGAGAGAGAAATCAGTGAACCCTTCAGGAATTCCTAGTAATCACAACGAACAGTATGTAGAGCAACTGAACAGCAGTGTTAGATAGAGTACTGATGGTGAAATTCAACACAATGACTCACTTCGACCAGCTCCCAGGATTCAAATTCGCAGGAGGCCCAGACGGCGGCGGAGTTACATGCGAGTTCTTGATGCATATCGCTTGACCGATTTGAATGTCTGTGCGAATTGCGCAATTCAATGAAAGGATAATTGTTGAGAAGAAGAATTGAAACGTACTGCAGTTCGCATCGATCCACGGATTCAGGGATTTCAATACAGCGTCTGTAAGGCCGGTCTTTGACTCAATAGCACCGCAGGAGTCACCGCTGATGACGGTGTATGTGCTTTCACAGCCGCCGGCGATGCCGACACAGTAACTCTGTGAAATTGTACATGGGTCATTCAGTGTCGGGCGAAGTGAGAGGCTCATACCGCTAAGTTGAGATCTAGAAGCAAAGATAAGATAAGAAGCAATAGTGGGTTAAACAAAGAGGAAGAACTCACTACCGCAGGTAGTCGATACCTCGGGGTTCCATTTCAAGATATCGGAGAAGGCGATACCGAACCTCAAAACGGAGATGTCAGCGCAACAGACACGGCTATAAGTATAAACCTACTTGGATTCGATAAGATTGCAGTTGTCGCCCGATTGAACGTTATCTGCTCAACGAATCAGTCGACGGTTGAGAAGATTACGCATGTGCTCACAGTACGTGGTGCAACTAGTAGCATCGTTGAAAGTTGGCGTTTCGTTGATCTAACTGATAAAGGTATCACGCACTTGGACCAACTTCCAGGGTTCAAATTGGCAGGCGGTCCAGTTGGTACAGTAACATGGGAGTTCTTGATACAGATGTTTTGTCCAATTTGAAGATCTGCATGGAGGAAAAAGAATCAGTACCGCAACTGGCGGAATGATAGATTAGACTGACTACAACTACTGTCGATCCACGGATTGAGAGCACGAAGCTGGGCGTCGCTAACACCGGTTTTCGATTCAATGGTACTGCATAAATCGCCGCTGACGACAGTGTAAATTCCCTCGCAACCACCTCCGATCCCGACGCAGTAGCTCTAGATAAAACATCAGCAATCCACGGAGATGAACAAGACGAAAATTTACCGCAAGAGCCAGATCTGATGAATGGTAAGACGCAGTCAAAGATACGGACTGCGCGAAACTCACTATTACAGCTCGTCGACACCTCAGGATTCCAGGTCAAAAAGTCGGTGAAGGAAATGTTGCTCCTGACACGGGGATAAGAGTTGGAACAAATCCAGGACAGGCACAGAGCAGCGTACTTTGCTTCAATGAGATTGCAATTATCGCCGGATTGCACGGTATCTACCGAAGTTGCGTCAGGAGGTTGAACGAAAAGTTGAACATGCCGCAATGCCGATCAACCAATCACACGGAATGATGTCAACGAAAGTCATGCCGGCAGAATGCTCGTTCGGCACAAGCGCGGCATTGAATGGCCAAGGATCGACGTACAGTACGAAGTGCAGCTGAAAGGAAAAGATAAGGCATTATGAATGACCCTCGAACAAGAAACTCACTTAGACCAACTTCCAGGCTCTAAATCCGAGGGCGGGCCAGATGGTGGCGCTGCTCCAGGTACGGCCCGCACACAATACGCTTCGTCCAACGCGAGATTTCGACAATCCGGCGCAAGTTCCGGGTTGAGCGCAAAGAGTTGAGACTGGGTGAGGGCGAATTTCTGCTCAACTGAGGTGCAGCCGTCGCCGCTCACGATAGTGTACCAGCGGGCGCATCCCTGATGATGGGTCAGCCGGGAGGCGGAAGACAGGAGGAGATGAAGGGAAAATCACCGATGGAGCAGAGCCCGCAGCTGCATTCGTCGGCGTTGGCGGAAGAGCAGCAGTGGCATTCACCACGAGCACACAGATTGCGCTTCCCGCTGTCAACTTAGGACATGGGTTATGCGGGTCGAAGTTCCAGAAGGCAAAGTTGTCTGCAGTGATGTTGTATCTGTAAAAACAGCCAGCTATGAATTAGATCACTTCTACAAAACAACAAAGAGAGGAGATCCGGCTCACAGAGTTTCGATACTATCACAAGTATCCCCCGACGCCACCGTATAATAGTTATCACATCCAGTGGTGATTGACCCGCTTGCGAGGTTAGACGGTGGTGCGAGGTGGCCGGTCGGATACGCATAGGGCGGGTCAGAGGTGGGTGTAGGGAGGGCTATAGTTGCCATCGAGAAAAAGCCGGTGCCAACGGGGATAGTTGTCGAGGGGCCCGAGTTCAGTGGGGGGTAAGCGGCGACTGGGACGAATCAAATTAGTTGAGAAAAGAATGGGATCGAGTTCGTGACCTGGGCTTACCGCAATACCAGTACCTAAAATGCTTCGCTTTTAGCAATTTGGATTGAGTTAAATACGGAACGGACGCACTTGGCCCAGAGATTGGTGCAATCATCGTTAAGCTACAAACATCCAAGAATTCAACGCTCCGAAACGAATATATAACGCAGCGACGCACCTCGGGATTCAGTGTCACAAGATCTGGGAACGTGATTGAATCTGAAAAACGAAGCGCATCAGAATCTATTTATTCGCGAATTTGAGGCAAAGAAGAACACTCACTGTTTAACGCGACTTTGGTGCAAATATCCTGCACAATAATTCAATTACGATTCTTGCAGCTGAAAAGAGAGTTTGAATGTACCCCGGGACTAACGAGATACCAAGCCCCGCAATTAGACGTTGTCCCCGGTGGTGTTTGTCCCGGAGGAGGACTGTGATTCAATCAACTCATATCAATTTAGAAATCGCCTGGAGAGAAACGCTAGTACGCACACGATGGCAGTGGGCGTCGGCACCGGTCCAGGTGCGCCGTTGTCTATCGCGCTAACGTCCGGGAAGCCGCCGTGCGGGCTGCGTGGTGTTTAATCCAAGGTTTCCGGCATAAATTGAGAGAAAGCGAGGAGACAACACATACCTGATACACAAAGTAAATCCCCAGGTTCTCGCAACATGCAGACATCCCGTGTCCAGGATTGAGTTGAAGCTGACAAGTTGCTGAACAGTGATCGTCTGTCCCTGCAAGATCTTGTTTGCTGCAGAAACAATGTCTTCGCAGGTTTGGTTTGTCGTGGGGGTGTATGTCGTGCAAGACTACGGAGATCATACGCGTCAGAGGGTTGAGATTAATGCCTCAAGGTTTTGATTTTATTTCTCGCACCTGGGGCAAACAAAGACTCGTTCCTGCACCAATCCCACTCGCAGATGTACAATTTGTGCCTTGGAGGGCGGGATTGTTCGAGAGGATCTAATAGCATTTCGTTCAACCCATCCGTCCAAACAGATAAGAAATCTCAAACGCACATCATAATACCCAATCCCAAATTGTTTCGCTACATCCACACACCCGCCGTTTCCAGTCCAGGTAACATTTCTCCCAGTCAACGCGCACAACGCGGAAGTCGTATCGTTGGATCCTATGGGAGTTGTGCTGGGGCCCGGGGTGAAGGGTTGTGTGGCGGAGGCAGAGGGCGGAGGGACGAGGTAGGAGTTGAATTGGCTTTGTACGGTAATAGCCATCAGGTCAGATCAAATGAACGACAGAAGTAGGAGGAAGAGGGAAACGCACCTCCCACAAGTCGCAACCGCGCTCTTCAACACGTCGAACCAATCGCTGTAATCCGTACTCGCATAAAGCGGATTTGACAGCGTCGCGTTGAGCGTCCCAAGCATACACGGCGTGCATAGTTCGTTTTTGGGGTAGCTTAGGATGCCTTGGGCGGGGGAGGGCGGGGCGCCGAAGGAGGAGAGGATGGTGGTGCAGAAGGTGGGTGGGGTGGTGGTGGTGTCTTGTCGGCATTGCACGGCGTACGGGAGGGCGATTGTGTCGAGAGCGAGAGTTGCTGGCGGGAAGAAGGGTTAGTTTAATGAGTGAGGAAAAAATGGAGAGTAAGCTTACGTGCGTAACTAACATCGTTCGGACCGGGGAGCATGTAATTCCCGCATGCTGAGACGACAGCAGCGCGGTAAGATGCGAGGGCCTTGGTGCAGGTTGGGGTGCAGATGATGGCTAGGTCGGAGGTGTCGAAGAATGGGTCGCCGCTGTAATTCATTGATTAATCGATGAGTAAAAAGAAAAGTTGGAGGTTAAGATAATGACGCACCCGAGCAACTGAATCGTATCATTACATGCAACGTTTGCAGTCAGTGCTGTGGCGCACGCAGCTGGTGGGGCGGGCGACGGGAGTAAATCGGTGGTGTAGATTTGGAAGGAGACATCGGCATCTGGGGTTATTGAGTTGATTGAGACATCGTTGGAAGCGACGGAGGAAGGTGCAGAGGATGAGGCGGATGCCGAATTTCCCGGGCTGGCAGATTGAGATGAAGCGAGTGCTGAGCTGGGCAGAGCTGAGTCTGACGCGGAGGGGGAAGCCGAGCGTGATACGGAAGCGCCAGTGGCAACTGCTAAGTCAGCTAGATGCTGCAGGCGCTGGTCTTGGTTTGCTTTGGCGTGTGCGACCTGGGGTATTTTGTTCGAAGTTCATTCATCCAACTCGAAGAGAGAGGGTTACTCACATTTACACCGTGGATTTTGACATGGAGAGGGTCGTCTGCATTGACTACCACCGCGAGTAGCAGAGCAAACGAAAGGATAGGTCGACGCATACTCAGCGACCCACGAACTAGATGAAATGAGTGCGCGTTTTTCTGAAGCTCAATAGTCAAAAGAGGGAAAGGTGTTGAGAGTAATCCAGTTCTCCGCCACTCTACCCGCTTCTGGACCGGTCCCGTCGTGTGAGACCCTCCATTCAATGTGCGGCAACCAAATCATTCAATCCAGGGGTACAACCATACGACTGAAAAAGCTATTGTTAGCTTGCCAAGAAACGGAAGCAGTCCCTCCCGTCCAAAGAGCCGATTTTACGAGAAAAAAGGTATTCATTCGGAAGATATGTCGCGAGGAATTTTCGATTCGTGGTGAGATAAATCTGTCGGGAACAGATTTGGACGTTTCAGCGACGGATTGACGCCCAAGAATGATTGATATGCAAGAGGCAGCGTAAACGGCAAGTATGGAGGATGTAAATGAGACCCCGTACACTCGACCCGCTTTGCGGGGAGCGACGGGGACAACTGCAGTCTGCAGATCATGCGAAGTGGTTGCGGACAAGGTGTACTGTTTACGTGATTCTGAAGCTGTTGCCCAACACATCGAAACACCAGAAAAGTCGGTTGAAATTGGCCCAAAACCTGTATTGCATAGCAAGGAAATCTGAACCTACTGTACATGATTTGGGACGACTTTAGCCGCTTAACATTGATTTATCCCGCGCAAAAAGTGTTTTTAGACAAAATCCGGCTATTTTTAATTTCACCTTGGCGCGCGAGTCATGAGTAATGATGCATCACGAAACGCGTCACGTCACAGTGTGACTGTACGCGTCTTGTCTCCCACCACCACGACACTTCGCGGCGGAACGAGTCGCAAGCCCTCGAATGCCCAGATTCGCGCCTGGAGCACCTAACTGCATTGTCTTACTGTCGGCCTTCTTGCCAACCGAGTTCTCCGCATGTTGCCCGTCGAAATATGTACGGGTTTCGTGGAAACTTGAAGTTTCTAATTAGGCGAGACGGCGCTCAAGACGCGCCCAAAGCCCCTGGATGACTACCTATGTGTCTGAGCAGGTCTGAGCACTCTACCTGTAACCCGAAATGATCCAGCAGTACTTCGTATTCCGAATTGCTCAATTCCTACGGGTAATCTCTATCTGTCACACATAAACTAATTCAACGGCGCGGTTCATCTCATGACTCCAACAATTGCAAACTCTCCTTGCCTCTCGGGACGTGCGTACAAGTGGGTATTGTTTCTTCATCCCCTTCACAACGTAACTGCCGCAAAAAAACATAAGCTATTTATAGCCTTTGACGCCCCGCGAGCTGTCCGGGGTCCTCCGCCTCCTCCATCACACCCATCTTTCCGCTTCTTCCGTTGTTTCTCGCACACTGCCAGCATTCATTGAATGGCCTTGTGCGCATTCATTTCTTTATCCCTGGATGGGGCTGGAACGTCCGGCAACTCAAGGCGAGTTGTATTATTCCTCTACCTTTCCGTTTCTACCTCTGCTCCTTCCTTCATCTCGACTCTCGTTCTACCCAAACCTCGCTCTTCGTCAATCCTTCTTCAAGTTCAACTCTCCCTGATTGACCTCACCTTCGTTTCCCCGCTCGGGCTTCTATCTCTAGCCCAGTGAGACGACGACGTGGAGCGCAGCAAGATGAAGCTCTCGCTTCTCCTCCTCTCACTCATATTCCAAACCGCGACACTCACCGCCGCCCAATCCCCTCCCACCAACTCATCCAACCTCCCTCTCGGCTCCTGTGCACCCGATATCCCTTGTTCGAATGTGTGTCTTCCTTGCCGTTTCAATCCACTCGCAACTAAGACTCTGGCTGATGATGGATTTTCATAGGGTGCCTGCTGCAACGGGAAATCTGGGTTCTGCGGCTTCGGCTCAAAATTCTGTGGCTCCGACGTCTGCACCAGCAACTGCAATGCCAAGGCCGAATGTGGACCCGACGCACCCGCAGGCAAGGAAGAGTGTCCATTGAATGTTTGCTGCAGTCAGGTATTCTTCCTTTCCCTCATCATCTTCCCTTCCATTCAACCCATGCGGAATTCTTGTAGTTCGGATTCTGCGGAACGACAGACGATTTCTGCGGCGATGGCTGCCAGAACAACTGTGGTCAACCCTCGATCCCTTCGTGCGGCGCCGACCAGCAATCAGCTTTGAGACGACGAATCGGGTATTATGAGGCGTGGAGTTATCATCGGTGCGTCTCTTCCTCGACGTCTTTAGTCTACTCATCAAACCAATGGAATCTGCTAACACAGCTCCTGCCTGGCATTCGACACCTCCGCTATCTCCGCTGAGACACTCACCCACCTCAATTTCGCGTTTGCGTTGATCTCAAGGTGCGTTCATTGTCCACTGCTCTCCCATTTCACCGCCGCTAACGAAAACATAACACAGCTCCTTCCAAGTAATCGAAATGACCTCCGGAGATTCTGATCTTTGGAAGAAAGTCACAGGTCTGAAGAAGCGCAATCCAACGCTGAAGGTGTTCCTCTCCATCGGAGGGTGGACCTTTAACGTACGTTCCTCGGCCTTGCATATCATTTCTCTTCTGACCTCAACTCGTCCCGTTCAAAGGACCCACCCACACAAAAGATCTTCTCCAATCTCGTCGGATCGGATGGCAACACCAAGACGTTTATAAGCTCCCTGCTGAAGGTTTTCGAGACGTATGGGTTCGATGTGCGTCTTGTCTACTTCTGGCTATCTCTCTATTCTGTTCCATTTATCTTTCCTGCTAGGGTTTGGACGTAGACTGGGAATACCCCGCCGCTGACGATCGAGGTGGTGTCGTCGCCGATACTAAGAATTATGTCTCGTTTATGGAGGCCGTTAAGGTACGTCTATCGGATAACATTATCATCCATCGAGTTTATTGCCTTGCAGAAAGCCTTTTCGGGTCCTGGATACGGATTGACTTTGTGCGTCTTCTGTCTTCACTCACCGAGACGAACGCGCACGAACAACAAATTATAGCACCGCCCCCTCCTCCTACTGGTACCTCCAACACTTTGACCTCCCCGGGATGATGAAGTGGGCCGATTGGGTAAACGTTATGTTAGTCTTCCCCTTGTATTTCTCGTCTCTCTTCGATATGAATTGAATTTCCGCCGTAGGACCTACGATTTACACGGCACCTGGGATCGGCCCGACATTTGGATCGGCCCTATCGTCGCAGCTCATACAAATCTTACCGAGATCAACGAGGCGTTCAAGTTGTATTGGCGCGTCGGTGTCAAGCCGGAGCAGATGGTACGCCTACTCATCACTGATTCGTGCCGCATATTCAGAGAAATCACCAACAGGTAATGGGTTTCGGCTTCTACGGCCGCTCCTTCACACTTGCGTCTCCGGACTGTTCCGAGCCCGGGTGTATCTGGGTATGTTTGATGTGCACATCCTCGGCCGATATTAATCACTTGGGCGTTTCCCAGGCGAGTGGCGCCGACGCCGGGCCTTGCAGCGATCAATCCGGCATCTTGATGTGGAACGAGATTCAGTTGATCCTCGATAAGAAAGACTCAAGCGGAAACTTGCCGTCGCCTGTGTTAGATGAGGACGCGGCGGTGAAATACGTCGTCTATGATAAGTGGGTTCTCTCTTTCTCTTCTGCCTTGGTTTACTTGTTGATATGTTCATTTTCAGCAACCAATGGGTCAGCTACGACGATGCCGACACTTTCGCGATGAAGATGAACTATGCGAACGACCATTGCATCGGCGGGTCGATGATTTGGGCTGTGGATCAAGATGATCAGAAGTTCACGTATGTTCAAGTCGATTTTCTCGCTTTCCGCGATGTGAACCTTGGAAACTTGATAGTGCAATCCAGGGGCTATACCCAGGCATCGCGTCAGCTGGTAAAGGCGGCGAAACCGAGAAGAACGACAAATGTATCATCACCGATTGTAACGTCAAGTCGTGTGGTAGTGAGTTCAAGTAAGTCTTGTGCAGTGAGTACGACAAGTTGCTGACTCCGCACGTCTTCAGCAAAATGGGAACCACCCAAGAAGACCCTTTGTCTCCTGGTAAACACTGCGATCGTTTGATCTGTTGTCCGAAAGGTACGCCGATAATACTCTCTCTGTTGGCTGCGAGTTTCCCGAAATATTTATGCCGAACTGCCAGAAAACACGCCTGCATCTTGTAATTGTGAGTTGTAGCGTTAACTTTTTCATCACCCCAATTGACGTTTCCCGTAGGGAGAGGCGGCGACTCGACCCCCTGTAATCCGACATGCAACGCCGGAGAACAGACACTCACGACTCAAACATGTGAAGGTGGCGGAAGCCAAGCGTTCTGCTGCTCTTACGATCTCCAACTTTTCAATTACTGTACAGCTTTTGGTGCATTCTCCTTCGCGCGCCTCTATGCCTTTCGAATCATTCTCACTCTGATGCGCAGGATGTGGAGACCAATGCCAAACCGACCCGGCGCAGACCCAGTTCACCACGGTCAAGAAGGGCGAAATCGACATGAACAGCGCAGATTTCTGTCAAGATGTTCATAAAAACTGTCCGCCTACCTGTAAAGGGAAAGAGACGAAACCTTTCTGTTGCGTCAGCGGTGTACCATTCAGCAATTGTAAATGGCACGGCTCGCCACCACTTTGTTCGTATCATCCGATTTCATTTGGTTCTCCCTACCAATCGACTGTTGAATATATAGGCCATGATAACGCTTGTCCACTTGGTCAACTTCTCCTCACAATCGATATTCAGGGTGATGCCGACAAGCCGTGTTCTGGATCTGGTACACGATCTTACTGTTGTGATTACAACGGTATGTGAACGCAAATCACGCCTTGATTTTACCTCCTCATTCATCTTCTCCACCACAAGGCCACGATACCGAGCCTGTACCCTTCCACGACATCTTCCCGGACGACGTTCCCGAGGGTAACGTTAGCTTCCAAGAGGAGTTTGACCCCGATCTAGGCACAAAAGAGGGTTCGAACGGGGCAGGGACGAGCAGTAGCATGCCCGACGATGAAATTGAAAACGACACCGCCTTTGGGGAAGTTTTCATTGACTCACCTAACGCGAATGCCGTCTCTTCACTCGAGCTTCATACGGATTGGGTCATCACTTCTTGCCATCCCACCAGTGATCAACCGCAATCAGTGGGTCTTCCATCATCTCCAATTTTCTCCTCTTTTATATGTTCTGATTGTGTTGATATCAGGTACCGATGTATTGCTCGAAAGATCTTGCTGACTCTGAATGTTCTCATGTGATGATTGGCGGCGCTGCACACACTATTGTCAAGATGCCGTCTAATTGTGGACGCGGTCCTTTCGCCCGGGTTGCTAGCCTTACCGTTCACCCTGATCAGAATATTCTCTCGAAGTATCATCAATCGCAGAAACCTGCGAGCGAGCCAGTTTATTTGCTGAATTTCGACTACAGTACGCTCTGTTCAATGTGTTGATACACTTCTGGCTTTGAACCGTTTTCAACAGACTTTGCGGCTATTCCTGCAGCGAATGGTCCGATCTATATGCGTGCAGGTACGTTTGATTTGCTCCGCACGTCATGAAAACTAACTCGAAGACCAGATGTCACCGACATGCCTGACTATTGGGACACCGTTGTTGAATCTCCTCCAGAACGGAAGCGATGGTAAGAAATACGCATCATCGACATTATGATCCATCGTTGAGTATGACTCTGTAGGTTGAAAGAACGGGGCCTTGACCCGGACCGGCTCGACCGTAGATGGTGGGGAAGCTTTAAGAATTGGTTGAACAAGATGAACACGGTTGAGAAAGACACCTCGGTGTCGCGAAACTTCCACTGGTCTGACACTGTGAGTTCCTTCTGATCAATTCGTTGAAGAGACCTTACTGGGGATGTACTACAGTGGACGATTTTCCATAAAGAGGTCTCCTGCCCCGGTGCGTTGTCTATATCACAACATAGCATTCTATATTCACAGTTCCCTGATAGGTCCGCCGCAATTCCAGGCTTCGATTGATGTCTCGTTAAGCGGTCAAGCGAGTGAGTGACTTGTTAACATTCTGCAACTTCTTACTCAACCGAATGTATTATTCGTGAAGGCCTGAATAGTCGCTACGGTTTCTATCTGCAGGCAACGGTTGTGCCACCAGCGGTCCAAGCGGCGTATCTGTACTTTTGTAAGTTGTATCGTCGTGTTGTTTGTTTTGCTTGCTCACGAACTGATGTTAGCCGCCGATGCCCACGCACATGGCCAATTCACGATGAAGGGAGAAGCGTCAGTTCAATATGACTCTGCCAACATTCAATTCGCCTCCTTCGGCTTCCCCGGGCTCTATTAGTTAGTTTGAATTAGTTGACGCTAAGCGCGATCTCTGATGTTCGAAATAGCCCTGGACTTTTGACCGTCGGTCCTAGTCTGGTTTTATCGGGATATGGCGAGTGTTGATTCATGTGGTCATATTCCTTAACTCATCGACCATTGCAGTCACCGGTCAGCTATCGGTCTCCGGGTAAAGACAACCTCATTGCTTTCGAATGTGAATCGAATCTGGCTAACATCTTTATTAGCCAATTCATAACGAGCGTCGGGTATACTTTCCCGACCGTCAGTTTCAGCTTCGGAAAGACAGACCCCGACGATGTGTCTCCCTCCGTCAGCCCGGGAGACTTCCAGAGTGGTGTTGACCTCAGGGCGGGGTACAATGTTGAGCTACAGGGTGAGTACATGTTTCACGGACGTAGGGATATATGTACTGACGGTGCGCCGTAGGAGACCTCAGTCTTCATGTTGTCCCATCTATTCAGATGGGCATCAGCGGTACGCTCCACTTTTCGATTCTATCCACCCATCCGTGTACTACTAAACGTTGTCCGATTCAGTCCTGGGAGGAGCGGTTATTGATGCCCAAGTTCGTTTGATCAGCCCGTTTTGACAGTTTATCTGAGTCTCATACAGGCATTCGTCGATGTCGACCTCTACGGTGGAGTCAGAATCAATGGCTCGGTATCGCAGAGTAGTGTATGTGTCATTGAATGGATTTATGCTCGTTTCTGATCTTCAGTGTAGGCACCCGAATTCTGTGTCGCTGCTTGTGAGTCCTCTGCTTCATTTGATGTGCTCACAAACTAACTTATACGTTCTTATCAAGATTATGGAGTGTCAATGTAAGTTGCTTCGCTCTTCGTTGCACCTCACCTCATTCTCGGCAGGGATGCCGGTTTGACCGGAGAAGTTTTGTATTGGAAGACGGGACCGCTGGCAATCAATTTCTATAAGCATGAAGACGAGATTTATGGCAAGGTGCGAAGGGTGAAATCAAGCTTTTAGCTCCACTTACACTTCTTACACAGTGCTTTGCTTCGGTGAACGAACCAACCGTTCTCGACGGTCGTAGCATCGAGCGGGAGGAGATAAGTTTCATCGGCGGCACCATTCCGGAAATTCAGCCCTCAACGTTTGGGGCCTACATTGAACAAGGAAACACCACACACAAGAAGAGAATTTTACCGCGCTCGTCTCCCAATCTCTCTAGTCTGACTAAACGAGGCGTCCCATCGTTGCCAGGATTGTTGAACTGCCCAGAGGTAAACGATCAAACCGGCAACGACGGCACGGACAACGACCCTTATTCTGATGGTAAATTTTCTATTCAGTCTCATCTCCAGAATGTCACTCATATAGTCTCGTAGTGAATCAAAACACACTGGAAGATTCCTTCGAACGTCGTGCAATCAACGTCGACGAACCACTGTTCAACGACTTGAATGACGATGACGAACCTTTGTTCAATCACACCCTCTGTGAGTGCTGGCCTGCTTCCACAGATATCTCTTGCTGACTGCATCTGAAGCGCTTGGCCAAATCCTGGTATATCTCGACAGTTTATCGCGAATTCAGGCTCATTTCGCCCCTACAGGTCAAAGTGTCCGAATGTCCGAAAGTCTCGTAATTATTTCGGCCGAAGTTTTGACAAGCACGAACTGACAGTTTTTCAACAGTTTCAGTGCCCTTCCGTACAACAATTTGGGAACCACATACGTGAGTTATCTAATTTTACAGAGCTCCATTTGCCAAATATTGGCCACAGTACGACCTGCAGAATCCTACCGACACCAAATTCGATCCAACCTTTTCTCCTCATGCTGCTGCTGCCCCAGGCGCTAAGGCGACGACGTACGGTCGGGAGCATATCTATGAGATTCAGCTCAGTATGTTCTCTTTCTTACCTTAAACTCAAGATGCTAAGATCATCTAAGTCTCGGACTTCATCACGAATTTGGCGAAACAAACTGCGTTGTGGCAGTCAGTGAACAATAACTTCTGTGATTGGGTGCAAAAAGAGATCGTCAGCCAAGGAGTACGTTTTGTTCTTCATCCTGCCTCCATTCCCGTTGAACTCGGCTCAGGTGATCCCGAACTTGCTTCACTGCTTCCCCTTCAATTCGCGGATACAGGGCACGAATCCATTCATGCCATGGCTCGAGGGTGTAGCGAATGGCATCAAGGTACGTCCTCAACCCCTCATATGCTATTCGATGTCTTGAGTTTTTGCCTCGCAGGCGAATACCATCCACGGAAATTCCCTCGCAAATTCCAACACTTGGAAGAAATATTCGTTCTCCAAGAAACTCTCTGTCATGCGTTCGGTGAGTTGAATGTTTTGCCTTGTACTAGTACTTGATTATCGAACCGGATTATCAGACTGCGGGTCTTGCCTCGTATATGAACGACGCTAACGTCAGGGAGTCGTTCATATCTCAGTCGGCTTGTATGAAAGATGTGTGGTACGTCTATCACTCCACTCGTTGCGTGTTCTTCGCGATATTGAACCTTGAAACGAAGGAATACGTGGTATGGGACATATTCCGCAACCGTTTGTCTTCCGAACAATTGGCTTTACTTGAGGTGCTAAACAAATTACAGAACAACGTCCAAGTCACCGGAGGGATGCAAGGACTCTACACCAACTTTGTTCGCGGTGTCATGAGTCAATTCTCCAGCCGTCTCGAATCGGGCATGGATAACATGATCTCATTCTGGGACGATGCCATCTCGAAGCTTGACTCGACTAAGCCTGCGCCGAAGGTCCGCAGCTTCACTTTACATCTGCCATACATTGTATCTGATTCTGATGCTGCTGGTAGGTTGCTTTGAACTTCGGAATCGCCGTGCCGAGTACGACCGCAACTGAAGATGCTACGAAAATCGATCCGTCGTCTTTGAAGAATTATATCGTCAATAATGGGATAACTTGGTGGAACAGGTTGTAGTGTGAATTTATTTGGTTATTTGTGTTTTTAGTATCGTTAATCATTGGCTTTTTGGGTTCTGTGCAATTTGTTTTCGACTGACCCACGCCTATGAGTAAAAGAAATCGCGAAGGTGAGCTGCACAGGTAATCTTTCCTGTCATCCGCATGTCCCGAAACCATTTCTCTCCTCCTGCAATCAGTAATGAGGCTTCTCTATCTTCCCATCCAAAAGCTCTTTCACAAAATCCCTGAACGAGATAGGTTTGAAGTCTGGATATAGCTCCCCCGCGTCCAAATACCCCAGATATTTCGCGTATTCGGGAGTGTTATCCCCGCGCACGTACTTGCTATAGTTGTATTCCGCGCTAATGAACATCATATGCGCTCGCCAGTTAGTGGGATCGGTCTCGATCGTTGCGGATGCGGTGTCACGCATGGCGAGGATATCGGAGGCGGATATTTGAGAGATTCTGCGATATTGAGATGCTTGAGTCGAAGGAAGGAGTACGCACAGCTTTCCTCTCTACAATCTTCTTCTCCCCCCGACATCTCCTCCATAATTTCAAAAATCTGGTTCTCGCTCAGCGCGTCACTGTAAGTACAAACAAATCGGTTCAACGTCCGCTCGTCTTTAATGATCAGCGCGACGTAGTTTCCAATATCGCGCAGATCGGTGAGCATGTTGAGTGTGTCGCCTCCGTGGTGGATCTCGGCTGTTGGCCTGAGCGAGGATAACGCGTAGTCGACTTTGCCTGAAGGGAGGGAGGGGAAAGAGATTTGGTGCCAGTAACCGACGTCGATGATCGTGTATGGTAGGTGCGCTTTCCAAATTTCTTGGTAGACTTGTTCTTTCTAATGATGATATTGTTTCGACTCAGTCGGGGATCGAAATGACAAGCTCACCGAGTCCCTCAATTTCATAATCCCACCCGGAGGAGCGACGGTGATCCATGCGCAGGGAACAAAACGCTTGACGCCTGCCTGCTTCGCGGCAACCACCAGGCGGAGCTGGGCGAGCTGACCCAACGCGTCGATGGCACTGATGAACACGTCTATCCCGGTGAGAGCGTCGACCAGCTCCTCCACGGGGGCGTTGACGATATCGACGATGAGGATCTTCACTCCGAATTCTTCCTTGAGTTTTTGGACGTCTGGTTTATCGGCGGAGGATGGTCGGATGAGGGCTACGACTCCCTGCATACTCACGCATTCAAGAGTCAAGGCATCGAAATGAGGGAAATGACATACAAAGGATTCTTGATTTCTCAACAAACCCCGGAGGATGGAGTTGCCTGTGTGACCCGTCGCACCGAGAAGGAGAACCGTTTGCTTTGACATCGGTGATTGAGCAGATGAGTTGAGAAGGAAAGAGGCAGAAGAGACGGTATATATGAAACTCGTCGCTTCTTTGATTGCTTAGAGATGTGGGGAAACTGCTGAATCAGATCTTCAAGTGCGTGTGCTTTCGGGTGGGAACTGTGTGGGCCGTGGCATCAGTATCGATGATGTTTTCGGGCCGTTGAGAAGCACGAACTCGACGGTTTTCAGCAGTGGCTTGAATTCGCTCATTTTCCCGTCCTTTTTTGATTCTGGTTGCTAGCACCCGACTTGCGTCCTCGGTTCGGCTGGCGCCTGCTCCAATAGTACCTTCAACCTCGTCGGGAGTGAAATCAACTATCCAGGCGGCCCATCTGGTCCTCTGGAGGATGGATGCGGTGGCAAGAGGGCGTGGGAATGTAACATGATTGTCACATCACATCGCGACGTGACTTACCGTGACATTTTCTCTTTGTCTTGCCCCATCCAACCCCCATCTTCAACTTGTCGTCGAACTCAGCACGACTATTCCCTTCGATCAACATCAATATCGGTGTCTCATAGATTTTGCATACCACTCGCTGCGACGGTCTTCAAGTATGTCGCAACTGGCCGATTTTTTCGCGTCTTTCCTTCGTGACTGTCCGCCTTCTGCGCCGGCGCCTTATGTCTGCGTCGGCTGTATGAGAACCGAACTAGAACCCGGTGTAAAGCTTCGCCAGTGTGCAAAAGTACGACTTGATCTCTACTGCGTGTGGGAAAACTTATCATCCATGTCCGCTTTCTTTACTAGTGCGGCCGCGCTCGGTATTGCTCGAAAGAGGTTCGTACTCGATTTTTTTTCTTACCTCCGAGCTCAGCCATTTGCTCCCAGTGTCAGACTAAGGACTGGTATATGCTGCTTGAGCTTTTCTCTTATTCTCACCGATGTCATATATTCATTTCCAGGCCCGAACATAAACTCGACTGCACCTGGGCCGGCGATGGTGTCCCAAAAAGACTTATTCAGAACCTCACTTCAAGCCCTTTGTTCAAAATTTTTATACAGGCATGCTTGACCTTGGAGTTCAACCTGCTCAATGACGAAAATACTATCGGCGTCGACACCCCCGTATCCGCGATAGTCGACCTCGCAGTGGAGCCCGCTGAAATCGGCGACCTCGAGCGCATCTGGCATGATCATAATGTTGGGCACATGCGTAAGATTAAAGGGATGTTGCAAATTACGCGATTTGCGCCTGCGCAAGGTATGACGGCTCCTGCGCTCGCTTTGTGGAAGACAGAGAGATTGCGGGCGAATTTGTTGGGCTATAGCGGAGACCCCCTGGTGGTTCTACATGTCATCTACACCGCCACTAATCAGATGACGACTACCACCATGGTGGTTCCACCGCCGACTCGAGAAATGGTGAAATCGTGCATCGATTCTGGGAATATTAGTATAGTACCGGAGGTCGTTTTCTCCACGCTGGAGCCTACTATCGATGGTTTCATTGAGTGCGTCGGTCTCTTCCCTGTGGGCAGCCTCGCTAATTGATTCCACAGGTGCTTGAACCTCAACATTCGCGACGACACTGAAAACAAGCTTCGCCTCCGTACTCGGGTGCGCTCTCAAGACATTCAAGTCATTTGGGACACAGCTTCAAGGGTAGAGACCAATGCTGCTGTTGCGTTCAGCTGTAAATTGGCACGCGAAGCCATATATCAACGGCCTAGTTAGCTCATTGAATTCAATTATTTTGCGGCTTGCTTTCCGACTCGTTGATCTTTTCTTTCGCAGTCTTTCGCTTTCTACATCCCATCCCCAGATAACCCACCTAGCATTCGGAAAACTACATCACGACCTCGTGATTCTCTCATCATTCGACCGCTCAATACCTCCCTCGACACCTCCATCCACACCACCGTTTTCCACTAACTAACTCAGCCTCTCCAAGTCACTGTTCCGAATAGTACGGCCTGCGGCAGAATCAAACGCCGCACGTGCCAAGGGCAACTGCCGATGTTCTAGGGACGGCTGTGGCCCGGCATCAGCACGAATCTTCTTGAATCACCGGGCCGAATACGGCTGACAATTTCGGCGAAGGCCTCAGGCTATCTGCGGATCGGCACAATATTATCGGGCCACGGGGTTAGCTTTTATCCAGTGCCGTGATCACCTTACGCGCCAGCGGAAACAGACCGGGAAACGGGGAACCTCTTTCCGCCCCACCATGAGCACCGCGAGCTCATCCGCGTCCACTCCTCCCTCCCAATCAACTCGACAGCAGCCCGGCTTCGACGACGCAGACCGCGATGCCCCCTCACAAATCAATCATCATGAATGTGCTGCTGAATTTACCCGCGAGCTGATCTTCGTCCCGGTTCCAAGACACCTGCAGTACCACCGCGACAAGGTTTTCAATTTTGGGTGGGTGTTGAACATCTCGTTGGGATTCGCGAGTACAGTTAGTACGTACTATGTTAATACTCAAGACTGACTTACCCGAACCCTGACGAACCGATCAAGCTGTAGCGAATCTGTACTACTCGCAGCCCTTGCTCAGTGCGTCAAATATTTTCTTCTTCATCCTCGTCGAGCTCAAACGCTAAGGATTTTCAGTCAACTTAGCCGCTGCGTTTGACGTTTCGTATTCAAAAGTATCTGAGTGAGTTAAATTCTCCGCCATGCAGGCTGATTATTCACATTCACCGCAGAATCCCGACCCTGATACAAGCAGGATATGCCACCGGCGTCGTCCTCATCTCCCCTCTTGGAGATTTAGTTCGGCGTCGACAATTGATCCTTCTTTGTTTGATTCTGTCCACCGCGCTAACTGTGGTATGCATTATTTTTTTCCCAGCGTCATTCAAATTGTTACCTAATTGCTATAGGGTCTAGCGGTGACAAACAGCTTCCTCGCCTTTGAAATCCTCTCGTTCCTGGTCGGCGTAACCTCAATAATCACCTCAATAATGCAACCCCTCGCCGCCGACTTCGCCCCACCCTCCCGTCGCGCCACAGCCATCTCAACTGTCATCTCGGGCCTCCTCCTTGGCGTCCTCCTTGCACGCGTCATCTCCGGCGTCCTCGCACAATTCTCTCCCGCAGGCTGGCGCGCACCCTACTACTTCGGTATCGGTGTTCAAGTATTCGCCCTTTTCCTACTGTATTTTATCCTCCCCTATGGCGGTCCAAATGCACTTTAATTAATTCCCGCAACATATGTCATTTTTCGGCCGATCCGCAACGTAAACAGCGATTCTGACCGAAATGCCGCAACATTGACGAGAGATAATCACCTCGTTTATCTTGCGGCATTTCGGTCGAAATCCCGCAACACAAACTTGCGGACTCGAAAATCCCGCAAGATATAAAGTTCAAAAGAAACAATTGCCGCAACTTTTTTCCGGTCCGTTCTCAACTTCCCGCAAGTTTTCAAAACCAAAGAGTAGGTGCGATCCTATCGCCTCTGTGCCGTAGTTTGATGGTATCATATAGGTAAGGGTATTCTTAATTCATCTGTCCTCTTCCGTATTCCAAGCTTTCAGCTTTGGACACCCAAGAGAATATTAGTTATCTAACTGCGCAGGCTGATTGATCGCTCTCTGTTTACTCTACTCCCATGGTCCAATCCCTTTCAGTTGGTTCTATTGAAGTACATGCAGGGAGTGCACACTGCCTACTGCTCGATTCAAACAATAGCATATGGCAGATTTACCTGCCTCTCTGAAAGGCAGTTCCGAAATGTTGGCTGTTCAAACCAACGAGGACTCACTGCTACATGGTCAAAGCTCATCGCCTATCGCAGAAACTGACTGGGTACAAGACTGGACTCCTACTCGCTCAGGCAACACTCTCAAGCTTACCCTACGGTGATTGCAATGCCCCAGATATTTTTTCTCGCCAAGCATAGAACCTGCCGGCCAATGAAATCGAGTTTACCTGGAACATCAAGCATCTGTTCAACGAGGTCTGCCTGTAATTGGCTGGAGTAGCTGGCTGAAGGAGCTTAAATTATATGGAAGAGAATTATGCCGTATTCTGAGTTGCCCTGGGTCATAGCAGCCAGAAATGAATTGTCGAAGATTGAATTGGCTTACACTGATTCGATCATAGACGATTCCCACGGTTCAAGTCGTTCGTGCCGACCACACCGGTGAAGCCAGATGGATGCAACTTGGCGAGGGAGAAGTGAAGGTATTCAGATAACATTGATGAGATTGAACAAAGTGGTTGCTATTAGTTCTGATCACCAGCAAGTGAGCCAAGCTGTTCAAGGTTACCAAGGTGAAAGGTTGGCTTATCTGGAGAGGATTCTTGAAGGTCTCAAGGGATTGAATTTACTTGGTAAGACTCAGGAGCCGAGTGGGACTATAGGGTTCTAGCTCTTGAATAGGTCAAGTAAGGGGTTTTCGAAACCACATTGTACAAATCCGAGTTCGGAATCAGGGTGATACTTATGATATGAGCAGATGGTGAGCTTTCGAATAGTAAGCCTCTCAGCGGACAACGTGGGGGGATCCCGGGGTGCATAAGGGCGGATATCGCTCAACAGAGCTGATGTTCAATTACCTTGCATACAGGTTTGAATCGGGGGCTTTGGAAAGTCTGTTGGATGAATCGATTCTTGAAGCCCAAGGTGAGTTGTGAGCCGCTCCAGGCAAGAGAGAGAGAGAATCAGTTGCCCTGACTCCCGGTCTGTGTCTAGGTTTGGGGTGTGGGAGTCGAACCTTCAATGCCTGACAGTGCTGACTTGAATTCCCAACCTGACTGAATCAGAGCGAACCCAGTCCAACGGCCTGCTTTCCAACTTGAAATTCGAATTGGAACAAAATCCGTTGAATGAAATGGACTCGAAGGTCGGATTGGAGCAGGTGAGATGGGTGTGTTGCTGTGATGCTTAGGCGAAGAGGATTGAACCAAGCTATAGGTGAATTCAACCCACAGAATGCAACAAAGAGTTGAGCAATTGACCATAAAGGCACGAGGTTATCTTGCAAGGCAGCCCTTCTATGAGTATCTGAGCAGTGCCGTACATAGTTGGGACATAGTCTATATGATCTGTGGTATGTCTAAAGCCTACACACTTTGGTCTTGAAAACTTGCGGGAAGCTGAAAATGGAACGGGAAAAAGTTGCGGGAATTTTGTTTTTGAAGTTTGTATCTTGCGGGATTTTCAACTTCGCAAGTTTGTGTTGCGGGATTTTGACCGAAATGCCGCAAGATAAAGAAGGTGATTATCTCTCGTGAATGTTGCGGCATTTCGGTCAAAACAGCTGTTTACGTTGCGGATCGGCCGAAAATTGATGTATGTTGCGGCATTTAATTAATGTGCATCCGGACCGCCATACTCCCCGACTATCCCGCGAAAAACGCCAATTTGACGTATTGGAGGATTCTGTGGACGATGGCGAAGTTCGCTGTGACGGAACCCGGGTTGATACAGCCTTGCTTGGTGAATTTCGCCGCGAGTGCAGGGTTTACGAGTTTTTGGGTGACGTTGACGTTTTTGTTGGGTGGGCCGTTGTATGGGTATTCGACGTAAATCCGTCGTTTTTGTTTGTATTGGACACTGATTGAATTTCTTCGACGCAGTCTAGACATAGGCCTCTTCGGCCTCGTCGGCATCCTCGGCGTCCTCACCGGTCCTCTGATGGGCCACTTCATTGACTCCCTCGTCCCGTGGTATGCCACCCTCGTCGCCATCCTCGCCCTGGGAGTCTTCAACGCGATACAGACTGCCGCGGAGGGTTTGGATGTGGGTGCGGTGGTGGTGGTGGCGTTCGGGTTGAATTTGTTTCGTCAGTTGCTGCAGTCGTCCTTGGCGACGAGTGTGTTGAGGTGCGTTTGATTGTTTCTGGAAAATATCAGCAGCCATCATGATACCGAGTTGATTAGTATATCGGCGGAAGCGAGGGGGAGGATGAATGCGGTCAATGTGTTGGCGGTACGTTATTCTTTTCTTCTGTCCGTCCTTCCACGATTTAAGACTTGTCCTTCCCGAATCAGGTCTTCCTCGGTCAAGTACATCATCTCCCTCCCTCCCTGTCCCGTCCCAGCTATATTCCTTATTGATCTCACTTCAATCTCTTCATTTGCCTTCGCTTCAGGTAATGGGCACAGCCGTAGGGTCCCAAATCTACCTAGCACACGGCTGGCGCGCATGTGCCGCCTTTTCCCTCGCCCTCTCGGGTGCGCAGATTATCATCCAGATTGTACGGGGGCCGCATTGTGAGAGAAAAACGTGGGTGGGGTGGGAGGGTGGGTGGAGGACCCGTAGGCGTGGAGGCGATTTAGAGGAAGAGTCGTTGGATGGGCATGTGCATGGACATGAAGAGGGTGAAATGGGCAGTGGATCTGGTGCCAAAAACGAGAAAGTAGCGAAAGACGCGAAGAGCAATGAAAAAGGTTTGGGTAGAGAGGGGATTCTATGAGTTCACACTGTCTTCGTTAGCAGGACCGCGAGCGAGAAATAGAGGATCGAATCACTCTCTTTTGAATCACCTGCCAAGTACTCAAGTAGTGATTCTGTCGGCCTGCTATTCCGTTGGGGCTGTTGTCCGTGCCGACCCTTCCCAACATGCTTCACAAAATGTAACTTCCTATCAATCCACTCTACAAGAACAGAAGAAGAATTACTTGATAGTTCGAAAAGTTCCAAGCAAGAAACGGCAAGCGACATCGTCAAGTCACGCCCACTTCCCCAACAACGCCATAATCCCGCACCCGAAAAGCATGCACCCAAGCGCATACGCGAGCTTCGCATTGCTAGCATTGACCATCTCTTTGTTGAACAGAAATTCGTGCGCCAGGAGCTAGACCGCCGTTTAGGTCAGCAACACATTCGAAACAAAAACAGAAACAAAAATAGATTGGAATAAAGAGAAGAAAACAACCCACCTCAACCAACCCCGTATACATCAAGATCCCCGCACTCAACGCATCCAGCACCCCGCTCACAATCGACGCAGTCGCACTCCCGGGATTATACGTGCTGCGGATACTGAGCCCGACGGCGATGCCGATGGGCGTGCTGAGGCCGTAGATGATGGCGGAGAGGATGGGGACGTAGTTGTATGCGGGAGGGAGCTTGATGAATGCGAGACGGGAGCCGAGGCCGAGGCCTTCGAATGTTTCTGTGTCGTAGAGTGAGGAGGGTGGGTGAATGGGATAATGTAGTGGGAAGGAGAGAAGAGAAGAGAGGACGCACGATGGAAAACGATGACGACGAAGAGGACTTTGAATGATTCGTCGACGGCGAGGGTTAGACCGATGAGAATACTAGAAGCGTGGATTGATGAACATGAATGAAGAATAGGAAGGACATGAAAACGGAAAAGGACGACGACTGCTGACCTGTGTAAGAGAACCCCGAACTCCAAAATCGCGATACCGATGATTTGTGCCACGGCGTCGGAGTCGTGTCCGTAGAACCTCTGATCGCTTCCACCGTCACCGTGTACCTGCTTTTCAGCATCGACGTCGTCACGGTCGAAGTGTTCGTGGCTGTCAGCGTGAGGCGTCTCTGGGCCGTGTGCGGCGTGTGAGCCGACGCCGTGGCCATGGGCATCTAGATCGCTTGTTAGTTGTGGGAATAGGAGAAGAGAATGAATGCAATTTTTTTGGGGGGGATGGAAGGAAGAGTACGCGCTCACCGTGTCCAAGCCCGAGCCGTTTCAGGCGGCCCGTACCCCAGCGGAAGGCGACGAGTTCGAGGATGAAGATCGAGAAGATGCTGAGGAGGCAGAGGGCGAGGGCGTAGGGCTAAGTAGCGTACGATGTTATTGATAGAGAACGGGCGTCGGTTATCGGAGGTGACTCACGTATTCTTGCCAGGCAGGCGACAAGCACTCGGAGGCCAGTTCATCGAGGGCGGGGGAGAGGAGATGGATGAAAGCGGTGGCTATCTGATTGGAAATGTAAGTGTCTGAGATGAGTCGAAGAAAGAAATAATGAGGTGCTCACGATGACGCCAGATCCGAAGTATTTTGCGAAACTGATCAAGACAAGAGGGAATGAGTTAGACTGTGCAGGAAAATACAGGAAGACAACCGACTCGAAGACAGACTGCGGGACATGGAGCCACGTCGAGCGTTTTGCGAGGATGGGGAAGAGCGTCCCCGAGGTAGCGCAAACGAGGATGACGAAGACAGAGGCGACGCGGAGGCCCAAGAGGGAGTCGCCGTTGTCTATGTTGCCGCACTGGACCGCGTCGGAATCGGAGTCTGACATTGGGAGAGGAAGCTGCTAGACAAAAGGAAGAGGAAGCAAAGCAAAAAGAGGAATAGTGGGATGCGTACTTTTTATTTGGTTTCGGTGGACGATTACTGTGGAGGTTCTCCAGATGTAGCTGGACGACCCTCGCAGTCGCCAAAAAATTTGTGGTTCTTGTTCGAAATCGATCGTGTTGTGGCTGTTTTTGAGCATCAAGCGAACTTGAAGGGTATCTGTATGCATATATGAGTTGAATAAAGGCTTGGTGAAGGCTTGGACAAGCTTGGAGCCACATCGAGGTAACAACCTGCACCCGCCACGCCGCTCATGGGTCGGAGAAGAGTAGAACCTGCGTGTGAGAGTCGTCATAGAAACTTGAAATTTCCGATATATAGCCTTGACGGTAGAGCTATAGGTGCCACGCGCGAGAGGAAGATGAGAGCACAAGAGACAAACCAAAACGTGACATGACATGATGTGAGTCACACTTATTTCCCACGAGGTGCGTGCCCTCAGTATTTTCCAACCATCATTCGGCATGATCCGGTGAGTTTCGAGAAGGCCGAAAAGAAGTTCTTGCTTCCTCTCCCAATTAATGACTGCAATGGTGAAATCTACGAGAGTTTATATTTCAAATTTGGGCAATTATCTTGACGAGGATAACAACAACAAAAAGGAGCGTAGTATGGTAGCGTACAAGCCAAAATAAAATACCTATTCAGATCTAAAGAGAGAGGGCGGGACCGAGAACCTCAGGGCTTTCGCAGCTTGCAGATGCGGTCCAGTTAGAGTTTGCAACAATGACGGTCTGGAGTGCACCCAGCGTCGCGGCTGTGATCAGAGTCTTGGGCCGCTTCCATCCTTCTTGGATCGGCAGACGGTTCTCCCGGAAAAAAATGTTGACGAATCTAAAATTGAATTCAAGTTCAGCAAATCCGTTGAGCGTATAGAAACCAGAAAGCCCCACATCTTCGGCGCAGTCCCAGTCAAAGGATCCCCCATAACGCTCAAATAGAAGGCCGATTCGCGAGTGCGAATCTTAAACTCATGCGGCGTGTTGGTGACATTAGGGTTCTTCTTGAGCGAGTCTGCGAGGCGGGCGAATTGAACGTGTCCGGCAGAGGTAGTGTTATAGTAATCGACTCCGGGGTTTGAGTGCGCCAACGTGGAGAAAATCTGTTCGGAGAAACGGAGAGGGTCGCCGAGGGCTGCGTCGAAGCGGGATAGAGAGGCGTCGTGTTCGATGAGTCCGTGTCTGGACAGCGCAAAGATCAGGAGCCAATGTGATAATTGATGAGAGGACACGTACAGAACGAGCTCGTCAAGGTTGACAGTGCTGGCCACATTGCTGGCGAGGAGCCCGAATTTTGCGAAAGGAAGAATCGCGTCGACCCCTGCATTAAATCCGTCTATGATTATAACCAAAGTCAGCTCAGAAGCGTCCCGCCCATACTAATAAACACACCAAGAGATCCCTGAACGATCATATCTACCGTGACATTGCGCCCGTTCCTCGGAAGATATCCGTGGTTGGCAAGTCTATTCAATCTTGAATACAAGGGTATAAAAGAATTCAATGTAGAATGCCTCACGTATTGAGCCCCGGACAAGGCGCCCTGATGTCCGTCGCTTTCGGTGCGATGAACTGGTGCATCTCCGCAGGGGGGAGTGGATGCCCAAAGGAATCTTCGCTACGAACATCGACAGAAACGGCACGAGTCAATGCAGCAATTGCGAGAAAAGAAGAAAGACGCAGTGCCATGTAATGAAGTGAAGTGGGAAGCGGGCGATCGAAAGGCGAAGGATGGAAGATACGGGAAGGTGGGCGTCGCTTTTATAGGGAATAGGCAGTGGAGTGTTCGAATTTGAATCTATCCTGGCGGAGATGATCATTGCACCCTTGGCTCAACGGTCAATATCGGGTCTTTGCTTGCTCGGGTATTGTTTCATTCTGGCAGCTGTGGTGGCGGCGAGGTCGGGAAAGAGGATATTCATCTGCACTGGAAGAGCTGTAGGGTTATGCATTGATTTAAATGACCAGACAGTGAAGCTTGCATGACAGTTTACGTATGAGATCTGCTTGTTGGGACGCTAGATTTTGGCTCATGAAAGAAAATTCAGATTCCAATTTTGAGTTACATATGATCTGTGGAAGGCGATGATTATACAAGCCGATGTCGAGGACTAACGCGCACTTACTTCATGTGTACTGGAGTCTTCAGGCACTGAAAAGCATTCAATAGTTTGTCCGAGCGATGTACACAGAGCTCAAAACGACTGTCAACGGGCACAGACAGCGACAGCTGTAAATGTGAAACATTCAGAAGTGGACACAGAGATGAAGAAGAGAAAGTAACCCCTGAAACCGAAAATGCAACCAAATTCGCTGCTGATACTATCTTACTCGAAACTGAATCCCGATTCCGCCGCCAGCATTCAATACAAAATCTCTGTGTTTTGAATTGACTCTAAGCGGCGTCAAATACGTCCAGTCAACCCTCGCTCAGGGAATACACTCACAGCAAACTCTCTCATCGTGAGTCAGACTGCCATTTTTGAACGTACTTCAACTTGAACGTCAACGAAAATTCGCGGGATTATGGCACCATGCCGGACCGAAATCATGTCAGGATGATGTCGGAAGTTACCGGAATTGGTAGATTAACAGCACAGTTGAGGAAAGGGAGCTGCAGAATAAGAGTCATTCGTGAAAACGAGCGTAGAGAGATCAAGAAGGAAGGCCGCCAGAGAAAAATGGGTGCCAGTGAAATGTATGTCCAGCATTGAACAATGTTCCTAGTCGATGAATGCATCGGATGTAGGTGTCGTCTATCCGTCAATAGAAAGACACAGAAGCGAGCTAAATCCACTTTGTGGAAACGAAAATTGATTGAAAGAAAGAACAAAATCGTACCTGAATGTAAACTAACCTTAGACTGTGCTAGTCACCGTCTCTGCAAATGAGCATTCAATATAAAACACGTTGATTCTGAAGATGAAAACATGTCGAGAGTCGACAATCAAAATCACTTGGTCCGCATTTCGCCATAACACAATGCAAAGAGACGCTCGAATAGAACCTATGGAATTTGTGAACATTCGCGACATCAAAGTCACTTGGCGCGTGAGAATTTCTTACCCGTCAATATTTCTGCAAATCATCCCATAGCCTGCTATCCTCCACAGCTTTCGAATCCGTAGCAGCGTAATAGCGGGTTACTGTCATCCGAGTTTCAGTTCTATCGTCTTGCAGAGTCCGCGTGATGCGGGATGGGCAAATGAATAGCGAGTTTTGACGGAAGGTTTCGATGTGCAGTGTGAAAGTGATATGGGCTCTTCCGACGGCAGCCTTGACGAGGAGGGCTTCCGCAAAGTTCGAGGGGAAACTGCCATGGGGAGGACGTGCAAAAATTCGCCCGAACAAAGTTGAGCCATGTCGAATCGAAAGGCACAACTTTCCGTAGGGTCCTTGATTTATATTCAGCCGACGTGGAGCGATGGATCACCGACTATGGAACGGTCGAGGAAGTCTCAGGAAGATCAAAGGAGATCAAAGAAGAGGGAAAGGTTCGTTTTGGAGCACGTGATGCCTGCTGCAATTTGCACCGGTGATTGCCGATCCTTCTGACATCAATGCCGTCGTGCCGAACGTGGATGTTAGGTCCGATAATCGGCATGTTCAACTTGGCATTGGCGTTCAAGGTCATTCCTCAACTTGTAGCTTCGTTGTGGTCGACAGTTGCCCTTTATCAAATACTTAGTCAACTCACTATCATAACGTCGGCACGGTGACCTACTGACTGCATTTGAATCGTTGAAGGATTTGCACACGCACTGGGTATCAAGATACGATTGATTGACAGCAAATGTTCAGACTCGAGAGCGCCCTCAGCTTTAAAGATAGTAGTTTTTTGGAAGAGCGTATCTGGTTCCTACGCAGTGCACTGAATTCAATGAGCCCGAGACCGACTGGCCGTTGTTTTCCCAATGCCGCTTCTTGAGCTGTCGTTAAGACAGCGATAAGTCCAGATACCGACGTTGACCCACGCTTGGAACGAGGTAGGAAAGTCTCTGCCGTGAAGTTCCTCGGTACATTTCCCCCCAACATACACGAGCATCCGAAGGAGGCAAAAGAACACCACCAGAAGAAGGAGACAAGAAGGATCAATTGAACCCACATAGTGATCCGCGTTCTCAACTCACGCCTCACGCCCGCGGGTATAAATATACCTCGCTGGATGATTGCACCGCGGCTAAGCCGGCATGTTGAAACCTTACTTAGCAGCAAGATTGTCCAAAGATTGTTCCTGTCTCCTTCCCAAAGCCCTAACATGCCCTGCAGATAGTAAGAAGAGCTACACCTCGTATCAGGGCCGCGGTCGAGCCAAGGACTGTGACTTTGTTCATTCCCATGCACTTCAAGTTCCTGTCTCCAAAATATCAAATTAGAGATTGTCGACGGCACATTGGATTATCATGCATGGCAAACAGATTATCGAGATAGGCCCTTTCCGCACATAATCAGAGAGCATTAGTTACGGGGAAGTGCGAGAATATACGGGTCAAACTCCGTTTAATTTGTAATCAAGTGACCGGGTACTTATATACTATCCTCTGTTCTTTGTTCACTTTGCGGCACGGTAACTCAGTTACGGCGCTCGAGGGCCGCAAAACGATGTCATTTGAAAGAAGCTGATGAAGGCAATCTATTGAAGTAACGGACTTTCCGGATAAGGCTGATGGTTCATACCGCAATTCTCAGGATTCAGCTCATTCTGGGCAATTTTTTCCCCGGGCTGCACGCTGTTGGCCATCAAAATAACTTTCTTCGGCCTGGCGTTCCTGGATTTTCACTTGGTCGGTTGGCTACCTCCATTTTGGTGTTCCGAATCTCAATCTGACCCCACCGTGTATTCTCAACCTCCTCTTGCCTTGAGCATTTATCAGGTAGGCGGAGTTGGCGGTATGTACAGAAAATGACGCTGCGGATCACGGTATCACCGCATTGTCCTTCTTTGCTTCCGTCCCATTTATATGGAACTAAAGAGTTTCTTCTCATTGAATCTCGTCCTCACAACAATGTCTACCAAGCAGCGACCTCAAGGGCCGTTTCAGCGCGAAAACCCCAACGTCAGTCTCACCGCCTCTATTATCTTTGCTCTTGGTCGCCTTGCTGAGTGAGTCGCCATTTTCTACTCCCGTCTCCTCGCCGTAAACGCAATTCAAAGCGCGCCTTTCCAATATTTGATGTTCAGAGAGGGATGGGCAGTAAAATTGCTCGCGGCACTAGGATTTATTCCAGGTAGTGCAACTATCACGGGAAACTATGAGATTCCAGCTCTGCTTATTGGAATGTACGCTATTGCCGGCGTTCGCCATGTACGTGCATGATTCGTTTCTTCTGCAGTCAATTCAATTCGATCGATTACCTCAAGGCTTACTGGATTGTGTTCACGAATGCGACCCATTGCTCACCGGCCTCCGCACTCAATATTGCAATCTACAACGCGAGTATCAATTTGATCAACACCCTCGTCGCGGTCAACGCCCTCACTTCACCCTCACCTATAACTTATGGCTGGAAGCAATGGATGGGGATCGCGCTGTTTGCGATTGGAATTCTGCTGGAAGTCATCTCGGAGACCAGTCGAAAACATTTCAAGAAGGATCCGAGAAACAAAGGCAGAATCGACGATACCGGCTTGTGGTGAGTCGTCTTCTATCGAACATACTTAACGTGTTCCGCCTGAACACCGCCGGTCTTTCAATTAGGTCCATCGTCCGCCATCCCAACTATCTTGGGTACCTGGTGTGGCGTATCGGTCTGTCGCTTACTGCGGTACGCCCTTCTCCTAGAGCGAGTAAACGATATTCATATCCTGCAGGGATCCCTGACCTCGGCAATCATTCTCAACACATTCCAATTTTGTATCTTTTATTTTGGGGGGATTCCAGATATTAGCGGGTATATGGCGAGGAAGTACGATGCGCAGTGGGCTGCGTATACGAAACGTGTTCCTTCGGCTATGTGCCCTCTTTTGCTATAGTCACCGATGTGCTTGTTGTACCAATCACCACTTTCGGATATCGACACTGCGAAAATCCTGCCACAAGGGGACGCTTGGTTGAATTGTGAGCCAGCGAGCTATTAACTTGAATTGATTGCGCATCTATGCCGCTTCCTAAAGTGCGCGAGTGTATGGTAAGAAGCGGACGCCCTTCCGTTGAAGCGTAGCATTCAATTCAGATGTAAGGGGAAAACACGAGTTCCCAGCTAAGCTTTGATAGCTACATAGATGTGCGGAAACTAACAGCATCATCTGCCAAGCGAGAAGAGAGTGCTCACTACAATTTCCAGACTCGAGCAATGTAAATGATTCGAATTCGCGCTCCAGTTCAGCCGTCGCCAAATAGGCGTTTAATTGCCAGTTCTATCAGTCTTCCGCGGCACGAGTCCGCAGGTCAACTGTCAAGAGCGGCATGGGGCAGAATCATAGAGCGATAAGGGAGGACTCACCAGGGAGGGCTGGGAATCTGTTGTGTAGCACGATATACAACGTGCTGATTAACTGCCGTTTGTTTTGTTCCCATTAATGCCACTGAGGAATTATCCCGAACGAGGCCGCTTCAGTGAGATTATGAGTCCCCTTTCGGAACACTAGAAAATTGCGGGGGTGAGAATCCGAGTTCAGAACGCGCTTCATCGACCCCCCCACTCTCTGGCATCTACAGGCAAGCTCACAGGACCCTGCGGGCCCTGATCGCAGTCGCTCGTGTTACTCGCTCCCACTAGAAAATTGCGGGGGTGAGAATCCGAGTTCAGAACGGAGGAAGCGGACCAGGATCTCGACTCGCGACTTCCACGGCTGGAAACGGATCAGTCGCCTTGTTTTGTCGTCGGCCTTCAAACGCGGCACGCCTGAGAGTCCAGGAACACTTCATTTGGGTTCAGACCATTCGTCCGAGAGCACTTACATCTCGTAAGCTGAGATAAATGTAAGTAGAATTTCCAGCAAATAATATCGTTAGGCACGAATTACGCACCCCCATGCGGAGTCGAATTATGAGCTTTGGTCACGTAGCACGATGTCGAATGTGTATGCCCCTTCCCAACAGAAGCAATTTATGCCTGCCGTGGCTTACGTGCTACAAGAATACTTGATTCTTGAAGGATACAGGAATGAAAGCCGATCGGCGGAAAATTGCCCCAGATTGCTCCAAAAAGCGGACAATTGCGCCTGGGTGGTGCAGGCCCGAGGCTTGACATTGAATGTTGACGAAATTTCGACTAGTATTCGCTTTGTGGAATTGCTTCGTTTCATCAATTCGATGTTCGATGAGACTTGCCGGTTTACTCAGAAGTTAGAACTTGACTCGTCTTCTAAGCATGTGGCCATCAGACAGCGAGTTCATCAAGCAAAAGATATGGAACGGAGTACTATCTTGGCAGCCCTACTGTTGTGGGGCGTTCAGAGCGCCCCGCGTTCTTGGTGCCATCGTGGACCGTGGTTCGGGACAAGAGGTGATGGTCACACTGTGACAGTGCAGTGACAGCTCGGTGATCCGTGACTGTCACGCCTTTTGCCTTTTCTCCTGCCACCTGCTTTTCCGTCCGCTCAAGTACTCGTTTGCATGGTTCGAGTCCTTTTGGCCACGAAACGGGATACGCTACTCAAAGAGATATGATGTAGTCTTTGACCATTGCTGCTACGGAATCGCATTGACTACGCTGAAGAGACTCAAACGGCACAATCAGCAAGACCGCTAGTGACTCACTCACTGGACATGGAAAGATTCCTCGAATCTAGTCTCGCTGGACAAAATCGTCGAAAGTGGGCAAGAAATTATACCACAGCGTTCGTATATCTCCTCTGTTACTCTCAATTTTTCTCATTCGTATATTAGAATCTCTCACTCATCGTTACCTGGGGTGCCTCTACGTAGTTGGGTGCTATAACAGTGGACCCAGTGGGTGAGCCACCCGTTTGTTGCCATTTCAAATCAACTGATGTTGAGGTGGTAAACGTAGTATCAGAATTTGAAGTCAATTTGTTTGAGGTTTGTGGGTGAGCATTTTCTTGTGACCCGTTTTCTCATGTCAGCCCTGACGTACCTCCGCCAGCCATGGAGGATCAATGGCCCAATGCTTGGGATACCCTGGCCTGGAGGGCTAGCTCTACCCTTATATTTTGACTTGATACCGGCGTCGTATGCTGGTCGGTGAGTGGCGCCTCGTGCGCTTGACTCAAGCATGACTGGCTCCCTTCCCCTCAGCCCCAGCTCCCCACCGCTGGTGAAACGCATTGGAAGCGTGCTGCTGCCGCTGCGGCGCAGCTCACATGTTCGCTCTTGATCGACTCTGCATCGGCGTCCGCCCATGATCTCAGGCTGACGTGGTGGCGACCGAATCACACATCCCTCGTCGTTGCGGATACGGCCAATTCCTCGTCAGCGATGCGAGGACACAGATATGACCGGTACGTATTCAGCTTGGCCCTTCGTACCATCTTTGTATTGAGATTGTGATACTCTCAGATACCACCCTCGCTGGGTCGAGTGATGTCGGCGCTGGATAGTCCTGAAGACGAGCGGCGGGCATAGGATACACTCTCGAGTGTATTCGAAGGTCCGAGGTGCGGCGTCTCTTCTCATCGTCGTGATGCCATTTCTGACTCGGATAAAGCTCTTCAGGTGCTTGCAGGATCGGTCAGTGTCGTCTCGACAACGTATCTACACTTGACTCATTCCATTCTCAGCGTATCTATCCATCTCATTGCAGGGAAAGTAGCATACCTTACCCTCTGCTAACCGGTCCGTGTGCTATCAGGTACGATCCCTCCTCTCCCATCTCTCGGCGAGCTGACTGAAACCTTCTTTCTGCACCTCAGGATTACGGTCGCTCCCTGCCGCGGTGGGTCGGGACACATGACCTCCGCCTGCACTCATACATAGGTGAGGACTCTCCATTCCTTCTTCTCCCTCCCTCCCTCCCCATCCCCTCCTCTTTTCCTTCCACCTCCCCTCCCACGACCATATCGCAACCATTCACCCAGGCATGATCCCCTCCCTCCTCCTCGTCTTCCATCCTCCCTCCATCCCGCCCCTCACCACGTTCACGTTCTTTCTGTCCCCGTCAATCTTCAATCTCTCTACTCCCTCCCTCCTTCGTCTCATTCACGATCTCCCTTCCCTTGCCCTTCTGGTCACTTCGTTCCCTCCTCCCCCGCGCCGCTCGCCCCCGTTTCTCCTTACTCTCTTTCGCCCTATCCGCTATGCGTTCAGGGCTGACTTGTACCCTGCTTCTAGGTCGATCCATGACGGTGACGACGTCGGTGCGGGGTCGAAGAATACGGAGGGGCGCTGGAGGTGTGATGAGGAGGGTGAGGAGGGAGGTGGTGGTGGTGGAGGGGGGAGAGGTGGAGAGATGGCGGTGAGAGGAGAGGAAGGAAGGGGGTGGGGAGGTGAGGTGAGAGAAACGAAGGAAGATGCGTCGGCGGGGTGCGTGCGTGCGTGCGGAAGCGGAAGACTGCGAGGGGCAGAATACGTAGGTCGATGTGATGGAGAGTACAGTGGAGGCGAGGATGAGGATCGGATGTCCTCGAGGCGGTGGGGCATTCGTACTCGGGTCATGTTCCCTCCCTACTCCTCGCTGTCTTCCTCATCCCTCTATCCACCCACCCTTATCGGCCACGTCATTCGTCGTCGACTCTTTTCCCGCCTTCGCTCTTCCTCTGTGTATCCTCCATCCATCCCCATCTCCCCACCCTTCCATGCGCCAATTCGATGTTCCGTCCCTCCCTCTACCCCGTACATCTATCTACATCTACATCAGATCTCCACCCCCCACCGACCTCTCGTCGCTTCCTTCCCTTCCTTCCATCTCCTCCCGTGCATGTCTGCTCTCCGCTAGGCGCTGACGTGGTGTATTCTGGCCTGTGGCTTCTGGCTTCGAGGTGGATTGGTGTTGGTAACAACGTCGACGCGGAGGGAATGTAGAGTATGAGATCCAGTCGCTGCGATGCAAGAAAAGGGAGGATGAGGATGGGGTTGTGGAAAAGTCGGACGCGGATCGGGGAGGTGAAAGTGGAGGTAAAATGCTTCGATGGCGGGCCTACGGATGGGAGGTGGGTGTGCTGTACGCAGCTGAATCGGCGGGCAGGGTGGGGCTGCAAGTGCGCGTGGGAGGGGGTCGTGCTGTCGGGAAGGGCTAGAGCGCCCCAGAGAGGCGATGGTGATGGATGGAGGAGGATACGCGGGAGTGCGTTTTGGTGTGCACGAACGAGTCTGGGGGCTTACCCAATTCGAAGATTGCGGGAGAGACGACCCTGGGGCGGCGTGGGGTACAGTACGGTGAGCGTTGTCATGAGGGGATGCGGAGGCAATTGTGGAGGACGGGCAATGCGGTGGCTATGTGCTGGGGTGGGACGAATTGCTCGTTGGGTGCGCCGCGGTCGTGCCGTGGACACGGTCGGTGGAATAGTGAGTGAGGATGAGGGCTGCAGTGTGTATGTGTGAGGCGAGGATTCGTGTGGCCCTCTACGCCGCCTGTTTGAGGCTTTCGGCGGGGTGAGGTGACGAGCTCAGAAGACGGAGAGGAGGGAAGAGGATGAGCAGCGGATTGTCGGGGTCTGCGCTTTGCTAGACGAGGCGGAGAATGTGCGCCTACTCAGGATGTTGCCTGGTCGGAGGTGATGCTGTCATTCAGAGGGTGGCTTTTGCTAAAGGGAGTACATTGTTTGTACAGACAGACGTCGTCAGCTTGAGGAGGCGTCGCCGGGAGGTGGGAGTGCACCCGCTGAGGCGTTGACATACCTTTTGTCATGTACTGCCGTCGTCCAACTGCTCCGTCTCACCAGCACGCACAGCGGGCGGGGAGGAGAGCGCGGTATGTCGCTTAGAATTATGTCGCCGAAGATGGGGTCATCGACATGTAAACAACGTGCGTTACTGGATGGTAAGAGTGACGGACGTAGAGCCTTTTTTTCGCTCCTCGTTCCTGTCGCTCGCTTGTCTCGGGATTGTCGTGGTAGACCAGGGCTCAGAAGACGCCGTTGTTCTTTCTCTACTTCTCATTCAAGGGCCCCGCACTGTCTTTTGGCGCTGGACGTTCGGGGACTCCGGTCATGAGGAGATGCCTTGGTGGTTTCTTCCTCGGACATCGCCGCACTTGGATCTCTCCTCTCAGCCCGCTGCAGTGGATATGTACGTCGGCCCTACCATGTTATCAAGCTTCGCACACGCTTCCTTCCCTCACTGGACGTTCTCTCTCTCGTCCTAGGCTTCTTGAACCTCGTCGGCGGAGCTGTGTGGCATGATTGGAAGCTGCACTTGACGTGTGCGGGCTTTTGAATACGGTCTCGTCGAAACTTCCCCGCGGCCAAGTATCGAGGGATGTCGCCGTCGAATTCTTCGCGGGATCTTGCCCACGCGAGCGTCTTTCTGTCGGATTTCGCCAATTTCCGCTACGGGGAACCTGCTTCGATCGGTATACATAGCTGTATCTATCGGCCATGATGGGTTTGTAAATCGATGGTCTCGTCGACAATTTTCGAAAAACACAATGCTCGGCTTTGAATGCTGGACTGTCTCCGTGCTATATGTGCGTCCATGTCCAACGCCACCAGCTTCTCTGCCTCGGACTGGGGCTGACTCTGAGAGCTAGAAGCCGTCTTCCAACACCGTGATTGGTCGCATCACAGCCCGTCTGTCGTACAAGAATAGGAAAGGAACTACGTTATAAATATAAGTCTATTGTTCCTCGCTATTCACCCGTACCTTCGACCTGCCAGAGTGTTTCCGAGGCTGCATATCTCTTGATTGTATGACTTCTCGCTGCCGTGGACATCCGACGCCACCAAACTTTTCAAGGGCAGACAATATCGACATTATAGGGGATATTGAAGAATCGAAAGTCGGTTCTATTCATTCGAAGGGGTGAGATGATATTTTCCATCTTTACGAAAGGCGTGGGCAAGCTTGCGATGGCTTAAGAAGCGGATGTAGAGGTAACTGCCCACGATGTGTTAACGCTGTCCATGGACGCCAGCGACCCCACGACTAACATGTATGTTCTACCCTTCCCCCAGACCGTTCGTGCTAACGCAGAGATTGCATTCTTAGTGTACTCTTATCGGCGTCGTGGCTCAATGTTTTTCTCTACGCTTGGGAGCTCGGCTTATGTCTACGGTACTTCAAGCGGCCGAATCGTCCTTTTTGGTACAAGATTGGCGTTGGGGCTTTGGTCGTTTTTGATACCCTCTGTACTCTGACGATATGTCTGAGTGTCGTTTTCGTCAATTTTCTCCCCAATGCTGGTGACTCTGTGGCACGGATAACGACGACCGCTGTCGCGATATTTCTTACATATTGCTCTGCTGCGGTGGAACAAGCGATATTGTGCCACGTATTTTTCACCTTGTGCGTTCATTCTCCCGTGCGCAATCGCCGCTCAGTAGTCTTGACTCTGACACATTCTAGGACTGGAAATATCATCATCACGACGATCTTATCTCTTATAATTCTGGCTCATGTGAGCTTCTCTTTCCATTCACCATTCATTCCATTCAATGTCAGCTGTTCATATCCAGCTTGGACTCGCGTTCGCTTCTGGAGTGCTGATTCTAGTGCTTAATGCTGAGTTGACGGAAGCTCTGAAACTTACCGAGTGAGTCATTTCCAGGCGATCCCAGCATTTATTCAATCGTTTCGCCGCAGGGCGGGCGCCATCTCGTGTGCCATAGCAGACGTCTTGATCGCCCTCGCGTTGGGTTCAAGGGTCTGGAAGTCTCTCAGCCCTAGTTATATTATATCCGCTCGTCATAGGTACAGTCCCAGCGTCGATGAATGAAGCTCAGATCGTACTGAAACCTGTTAGCTTCGCCCGACGGTTCTTCTTGCTCTGTATTAGCTCTGGGCTAATTGTGGCATCGAACACTCTTGTTATGATGGTATTGCTTCTTCACGGTGGCCCCGGTATGTCCTCTACATAAAACAAAGTCGTGTTGAATTTCTCAATTTCTTCGTAGCATTTTCCTTCTTTTTCGACTGGCAAGGAAGAGTATATTCATTGACTCTCCTCGCGAACTTCCTCGTCGGCATACATTTCCGTGGGGACAGTGAGATCACGGAGCTGACTGTCAGCTCTCGAAGCCGTCCTGGACAACGGACGTCGCGCATCGCCGGAATAACTTTCGACGACATCATTGGCTCTGATACAGAGAGTGGCAGATCTCAGAATGTCCCTTCGCCACCGAACGCTGACCGTAAGGTTACGCCTTTGAGGCAATGCGCTGATCCTCAGCCATATAACTATGTCGGTTTTCTACTTTGGATCGTACCACCCTATTTTCACCGCGCTAATGGTGGCCGCACAGAATCTTGACGATGAATGGACACAGTTGGAAAGGCGAAGGGCACGAACGGACCCCTGATTCTCCTATCCTGATACATGCTTGGGACTATGATACGGGGTTATATAAATTGTCGGAATGTTACTTGGGGTTCATCGAAATTCGGAGTGAGCTGCATGTGAACCGCCAACAACTCTCAGCCTCAACTCATCCTCGGCAAGTTCCGGATGCCGAGGCAAACTGTGTGTTGCTGAGAGTTCGAGTAGCGACAGTGGGAAACAGTGAGAAGCATCCGTGTTCTTAAAAGTCGTGCGCGTCTCAAGAGGAAGATTATTTTCGTGCGGTTTAAGTATCAGCAGACCCATGAGACCGTCTAATCTCTGATTGAGGGAGGCAGTCCTCTAAGTATGTATCTTCAAACACTTGACTCTAATACATGGACAATACAATTAGTAAAGAGTCACGGCTACATGTATACGCGGAATAAATAAGTTGATGTTGTGTTTCGAATCGGATTGAGTCAACGGCTGAGCGCTTACGACCTTCCGAGCGCTATTTCATACCGTCAGTCGCTTGCGTAAAGTTGAGGATGATTTACGACGCACAGGAACGAAGTCGTTCGATCTCCCGTTGGGTGGCGGACAGCTCTGTATGTCAACGAGTCCATATCATCTCACGATGTTCAGATGCGGAATCATACCTTCCTGCGAAGACTGCACTTGCGCGACTATCGAAGGTTAGTGCGATGAAACTTGAACTGTATATCAATATTCAGTTACCAGCGGTCAGCGTATCTTGTTGCGCAGATTCTGCGTGGCGTTGGAGGGATTGCACCGCTATCAGTCAGAAATAGTGAGCAAATGCGCATCTACGGAACGCAAGCATTCACACCTGCGCGCATCTCCTGGAGTTCTCCTGATGATCTTTGTTGTGCGGCCGCAAGGGCTGTTTCAGCGGAAAATAGTCAGAAACCATCACAACCAAGATGACGAGAACTGACCGGCCACGAGCTGTTGCTCTCGTTTCTGATAGTGATAAGACACTGGTATGGACGTCAGTATATCGAAGCTGAGGATCGCCATAAACCGATCAGTGATCGACGCACAACTAATGACTTCCTTTTCGTTTTGCCGCACTGAAAACACGAGATTTGAGCAGATATACAACTTGTTCACGGAAAAACAAACATCTTGTAAGTTCTCTTGTCTTTTGTTTCAGCTCTGATATATGTTCGAGATAAGCTTGGCTTCGTAGTTTTGAGTGTTTTTACCTTGTTTGGCTCTCGTTTCCGCGTCTTGCGCGCGGCGCATTCCTTGTAATGCTTAGCAGAAAGAGATCAGTACAATTTTGAAGGAGAGCATTCAGCATCATGATACCTAACTCGGCCGCTTGGTACCGTTCTTGCTCGGTAAGAACTGTAGTAATTGATGTATTGGACATTGGTCGAAAGTTTGACACGACACTCACCTCGGGAGGAGTCATTGACGAGAGGGAATCGAACGACACCAGACGATGACCCTTGAGTAAAGCCCTGGACCACATTGCGGCCTGAAGTCGGCAGGGATGATGAAGAGCTTCGGCTCGATGGCGGAGACTCGGAATGCCTTTCCCCAGAAGCACGTCGCTCTGCATCCAACATTCTATGCAGAAGCTCAGATACCAAGGCTTCCACATTCGGCGCTGTTCCAGGAACAACGGTCGCAATATTTCGCTGAATCATCTGCGCTCGACTGTCGCAAATACTGTCCTTCGACGTCCAAGTGACGCCGCCAGGATCCGCCCACAGATACAAATCGGAGAATTCCACGCTACGGACCCAAGGGTGAGAAACCAATTGCTGGTGAAGCGGTATGTGTTGGTTGAGAAGCACACCCGTCCATCGTCGCCAATGTGCCGTGCCGCGGTCCCGCCAGTACAAAGCATGCCGTTTTGGTGTGAGGTCAATGTAGACATCCCCAACGTGGCCGAAATGCGTCGAGGGTGGACCAACAGCGCGGAATTCCACGAACTGAAGGGTGCAGGATTGATTCGACGCGTAAATCGGGTATGGATGTCCAGCTGCAAGGACAGCTGGATTAACCGTGACTTTGCGCTGGATTGAAAGCATATTGGTCAGGTAGCACTGAGAGGAAGTGGTGAATATATACTCAACCATCTTTGTGGTGCGAAGAGCATTTCTATGAAGCCGACGCACCAAACATCTTGCTATAATGCTCGGTTGTAGGTCATTCACGATTCTAACACGCGAGCGTGATCTGAGTCGCGATCTCATCGACGCTGTACAACGTGGCTCGGAACAGATTTAATTATACTGGGAGATCTCGAGGGGATCGCAGAACGAGAAGCTCGGTATCGTTTCGTGAACTGTTGTGTAGTTTGTGGACGTCTGAATTAATATTCTTAGTGCGCAATCGAGAGCTCGTATACCGTTTGGTAAAGGAAATTGATGCGATGTTGTGCCTTTTGACCCGTACCTCAGTGCCAAAAATTGCAATCAGCGAATTCCTGAGAAATCATTCTGGATTCTGGATTCGCAGTGGGGAGTAGAAAGCTGATATAACCCACCAGTATCTTTGATTCCTTCATGATCATGAGCCCAAAGCCTCGGACAGCATACCTCCCCACCACGCGAAAGTCCCGACGAAATCTGTGGCGTATCTGTTCCGCAAGAAGTGAAGAAAAGCGCACAGCACAGAACCTTCGGATGCTAGATCAAGTATCATACTGGAGCGATAGAATGTACTCACATGCACAGAAGGATGCATCGATGACGACGAACGCCACAATTGAATTTGACTGGGAAGGATGAAACCAACGCCTGAAGCGAAGTGTAATATATTTGGGCTTACAGTATAGCAAGGCGAGAATGTGGCCCACCAGAAAGAATCCTTGATTCGATGCACGCAGTCGAATTGCATGGACGAGTGATCGGAACATGGCTCATTATCACTGAACATGCCGACAATCGCTGTTCGCTGGAATCCCTGCGAGACTCAGCGTTCAAGTATAGACTGACTCTGAATCACGATAACACATACCTCAATGATTGCTACGACTCCTCGCTATACGAAGTCCCAGAGGATGTTCAATTCGAGGAGTCGACCGGGCGGTATATCTCTTCCCATCGACATTAGGAGGACGTAGAGCAAACTCAAGCTCACAAGCACAGCCCTAGAACCAAAGACGAGTTTGGGTCAACTTATCTCACTTGATGCTTTCACGCTCTTGGACCACATGTATCCAGCGTGCCAGCGCCGAGACCTCAGATAGAAGTGTACCTGGGTATATGATAAGTATTCATTGCATCCCAGCCTCGAAAGTGGTAGGCCTACTATGAGCAAAGCAAACCCTTAGGACGCCGATTCGAGGTGGAAGCAAGGCGGAAGTCATGAACAAGGAGAAGAGTGACTGTCACAAACTGTTGATGTGATGAATTCGCACGTTACGAATTCCCAGCATTACGTACTCCGACGATCGAGTACGGTTTATCAGGTTGGGAGGAGCTCGGCGCGGACAAATAACAGATACAAAACGGGCTTACCAGCTTCTGATAGCAAACCTCTGAGCCTCAAAATTCGCTTCAATCGAGCAATATCACTGCCGTCAAGAGTCGATCACTGGCCTGTTGCCGCTCATTCAACTTTGTTCAAAGTTTCGGACAGAGAACAAGGAGTCAAGGAGCTGAAGAATAGAGAAGGTCGATTGGAGTAAGTAGCGGTGGGTGATGGGTGGGTGATGGGCTTTGGTGAACGTACTTCTGGAGCTCCATTGATGAAACCCATGTTGTGAAAGCCGAGCCCCGACTCTCGACAAATCTGGTCCATTGAGGTATAAGCAGAGGCTTTACAATCCAGTGGAAGGGGCAGCAGGATTCTTTTCACGGTTTCACTTCCTGATTGAATTCGTTGCGCCTGCAATGGTGAAGAAAGAAGAAAGAACGGCGCCACATATTGATCCGGAATGGCGGCATCATCATTGCCTTTCCGACTGCCGAGGTCGCCGAACTGAGACTGCCCTCGGCATCCGGCATGTTGAGGAACAATCAGCGAACGTTCTTCTCGTCTTTTATCAACAAGCCGGCTTTACTGTAAAATCCTGCGTACTCAAATTTTGATGAGATAATAATTGACCATGAACGGAACAATCTATACGGGGGTCAACGACATTCGTTACGACAACACGCACAAGTTTCTTGACACGAACAATGATGAGCAAGCAAAAGCTTCGAAGCTTTCGCGAGGGAAGACTCTCCTCCTGAGAGGCTTCACAGCGTGTGCCTAACTTTAAGAGCCCGGTGGTCGCAAACATGATAGGCCATCGTGACGAAGTTGTACTTACACGCCGGCAATGTATTCACGCTTCAAGTCTCGTAACCTCCTCACTTCTATTGGACAAGATGTGATTAAGTTGAAAACGTGCCGCCTCGGAATCCTGGCAGATGGTTCTCGCAGACTTCCGAACTCTTCCTGATTTTGTCCTTTATATTTCCTTCACGAAGAATTCGATCCTCCTCTAGAGCTTCCCCTCAGAATCCCCTCCACACAATGCCTACCCAAGGTCCCTTTCAGCGAGGAAACCTCAACATCAGCCTCGCAGGCTCGGCAATTTTTGCTCTCGGTCGCCTTGCAGAGTGAGCTGACACTCTAGGGCATTCTTTCTATCGCTCATCTGACAATGTTTGTAGCGCCCCTCTCCAATACCTGATGTTCACCCAGGGATGGGCAGCAATGGCCCTCGAAACTCTAGGACTCAGAATCAATAACGACGTCGTCACCTCCGGGCCCGGTATCGCTGGCTTGGGCCCCATCCCGACGCTGCTGACCGGGATGTACGCAATCGCCGGGCTGCGCCATGTACGTCTATATCTGTATTGTTCTCGAGCGTAGCGCCGACCATGATTAGGTATACTGGACTGTCTTCATCATCACTACATCCTGCTCCCCCGCCTCCGCATTTCAGATCGCAGTCTACAATGCAACTATCAACCTCATCAACACCTTGGTTGCGGTAGCGATTCTTTCATCGACTCCCCCACCAGTTTCTGTTAGCATCACAGGAAATTTTGGGTGGAAGCAGTGGGCCGGTCTGATACTCTTCGCGGTGGGAATACTATTCGAGATGCTCGCGGAGGGGAGTAGGAAAGAATTCAAGGCGAACCCAAGAACGAAAGGAAAACTCGATGATACTCGCTTGTGGTCAGTAATGTTCTACATTAGATCTGGTCCCTCAATTTCTGACTTCGTGCTCAGGTCCGTCGTCCGCCATCCAAATTACCTTGGCTATCTGCTATGGCGAATTGGCCTCGCCCTTACCGCGGTGAGTTCAATTCCAGAAGTAAAAGAATTGATTCTGAAACGTGGCATTGCCTCGGACGCAGGGGTCCCTGATCTCCACGGTGGTTCTCAATACCATCCAGTTCTCCATATTCTACTTCAAAGGGATTCCAGACATTACCGGATATATGGAAACCAAGTACGGCAAACAGTGGGGAGCATACAAAAAGCGTGTCCCGTCGGCGATGATACCCTTCTTGTTGTAAACCAGTGTATTGTAGAAGCCAGTCGTAGATTGATTTTCTCTATGTCCTATTTTCTCCTCGGTGACTCGGAGAGACGTGGGTTCGGTCATCTTTGTCAGAAGATGTCAATGGGGTGCCGGCGGTAAGTTGGAGTAAGTATAATACGGTTCCTAGATAGCGACATGCCCTCCGTGAGATGCGTGATAAGGTGTTGCAATTTGAATCGTATCTTGACGAAAGGGACGCTGATCCTCTAATTGACCGATACCATAGGCAAAATTGAACTTTTCTTCCCACCGCCGTCGGAAACTTGAGATTCTGGGATGCACATGGAGTGGAAGTATCTGGACTCTGGATCCAGCTCGGCTTACCAGAACTAACGCCGTTCCACACGCCGGTTAAACATCGCCTCGCCGTAGCGAAGCTCAAAATATAGATGCCAAATTTACTCACTATAATTGGGTGAGAACATGCTTGCTTATGGTGCTCATACAGAGTCGGACAGACACAGCTATCTCCAGCTTGCCCTGAGAATTATTGAGAAAGACGGACGTTTCGCGGCGGTAAATTGATGATCGACTGTGAACATGAGAATCGGACATACGAATACAGGTTGAACGTGTGGTATGAGGAGGAAACAACAGCTTCGACAAAGCTTTGAGCATGATTATGTTATGTTCGGAATTAGAGTCTGTGTTAGCACTAAGACGCTCGCTGATTTTTCGGTATCGAATCGGGCCGTAGAATGTACAGGGTATTTCTTACCGATTCACCTACTGAACCTCGTAGAATATTCCAAATTACATTGCTTGTAGTACTCTATGAGCCCAACTGAAGGGCGTAGGCTATCCGTTTGCCTTACCGTGACACAGATTACTTTCGGCCATCGCAGACTGATATATCGACACCACGAGTGAATGCCTTTCGGGTTTTGTTGAACCTTCCACCGAGGGGAATATTGTCGTGTCTACATGTGTATTACCTTACGGAGTTCATCGCGAACAGGCGAGTGTATGCAGACTTCAGACCCCATTGGTGTTTAATTTAGATGGGGCCAGTCTTTCTCCGCCGGCGAGGAATGCAAATCCTGTTTCTCAGGGAATAAATGGAAACGGGATGCCACTAAATCCCCGAATTAATGTATTCGCATTTCTGACTGTTAGCTCTATATATGATGAGGTACACGACAATGAATGTTGTATATCTTGTCTGTCTACGAGAGACCAAGTGCTATCGTTTTGAATGCAATTGTTATTCGCGTCCACCTATACTATTTAGTGGCTATTTTTACAAGTTGATTGTACATCTCCAATTATGTATATGCCTCTCGTCAAGTTGAATTGACTTGAAAGCAGCACTAGCTCAACTCAAGCCGATTTCTTCTTGCACACGGCAAAGTAAAATCCAACAGAGTACGACCAATCCAAGTCTTTGTCCGCCATATTAGCGAGGAATTCTTTTTGCGTTGCCTTCAGGGCATCAGTGGTGAGTCCGGGGGCACCCTCAACAGCGCGGGTGAGAGTGTCACGAAAGAGGCGGCTCCAGGTGGCGACCGGGGTTCCTGGTAGAAGTGAGGAGTGAGTGAGTTGGTTGAACGAACGAACGACCGAATTGCATGAAAAAGAAAAACGTCGGGGAACCAGATAGAGAAAAAGCGAGATCTATCTTACCGTCATCTTTTCCATTCAACGGCGCCCAAACCTCCTGCACCTCCACCGAACTCAACTCCGGCGACGCATCCAACGCTGCCTTCAACCCTGTGCCGAAATGCGGATCACCTCCGGCAGCTTTTGTGCCGCCGATGACAAACGCCAATCCACCTTTGATGCCTGCCGCGTTGTCGAGTCCCGAAAAGTCCGCGGGCCAGTTGATGTCGTCGATGAGGAGGGTGCCGCAAGGGGTGAGGAGGTCGATCAGGCGGGTAAGCACTTTCTTGCCGTCGATGAGCTGGATGAGAACGCGGGAAGGGAGGGGGACGAAAAGGAAACAGACAATCGGGTCAGAATTCAACCTTTGCTCTCGGAACAAGAGGGAAGGGGCGGCATGCGTACATGGCACATGGTAAGTCGAGCATGAACGACGTCGAAGCTTCCGGCGGGGAAAGGGAAGGGCTCGAGGGCGTTGACTTTCTTGTACTGGAGGTTGGAGGGAAGGGGTCTGACAGTCACGGTGAGTACTCGGTAATACATGCAATCAATACGCAAAAATCTACCTGTCAGGAAGGGGATTCATGTCGGCGGCGATGATTTCGGCGCCGGGGTATGCCTTGGCAACATTGATAGCCCTGACAGCAATGTCGGTCGATAACGAGGCAGATGAAAGAGATTCAGACTGACCATCCTCCTCCACCGGCGCTGCGAAACACTATATATTCAGAAATTCGCTCCTCTGGCAGTGGGACGAAGCGCACCCAATTTCCAATATCTTCTTTGGCTCCTTGACATCTGCTGGGAGGAGTCTTCCTAACAGCGCGTCCATTCCGTTGGATTGCTCATCGAGACTGGAGTGTATTCGTTAGATCGTTCCACTCCCAGTCGAATTTACCACGCACCGAGCCCATTCAGTCTGATTAACCTAAAGCAATCTTGAATATTTCGAGGAGAGAAGAAGGGAAACAAGTCAACTTACAGGGAGAACGTAGTCAGGGTTCTTGTCGGAGGACATCGTCGGCAGAGTGGGCTGAACAAAGATTGGGATGTGGAGGGAGCGGAAGGATATGACGTTCCGTGAGTTGTTGGGTATAAGTAAGTGACCCACTGATCGTGCCGCCCTTCATGCCGTCACACTGATTCGATCAGTCCACCTAACTTTCCTAGAAGTTGGTTCAATTGCGCATAGCAACTTAAGCAAGAAGAGTCTCCGCCATTCCTCGATCAAAGTTTCAGCTCGCATTGAGTCTGCTTGATGTAAGTCAAGATCTGGCCTTCCGGAATTGGCCGAGAACCCCCGACGGGCCGTACCCTTCGGCGACTTACTTAGTTGGAATTTACGTTGATGGTAAACATGCCTCAGAATCTCCATTGTTGGTTTGGGGAGGTTTGGGGGGTGTCTATGCTTGCTTCCGACTACTGAGCAATCGTTCGGTAGGCAGGTAGATATCGAGGTAAGAGTCCCCGTCATTTCGACCCAGTCATAGCCTGGCCTCGAATTTCGCAGGTCTCCCTCGGATCAAGACAGTCCCACAGAACTTCCTCACACCCATTTTCACCATGTCCGATTCTTCTTGTGCGTGCATCTATTCGGGATCTTGGGTGGGGCGAGTTGCGATTTCTTTGTGGACCAGCCTTATCTTCCAGCCAGTCGTTCTTCTACGACACAATGAGACACAATGCCAATGGAAACCCATCTGCCAGTGATGAGAGGGTCTGGGCGAAATTGTTCCACAGACCACTTGTGAGATCGTGAAATTTTCGAAGTTTGTCTACCGAGAGGTCCGAGGTCTCCTTGAAGCTTGTGCGTACTGTATTTCGGAACCCGTCCTTCAACGTTTCTCCGTTACCGAGTTTCCGGGAAATTGTTACGGAGTTCTAGGTATACATGGGTTGTTACATCATCCAAACACACCGCCGATAAGTAATGGAGCTTTTGTCAGTGATCCTCGTCCTGTCAAGATTGACTGTCCCAATTTGTGCCTTACGCCGAAATTCATGATGTTCACTCCGGTTCGTTAGGGTTCATTGAGGGTATCCATCCTCTATCATTTAATTCTCATCAAGGCGTCTGTACTTTCTTCTCAGAGTTAAGATCGGAGGCTGGAACTTCCCGAGGCCCGAAACCAACAAGCCGATGAATTCCGGGTTGATCGGCTGATCTTCTTCTTTACCACATACCACCACGACACAGGGATGGCGATGGTTCGAAGCCTTGCACCAACCTTCGACGACTTCGTTACGAGACGGGCCTCCGTCAAAGTGTATCCAGCGGTTCAGAGGCACCCACAGACTGATCCGCTCACCGGTCTCTACCGTTTCCCGTGCTCGCGACGCTCTAGAAATCGCCAAGTTCCAATTGGTTGACCCATAAGGCCGACAAGAATCCAACTTAAGAACCAAAGGCGCTTCAACGACCTTCGACTAGGTTCTCCCCGCCTCCTCCTCTCAAAACAAAATGCGTCTGAGCCTCTTCGTTCAACTGGCATGCGCTTTGCCTCTGGTTATAAGCCAGGGAGCGGTATTCCACTGGCCCGACCCTCTCTTGGACAGTGTCGAGGCTCAACTCTATGTCGATCATCTTTCGCCCCTCTCCACAGCGACGCTCAATTGCCGGACGAGAGACTTAAGTACGGTTGCTGCCCAATGGCTTCGTATGGTGGGATTTGTGCTGCTTTGCATTTTTATTCTCTCATCTTGCATGTATTTTACAACGTATAGGGTTTCCATGACATGTCGACGCACGACAAGGAAACTGGAAAGGGTGGACTGGATGCCTCCATTATCTATGAGCTTGCCCGGGCTCAGGTACGTTGACATTACCATCTTTGATTCTGCGTGGACTTGTTCGACGATCTATGCAGAACATCGGTCTCGGGATGCGCAAGACTCTCGTCGACTACCTCTCCTCCCCGAACGAATACGTTGGAAGTGCGTTTCTTCTTTCCATCCCTTTTTCTTGAGGTTCTCAACCGCACTCTTTTCTTCTTCGATCCAGTGGCCGATGTCATCGCAATGGGCGTCGTCATGTCGGTATTCGGTTGTGGCGGACCCATAATACCATTCCGTGCAGGTCGTCTCGACGCTCACGAAGCAGGTCCCGAAATTGTTCCTCAACCAGACCAGGACATAGACTCACACCGTGCTGCGTTTGTGCGGATGGGATTCAACGAATCTGAGATGATCGCTTTGACTGCGTGTGGTCACACTCTGGGTGCGTTTTTCTCGCTGAATTTCTGGTAAATGGTGGTTATTAAATTCATGGTATTTTTGCAGGCGGTGCGTTCTTCACTCCAGCTTCAGCTGATAGATTGGATCTAATTTGTGGCGATATTGGCAGGCGGTGTCCGCACAGTCGACTTCCCCGACATTATCGACGTGAACAAGCCTCCTCGTCTCGTCGGCATTGCGTTCCAGGTGCCGATCACCTTCGACAACTCGGTGTGAGTCCCTCTGCCTTTTAGACTCAATCCAGTATATTCACTACAGGTCTTCAGAGTCACCGAATACCTCGACAACAGCACCATCAACCCTCTCGTAGTCGGACCTAACATGACAATGGCCTCCGACTTCCGCATCTTCAACGCCGACAAGAACGTCACCATGCAGAAGTAAGTCTTCCTTGCTCAGTTCACCGTCTTCACCCAATGTTAACTCTTCGCGATTCACCTTCTTGCTCAGACTCGCAGACCCCAAAACCTACAACTCTGTCTGCGCCGACCTCCTCGCCCGCATGATCGACGTTGTCCCCTCCAATGTCAAACTCACCGACCCCGTCCTGCCCATCGACTACAAAGTGCAAAACACCTTCCTTTTCCCGCAAGGCGGCTCCCTCGCATTCCTCGCGACCTTGCGCACACTGCAGCCGCAGAATGAGGACATCCGCGCCGCCCTCGCCGCGCCAATTCGTAATGTCACTCTGCGCTGGGCGTCTCGCACTGGGAACTTCTGCCCGCCCGAGGGTTGCGCCGCCGAGTCTTTTCTCCTCGACTACGACACCGGCTCCGCTATGGCCGAGCTCAGCGGTGTCGCACAGTGGGCGTACTATCATTTTAACGCCACCGTCGACCTGAAGACTTCCATCTCGCACTTTTGGTTTGAGATCGACCCCAAGAATGGGACGGCGCCGTATGTGGTGGATAACCACGGGACGAACTTTACGATTGAGCAGGACACACTGTTGTATGATGCACGGAGGTCGGAGTATACGCCGCAGAAGTATACGATGGTCGCTGCGGTATGTGATTTCATCCTTTTAGGAGCCTTTTCCGTTTACTGACTAACAATAATTTCATTCTTCTTCCTTCTTTTCACAGGTCAAGAACCAGGGTCTTGCCAGCGTCTCGACTTACAGCACCATCCAGGGTAGCCCGCTCGATCCCATCCCCGTCAATGGCTCCGCAACAATCCACTTTACGCTCGACCCCAAGCACCCGCCCAAGGACGGGTATACATTCTACTCCGGCACGATCTCCGAGAAGTCGCTCAGCAACACGCTGCATGCGACTGTCGGCGGGAAGAAATTCTCCCAGTGGGTGCCGATCTTGTCGACAGCGGGCGTCTAGTGCTCCGGGTAAAGTTGGACGATCATTCTTATGTTATATTATGGTATGGTCAGGTAAGTATATACGGCGTTGGAGAAGTGGTGACGGAGAGGAGACGGGTCCGAATGAACGAAGAATAAAGTAATCATCACGTAGTTTAAACGACAAAATCCAAGTCGCATTGTTTCCTAAATTCTGAGACTGTCGAACAACGAGTGAGTGTGGCTTTATAGTGAGTATACTGCCTATTCTCTTTCCGTCCGCCTCATGGTTATTGTCAGCTTCTTTCTGACCTCATCTGCCATATGCATGTTACCTGATATTATCGATGAGATAGTCGGGATTACCTGAGGGGTGCGCCGGAAGTGAACGGGGAGAAGTGTGGTGACCTACGGATCTGTATGATTGTCCCGGTGAAGAAGCAAGCGATGTCCACGGATGATCCACGTATAATATTCACAGACTGGAGCTTGGCAACGGGGGTTTGGACATCCGGTATTGAAGTTGTTCTTGGTACTCAGGGTGAGTGGTATGAGCGTTGATCACAGCATCGATGTTTAACTTACAACTTTCAAAGAAAGACCACAACTTTCAAAGAAAGACAAAAGAGCAGCTGAAGCTCCGCGAATGTGAAGCTGAAGTTGGGCGACATACCGATGGTTGTAAGTAAGTGATTCTGACAAAGTGGCAGCCGGCGTCCGCTGATTCTACCTCAGCCTTCCGAGTCCGACTCTTCTGAAGCCACTCCGAACTGCGAGATGAGTTATTGTTATCAGTGGGCATCCGAACACTTCGCAGCCGCGCACCAGTGAGCACCGGAGATCGGCAAGAAACAACAACCGAGTGCTGACCACGATTTCTAACCACATAGCAGTCGTATAAAGGGCTTGCTTGCCAAAGATATTCGCTCCAAACGAGTCTTTCTCGCCCCCCTCTACGCCTCCTTGATTCATCGCGCGTTTCGGATTCAGCATGTCAACAGAAGTTCGCCGCACTGACCGTCCCGTACGTGCTGTCGGGGTCTTCAAATCTCGCCATGACTTCCATCGGCCAGCGCTTGAGGCAGGGAGCGCGGAGGTTCTTGCCGTGGTGAAGAACACCCCTGGAATCATCAATAACATTACTAGCTATGAAGTGGTGCGGATTCTGTACCTGTCGGTTTGCCTCTCAAGACTGATACTGGCGCATTTCATTCGCAGTACAACAAAATCGAGCCCTTCGAATCGACCCTTGCAGGAGAGCTGAAATTAAAGGAGGCTGAGATGACGACGTTCGTATGGGTGGAGGGAGAATCGCTGGAGAAAATCCGAGAGGTGAGTTCTCTTTGCGTTGTATTTATTCTGCTTCGATCGACTGACTTTTTTCGCCTAGGCACTGACGCAGCCGGAATACCTGAAGGTAGTGGCCCGCATGTTGAACGAAGTCACGACGTTTGACGATTTCCATTTCTTCACTGTTGAGCGAGTGGAGGTTGGATCGACTGATTTGAAGGCGTAGAGGCTGGAAGAATAATCAGAACTTGAACTCGTAGCCTGAGGATGCGAGAGAATTTTGGATACGTAATGACACTTTACTGTCGACTCCTGAGCCTGATCGTGGGCGACGTGCTCATAGTCAGCGAATGACAGTAAACGACGTGCCCCGAGGCCAACTTGAGGAAGTCTCAGGTTGGTTGTCCGCGTTCGCGGGGTGACTCGGACTTTGGGATGACGTGTCAGGTCGAGAAACGGAATCCTTTGCTCAAAGTGTTGTTGGGGACTCATTGAGCCAGCTTTGACCCGATACATTCTTCTCGCCTTCTGTGGCTGAGTGTTGGTTTGGCTATGATGGTGGGGCGGAGGAGTTGATTTCGATCACGTGCAGTGAGTCACAGTGTGTGTCACCACGGGCAGTGCCGATCTGTGCCGATTCTCCTTGTCTCGAAACCTCCATGACCAAATCATGGCCAAACCCTCGCGGCGCACGCCGCAGGAAGCGTGGCTTCGGATAAGCATTCCACCGGCCCTCTCTTCAATATACGTCTTCTCGCCTCTTGTCAACCGCGTGTGGCAATCAAGTGGCAATATGAATCCCTCAAAAATGCCGCAAAGTCAAAACCTCAGAATCCCGAGCAAGAGACAGTTCTACGAGCTGCGCAGAAGGTGGTACAGGAAGAATCCCTTCTCTGAATCGCACCGTACCCGAAATTCTCCTCAAGTTGCTCCACACGAGAACATGAGCTCCAGGGCGTAGGACGCCGCTAGTAAGTAGCTCAGTGCCCACTGCCGAGTCTCTTGCAAACACACACTACCACATAATGATTCCCGTACCTGCAATATGTCGTACTCAGTGCCGCTCTCCCCAGGATTGAAGGTATTAGTACTTCACCATTTCTCTCTCTTATTGCCGCGCAAGGCGCATTCTTCAACTGACCGACGGTCACCGACTCTCGACAGCGTCGAGGCTCAGCTCTATGCCGACCGTGGGGCGTAACTACCGTCGCCGCACATTGGCTTCATTTGGTGAGTTTATTCTCTTTGATCAATTATCAAGCGCGAATCCAGGTTGGTTCATAATTTACTTACAATAGGATGTCATACAGGGCTTTCGTGATTTCACGAGAACGAGAGGTGCGAACGCTTTGACCATCTACCGATATATCAGGTGTGTTTGCTCTGATATATGTATTGAACTACCTGCAAAATACCTCCATGCGCAGAACGTCGGTCTCGGGAAACGCAAGACCCTGATGGACTACGTCTCTTTGCCCGAACGATGATCTTGAAAGTGAGTGGATCGTCTTCGATGCGGCGGAACCTGAGATATCTTTCGCTTTTTTCTTTTGTCTTTGTTGCCGTGAAGCCAAGGACTTATATAGATGCATTCAAAGCCAGGGAGTAATCCCGTTGACGATTTGGAGCGTCGGTAGGGAGATCTGCCCTGTAACGGTTGGGGCCTTCGGCACCTCGGCATTTCCCGGCACCGCCCGGTGCCGGCGTTGACTCGTTATTCCTTGGTTCTTGTTCTCAGTATGTAGTTCCCTTTGTGACTTATTTGACTCAGAGGTTCCTTTGTATGGGGGTAATACTGTAACATTATTCAGCAAATACACACACCTTGGAAAATCCAAAAAATGCACACCCTTAAAAATATACACACCTATACACGTCTTCAGAAAGAAATACACAGGTACCCATTGTCCAAGCCTTCGGCAACCATGACCGAAACTGATGATCAATTGATTTGGCCAATGGATCAAAGGCATAAGCATTGACTAGCTTTCCGAGTCCATTTGCAAGCTGCCTCTTACTCTGCCCGGCAGTGTCTATGTTGGCGTAGATATTGTATATAAAATTTCTTGCCTTCCTTCAACTAGTCTTTTCGAATCCAAATATATATCAAATAAGACTCTCCTTTGAGAACGTAAAGAACCCTAGCAGTTCCAACAATGTATTTAAGTGAATCGCTCCAGAATGTCAGCCAGCCCCTCGCAATTTGAAGCACGTTTCCTGGAACTTAGATTCATAATACATGAACACAATGACTTGATACTGGACGGAAGTTCAAGTTCGGCAGCTTCTCGGATCAGATGCCAACTGATGACTTTTTACGGTGAAACGGTGCGTGTAGGTGTAGGCGTGAAATATACCGAAGTATAAAATCACAAAATCTAATCCAATACGACGTGTGTGTGTGTGTGTGTTCGGGGTGGCGGGAGCACATATCGTCCCTCAGAGTACTTGTGCAAGCTTCAATCAATCAAGGTCGCTACGTTTGAGCGGGACAAACTACTAGATTGTCTAGCGAGAACGTAGCGGGCAAAACGATTCGCAGCGGGAGAAGCGAAGAGTCACTCTTTCTGAGACTTCGAAATGAGAAATTCTGAGTCTAGCGGGGAGGGTCTCCGTGCCAATAGAAAAGCGTCGCCCGGTAGTGGATCGTCAACCGGCGAGAAGCTTTCTGGATGACAACCGGCGGGCAGAAGGCGCGGCTCAGCGGGACGGGGTTCTTATACGACCGGCGCGGCTCTGGCGAGAAGCGGGGCTCTTACGTCGATGGCGCGGACACTAACAGTGACCCGGGCAGTTACACCACTACGCAGTGGCGAGCTCGAACGGGGGTCTTGGTTATACCGCGGAACGGCTGGCACACGGGGCGTCGACGGCGCGGAATCAAGCACGAACGGGGGTCTTGGTTATACCGCGGAACGGCAAGAAACGGGGCTTCGTATTTCAGGAGGGCTCGGGCTCAAAGGCTGGCGGGGCTCTCAAAGTTCTGGCGGCTCGGTATGCCACAAGTCTTTCCGTATCACTCGAGTCTCTCTCAGATATCAAGTCTAGTCTCGTTCAAAGCTTCAATTCAAATTCTAGAGTCCGCTACAAACTGCCCTTGTCTACGGGTAGGTAATTGACTGAGTAACAAAAAGTACACCGGGAGATTAAATACATGCAGCGGGAGCAGAAACAACCAAATAAAATCATGATGAGAGAGTGTCCAAGTTTGATGCCGCGCCCGCTGGGAACCAATGGTATATTCAGGATTGCGAGTCGTGAGTGAAAAGACTGCCTCCCGGAGAAAGTCCATGCGGGCGGGTGGGTATTGCGCCTTATTGCAGTGCAATGGCGTGCTGGTTGCCATGTCCCCGGGAGGGGACACGAAATTCTTCCTTCATAATATGGTCTTGCCGCTGGTCGAGTTGAAGTCGAAAAGGCTTCCCGCTGAGTAGTTAGTCAACGGCTCGACAGCGGTCAAGTTCGTCTCGTCTTCTATCTTCAGAACAGCCTAAGTTCCAGGGAAAATAGGGAGAGCCGAGCCGCGTTAGCGGCTCGCCACTCGCCGCTCGGGTTGTCCGCAATCAGCGGGAAACGCCCCCGGCAACTCGCCATGTCCTTCTCATCATTCTGACAGAGCCGTTGGCTGGATAGCCGCTGGCCCCGCGGTGCTCCCGCTGGCAGTCGGTCAAGTCCCGGCTGTCCGTGATCAACCGGCGTGCTCGGTTAGAGCCTGCCGTTGATCCTGTTCGTCGGTAGAGTGGTGGCCGTCCTGAGTTCGAAGTTGAACTCAGTATGGTCCCCCGCTAGATCTTCTTCATGTTGGTCGGCGGGTGAGCGCCTAGCCTCAGGGAGGTCGGTAGTTCCTCTTAGTCGCCTCCAGCACCTCGAGATAGTAGTTTCCCACTAAGTCTCTTGGCCCGGCAGTTTAGAAATAGTCAGCGGCAGAGTCTCGCACCCACGTTTAGGGAAACATCGCTAAGCCGCTGCTACCCGTTAGTGTCCCGCCAGCTTGTCGGCTATCCGCAGCAATAAGATACTGCCCGCGAGGACGGGCATATCTTCTATTATTCTAGCCTCACTTCTCCCGCTGATAGGTCTCGAAAATCGATAAATTCTGGGCATTTCATGCCTAGCCGCTGGGCGGCCCTATCAACGGGCCAAATTCATGTTACACCAAGCACCTGGGTATTTTTTGACGAAACATGGGCAGGGGTGTAATTTTCCCCTCCAAAATATAGGTTGTGTATTTTTTTCGCCAACCTGTGCACAAATGGTGAGAAATCTCCATTGGCTGTGTATCAACGTGTCAAAATCCCTGTAACAGTGCAACAAATAATAATGTTACACTATTACAGCCATACCTTTGTTCCACATCAGTAGATACAGTAGAGTATAAGTAGTTCTAAGTTCTGTGAGTAGTCTTTAGTTTTTCTGGAATCCAACACTTCCCCCAGTCATCTCGGAGTGAAGTGAGTGACTTTCGGACGACTCGTTGGGGTCCATTACCTCGTAATTTACGCGGACCTCACATGCCCCGAGGCGGCCCTTTCACTCTGGCTCATTATATCTATTCTGAATCATCGTCTATTGCTTATCATATGTTTTATAGAATCATACGACGATGAAACGGACCGCAGCTTGGTTGATCTAGTTAATTATACGGATTCATCCCAAATGGATAGTTTCAAACTGGGTGAGAGTTTCAACGTTCAAGGTTTACAAGCAGATCGAAAAGACGGAAATTAATAGAGAATAATGATTCTCGTGTTCCGACGACATACATAAAGACATGCGAATCACAAATTAACAACATCTCGCATTACTAGCACAATGCACGGAACGAGATCCCGGCTTGTCTTATTGGAACCGTGGTCGGGAACTGGATGTAAATTAACATCACGTAGACATCAAGAAAACGTCGAACATACCGACGTCTTGTTCGCAGCCGATCCCCAGTCGATCAAGGTAAGAACTTGAGACACCTGGTCGTCAAAGAAAATGTTCCCCGCATTCAAATCGCCATGCACGACTCCCTTGCCATTACCATTAGGAAGGGTAGCATCGAATATAGACTCCGCCTTGGCTACGGCCAACCCGGCGGCTGTGTCTGCTAGGGCTAAGCAATCATCTTTGGAGCTTTTTACAGCCAGGAAAGCGGGTGTTTGGTTAAACACCTTGCCTTGTGCCGCGGTTGTAATCAGCCACTCTGTGCCGGTGCATGTGTCTTCCCCATGAGCTTTCCGTTGTCCCACCTGATATCATGCAATTCAGAAGTCAGTCTGATTTATTAATAACACACTCACAATTGCTGTAAACTGAGCCTCTCGCTCGAGGGTACCTGTCAGCGGCGTCTTGGCAAAATCCCCCTCAGAACCTTGATACACGACGGCATTGTTCCCCTGCAAAGCTGACCGTGTCACGGAGAACCTGGTGCCGGAAATCTCGATATTGAGTGATTACGAGTACTTATGTAATCGTTCCTTTAATCTCAGGTTCACGCATTTCGTTCATTTGTCGCCATCTATCGGAGAAAGGATTCCACCTGGGTTAGGGTTAGAATCATTACAAAAGTTTGTATTGGATCTTAACTTTTTGAAGTGTTCTTAACGGTTTCTGATCGTGAGACTTTCTGCTTACCAAACTAAATTCCACGCGAATGGGTTCGACTCCCGGCGTAGTCTTGCTTTTTCATCTTTGTTGCTCTGTCGATGCGACTGATCCGTTCGTGGAGATGCCGGGATGCCACAGCGACGAGATCAATCTAATCACATTCTGTAAGTAATCGGAGCACGGATTTCAATTTTCGGACTCTGTTTGATCTCATTCAATATCAATGGTCAGCGACTTGGTTCAGAAGTTGGTTGATAAGCGGAGAGGGCCAAAGCTGAAGAAATCATCGCAATTCAAGATCAGCAATTTTTATGGCAGCTTTCATTGGACAAAAATATGATGCCATTCCATGTCACTTTTTTTTTTTCTGATGCAATCGAGTGTGACCGACTCTCGTTGACAGGTGATCGGTGCCGTGGGAGCTGATGGGATTGGAGATGGCCGGAATTGCCAAACTGGAATGAACTAGAATGAAATCATGTTTTTATTCTTCTCGTTTAACCCCTCATCCTGTTGATGTTCAATCATACATGAAGCTCTAGCATTCTGTCTTCCTCGTGACTCCAGACTCCAGAGGCAAGCTATTATGACCAGTTGCAATTGAGTAAGTGCTACTTGATTTATGAGTACCAGACAAATTGCCGTTAATCCGTGCTGGGAACTCAAATTCATTCCGGTATACGCCTAAAAAGCTCAGAATACCAGAGGAGCCATGCACCTGCCTTCAAAGTACAGAAAGTCTGCCTCGAGAGTCACCGAAACTTGAAAGCCAAGTTCAAAACAATATCCGAGATGCTCGAAACCTGGTAGAGCCTGTTGCAACCGGTTGCAAGCACCTTGCGACAGAATGCATCAAATTGGAGTTATTGACATCGAAAATGTCCACGGCATCGTATTTTGTCCGATAAAACCCGTCATATTATTTTGCCCTCCACTCCTCATGACACAGTGTTTAATCAACTAAGAATTATCAAGAATTCATTAGAGCATTGCTCTCCATTTGTTGTGATGTGCTGTTTAATCTATTGAAATTGCCATACTTCCGAGCTCAGAGGTTCGTAAAGGAATTTTACAGTTTCTCTCCGAAACTGATATCCGATAGGGGAAGTCAAATATCACTTCAGTTGAGCGACTCGACGGCGATTCAAACTGCGATTCAGTCTCTTGAATCGCGCTTTGAATCGGCCCCAACTTTGACCACCCCAACCGCACGCCGATGATCATGATTCGCGACACACAATTCAAAGCTGATTCGGTCACGTCAATGCGCTGTTGCAATTCGAATGGCGATCGGGAGGCGCTTCAACGATTCAACACAATTCAAGGTGGACCCAAATCTACAGTTGGGATCTGCCTCTGAATCGTTGACTGAATCGCCGCCGAATCGTCGTTTGAAGCGATAGGTGGCTTCCCCTAATACTTATTACTTCGTGCAAATTTGAATCGTAACGAAAGAGTTCAGAACTTGAACGCGATCAAGGCAGTGGCGAACAGGCCCAAGTAGTTGAATGTATTCCCAGAAATTGTGTGGCCGCCAGAAGTACATACGAATCGGATTTCCTAGCTAACGCTGTAACGAAAGAGTAGATTGGAAGTCAAGCTAGTCAAGGGACTCCAGACGAAACGAGTTCCCATGCGACGTCCGGAAACCACGGTCCACGTTAGATGCCGCCCACATCAACTCATGAGTCATGCGCAGATGTTGGACCGAAGTTCCGTACATAAGTACGAGTTTTGCCGCGCGCAGCGGCGGCCCTCTACCCCCAAGTTCTAAATGGAATGAATGCGTGAGACAGGATTAGTCTAGAACTTCCCGCGTGGCAGGTCATAGGAGGGTCGCCTTATTATATAATCATCGGGTTTGGCAGGTAGTTCCCACGGCCCTTCCTGGCTGTTTCCACTCAGTCGCTCCTCATTTTTCAATAGTTTTAGGATGAGATACATTTTTAAACCTTTCTTTACACTTCCCGAACGTTAAATGCTTTAAATTTTGGGTGGGTACTTGAGATATGACACACAGTTGTGTTTGGCCGCCTTTGGCCGGCGGCCAACACATCAAACGAGAACTCGGTCGATTTTACAGCTCTCGACTCAATTCAAGTTAGGAAAATGGTCTATTTCAAAGATCTTGGAGAATGGTGTCCAAAATACGCGCAAGAACGCGTCGAAAATTGTGCAAGCGAACGCGGGAAAATTTAGATTACATAATAAGATGACCCTCCCGTCAAGGCACCGTGGGAAGCGACAGACTAATATATAACAACCGCAGGTACGAGGACATTTTTGTTTATATTGTCTGTTTATAAGAGACTAGAGACAGGATCCGTCGTACGCAATTTCAAACACTGACGAGGAGCATCAGTTTTAGTGAAATGATCTGTCGCTCGCTTGCTGATCGCACATGCCGCCACCGCCTGGATTGGTGCATTATAATATTAGCTAGTAGGAACAGTGCCAGACTCTATAATCGGATTGGTTACATTAGACGGGGAAGTTTTGAACGAAGTGGAAATCTGGGATGACTTGGACTTGGATGCAGATATCTTTGCTGGAGGAGGTGGGACCGTGGTTGTAGTCTTCCCTGGCGCCGGCGCCGGCGATGTCTTCGACTTCGGTGGCGTTTTGGCTGGTACTGGCGGCGTCGGCGCGGGCTTTGTTACTGGCTTGGCTGGTTTAACGGGCTTGGATGCCACTACCTTCTTGAGTGCGCGGCGCTCAATGTCCTGATTGGCGTGGTTTGAATTGTGTCAAAGATACACCTAGAGACGCAGTGACTCACATCGTTGTTGGAGTCGTCGAAAGATGCGACATGGTCCACTTGCAAATTTCCTCGCACATCGACTGCTGCCGCCTAGCTCAAATGATCAGCGGCGGTGAAGGGATGATGACAGATACGCAGACCCACCACGTCAGGTAACGGGGCGGCCTGCACATGGATCGAAAGACCAACGAAGGCGAGAAGTAAAAGACGGGCGATAGTGGGCATTGCGTAATTGATTCAAGTCGAAAAATGAAGTTGAAAACGATGGAAATGAGCGCGTCGAAAGGGAAAAGGACCGCACAGCTGCAGAATTTTTGTTAGCACAACGGCAGGGATATTTCTGACGGGTTGCTGCACATACCGGTTAAACGAAAAAAAGTTAATGCAAAAGCTCGGAAATGAGATGAACGAGTCTATCTCTATCTGCGGGCTTATATAGCTAAATAAATCAATCAAGTGGATCCGTGTTCAGCTGTTATGGCAGATGTAGAGTTGATTCTGGGCCTGAAGCGCGTTTCAATCCAGGCTTAGCCGCTCAGTTCGCAAGGCTGAGATAGATCGAAGCGCTGCCAAGGCGGAGCGAACACACGTTCAGTTCGATTTTTGCGCAGTGGGATCGGGCACATAGCAGATAAGTTCTGGACGGAACTCAGCGCTAAGAAGATCGATCTCTTCTATTCGGTGGCGGTGGAACACTGATTCATTGTACCCTTTCAAGTCGCTCACTGCCAGATCTCCCGAGTGGACTTCCAGTTGCGTATGGTGGGGCAAAAGAATCAAGCTCCAACATTCTCGTTCTCGTTTTCGCCCCCCGGAAAAACAAAGGAAAACGGAATCAAACGTTTAAGTAAAGCGGCCAACCTGTAGGTTGTTTGAGCTGTGGCCAGATTGCCAATTTGCCATGACTTGAATTGTCCCCACCTTTGGTGGTCTCGCCACGATTTCCTACAATGAATTCATGAGATTGCTTAAAAAAAAATAAACACGTAAGATGAGTTCTCAATGATAACAGGGCTCGTCGACACACCAAAATTTGTTGTACGTAGTTCGGAGCGGTGTTGACAGGCATCAGAATGTTGCGACAGGCGCCAAGTTGCAGGCTGTCCTGCTAAGGAGTACATCACTTGTCGTCGCTAACTGAACACCAACTATCTCTGGGAGTCTGTGATGGAAATATTTACTTTATTTATTTTGAGGTGTACTCTATGTATTTACAAGTTGCCCCTCCACTTCGCTCCGGAACAGGGGAGTTATAGTTTGGAAACCTTGTGAAAAATGGAGACATCAAAGACGAATCAAAGAAGTAAAATCTCGGGACGGGAGGGAGGGTCGACAAAATTCCTTTGGCAATTGTTTTGAGCTGAGACATCCATCGAGAAGTTGACTTTGACGAGGATTGATTGAAGGGAGGCATTCCACAGCCCAATAATACAAATAGATGCAAGCTCATCCCAGGTGAACGCAGTTGCTTGATGCAGTGTTGAATACTTTGGTCTGATCATTTGCAAGTTGAAATTGTGATTGAAGCGCACAGAAGATTGAGGGGACAGAATGAGGGGTGGAACAACACATTTTCGTTTTCTTCCCCGTATTTATGTGCGAAGTTCGACCACAGTTTTCTCGAACTCAGCGCGCAGCATTCATACGAAGATGCGGAAATGAATGCCCAATCCGTCCCGTTCAGGCCCGGGAAGTAGTCAAATCATTTCTCCCGCAGTGCACAGTGGGAGGGGAGAAGGCACAGTGGAGGCTTGTGGGAGAGTTATGAGGTCCCGGAGTCCCTCGCAAGGAAAAGACGAATGCAACCCGGCTGCAAGGGGATAATGCACAGCCGAGGAGGCATCTCGTTAAAGAACGGTTAATTCGCAGCTCAATCGTGCTGAATCCGCGACACAATCTTTGATTGATCATGGGCATCTATGATCTTTCCTGCGGTTCGATTTTCCGTCAATCATGTTTTTGAGATCATCTTCTCATCCGCAAGGCTGTTAAGGCAGCGCTAGTTGAGCTCAAGTGAATCACTCGTTGATTCTACTTGACTCAGCTATGTAGGTTATAAGGGAGTCTCTGCCTCTTGTCGAGACAACTTAATTAGTTTGCAATTTATCCCCCGTGAAATACTCTGTGTGACCTCAAGCCGGGCTAACCCCTCGTCTTACCTTCATCTACCTGCACTGTAGCATTGCCAAAAGTGCTATATATCAGAACCTCTATTTGTATTGTCTTGTTGAAAGACTTGAAATATCAAATTGATTCGGAGGTGGGCACGGGCATCTCGTATGGCGGTCGTTTGGTTACTTTAAAAAAACACATATAAATATGCTGTTTTGCGTGAAAAAAGTTGGAACCGGTGAAAAAAAAAATTTTTTTGACAAAGTTGTAGAGACACTTCTGTTGAGTATGAAAACAGTTGGGGTAAGATGAAAGTTTTTCTCGGAGTTGGGTGGATGGAAAAGTTTCCGCGCCGAGGCTGTGGCTGTGTGTTAATGATGGCCGACTCGGAGCCCGGCTCTCTTCTTAAACCGTTGAGATTTGAAGAAGAAAATCCACATCCGCTGCTCCTAATAGCACCTGAAGCAGGAGGCGTTTCCCCTAGCACATGCAGTGGCTTGACCTTCAGCATGCAGGGCTTGCAAGACTGGTAATGACAGATCAGAACTCAATCTTGAATCCTCAGGCTGCAGCCTGCACAGATCATTAAGTTACAGGCCTGTGCATTGGGTGGGCTAATACCCAAAGGTATCCTCAAGATAAGTAGGTCCATGCTCTATGTCTCAGATAGCCCATGAGTCCAGACTGAGCAACTTGGTCGGCACAAGTCGGCCGCTCCGGCCATCATTAACCCACAGCCACAGCCTCGGCGCAGAAACTTTTCTATCCACTCAACTCCGAGAAAAACTTTCATCTTACCCCAACTGTTTTCATACTCAACAGAAGTGTCTCTACAACTTTGTCAATTTTTTTTTTTTCACCGGTTCCAACTTTTTTCACGCAAAACAGCATATTTATTTGTGTTTTTTTAAAGTAGCCAAACGACCGCCATAATCTCGGGTGAACTTTGACCATCATGAGAATTTGGTGTGGCATCGCAGCTACTAGTATGTGTTGGGCGGAAATTTGCATGTAGAGATGCATCAGGATGCATTTAAACAGCAGGGAAGAAAAATATTAATGTGCCTTAATTTGAACTTTTTTCGCAGCCCTTCATTGAAATTTTCCGACATCGCAGAATATGTTTCAATATATTCAAAATATATTCGTAGAGTCACCCCTGGAAGCAACCTGGAAGTATGAAACGATACGGGCTCCAACGGCGTTCTTGACGTCTTAGGCCTCGCGGAAGGGGTCCCGAAGACGACTCTTGGAGGTAGAGAGCATAGGAAGGTGCGCCAGAAAGTTGCGTCGTAAACTCTTCGGCCGAAAACAAAGCGTGGACTTGTTGGCAAGCGTACGTCACTCGTGAAAGCGATCAGCGAACAAATTGTGCCACGTCACACAGGCGTTCAGGACCTGCTCCTGACTCCGTCGTTCAGAATTCTGACTGACCGCCGCTGTGTCGCTCGATGGTGAGTGAATTGGTTGAATTGTAGCGGCTCCCTCAGCTAGTCAGCAGATAACACTTCCAGCTGAAATAACGGATTTAATCATTGACCATCTGCACGACGACGTGCAATCCTTGCGACAATGTAGTCTCGTCAGCAACGAATGGCAAGCTGCATCGCGGTTTCACATCTTCTCTGTTGTACTCCTCAGCCTGTACAGCATAGACCAGATGCTCGAAGTCATCTTCTATCCTCAGTCTCCCATACCCAGCTGCATCCGCGAACTCCATATCATCGACGGCCAAGGACGCGACTTCGATCCGAAATGGGTCAACCAAAAATTACCATTGATTGATTTCGACTCCATGCAACGCCTGTCGTTCTTATCTTTGGAGCAGGTCGATTTTTCGACACTCTCGAGCAATACTCTTGCAATCTTACGTGCAATTGCCGGGCGGATCGTTCGTATAGAGCTCATCTATGTCCATTTTGGAGACTGGGACTCGTGCACTTATTTCCTTGGCGTCGCGATCTCTCTGAGAACTCTCGTCTCATTCGTCACGACTTGCACTGGCGACTCGACAGTCCCGAGCCCAAATTCAGTAGTCCTTCCAGCATTGGTGGAGTTGGAACTGGGGAATGATGACGATCCTTTCTTGAATCTCTTCCGTTACTACGACTCGATGCCCCACATTCGAGCGCTCAACCTCTATTTGGGCAAGCAAAACATTGAATTAATGGCGAACTCCCTCCCTCACTTCGGTTCAATCACACACCTTCTGATCCAGACACATTCTGCGTTGTCGTCGACAGGTCGGTTTTCATACCCATTTCTTCATCTGCGTGATTGCTGAGGAGCGCCAGATATACCCGAAGACCTGGATATGTTCAAGAACTCCAACCTGAAGACCATCATCTTTGAAGCGCCCGCGGAATTAATCGTCAAGATGCTCACGAGAGCGTCCACCATTCAGCGTGTGTACATGAATGCCCCCTCAAATTCTGTCGATCTCGACAGTCTTGTCCGTGTCCTTGTGGGGCTGCCGAATGCCCAGATATTCCTGTCCAATATGCAGAGCCTCAGCGCGGGATGGGACGAGCTGGGAGATCGCGTTCACCTTCGCCAAAGTGGGACATCATTGCGGGATTTCGAACCCGAGTTTATGCGGGAATGATTTTGTGCGATCCTTCGGATATTCTCTGCTTCGATTATTATATGGTTTGTGATGACCCTAATTGCTTCCTTCTGTGCATGTATCAGGTGAAGGACTACGACGACATCACTGGCTTCTCCACGTTCAGCACCGTACCCTCGCTGTAATTCCCGTCAAGGGCTACGTCAAGTCCACTTCACGCTCGACCCCAACCATCTAGCCAATCAAGGGTTCAAATTCTACTGCCGGATTGTGGCTGGCAGATTTGTCTCGGTCGGTCGTAGTTCGGCTGTGGTTCGGAATGTGACGAGCGTGGGCTGCCGTAGCTCTGCAATCGTGCCGCTGTTTCGGCACTAGTCTTCTGCAAAATTGAACAACTAATATGCGATACTGTTGGAGTTCTACGCTGCCGGGGTTTCCCTAATGACATCTATAGCTTGTCTCACCCATCACATGTAACTTTTTAGTAATCCCAGGCGATGAGATGGACCCAGGTAAGACTCTATAGCTTACTCTCATGAACAAATATTATAGTGTTCCACAGATACATCCATGGCAGCCTTTGCCAGAACGTTCGTAACTCCTACAGTCTCCATCAATCGATTTGAAGCTGGATTTTGCCGCTATCCAGCATTCTGGACCCGGTCAGCTGCATGTCGTTTTTGTTGAAGGTTCAAGTCAAACTTACTCATCATCGCGATGAACCTCGTTGACTGTTGTAACCGTCACTGTGTTTTGCGTAACACCTCCCACGCTGGATTTGAATACGGGCATAGAAATTTGTTCCACGATGGTGCGGCCGTGGAGTTGAACCGCATACTCTCGAGTATTGAGCCTGGAGACAATTATGAAAGAAAGATCAAGATATATACGCGTTCGTGGGAGTGTTGAGAAACCTACATTGCGAGCATGCTGTTCATATAAACTGCCCTCCATATAATCATAACAATGTACAACCATGGAGTGATTCCCACTCACATTTGTCGCTGAGGAGAATTGCGATCATAAAATAAAATGTTCCGGGCTGAGTAAGGAACTTCAAGCCAAGTAGTTATTGTGGTGTCGAACTATAAAAGGTTTCGGCTCACCAAGATCATATTCAATGCCGCAAAGATGGTAGTGCACACTCCACGATTGATGGCGGTCATGATGACGAAGTTCAGAATCTTATTAGTTCTGCGTCTCTTAACGCGGTGATTGCTGAATACAAAAAGGACACTCACGATTGGATACCGCCGCGGTGTTGACTCAATCTCCACGTCAAACCCACAGTGATCAAGACATCGGCTGCGAGAGCGAACGATGCTTGAAGATTATCGGTGACCTGGAGCGAACGACATTGGTAAGACACGCAAACGGGAACAAAAGAGAAACAAGAACATTGAGCTTTCCCAACGCCGAATATTGCTTCAATCGAATACTAATACCGATTTTTAGGATACCGACTCGAAACCAGTCAGCTAGATACAGACCTTAAGACGACCTGGCCTATTTAACGTTTGAAATGTGCTAAAGAGGCACATCGTATCAATTGCAGAATCTACGCACCGAATCCGCAGCCTGCACTCAGAGAATGTTGGGTTAGATCACGGAGCCTGATTGCTATTTGGTACACACCCAACGATGCCATGGAAAACAACAAGATGACAGCAGGCAAAATCTTGTGCTGTTTATTGACTACAACCAATCAGGTTGTTCAACATCTTCGTTCGTTAGAGGACTTACACTGGTAGATGCAGCGTGCAAAATGCCTGGCCATGCTAATTCGTGAGGAAGCACTACGGAACGTTGATCGAACTCACACTTGAGCAACGAATATCGAAAGGTACTGGACAAGAAAGGTTGAGCCGAGACACAGATGTAATGTGAAAGACTCGCCATCGCCAACAGCTCGACCATATCCACCCTGATTATTGTCCCCGTACTTAGCGACAATAAGGGCAGGGAAGGAAATCTCGTCACCGATGAATAGTATTCAGATTGTCGATGTCCCCGAATCCAGTAACAAACCACACGTATATGTTTCCAAAAGCAGCGCCCATTTGGATACATTCTAGAACACTTTGAAATTGTAAGGGGAGTTTGCGGATTATCTGAAAGCTTTATAACTGACAGAACTGTGATGACCTGACCCAATATGCAAATGTTTAGTGGCCATTGCATTTTCCGTGATGATACAACATACGGTTCCCTTGACGCTCCACGAATCGTGGTGGTACCACACGAAGAAGCTGTTTTAGAACAATGAGCCGCCGTCATAATGCACAATACAAGGCATCTGGAACGCACAGAAAGCCTTGTAACAGACCCATGCCTTGAAGACTTACAGAGACGACAGTACTGATGAGTATCGGCTGAACAACTCCAAAGATCTGACTCACATCGCTTGAAGAAAAACGGCGGTCAAGTAGACCCCATTCGTTGATTCGATGCTAGGCGGCATGGTAGTGAGTGTGGTCGCTCGTAAGAAGGAATTCCCCTCAAAAACGAAGGAACGCCAGCGGATTTTATGCTACGCTCGAGATAGCGGTAAAGCATCAACAGTTACTTGATTCTTGATTTCCTTCGTGTTGAATCAGCGGGTTGCTGGCGCGGCTCCATTGCTGTAAGGTGTTCTCCTCGAGGACCACCATATTCCTCTATATCGTACCCACGATATAATTGAACTGTGTGAATAAACGCAGAGACGTAATCCATTATTAAGCAACGGCACTGGCGGAATCCCGAATGCACTGACTTCTTGACTTCTCGAGTAATTTGAAGAACGGGCGCAAATAGGTGCGTGTAATTCAAGCAGACTATGATGGAGGCGGCTTCTCTATCCTCGAATTCAGCAGTAAAGCAGATACACTTCCTCGGTTTCAAAATGTGATGCACGCACAGAAAGATGGTGTCAATGTGACATCTTCCACTCTGCGAAGAAACCACCGCGTTAGGCCAAACGAGACTAATTGGACGATGCCAACCAGCTGCAAGTCAAGAAAATTATACACGGATACAATCCATCTACTCAATAGCTGGGAAACACTATCCCTGGCTTTCGTACGAGTTGCTCTTGTGCTTCGGCGTGAACGACCACGCCTCGGGAGCAGGTCCCAGGAACATCTCAGAGATTCGCACCCAGTCCCGACTATCACCGCTCGCTAGGAGCGTTTCTATATGATACAGGTCAGATGGGAAGAAGGGAAAAGGATGGTAGACGACAGGACAGGAGGAGCACTCACCCAGCTCATCGCGTCCGCGGAACGCTGGCGCGCGGTCGTTGATGCGGCCGGGGATGTGCTCGAGGAGACCAATCGGCACGTAACGGTATTGAAACGATAGGGCTTCGCATAGGTAGCGTCGGGTCGAGTTGACGCCTGCGGTATCAGTTCCGAAATGGCTTTATGAATCGTTAGATGGACAGTCGTGTTAACCTGACGATAAGAGGAAGCTCACGTCAGACCAAACTCGGCGTACTAAGAGTCACCGATTACTGTTCAGCACTCAAGAGATCGAAGAATACAGAAGGCTAACCTTCCGAATCCCTTCCAGTCGCTCCCTTGCACTAATATCCCACTCCCTATGCTCCTTAATCTCCGTGAAGATCCACGGCTTAATCAACGCTCCCCGAGCGACCATCACCCCGTCCACCCCACTCTGCTCAACGCATGTCCAGTAATCCTGCGACGAAAAACAGTCTCCTCCGCCGAAGATGGGGACGCGGGGTACTACACAAAGCGCAATCAACCAATGGTTAATCATGGTGAAGTGAAAGAGCGCAGGAGGCGCAGCACACTTACAGTCTTCGTCCTTTTCCCGTGCGCGAACCGCATCTACGCACTCTTTGACGTATTCCCAGTCAGCGAGTCTCGTGTATCGTTGTTGCCGGGTGCGACCGTGGAGCTGAACAGCGACATCGTGAGCCAATTCTCCTCTTGTGTCGATAAGATTCAATCAACGAACCGTGATACAGGAAGCATTGAACTCCGGCGCAAGGCGCGGCATCAACTTGTGTGCGGTGTTCTTACCGTCTTTGACGCCAGTACGCAGCTTCACTGTCACGGGGATTTCACCCAGTGCGCGGCTCATACCGGTGGTGATTCGGCCGAGACGGTTCACGTTGTCCAGTACTGATGAAACGAATCAGGCCTCGAGATGTTTGAAAAGAGATAAGATGCCGAAATCAAGCACGTACACGCAGACCCAGAGCCTGTCTTGAATATCAAGTCAATCTGTACAAAACGTAGATACTCGTAAGTACAGAGAAATCTTATTGACGCAGAGATTGAGGAACTTACCGGACATCCACAATTGAGATCCACAAAATCAATCGAGTCACACTCCTTCGCCAGCACCTCTGTCGCAGAAACCACGTTTGTAACCTTACTTCCGGCGATCTGAACGCCAAATATCTTCTCCGACGGATGGCGTCGGACGAGTGACCATTCCTCTTTCGAGCCGGCCAGGAAAGAGTTTGCGAGTCCCACTGTGATAGACGAGTAAGAAAGGATGAGATGAGGGAAAGGAAGAACAAGGTTTACTCTCGCCGCAGGTGATATCGGCGCCATATGAGACGCAGAGACGCCGGAATGGCTATCATGATAGTTAGTACTGTCGACTGATGAGATTGAAAAAAAAAGTCACTAAGTTCCCAACCGTGGTGAGTGGCGCGAGATCTGAAGAATGGTTGGCTAGTGAAATCGAAGGTAGAATCGCAGAGACTTACACGTCTTTCCTGCCCAATCGAGCCGTTTCTTTTCAACCGCTCGCATCGGGACATCAGGCGCATCAGTAGGCGCCGTGGTCTCCCCTGTCCGTTTTTCAACAATTTCGTCGACATCGGACCGCGGGTCAGGCGGCGCTATCACATCGTGCATATCTTGGTCTGGTTCCGAGACGACAATAGCGGAGGTCGCTGTTGGTTGGGTGGTCGATCCACCAGCTGCTTCGACCTCCTTTTGATACGCTGTGGCGATCGGGAAGGGGTACTTCAACGAGTCAGTGCGATATAGATATCAGGCAGAACGAACAAAACCTTTTTAGTACGCAGCAACTTCTGCGCATGGCCGGAGAGCCGGTTTGCCTCGACGCTGGCAGTGACAGCGTAAGCCATTTTTTCTTCGTTTTTGATTAATTCCGAGGTTCCCGTGTCGGTTTGGCGGACATGGTCTCCGAGATACCGACACCTAAATCCATATCTGGAGATAGGAAACAGGAAAAAAAAATCAGGAAATAGATTCAAATTTCAAGAACACAGGAGTCGAAATCTAACCTGCATTGTCCTAATTCCGAGAAAACAGGACAGGCAGTTTTGCCAACGGGAGGTAAGGGAGCGGTGTCTGGCGCATCTGCGTTCATATCTTTCGGCAGCGGCATGCTTTGTACCTCTTCAGCAGAGGGAAAAGACAGGTCTGCCGGCTTTGCAGCCAGATAAGCAGGAATATCGTGATTATTCCGACACCTGCAACGATCGATTAAGAAAGCAGAGCCCAGAGATAAAAAGATTCGCTCACTGGTCGCCATAATCACACATGCCACCCGCCGCAACCTGGAAACACAAGTCCAGCTCATCGCGCACTTTCCCAAATCTGCGCCCCTTATTCATGCCCGTCTGTGCCTTTTTCTGCGCCTTGGTTAGCTTCCCCCGTCTGGGTCCACTCGACCGCGTATCTTGGCCATGGTCTCCTTCCGCGGTGGCATGCCCACGCCGAGCATGGCTGGTCGATCCTTCGGCTGCGTCGTCGTCGGGTACGATGGTGGACGAAGGGGTTATCGGGAGAAGGAACCTGCAAGCGATGAGTAGGCGTTGCAGATTTGGAGAGTTTTTCGAATTACTCGGCCTTGACTTGGGCAGTTCCAGGCGGAAGCATGCGCGACAAATTTTCTCAGAATCGATGGATGGGAGTGGGACGCAAGAGGGTCACGCGTTACAGTCACATCGGACGCCAGCACCGAAGGCCGAATACGCCGAAGCAGTTCGAAAAACGTTTCAAGCAGGTTGTTTAATATACGGGGGAGGGATAGAAGGATGTCTGGTTACGACTTTTCAAGCATGGGTAGCATCCGTCTTGGCAAATCGCCGTTGATTTTTCATTGAAATAACTTCGAATAAGGGGCCGCGAGGCACTCTTGAGTGGTGACTTGCGTTCCACATATCCCCTCCGAGTGCGTAGCAAAGGTTTTTTATCTCAACACCGTGCTATAAGTAGCATCACTAATTTCTCGAGGCTTTCCGGAGAGTATTCCGCGTCCGGTCGGCGTGGGAAGTTTCGGCTAAATGACCAGGTTCGTATTAGGGCTGGAGGATAATGCAAAGGATCCGGGGAGGGTTACCGTTTTACTTTTACACAACTACCTCGTTGCTAGTCAAAAACGATGGCTGAACTCGTAATTCCAGGTGTTCAATCACTCGGCGACATCTACAACAGGTTAAATATCTAAATTTACACCATTGAAATGCTTGCTCCGAGTTGCTGCGATAACGAGACTCAACGATTGAACCCCTTCCAGGGACGGCTACATTTCCTTCCGTCCTTCCTTGCCTCGAGAAACGCTAAGCCATCGTAACCTGCTAAGCCATCGTAACCTTTGGTTTGATTAACTTCAAAGCTTCTCCTGGTGCGTGAGAAGGACGAACGCGGGAAGCTCTTGGCCCCAGGTCCGTTGAACGATCTCTACTTTCGAATTACGATGTAGCAGCCTCTAGTGGCCGACCTTTGCCCGACTTTGCAAAACTGTAGATGTGATGGCCACATATAGATTTTATTAGGCAAAATTGGATTTCCGTCGCAAGGAAATCCTATCATGGGCCAAAATGTCGAGGATACGCCTCGAATGGCCTCAAATCCTGGTCGGTACGTATACCCCTTCTGAACAGTGAAAAAGAAGGAAAAAGATGCATGATTGAGAGGATGATAGCTCCCGTTCTGATCTAGGTACGATCATGTGCGTCCAAGCCGATATCACAAGTCTCGGCATGTTCAATTCCCTCATACATTCATATTCTGAGGTGAGTATTCCTTCACACCGAGCTTTGTAGAGAACGCCTGTAAGCTCACGAGGATCTCTGCACTGAATGGTCAACTTTGTTTCAAATTGCGCTGCAGGGCTCTGAATTTTCTAGCACTTCCCTCTTTGCCAACTTTACCGGGGTCTTGCGAGTTCTGCGCATGAATACACCTCGGGTTGGCTTGAAGAAAGGCTTGAGGACATTCATACAGAATCAGAAGGTTGAGAAATTTTGGGCTCGCCAACAGATGTCCCATCTCGAAGACATTATCGAATTTTGTTTCGTGCGGGTCAGGCGTCATTCTCCACTGTCGATTTGGGCGACAGCAGTTCAGAGACACTAATTCATTGCACACTGCACACTAACACCTTGTCGCGGATTTACATCTCTCGAAATGTGCACAAACTACGCGATACACCAACAAAATGGTTAATCTCTCGAATCCCTGCGCTTCTCCACCCTACATTGCAAACGACGATACGCTTGATATGAAATAATACATTCACATCCCCTGATTTCAATGTGGTCAAATATCGAGGATCCTTTTAGCTGAGGCTATCGGGTCAGAGATTCTCACGCGGGATCGACGCGAAATTGGGTTGCATCCGTAGTGTGGGAACAAATTTCCGAATCGTTAGGGGCAACTTGGTGAATCGGAATTTCAGCGGAAACAAATCGCCGCGTGCCAAGCGACTTCATCAGGATCTGAGATTATCCGAACTCTTTCATCTATTTCTACCTCATTGTGATAGAATTGAAGCAATTGAATTGCAAGGATTGGCACGAACAGGCACGAACATGCGCTACTTTATCGCAATGCATCAACAATGCAGTGACAGCTGATGACTGTTGTAAAATGAGCCTCATTCACTCTCGAGTCCTAAATTCTAGCTTGAGCAGCAATAGATATAGCACCAGTGAAAAAATCTAGGATTCCAATCCATTGCAGTTCAAGAACTACAAGAGCATATTATGTTTCAATTGTAAACTGCTATGTGGTATATTCGACGAGGTGTGAAAGTTTGGTGAAAGTTCAAAGTTGATGACGCGGATCATGATGTGGGTTAAACTGCTCCTTCATTCCTACACGTTGTTTGTTGTTCCCCTGTATAACTCCGCATCTGGGCTTTTCGACTTGGTATAGTATCACTTCATTGCCCCTTCAGTGGCATTCACATGGTCGTGTATATCTCTAGGGAAACGCACTGAGGAATCAAGTGTCCCGCGGAACTCATTCATGCTCGATATCGAAGCTTTCAAGCATGGGAGTGGACATTAATATCTGGACTTCTCGGACTATCGGTGCATTAACGCCAAGCAGGCGAAAGAGCATCGGCCAAACGGCCTTCAATTTACTACCGAGGGTGTTTCAAGGATCCGCATCGTCAACATTGACACATCACCGGATGCACGGGGAATGATCCGCACCATCGCCGAGCCGGCATGTTGAAAATCGGCGAAGCTCAAGCGAAGCTTGCAATATTATTCCTGTTCTGTTCCCACTCCACGAACGAAAAAAACAAGAGCAATTATTGGAACCCCGGGCAGGGAGGTAGATCCTGGATGGCATGTTGAACACGACGATCGCACACATTTAATAGTGAATGCACTATTATTGATATGTGATTCTTCAGCAGTCATACTACATACACCGGCGCAAATCCGTTCAGTTCGCCAAGTCCCTGGAATACCAAAAGCCCTGGCCGATCATGGAAACAATACGGCATGGCGGATCATCGAAACTCGAAAGCTCCGAAGCAGTCACTTATTGACCGGATCGAGCGCGATCAAGCGCCGCCTACACGATGTCATTGGGGAAGCGAAGCGATCTATTCTGATCTACTGGAGTCACGGACTTTCCAGAAAGGGATGTCGGTCCATACCGCAATTCTCAGGACTCGCTGCATTCCGTGCAATTTTCCGTTTTCTCCTTGCACTTATGTGCATGTTTCCGCAATCGCGACTTCTTTTATTTTCCTTCTGGCGTTCCTGAATTGACTTGTACAGAGTTTCTGGCCTCCACTTTGGCCTTCGACCTTCTGAGTCGTCAATCGGGCGCCCCGGAGTCCTGCAGTTCCAACCTCCTTCCTTGCGCGGTTATTCAGCGGCCGAGTTGTCGGTATGGTGCAGAGTTTGGTGGCGTTGCCGTCCTTCCTTTCCGTTCCATTTATATTCTCCTTCGACGCTCGCCGATGGAATACTATCCCCACAATAATGGCTACCAAACAGCGACCTCAAGGACCCTTCCAGCGCGAGAATCCGAATCTCAGTCTCCCAGCATCCATTATCTTTGCTCTAGGTCGTCTTGCCGAGTGAGCCACCATTTTCCAATCCATTCTTCACGGCCTTGACGCGATTGACAGCGCCCCATTCCAGTACTTGATGTTTACTGAGGGATGGGCAGTGAAATTACTCGCGGTACTAGGGTTTACTTCCGATCGTGCAGCTATAGCGGGAGGTTATGAGATTCCGGCGCTGCTTATCGGAATGTACGCCATCGCGGGCGTTCGCCATGTACGTGCACAATCAGTCTCTCTGCAGCCGATTTTCGATTGATTACCTCAATCAAGGCTTACTGGATTGTCTTCACATACGAGACCCATTGCTCACCGGCCTCCGCTCTCAATATCGCATTCTACAACGCGAGTATCAATCTGATCAACACCCTAGTCGCGGTCAACGCCCTCACTTCACCCTCACCTATAACTTATGGCTGGAAGCAATGGATGGGGATCGCGCTGTTTGCGATTGGAATTCTGCTGGAAGTCATCTCGGAGACCAGTCGAAAACATTTCAAGAAGGATCCGAGAAACAAAGGCAGGATTGACGATACCGGCTTGTGGTGAGTCGGCTTCTATCAAACATAACGTGTTTCGCCTGAATCCCGCCTGTCTTTCAATGAGGTCCATCGTCCGCCATCCCAACTATCTTGGGTACCTGGTGTGGCGTATCGGTCTATCGCTTACTGCGGTGCGTCCTTCTCCTAGAGCGAGTAAACGATATTCATATCCTGCAGGGATCCCTGACCTCGGCAATCATTCTCAACACATTCCAATTTTGTATCTTTTATTTTGGGGGGATTCCAGATATCAGCGGGTATATGGCGAAGAAATACGATGCGCAGTGGGCTGCGTATACGAAACGTGTTCCTTCCGCAATGTGCCCTCTTTTGCTGTAGTTGTGATCCCTCAAAAGAAAAGAAATCAATGTACTTACCGTTTCATGCTTCTGTCGCATCAATCCTCGACATTATTGTATGAATGAAAGTGAGTGCGCTTCGTCAGGGGAAACGATTTCCCTTGCGGCATCACCCTGGCATGGACGTCCGGCTAGTGCGTGACGACCGTATCCTGCTGCCGAGGACGCGCTTAGCACGGGTTCCAAGCTCTAGAACAAGCCAAGCATTTCACCCCGAATGAATTGAGCAAGATTGAGCACTGATTGAGCACCGCCCGCCCTCGCATTATTCAACCGTCGGTAAACAAGCGCCGAATCGTTGAACCGGTCGGTAAAACTATTGAGTCCGAGCGAAGTCGAGACGGTAGACTAAGACTTGAGGGATGCCGTTCAACTTTGCTTACAGCAGTGGGTGTCTCGCGCAGGGCGGGCGGCGAGAGATCGACATGCAGAAAGTTCCAAGGCTCAGAAGACAGTTGTGGGGAAACAGTCGGGCACAAGAGGCATTATTGGTTGCGATAAATACATGGGGAGGATCTGCAGCGTCCCAACGTAAATCAATGCGACTCGGATTTGACTCAGATGTGGTCAGGAGCAAGGTGTGGTTTTGACATCAAGCCCCACGGGATCCTGGGAACATCAATGTCAAACTCTGCCGATGAATCATCCACTTCCTTGTCCTTTACCTGGTACCACGACCACTTCCGGAGTGTCACTGGGAACTCAAGAGTCGCTGGCCTGCTGTATTCGCCGTAACTATCCTCAAACCTTGAGATCCCATCTCGTGCTCCCTCCTTGGCTGTGCTTGGGTCAACCCCGCCCAGCCTTTTCTTTCGAAACCCGCTGGCAGGCTGCATGTTCCGAGTCGGCCCATGTACACCTCAACCAAATGGCTCTCAAGCTTTTCGATACTCCGCATGAATCTTCAGATCTTTTTCGTTACGGCCGTGAGCCAGACATGAATGGAATGCAGACAGTGGGAATATCTGCCGTGTGCGGTTGGTAATTTGCGTAGGGTTGGTTCAGATGAATCGTCGAGTTATGACTTGGAACACCATCCTTGCGCTAACCAAGCAATTTTTCGAACCTCTGTTTGGAGCCCCTCGTTGGTGGCTGCTATTTCATATACATACCTTCGCTGACTTTGCGCAGGAAATCTCCTCCTCCTTCCCAACTCCCATGTCGATCTTGTGTGTTGCGTCGTCTGTGCACGGAAGAAAAAAGTACATAATTGGTAACTCCATCCTGTGCTTGTAACACACATTCTCCGAGTGAACCGGAAAAAATGATTCGAGTCCGATGCCGGATTTGTGATCTAGGTTCTCGACGCCATCGTTCTCAATCTTTCGCAAACAGTGTTCAGACACCAACTAATTTGATCCGGGAACGCTCCTGGTTTGCCGGCCGCATGCCGCTTACTCCATTTCCGCCTCAAGGTGTGGAGAACAATTGAGAACAAGGCGTGTCAATCTCATTGTTGTTATTTCGGTCTACAAGGGACATTTCGAAGCTCCATAGCAGCCACAAAAGAACAATAATGTACGAAATGGAAAAGAAATCTTACAATAACCACAAGTACAACAAGGTTTGGCAGCATGGCAACGACGGCGAGGATAAGAACACAAATAAGCCATGAACTGACTTCAGATCTTCGCCCGCCTACGACGATGGTAGCAACTCTTTCCTTGCCCCAGACTCCGTCTCATTGCCAACTCTACCCCGGCGACTCGCATCATCGCTCCAAATCCACACCCAAGAAGAAGAGGGCGTGGGTCCTTCGCCCTTTTGTCGGTGTTCTTTCAAAGTTGCTGTGGAGAAATCATGATCAACAAAGGTGCCGAACAGAGTCACATAAGACTGGAAAATTATCAAGCTTGGATCCTACCAGGATCGCAGTCTCCGCTGCGTTCTGCTCCGAGCCGTCAGTGCAGATTCCCATTCAACGGTTGCCCGCGAAAATATTAGCGAAGATATTCACGTTCGCACTAACTGATGAGTGGGATTGGCGCAGCAATGCCTTTTGCCCCATTCTCATCACAATTTCTCTCGTTTGCCGGTGCTGGCACGAAGTTTCGGCGGGAACGCCTTCGCTTTGGACGACGATCCTCATTCAAGCATCAGATAGCGTCATGAACGAGAAACTCGCCAGACAGACTCAATTGGCCCTCACTCGCAGCGGCGCCTGCCCCCTCACACTAGGGTTTACGTCTTCCCCTCCTCTGTCCTGTGTTAAGGTGCTCGAAATGCTGGCAAATCAGAGGCACCGATGGTGTTCCGTCTCACTCGCGTGCACTTCTTCCGAGTTACAGCTTCTCTTCCCTCCAAATCAGCACTTTCCGATCTTACAAGAGCTTAATTTGGGCGTCCCGTTTCCGCATTCGCGGCAAGAAATAATTTTGAACGTGGCTGCTCCCCGTCTGGAGCAAATCGACGTTGCGGGATCCCAAAAGATTGCGTTCTGCCTTCCACTTCTGAGTGACAAGCTTGATATCCGCTATACCCATTTCAAAATCTCGGATATTCGTTGGGTAATGGAAAGGATGTTCGGTTTGTTGGCGACGCAAAGTGTAGCATTTGATTTGCAGCTGCGTACTCGCCGCTTACCCTCAGCTGTCAGTCGCAAACAAATCTGCTCGGATGTTGGTGAATTGTCACTTGGCGTGATAGATCAACGTTCTAGCCAGTTGTCAAGAACTGTTGTGGGCACTGTCCTCAAAAGACTGACTTTGCCGAGTCTCAAGGCACTCTCTTTTGAATCTACAGATTCCGATTCCAGCTGCATTTTCGAGTGGCCCCACCACGAATTTCTAGGTCTTTGCCGACGCTCCTCATTCCACCACCATTTAACCCACCTTTCATTGCTCCAAGCCCACATTACACAGAGTCAGCTGGTGGAATGTCTATTACTTCTACCCTTGCTTAGAACTCTGGTAATTGCAGACTCGGAGTCTCTCTGCATTTATGAAGACGGAATTCCGGATCAATTTCTCATCACAGATGACCTTTTGCTGGCTTTGAAGCAGATGGATACAAAGTCGAAAGCATTCCGTCTTGTGCCGTGTCTGGAATTGCTACGGCTGTACCGTATAATTACGTTCAATTCGGATGTCCCGCGTCACGCACCCCCGTGTCGATCCGAACTTTACGTTTTGGTCCCGCCGTCACGACGGTCGTTGTCGAACGTCTTGAGCGTCACGCTGAGAGAAAAAGCGTCCAAATCGTGCAAACAAGAGAAGATTTTGCGGTTTTGAAATTTTTTTCTTCGAAATTTTGCCCCTGGTCACCCAAATTTTCCGTTTGTCGAGTTGTCGAATCGGTTCCACGGGGTCACGCGTCACACCCCCTGTCGAATTGAACGTAATTGTACGGTATTCCCGACTGCAATTCACCCCCCATGTTCTGCGCGAAGTGATTTCCACGCGAGCACTCGCTTGTGCCAACCCCGAAGGTCCTGGTTTTAGATGCGAGGTGTGTAGTGAGGCCGACAGATCTTCATATAACTAACGCTGCTAGGCGCTTGAGCGATGATACTCAGGATACTAGACTACGTATACTTACATTGACCTGTACGGAAGATATCAACTGCTTGGATGTTTACTGGTCCATAATAGTCATACTGACTGCACTTAGATAGTCCTCGTCGGTCAGGACGCCAAATCGCCTCCCGTAGTCTCGGAGAAAACTGCGTACTTACGTTCGAAGTTGCGTCGCTTTGCGTGTGGTCCGTGCGCATTAATCACGAATCGTCACATCAGGTGATCGATGTTGTCACACTGTTCAGCCCCGAGATTGCTCCGACACTGAGGTTCGACCGTTCGAGAAATTTGCGGAGCGTTCAAGTTTGAGTTTGTATCCAGCAGCTGCCAAATAAGTTGATTTGTAGCTTCTCAGGCTCGCGTCTGCGCAGACGTTCAGGGACTGGCAAAGGAATTCAATTCGAACGATACCGGTGCTGAACTTGTGCTGAACAACTTGAATGCTGATTAGGATACTTACGCGACTGCTCAAATCACAGCGACTGCCTAAAGAGAACACCTTCACGCCCGTGTTTTTACGTGATGAAATTTTCCGACTACTTCCACACCTGGCGTCGTCAAAATGGTTGCAAAATGGGCAACCGCTGCGGATACTTCTCCCCGCCGAGGAGCGGGTGAAAAACTATCGCTGAGAGATCGTGCCGGGGGCGAGAGTAGCACTCTTCATCGTCCAAGAAGCTGATGCCTACTTACTCGCGATTTCCTCGTGAAAATAAGTTGCAATCGAGCTGGGGGCCCATACCTAACCCACGTGTGGTGGCCCTGAGTATGAGCAACCATACTGAGGCTGCCACTGAATGTCACCCCGAAACGCTCCGAAACCGCCAAAAAATATGAATTCGGTCGAATCCGACCGATGAATGACCAGCGAACAGCGGTAAGTCAGGCCTAGGGACAGACTAACTCACAACGGCAGTCTGCGCAAAGTCCGCGCCACCCTGCGGCACTCTCTGCTTCCCGCCCTATCATTCTGTCTCGGAATGGGGATGAGTTTCCTGGCGCCCGCAATTGAAACCACACAGACGCAGACGCTCACAAGCGGCGCCACAGCAGCATATGCTGCGCCTCCAGTGCCAATGGACTGCGCAATCGAGAATGCTGATCCGCTAGCCGCAGCGCCGCCATAGCATACGGATTGTATGCGAGAAGCAAGCGACCCTGATGTGATAAATAACAAACATATCGTTTAAGCACTCTGAATAGACAGTGAGGGACGGAAGGAGAAAACACACCAGCAACGATCCCTCTAGCACCAAATCCCATGAGATTGAAGGCCCCAACAAGGACTAGAGGCGCGGCGAGCGGAGCGCCTATGATGAGACCTACCGCTGCAGTGGTGGCGGCGACTGGATCGTCCTCTTTGAACCGTTGGAATACGGTTTTCTTAGGAATGTTTACACCTGAGTCGGTGCTTGCAGTTAGAGGTTCGGTGTTGTCCGGCGGCGGAGGGTTGTCTTGTGCTATGAAAAGGTTCAGCAAATTCCCCGACAGCAATCAAGCGCTTGCCGCCATAGTCTGCGCGTGGTTGGTTTTGTTCTAATCGAATCGCAAAAACGGTCATTGTAGCTGGGGAAATGAGGCTAGTCCACTGCTTACCTCTGTGAATTCTGAGAAGCACCCGAACGAACGAGTCCCATCCGCCGTCCCATTCAGAGTCTGATTGGGCTCGCTGCACCTCTTCGCTCCCCAAAAGGTCGACAGCGACGGTGACCCATTGTGCGCGGGAGATATCCCCACGCCGTTCTAGCTTCAATCGTAGGTCGTCGAGCCATTGCTCAAGAATCGCCGCTTGTTCGGCGAGTGGAATGAGTCTCCATTCTGGAGGAGGAGGAGGAGGGGTGAAGGGTAGTTGAGTCATGTGAAGTTAACGCGAGGAAAGAGGGCCACGTACCTTATACCTGTGTCTCTGACAGATTGATCGCTGCTCACCGCAAGCTGGTCAGGTGTGCGGCTATAATAAAACCTTTCTGAGGCGCCCGAAGTGGTGTGTTATATTTTTGCTATCGCGGGAGATGTAAGGAACTCTTTGGGCGCCTAAACGAGTCTGCAGGTATATCTCACCGAGGGAGTCATTTGTACCACGTCTGGGAGAAATTCCTTGAGATCCGCCAGATCTTGCTTTCAATTTTTGCGTGGTGAGTTTTGGGTCAACAAGTCCATGCCTTTCTTGTGGCACAGGGGGGTAGACACCAGATGCGATTCGTATAAGGAACGGTATATCTCGTTTCATCCTGGATGGGGCGGAAATCTCGTTTGCAGGTCAAGGGCAAACGCCGAGAAATTCATGCATGATGGTGGTGGTGAAGGAGCAAGCAGGAACGGCAATCACCAGCGAAGTCAGCGTGACATTTGCACGTGAGGTGACAGACACTCTTGAACCCCAACCACCACCATCACCAACCAACGGCGGTTTTGCGCATCGTCAATCGCTACTAACTATCAAGATACCGGAATCTAGGGAACCTATATCCCTTTCTATATCATCTTGAAGTTCACCTTGGGGATCTTGACTGGATCTCGGGGACAGTGATGTCACTGGCACTCAATTTTCAAATGTTCGTTTCTCTCGTGTTGTGTCAAGCTCAAGCTTTCCCATTCATTGTCGTCGAATGCAAGCAATATGTCCCAGGACCAGGTCTGAATCTTCCAAACGAGTAAGCTGAGACTTGTCTTGTGAAACGTTCGCTCATGATTGTTGTACAAGTAGGAACGGACTCGAGGTGTTCCATCGAACATCTCGGACTCACTTCGTCAGGGCAAGACAATACTCCGTGCTCACCGGACGGTTTCAAATCTTGTTGAATGTTGACCGCGAATTCGAAGCAGCTCCGACGTCGAGTGATCCAACATCGTCGGAGAACCAGATCATCATCCAAAGCAAGGAAAATTTCATGTAGATCCAACCAGTTTTCGTGCGCAATCCTGGATGACATGCCGTTCAACAGCATTGGATCAAGCGAAGTTAAAAAAAGCCAAGTCATGAACAGACCGATCCCCCCACAGCAGTCTGCTTCACAGACGCGCTCATCACCATCATAGAAACACCTCCACCTGAATCATCTCCCAGAATCCACCAACGTCGGTCGGCCGAAGCCAATAAGAAACGCGTCTAAATCTTCGGCCCTAGCGGCAGTGTATCTGTTTCTTCAGAATCCCCAAATCATCGATATCATGCATCATCATCCTTTCATCGTCCTGCAAAGCTGTTGATTTGGGGGCAGTGGCGCCCGCAAGGACTTGGTATTAATACAGTCATAGCATCAGCTCCCTCGCGTTTCGAGCCCACTTTACCTTTTCAGCCGAAGCGAAGTGGATGGGCCAATCCGCCTCCTCCCAGTCTTCGCGGAAGAATCGAAAGAACAAACCGAACACTATGCAGCAGGCGCAGAATAATAATTCGAGACAACAACAACAACAACGAGGGAAACGAAGTCCTCCACCGCCACGAGCTGCACCGCCTGATAATCCGCGTGTGCGGAGGAAGAAGTCGGGGGATAAGGTTGTTGGGGTGGATATCGACGAGGGGAGGCGCCCGTAACGAGAAACTGCGAGCGGAGGAGATGGAAAGTCGGGTTTTGGCTGGGAGTGGAAAACAAACGAGCATGCATGGGTATTATAGGCGAGTCGGAGAAGAATTCGTGCGATGACTTCTGCAATGATGCTCACGATTTCAAAATTTTAGATTCGACTTACTTGCCATTCTAAGGAAGGATTTTTGCGTTTTCAGTGTGAGACCATGCGATGGAATTTATATTTAGCAGTGTGTGTGTGGAATAAATGCGTCGGTGGATATATCGAGCCGAGTTGGGAATTTCAGGCCGTGTTCGGGAAGCGTGAGTGTTGATTCCGAGTTGGATCGAGATTTCAAGAATACGAGTGTTGTGGATAGCTTTTGAGATTGGCTGAAACGGATGAGATCTCGCGCCGAGGTCCATTTCCATTGAGGGCCTGAACGAGCCACATAAAACCTAGAACCTGATCTATTATTAATACCAGCAACATTACAACCCAACAACATTACATCCGCCGGTCCTGACCCCAATCCCTGAGACATCGCAAGAACAACCACAACAACAGATCGAGATAAACTCATCTATATCTAACACGTCGATCCCACTTCACCTCATTCGCCCTAAAGAGCGTCACCAAAACCGACTCGTATTCGCATGCTTTCCACCAGCGATCCGCAATTGCACGACGTTCGAAGTGACGCTCGAGAACTTGAATCGAATCAGCAAACGAAAAAGGTCAATTCATGAGAGAAGAGGGAAGAGAGCTCACCCCATTCCCAATGAACACCTCCGCGCTAACCAACACCCCCATATCCACCGCCTGCGAAACAGTAAACTCGTCCGGAGCAAGCTCCATATCCCTCGACGTCGCCACCCCCTCCCAACCTTCTCCAGCCTCCTTCAAGCTCGCCACCAAGCCATCCAACCACCCGCGCTCCGCATTCGTCGCGATATACAACGTCCTCAACTTCAGCGTCTTCCCCTCCTGCTTCTCCGCATCCCTCCGCACCTCCCGCACTCTTGTCACAATCTCCCCGACCTCAGGCCAACAATGCGCAAACGCCGCATCGTGCCTCGACATCCCCTCTGGCACGCTCAAATCGTCCGGCAGCGCGGGGTACAGACCCGTCTTGCGTACGTCGGGTTGGGAGAATTTGTTCCAGGTGTTGTAGTCCGAGCCCCAGTTCGCGAGGTTGACGCAGTGCTGGTCGTAGTCGCCGCGGCGGACGTGGATGGCGAGGAGGCCGGGGAGGGGCGGGGCGGAGATGGGGAGGGGGTGGAAGAGGGTGAGGGGGAGGAGGAGGAGCGGAGAAGGGGGGTTGGTTGGATGGAAGATGGGGGCGAGGGTGGGTGGGGGCGGGGAGGAGGAGAGGAGGGGGAAGTTGCGCGAGATGGCGCGGGTGATGAGGGCGGACCAGGCGAATTGGGTGAGGGTGGGGGAGTGGCCGTAGGAGTCCCAGAGGGGTATGACTTTTGCTGTGTTGATGAAGCTGCGGGGCGGGAAAGAAATTAATGGAAGAAGGGAAGAAAAGAGAGGACGACGACGCACACATAGTCGAACGGCGTCCCGCCAATAATCGAAACACACTCCTCCGGCATCCGCCGCAGCTTCTCAGCCCACAGCATCAACCTCTCCCCGCCCGTCGTGCTATCCGTGATATTCAGCTCTTGCATCGTATCCTTCAGCTGCACCTCCACGATTTTCTCCGTCGGACACGCCACCTCCCACCAGCGCTGGGAAACCGGTCTCGAGATCGACGGGTCGACGCCGGGGCCCCAGGAGCCGCCGCCGGTGGGGCCAGAGGTGAAGGCGTTCATGGGGATGTGCAGCATGTGCCGGGTGCCGTTGGGGAGGGTGTCGGGGAAGGGCGGGTGGTCGCGCGCGATGTAGTCGACGAAGACGTAGCCGCGGTTGGCGAGGAATGCGAGGTGGGTGTTGAGGAGTCTGGAATGAAGCCACGCCGGAGCGGTAAGAATGCAGAAAGGGAAAGAACCGTCGATTACGCACTGTTCTTGAAAGACATTATTCCATCTGAGTGCAGATATGATTGAGAGCAGACTCGAGGTACTGAATTTCAGAGAACTCACCCAGTTCCCCATGCTTCCCAAGGAAAAAAGAGATATCTATAGCAACGGCGATTAGATACTGCGAATCCACGAACAGAAACACGCGGATTCGACTCACCTCGGCTTAGTTTTCGTCAAGAAGGTCGGCGGTCTGTGCTGGGGCAGTTTTCGTTCGTATTCGCGGATATCTTCAAACGCAGGATGACCCAACGTGAGCGTGTGAGTCGGGGGGATGTAGGGTACCAGCCGGAGGGAGGGGTATCCGCTGATGGTCATGTACATCGCGCCGGTGACGAGGACGACGGTGGCGACGACAGCGAGCCTGAAGAGCCAGGGCCTGGCTGAGGCATGTTGGGGGAGAAAACGTTGCATGGCATCGCCTAGCAGCGAAACCCAGATCATCGAATCTCGGTTTTCGCCGTGAAACAAGGATTACGTGGCTTTCCCGATGATCCGGTACTGAAGGTCATCACGGCGAATGCCGATTCACCTTGTTTCTTACCTCGATGTTCTCTTTTGCATTGGTTCAGGTTGGTTTGCAAACAAAGCTCTTGGCCCGAGCTGCAGATAACTCGAAACTTCGGCCCCTAATCTTAATCGCCAAATTGTGAGGTCCTTACTTTGTGTCCGGTAACGAGTAACGCAATCGTGGGAACAGTGTCACACATCGTAACGCTTCCATCTGGGCGCAAAAATGGTTGAGAGCAAAGTCGAGGTACTGAATTTCCGAGAACTCACCCAGTTCCCCATGCTTCCCAAGGAAAAAAGAGATATCTATAGCAACGGCGATTGAATACAGCGAATCACGAACAGAAACACGCGGATTCGACTTACCTTGGCTTATTTTTCGTCAAGAACGTCGGCGGTTTGTGCTGAGGCAGTTTCCGTTCGTATTCGCGTATATCTTCGAACGCAGGATGACCCAGAGTGAGCGTGTGAGTCGGGGGGATGTATGGTACCAGCCGGAGGGAGGGATATCCGCTGATAGTCATGTACATCGCGCCGGTGACGAGGACGACGGTGGCGGCGACGGCGAGCCTGACGAGCCAGGGCCTGGCTGGGGCATGTTGGGGGAGAAAACGTCGCATGGCAGCCCAGCGTCACATCATTTCTTTTGCGAGGCATTCGGCTTTTGCCGTGAAACAGTGATACGGTGATCCAGCGAATACGATCACGGCGATTGCCGAGGCACCTTTGCCTCTTGCCACGACGTTCTCTTGTCTGCACGTCGTAACTTGGAGTGGATTCGCAGATAGAGCTCTTTCCCCCGAGCGGGAGGTACGAAACTCGCCTTATGCCGACAGCAATCCTCATTATTTGCCTTCCTTGTTATGAAGATGGCAGGGCTCACTGGACCTCAAGGAATCCCTAGCCTAGTAGCTTCATTCGGCAAACGTTTCAATATTCCTCCAGTTTGTCATCCTTCGTGCTTCTCCCTTCAGTCTCTATGGTTACTCATTCCGGCCCGGGCGATTTCTCGTCCAATGCTGACCGTCGACGTCTTTAAATTCTGGCTGAGCCTCTCTGGATGTCTGAGGTCTGAAGTCAAGTCGTCGTAAAGAATACTCAATATGAGCACTACTAGAATTTGAAGAGCCTTTTGATCAGACTCATCCTCCTCTTCCGAACAGGATATTCTTCTGCATTCTGATTTTGCGTGACTTCATGGCGAGCCACGCTTTCGCTTCTCCGCCTCGCATGCCCCGAAGCAACTCTGCTACTGGAATTTCCACCAGGGAAATGTGTGCTCGGGGGTGGAATTAGAACTCGGCTGCCGCCGGATTGCTGCATAGTCGAATCCGAAGGAGGAGGACGGGGCATGGAGGGTTCCAGCGGGGGAATATAAATCGTGTCTGACAGCGACGTCGGGGGGATGTTAACGATTACTGGGGCGTGGCTTGAAGTGGATTGTGGACTCCAGTCGAAAGCACTAGAGTGTGGATAGCCCCCACCTCTAATTCTCGCGGCACCATCGTCGCCCTCATCATCCTCGGAGTCGCCCTGCTTCTTCTTCGAATAAATCCACCACCCGAGGACTGGCCTGACGGTATCGTTCTTTCCCGTGGGCGACAGAGAACGATCGCGGCTCGAGGAAAAGCCCATTCCTACTAAGCCTGCGACGATGGTGCACCGGACGGCTTCGGTGAGGAGGACCGTGACGTCGACCTCGGCATAGCCGGGAGGGACGGCGTCCATTTCGATGATGGGGTATTCTGTGCGCGCGGCGTATCCCTTCGCCTTCGAGGACAAGGTGAGGGCGGGTTTCTTGGAGGGGTCGGGTGAATGAGGACCAGAATCGACGAGAGGACATGGATTCGGGGGATTGGGTTTGGGGGCGTGTCTACGGGGAAAAATCACGGTTAGTGTCATAGAGCTATTGCTTAGGAAAGAAAGTAACTGACGGTGTCAAGCCAAGGCCCTTGCCATTTGCCTCTGTCGGAGAATACGCAAAATGCTGTAATCCAACCCGACCATGTATGGCTTCCACAAAGAACTTCTTCGTCGCACGCGACGTTCCTCCAGAACTTGAGATTCTCTGCGCTATTCGGGTCGTCGAACATCTGCACGAAGCGCGTCATGACCGGGAGGAGTAAATGATACCACGCAATCGTCTGCAGCCCGTATTCCCTCAACTTCTCCAATCGTTCAAGCAACTTTTCCCAATCCCGCTTCTCGCCCTCCAGCGTAACCCTCGGGATCCCGCAAATAATACCGAACTTATAATCGAAATACTTCTTCATCGTCGCCATCATGAGCATCGACCCGACCGTGCGATCCAACATCGTCGTCGTAGAAAAATCCGGCAAGATCCACGCGCAGAGGGCGGGGTCGACGACGTTCTCGTGGATTTGTCTGCCATGAGGCGGGAGAGGTAGGCGTAGTCTGGGAGCCCCTCGACGAGTAGCTCCTTTTTGTCGGAGTGGGAGACGAAGTTCGCGCAGAGGAGCTCGGCGTTGGCGTTGACGAAGAAGCTGAATTGCGCGATGATGGCGAGCCAGACGTCGTCCGGGCGGAGGATTAGGGCGTGGTGCTGGCCCCATGCCGATAGGACGGTGTTGACGAAGCCGTTTGTGTTTGGGACGATTTTGAATATCGTACCTGGGGAGTGAGGTTGTCCGCCGATGGAGGACTGCATGATTTCCCTCACTTGCTTGGACTGATTTGGACATGAAGCCTCCAAGATTTGGGGGGAGGTGCGAGGGTAGACGTCTCGAGACGTCGCAGTGTGAGGTGCTGGGGAAAATGTGACAGGCATCGTGAACGTGGAGAGTGGGTGTCAAGGGCGGAAAGTAATCTGGAAGTCTGGATTTAAATATGTAGAAAACAACGACTACACGTGTTCTTACCCATGACAAGGACGGATTCTATCATTGCTAACTTTTTGATCTAGGGAATACGGCAGCCTTAAGCTAAATGTGGGACAAGGGCAGTCGAAGTTGAGTTCCCACCAATTGAACATGGAAGAAGTATGGATGTACGTATCTAGCTTGGAATGAGGTGGCATTCGATGGTTGCGATTGCAAGGAACTTCCCTGCAATCGCATTGAAAATCTGGCAAAGTTGGAATTCGAAGAAATATACCTAGTAAGTACATACAGTTACTTACCGCGGGATGGGTTCAAAATGGGAGAAAATATTAGTGTAGGTTGGCAGTACAGTGTCGGACGACGTCAAATAGGGTGATGGCCAGAAGACAGCACGTATTTGCAATGGGATGGTGGTGGTTCGAGTTTAAGTTGCCGCCGGGAAACCGGCAACGATAGCCGGTGTGACGGCGATGTGACGGCGTTACATCGTCCTCACCGTCAACCACGATGGCGCCAACTCATTTCTTTAGTTTCTTTGGCGGGAGGCCAACAGAGCGTCTTTCAGGTGAGTCCCTGTGTCTATATGCTGTGCTCTCTATTCACTCAGTCTGACCAAGTAGACTGGACAATACTTGGAAGCCTCGAGGCGATACCTTCGAGCTCAGGACTCGTTTCTGAGCTTTTGTTCACCGCAAGACAGCGAAGAGCGCGTTGACTGAATTCTCCGTGGTGGCCTGCAGCTGATTGAGCCCGACTGCCTGCTCTCTTGCACGAGCTAGTGGAATGTGAGATTGAGATGAGCCGTAGGTCATCCTTTCCTGATTTCGCACCACGCTGGCTGAGTTCTATTTCTTTCCTTGAAGCCCCCTCAGGCCTGTCTCCGCTTGCGACGAGGAGCTGAAGGGGTTTCTGGAACGCCTCGTGTACTGGTCGCACATTTGTCGAAAAAGCAAGGTTTTCCTCGCTCTTCGACTTCGATTACCGCCGCCGTGTCCAGCACTCGCACCTCGAGTTTTGTCTTGGAAAGAGGCTACGCTACCACTTTTCTTTTCGCGTTTGAATGACACCGAGAGGTGGCGTCTTGCTCGCTTTTCATGTCATCTCTTTCTCACTGCGAGGTTAGTCATTCACTTGCATATTCCTACAAGCCAGATTTATTGACGGAAATGATATCCAGATAGACATGCTGCTGCTGCTGGGCCTTTGCACCTCGGCGTGTATATGCCCCTCCACCGCATCTGTCGCACAGACCAGATGTACGCCAATGTCAGACGAACTTCAAAGCTGCATTCGACAGCGACGAAAACCAGGGAGCGGGCGAGGAGGCGGGGGTGACGCTTCGTGTACTTGGGATGAGCTGGCTCGTCTGACATTCGATTGACTATATTGTGGAAGTCGAATGGATGGTACGTCCACATACCTTCCTTTTTCCCTCTCCCTCCACGACCTCATACCGAGGCTGACAAAAGTATTCTCTAGACCGACCCGCACATCGCCCTCGTCCCCCCAGGGTCCTCGCAAAGCTGGACCGATGACTCTCATCGTCGCGGCTGCTGCAGATGCCACGTCATCGTCAGCGGCGCCGGCAGGCAGCACGCGCCGTCGAAATCCAAGCCATCGCCTTCGTCTGAGCCGCGACACGAAGTATACGAGGAATTTGCGGAGATGCTCGACCTTCTGAGCTCCTTGTCCCCGCCTTCTTCCTCGTCGTATGCATGAGGAGCGCTCGTGTCCGGGATGAGACGGGATTTTTGGGGAGGGGAGGAGAAGGATGCCCGGAGGATGTATGGTATCCCAGGTTAAGGGATAAAGGACGTCGACGGAAGGAGTGTGTGCGCGGACGTGGCATGCGAATAGTAAGTATGTCATATCGTCCTCATATCATGTCGATCCCGTTTGCTAACAATCTTATAGATCTCTCCGTCTGTCAAAATCGTGCGCTCCCCGCCGCCTTCCTCTCTTCTCGCGATCTGCATATCTCAGTGTGAGGTCTGGTGCCACCGCACGCATATACGTCTGCCGCTCGACACGCGCATTGACGGAGCGAGTCGATGGAGACAAGACAGAAATCGAGCATTCAGCATTGAGTATAGCGGAAAAGCTCCCGCCTCCCCCCTCCCTTCCGTCTCCGACTCGCACTCCCCCTGTCCATCACGCGCGACGTCAACGTCCTCGTATTCACCCCCATCCGTATCTCCACGGTCGCCTCTTGGCCGTCGTCAGCGCTTGGTGTCGATAGGAAGCCAATCAAATGAGGAGAGGAATGGAGAGTGAGAGCTGCGTTGGGCACGCTCTTTGGGTACTCGAGCTCGAGATTGGAGATCGGCGGGCGTGGTGTATGGTCGACGATGGATGGCGTCTAGCGGGAGCTGGATGGGGGAGGACGTGGGAGTCGCGTGTGGGGAGGAGCGGGAAGGCATAAATGGGACGAGAAAGGGGTGAAGGGAGAGCTGGACGGGAGTGAGGAGAGGGAAGGAACGTATGAGAACATGAATACTGCTCGAGGGTCGAGTCACTGGTATGTCCTCTTCATCCTTCCTTCCCACCACGAGACTGACGAAGGCTCCTCAGATCTGTATACGTACATCCGCTCTTGCAGGTGGGGTCGTGTGAGACAGGAAGGTGTATAAGAGGCACAGATGCTGGAGCAGAGACGGTCCAATACGGAGCTGGAAGGTATGAGACGGCTGACTGTCACGATGGCCAGAGAATGGTATGTCCTCTTCATACTTCCTTCCCTTGCCGTTCCTACCATCCTTTCCCTCTTGTCGAGGCTGACGACCCCCTCAGGCTTGTATACGCTACACTTTCTTTCTTGTCCTAAGCCAGCGTGGCGGCATTCCTCGCCACTATCACGAGAAGCCAGGACCCTCATGCCGCCGGAATTGGACCTCCCTCTGGTATGAGCGCGAAGGCGCATGCACGAGCCTATCGCATGGGTATAGGAGGCCCAGGATAGTATTACACTCAGAGATCCGTGGTACTCTCCGCGCATTATCATGCCCCAAATGAATGCTTTTGTCGTCTTGTCGACGCCAGCGAAGTCGGTCGCATTGTCGCTCGCGAGACGTCAATACGAGTGGAGGATGATCAAGCTGCTCGTTGCGTGTAGCTGCTGGGTCGAAGCTCTGCCCACTTCTGTCCTTCGCGCTGCCTGCGATTCCCTCGACACCATCGTTACTCGTCGTCGCCCCCGTCTCGTATCTCCACCGGCATTTGGGGCCCGACGGCAGCACCAGTACATGTGCGATACCGCACCTACTTACCCTCGTACCGTGTTTCCTCTGCGGGATAAGTTTGCAGCGTCGAAGAGGCGTCCTCATCCAGCCTACACCTCCGCACGCACATGGAGAGAGTGGAGGAGGACGGGCGCACGACTGCCGTCGTCGGTCTCCCGTTCGACACGTCTTCAGACCTACAGCAGATGCCGAGCAGGAGCAAGAGAGATGAGTAGTCTGCCGTGGTCAGCTCCTTCGGTGGTGTCTTGAGGGCTGTGAGAACGGTGCATTCCACATCGTCGCCTGCACCTCGATCGGTCTTGCGCTTTTCGCGTGGACAGCGTACTGATTTGGAGTCGGTCAAAGGCGCACCAGACGATTCTTACATTCTCGGCGCCAAACTCTACGGACCCCATAGTCGTGCCACGTGCTGAGTGACGCTGTGGAAGACTACCGCCCTCTGCGACGAGGCGGATGCGGAGTTGACGAAGGGTGATCGCGCGTTCGCAGGGTGAGGAGAAGCAAAACTTTGAGTGTGTCGTCGATGGGGTCGCCACTCCTGCCTCGTCTTGTTGCCTTCCGCTTAACATCGACCTCCTTCTTTCCACCGACCCCGAGATGCGTTCGGGGGTTAAAGGGATGTGCCCCCTCCTGGGCTCATGCCCCGTCATCCACCCCGTCTTGTCGATGAGAGAGGAGGGGCGGGCGGGTATTGATGACCTTGTGCGCCATCCTCGCCTGCGGCCCACGGACTCGGACTCCTCGTCCCGAATGTCCACCGCATTGGACGTCCGATGTCAGCACCGGCACGCGTTGATACGAGGGTCAAGAGCGAGTCGAGAACACGCCAGCCGACTGTGTGTTCCTCTATTGCTTATCTGGCTCCTCTACGGGAAGGGTACCGGCGCCGACGAGGCCTGCTCATCCTACCTCTACCTCGATGTCTGTCGTCAGCATGACAGACCGCGGACTCTCATTCTCTGCACCAAAAATCCTCCGCCGCTTCGGAAGACCATGTCTCCGAGCTCCCTATCAGCATCGTGTTCCCTCCACCTTGCCTCGCACCGAGAGATACGGATGAGGCACCTTTGGCGCTCTCCCTTCGTCCATCGTTACGCCCGGACTGACAGTACTGTCATCTTGACTGTCCATCTCTAATGAATCTTGAATTGAGTCTCGACTGTCTCTAAACATAGACTCCGGGGCTTCGAAAACCGACAAGTGGAATGGATTGATACCTCTCCCGTTCTCGTTGAGGGAAGGAAGGGTGGGGTGGACATGGAAACGGTGGAGACGCTGGGAGGTATCCGTTCAATGGAGGTGGAGGTGAAGGTGTCCGCGGGGCGCTTCTCTCTTCTCCCGAAGTCGCACCTCACGGGAGCAGACGTGTTGCAGGTCGATGAGAGTACGGCACGGGTGATAGAGTTTTAACTTTTCGACAGCCGTTTTCGTTTGTTGGAAGGGGCGTGTGTGGGAGGGGGCAGAGGATTCAGAGTGGGTAGGGTATCGGCGAGATACACTCCGGGGAGGAGTGAGTGGAGGTGACTGGGTATGATACATGGTATGCATTTGGTTTCTACCGTTTTCGTTATCATCTTCCTCCCCCGTTTCCACCTTTTGCATGGTCCTCCTTGCCGTCTCGTTAGATACACCCTTTTCAGTTACTTCTGTCTCATTCGCTCCGTCCGGTATAGTGCTGACATTTTGTTACAGACACGTACGTTTCTCCCTTGTCAATAATGATACGATGGCGTACTCCCATCCTGGCGTTCAGGCGTCCAGCCCCGCATCGGCTGTCGTCTCACACAGGATGCCGCTGCCCTCTCCTTCGCCCAGCCCGCCTCGTCGTTCCCTCAGGCTCAGTCCCGTCTCGTACCGCCCTTTGCCTTCCTAAGACCTCCCGCCGTCGCCCCAACATGGTGCACCGGGAGTGGACGCGAACGAGTCATTTCGCACGTCGTCGTCGTTAACGTCGACCGGGCTGCGCTCGAGAGTCGACGAGGAGGTGTCTGCCTCTGACGGTGTCTCCTAGCGTCCGTTTTCTCGAGGTAGGCGGACGCCGGATCGGGACGAGCATGATTGTCCGAAAGCGCATCTCTTTGCTGACGCTCTGGGAGTGCTGAGCTTCGGCGACGGGTGGAGGGAGAGGCTGACGACGAAGAAGAAAATGATGACGACCTCAGTGCTGCTGAGAATCTCTGCCCACCGCAGCTCCGCTATCACAAGTGGGGCCGGGTTCTCTAGTACAGGGTGCAAGTCACACATCGCCTTTTGCTCCTATTGTCGATTTTAGCCCATCGACGCCAGAACGAGCGCGGGAAGACTTCGGGGCATCGGTGGCAGATAGATAGCGTTCCCCCATTCAGCCGTCGTCGAGGGTCTATCTCAGTTCAAGGCTTCATTTTCTGATACAATAGAGTGATTGGGAGATTGGCGAGAGCAGGGATCGTCGTCGCGTGTAGGGAGCGCAGCGCATCCTATTCAAACTTTTTCTTTGTTGCTTTCGCGTGGATCGGCGGACACGAGAAACGGATCCCGATGCTAGGCGGGATCTGCGCGGAGAAGTCCGCTGATCTTACGCGGGTGATTGTGCGAATGGGGTGAGGGAGGGAAGCAGTTTTTTTCTTGCGTGGAAATGGAAGATGCAGGACTATATGCAGTGAAGGAGGCGATCAGGGTCGGAGTCCCCATTATCTCTCTTCCTATGTGGCAAACTTTCTCTTCTGCTTGTGCTTCTGCCATCTGCCTACGTCTGTCGTCGTGACTCCACCTCTTTCCGTGGCAGACGACTTTGCATCCGTCGGAGGACTTCCCGCGTTGTGTACCAGTCGCCTTTCCTCCGATTCCGCGTACTTGCGCTTTGCATACTCCGAATGATTACTGCTTATCGGCTCATGCCTAATGCACTCTTTATTCACCTCCTCCACTCGCGCCGTAACTGAGGCCATCCATCTCAGGTTTATGCATTCGCCGCGTTACTGTCCCAAAAAGGAAGTCCCCGCTTTTCGTTTATAAATAGAACCCTAAAATGTCGCAAAATCAAGGTTTTCAACGCAATTTTGGCCAAAATCTCCTCAGCGGCTCTCAATTGACACTCCACCGACACGCTACCATGCATCCGAAGGTTTTCATTGTCAATTCAGAGTAGGCTACTGTCTTGTTCCAAATTAGGAAACTATTTACCACTCGAACATTAATTCTTGCAGACGATCTATGAGCAAATGGGGTGCGCAAATGAGCTATAGAAAGAGTATGACTTTCCCCTCAATATCCTCACCCGGTTCGTGTTCTTTAGTTCCTCGAAATAAGCAAAGTTTCTCCCACCTTACGTCAGCTAAAATTAAAAACCGATGAAACTGGCCGACCGTTCAAAAAACCGGTTTATAGACCAGTGTTTAAAAACTGGCTTACAAACTGGATCAAAAAACAATGCTCTAGTAAAATCGACCTCAAGAATTCATCTCGTCGCCTCGACTAAAAGTGGGGACCGAGATTTGAAATATGCGGATTTTATTGCTACAAAGGGGTATTCGCGATGACTCAGAGAGCAGCTAGCAGCTTCCAAACTTCTCCCTCACACTGTGTCAGCTTTCGATAGCTGACCAATCTGTCGCCAGGTCTGACCTATTGTTTCTGTCATATCGCGATCCCGGCTAAAGATCAGAGTCAATCGTCTTATTCATGCAGGCATCAGCGCAGGCACGCACAGTATAAGTTCACTGTCTTATGAGACCTCTTATATTCACTTTTCTTTTACAGAAAAATTCTATCAAGACACAGCTCTATGTCTACTCCTCAGTTCTCCTTCGCCACGACTGCTGAAGAGGTCGCTACCACCTTCGCCACCGAGATCAAAGGCAAAAATGGTACGTTAGTCGTTCGTTTGCTCGAATGAATATAACGGCCCTCGCAGTTCTGGTTACTGGAACATCGCTCAATGGAATCGGTTTCGAAACCGCTCGCGTCGTTGCAAAGCACGCGAACCTGGTGGTTATAACTGGCTACAACGAGGAACGGTGCGTGTTTACCGTTCATTGGATTCTTTAGGATGCCATCTTGATTCGCGCTGTGTAGGCTCAAACTGTCGGAAGATGCGCTGAAGCAAGACGTCCCGTCCGCCAACATTCGCCGCCTCATACTCGACCTCTCGTCGCTTGCTGCTGTTCGCAAGGCAGCTGCTGAAGTGAATGCTTATTCAGAGCCCATCCACGTAGGGAATTTGTTGCTAGTTTCGTGCCACGGATTGAGTTCGGATGATCAGGTTCTCATCCACAACGCCGCTGCACCTCTCGGCCCATTCAAACTCACCGTCGATAATCTTGAAAAGCAAATCGCAACCGCTCATATCGGCCCTTTCCTATTCACAAAGCTCATTTTGTCGAAGATCCTCGCGGCAGGGTCAGCGAGCTACGTCCCAAGAGTTGTCTTCGTTTCTAGCGGGGCGCACGCCTTCGGCGCCGGGGTCAATTTCGATACGATCGGCAAACCGAATAAGGAGAAGTACCAGCCGCTGGACGCGTATACCCAAGGAAAGAGCGCTAATATTCTGATGGGCATTGAACTGTCGAAGCGATCGAATGGGAGGATCAATGCGTACAGTCTTCATCCAGGAGGTACGTTTCTCAAGTAACTTTGTACGATTTCGCAAGTTATGCAACATGATTAATGCAGTTATCTACACCAACATAAACCAGAAAGAGGAGTCTATTGCGGTAATGCAATCCTTCGGTAATATGCGTTTATGAAGCCTTTTTCATCGAACGTCTTAACCTGGTTCGTATAGGCGTTCTTGGTCCAGATGGGAAACCCAGCACGGAGAGGTTTGAGTGGAAGACAATTCCTCAGGGAGCTGCAACGTGATGATCTCCTCTGATTCAACGAGTTGTCTGTTTCTTACCTGACATTGTCGTTATAGCACCGTCGCTGCTGCTTTCGACCCCAGGCTCAACGGTCAGCGAATCTCGAACCCATAATGAATTGATACGAGTTAGCTGATACTGTTTAGATGTCCCTGGAGCATACCTCGAGGACTCCACCGTTGCGAACGATGCAGTCGCCGCTCACAGCTCTGATCCAGCCAACGCGAAGAAGTTGTGGGAGGTCACCGAGGAGATCATTGGTGAAAAGTTCGTTTTATGAGGCTCCTCGTGATCGCGATCGCGGATAAACCAGGACACAAATAAGTATTCCAAGTACTATGTAGAGGATCTATATTCTGAACATTTATACGTTCGATCGCTCGACGTTGCCTGAGGAGGCCAGCATAGCAAAAAAAAAATTCTCCCGCCGCTGAGAAAGTCCCTCACAACTTCTCACAAGCAGATAATATTACCGAGGTGTCGGGAGAATACTTATGGTCAAGATTTCGAATTGTTCCGACGATCTAACGACGGCCAGGAAGCGGTGGCTTTGGTATAGCGATCAACTAATGCAAAGGTTAAATTTAAGTATTGCATTGATACCAACTGGTTCGCATCTTGTCTTTACGAGTGGCTGTCCTCTCCGAGGTTTGGCGGGGATTGCGTGTGCAGGCTCACACGAACCGGATATCCGACACGGAAAATGCCGAGTTGCCAGATCTGCGCGCTCCTCTTTTCGAGGAGGTTCTTTTGGTGAGAAGAACGCGAAAAGCTTTGATCGTTTCTGCCGTTCCGACTTCTTGAACTCAGTGATGATGAGGTTGGAAAGGAAGCGAGGTAGAAAAGCAGCAAGTAAACTTCCGAGCCCTACGGTACGGGGAGAAGACTGAGTCCGTTGGGAACAATTCTCTCTGAGAATTCGCGTAGAATTCGGGTAGAATTGATGCGAGGCTAAAACCGAGCAAATGATGGGAGAATTCGGCTAGACTCTAGATTCCCGCGCTATCTGACGCGTCACTGCTCTGCCTTCCACCACTACTTATCGTGCACGGTACATGCCCAGCGTCGACGACCCGTGAAAAGGAGCATGTAAGACTCATCGCTCTGAATCTCACAAAGCCACGAGTCGATAATACTGTATTCAATTCCAGATAATATTTGCGGAGTGTACTCAACCGCCTACTGGAACAGTGGAACGCGCTTTGGTATTACATACTGTCATAAATAAGTAGTATGATTTGATTTGCATGGAGCTTTGAGATTTAGTGCTATGTAATAGTAGCAACCGGGCAGGGCAAGCCAATAAGCCCAAAAAAACTGTTGTTGATATGTACCCCAGCGAGCTCGAGCCTGCAAATTTCAGACCTCCTGGAGCAGTTTGCAGACTCGGGAGTCGGCCTCCAGGTGACGGGAGAGGCGCCGTCGCCTCGCCCTTTAGGCTTTGGCACCGAAAATGATGAGTGGTACGAGAGAAGGGAGAAAACATTTGATATGCGGCCTCATTCTACCCGAATTCTACGCGAATTCTCAGAGAGAATTGTTCCCAACGGACTCAGACTTCTGGGTACGGGGTTCAACGCATCAAAGACGTGTTTTGTTTTCTTCTTCATTTGTGAATCCAAACCCATACAGATTTTCTTTGGAATTCCATCATTGTTGGGGAAGCTGATTAGTAATAGTATACCCGGACCTGTTACCACTACCGTCACTATGCGGGATTCCGTACAGATCGACGTGGGGTGATGATACGCAGCACTTTTTCAACGTTCCACGTTACCGTTCAATTGAACCACTACTGAACCTGAGAGTGATTCTCCATAGATATATACGGAAGCGCCAAAAAGAGAGATCTATTCCGGATTCTCGCACCGACGTTTGCCCGACGTGGTCTTCTGGCCTGGGAGCTCGTCGTTGAGTCGTGCACGACCCTGCCTGCCAGTGGTGCCAGGGTCATGAAGCTGTTTCAAAAACTTTTGAATCTTTGTAAAACCCCTCGTGCAAGTCAATTTCGGGTTCATATTGTCAACTACCGGCTGCTACTACCTGAATTCTGCCGAATCGGGCGCAAGTAATGGATCTAATTCAATAGCTATTTTTGAAGGAAAAAGCACAGGCGACGACAACCTTACGCGTCTGTTCGGCGTATAACGGCTCAATCGCCGTGCTTGTGCTTGGCTTTTGTGTACGTACACGACAAGTATATGTTCGGAAGGAAAATTTAATTTGCTGCCGAACAATTCTGTTGGTTTTGTTCAGTGGCATGCATAGATTGGCGTAATCGCACCATCCAGAGAAGTTGATACGACCACAAGTACGGGTGTCTGTGCCTGTCCCCCCCTTGAGCGCCCTTGTGTCTTCCGCCATACGTTGGGTGATGGGACGCGCAAATTGACATTCATTGAATGCGATTTTGGTTCGACAATGGGCTCTGATTCGACAAGAAGTGACTCTGTTCATATGAATCCTATTCGTGTATGCCAAGCCGAGGGAGCCAACACCCGAACATATAAATAGAGTTTCAACAGTGAGCGGTGCTCTACACCGAGGACAGTTGGAGAGTATTGAATATATTGATGCTCACCTCCCTCAAGAAATCGTCCGCGGGGGATTTTCTATCTCAGGCACAGCATCCTCCCTGAGAAATTTGTTGCTATCTTTATGCCAGCCAAGGCATGTCTGATCGCGAGAAGTGAGGAGATTCGCCCATAGTGACACCGACCACTACCACCACGGTAACAGTGCAAGAGATAACAGGCTGGGCACACGACATCACAGGATTCTGTCGAGGAGCATTGACATGACAAGACACGCAGTCGACACCCGTCCTGCGGTGCTCTCAGTAGCAGATACAGAACTCGATTGCTGTAAAATTCTCCGCCGAGATTGACGGCCCTGCGAAACGACGCAAATTTAAAGGGAGAAGATTGTGACAATGATCCATCCTCGACAGCGAACGACTTACTGGGAAGATAACAGGATGAAGACCTGAGGGAGATAGATATAAAGCGCTCAAACGACTGCCGCAGTGGAGCTCCTTCGAACTTGTTGCAGCAGTTGTGATCGAGTGTTCTAGTGTTTTGGTTCTTATGTGGTGGATTCAATACGAGACTTCTCTCAATTCAACCATACCCGGGCGTTTATCTCCAGAGGGCGCGACAATCCCGTTCATTTTTCGTCTGTCGGATGGTGTCGAATACGTGATTACGATCACTGCCCCGAATGTTATGTTGACTTGCTGCGATTGTGATTCGAAGCCGGGCCCGTCGCTTGATGCTATTCTCCGTCGAGATCTCATTCCCTATGCGAATTTTGACGTGAGTTAAAAGGGAGAAGACCCAGCAATGCCGTTGCGCCTTTACATACCTCTCGACGAAGTCTCATGTCTTCCACCTCATCGCGTCCCTTCGTCCCCTGGGTCAAACGAACAGATAATGCCTGTTCAAATTGTAGGCGCCGTAAAATCAAGGTGCGGAAGAAAGGGGAGAAGAAGGGCTCAGTCTGACGCCGTTTTTCAGTGCAAAATATCGAAGGAGAGACCCAAAGATCCATGCGAGCGTTGTGTCAAACGACGCCTGTGCTGCGAATACATCAGTGTTGCGGAGCAAGAGGACGGTAGCCCATCTCCAGAGCCCACACCACCGCCTACAACACCACCTCCACCTCCCACATTGACTCTCCCGACTCTCCCATTTCTCAGGCCCACCGAATCTCCCCCGCGGCCCTCAGGTTCCCGCCGCTTTTTCATTGACGAGCCCCAACCTCACCCAGAGCTGGATCTCGACCAATTCACTCCCTGCCCCTTGCGATCCTCTGTATCACGAGTACAGAGTGCTTCATCCTCATCCCCATCAACTCTACCACGAGATTGGGATTTACCTTTCCACGCAGAACAGTCGTCCCACATCGGTCAATACCACTTCCCGTCCCATCCAAACCCTGCTCCGAATTACTCTTCCCTTGCCTACAGCCTTCGGGGCTCCGACGGGACAACTGCGGATTCATACACTGGCAATGATCCGGCTTTTGCGTTACAGGATGACGCCGCGTCAGCCCTGTTCAACGTCGATTTATTACTTGAGACCGGCTTCAGTGAGATCGATGCACTGGCTTACCTCTCGAATGGTATGTTATGCGATGATCCTTGGACGCGTTCAGAGTGAGCGCTGCTTTACGTATTCTTCTGGCATGGCAGCTGATGATAAGATTTCGAGCAGTGTCTGGGAGACGTTAGGCTTTGGGACACCACTTGCTCAGAAAAACCAGAACCCACTGTTTGACCTGAGTCTATTGGGCGGCAACCAGGTTCACTTGCGATAGACAGCCCTGGGGAAGGTTGAACACAGACGAGCGAGGGGACAGACTTAAGTACCTGGTGTTGATCACCATATAATCCACAAAGATATAGATCTAGAAGTGTACCTCAGTATTATTTTTATGTATAGGTTCATTGACGTACTGTCGCGTTGAAACAAGCCACGGAGTTATAAGTCTGAGACTTTGACAGCTAGAACGACGAGCTTGATTCTTCGCAAGTTCTTCGACAGATCGGATCGCCAGCGTAAGCAGAGGACGCGATGCTTGAGAGCTTGTCGGCCACGGCTCGAAATTTCGGCAATAGAAAGCACAGGATGTCCGAAGAAAAGACAAACTGTAGCTGTTCAGACAATGTTCAGAACAGGAAGAATCCTTGAAGAATCCCATGGCCCACTGTGGGTCATCGAAGTTCCATGTGGAGTCGACTTGGGCCCCTCATTCGAGAGATTGAAGTTCCGTTTGTGAGATACGAATGGTCTCCCAACCAGCTTCCCGACCTATGTTCATCTCCCGCGTTCAGTGCGAGTGTGGAGAAGGGGAGAGAAAGAATGAGTCACATAGTGTCACGTTGGTGTCACATCAAAGCTGCGGCATTGTTGATCGGTATATCGGCCGATGGCCTTCAGTGGGATGTGAATTCAGAATGGGGAATTCCACTGGCAAACTTGAGTCAATCCTGTACTCTGATTGTCTGAAAGCTAAGTCAATTATTGAAAGTGCACTACGAGGTGTAAACGAATAAATCGCGGACAAGGATCCGGGATCCGAGTCTGGCACTGAGAGTGTCTTAAATTTCACTGAAGCTGCAGAGACGCACATCAAATTCGCTGATAGAAATTCGCAAGCGAGGATTGAGTGAGGAACTTTAGAATTCCAAAGCTGAAAAGCCTGCCACGGAAATGTTTCACGGATCGAATGCGGAGATATAGGTAGGCGCCCAAAGGCGAGACGTACTCGGGATTGACGATTACAATCAAAAACGGGCAATGTCGCATTAAGCGCGGGAGTTGTGAAGCTGTCCGTTAACCCTGTTCAGCTTCACAATATAAAAGATCTCGACTATCATAAATTTCATAGGTGGGGACTCTGATCATGAAACTTCCGGATCGAACGGATGTACTCAGACTTATTTTGCTTCTATGCGTCGTTTGCCACGGCGAGATACATCTCAAAGGGGGTGATACCGGAGCGCTGTTCGAATTCAATTCAAGGCTTCGATCTTTTTTTTTTTTTCCTTCAGAGCTTCTCCACAGCTTCTGTGCAAATCTGTCATTGGACGTGGAACGTGTCCGCCGCTTATCAGCGAAATAAAGGATCGCGGCCCTTGTTGTGTTGAGCTTGAGAGTTGACACCCCTATAAATCCCGAGGTGTGCGCGCCGCGAATGCATCACAAGGACGTGTCCCGGATTGCCGATAGATTCCGAGGGGATCTTCGTGTCGGCTAGATGCTCGGCCAAGAGCCGGGATCAAATAATCAAATCCGGAAAGGCGGCATCTATCACACGGCTCAGGATTTTGGAGAAGGTGCTGGTACCTTACCCAAGACTGATCCACAATGAGAGATCATTGGGGGCACTTGGTGTCTTGAAGCTACGAGAGTGTGCAAGTAAAGGGTAACAAAAGTTGTGGCTCATTATATTTTTCTGGGAATTTTCTCGCAAAACAAACAGTAGCAAAACATCCTACTCCGCGAAAGTGTCATACAGAACGATATACGGAGAAACTTCAAGTTTAAGTGCAGTTGACACCCATAAATTCCAAAGGTGCATAGGCACCACAGCTAATACTGGTGGTTCCCATGGGGCTAATGGGACTGTGAGTCGTATGGAAACCGAGCTGCTGACGAACAAACCAGGTGGCTCCAGTGCGAGGGGTGCATACAGTTCCGACTTTCAAACTGGTGTTGACACCAATGCCCAACCCCGCCAGCATGGTATTGATTGTGGAAAGCGCCCCGGATCCAATCGGCGCAGGGATGACACACGCACAGCACAGGTTAGTGGCGCGTTCAGCGAGCGCAGCGCCGTTAGCAACCTGGAGGGTCTGAGCGGGCAAGTAAATCTCTGGCCTTGTAAAGCTATGGGAAACGAAGCGACTCACCGCCAGAGCAGAGGCGAGGAGGACGAAGGGCTTGAAGATCATATTTCTTGAGTTCGCTGCAAGGATGAGATTTCTTTGCTTGAGGATTGAGAGTAGAACATACCTGTTTTTATACTGCTTGAATTTAATATATCTTGAAATGAACGGTTACGGCGAGAACAAGTACAAACTGAGACTGGTTGAATTGAAGAGGAGCAGAAACACACGAATGGGTGCGGTGGCGTATGCCGAAGCCGGCGAGAGAGCCAACTTCAAGGTCAAATGATGAAACTTACCTCAGGATGTTCTTGAATGTTTTGTAGGAAATAGCACTTACGAAAATCGGTGAGGACGGTGATTGGCCAGCTATTGCGGGGACCTGAGACCTTCCAAAACAGTCAACGCGAGTCCGTATCCGCGTTAATATGCCAGCAAGTTAATATTGGACTCAGCTCCAGCAGCAGCCAATCCCGCAAAGCCAGAGTGACAGCCCAATAGATTTTCAAACAAATGACCAAGGGTATCAATTGTTGTTGCTTTTATGGATCAAATCGTCGAAGGAAAAGTAAGATTTTCGTGGATTCAGTGTGAAGGTTGGGAAAGGACCGCAACCGTACATAGAGCTCGCCGTCGCTGCTGGTCAACCTTGAACCTTATACTTGAGGTCATAGCTCCATCTTTTTCTCTGGAAGCGATTAGCAACGAGAAAGAGCACTGTGACAAAACAACTACAGATATATTTACGCTTTCTGTTCCGTCATATCGTAATGTGGAAGCGTCCTGCTGGGCACCTTGGTATACTACAACCAATGCGGATGTTTGAACAATTGCCGAGAGGAGTATTTGCTTCGAACTATAGAGATGGCAGGTGCAATTCAGGTCAAGAATCTGAGAAGAAGATACAGCTTACCGCTGTTGCGCACAGGATATATCGAATGGAATGTGCACCACGAGTTCCCAGGAAATCCTCGAAGACTTCTGTATTGATTGACCCATGTGGAGCGCGTTTGAAGGTGCTACCGTTAAACAGGGGAATGGAATTTCAACCACCGCATTTTCCAAGACTCCAACTGCGGTTAGTAGGCTTGCGGCGTAGATATATAATGCTCACTGCAAGGCAAGCGTCCGAATGAGCGGTTGATTGTGGCTAAGAGACCCGTCAAACGTTTGTTGGATTGAAGATTGTTTCGGCATTCCTGGCTGCCGCGGCGAGTTCTGTGTTGGAGGGTATACGCGCGCGCTGGTAGGAAAGAGACATATCTCTGATGATGAGAGAGAGAGACGCGAGTGGCGGCGATTCTCCAATAAGAATTCGTGGCAAGCGCTAGAAACAGAATCTCCGGGGGCTACTTCAGCCGTAAAGACGCCACAGTTTAATCTTGGATTCTGAGAGAAGTTTTAATTCGGGGCATCTGAACAAGCCTATGACGCAGACATGGCCCGAAAGACAAATTGACGGACCGGCTCCCGAATATCTCGACGCCCGAGATCCCTCAGGCGTAGTGACAGTGCACTGGCTGCCAGTTGGCAGTGGTGGCATTCGATGATCATTGATCAAACTCAGTCACGGTGCGAGTCTCCAAAAATGCGTCAAGGGTGTTCAGACTAGTACTGAAATGCAATCGAGGTATCGTAGACTAGAACCAGTCTCCGCCCACACGCGAATAAAGCCAGTCCTTGAGTCAGAGAGTGAATGTCATGAAGGTTGAGGACAAGATGGAATGTGTGACCATCACGATCGTGTGACGATCAATGATATCAGCAAACATTTGTGCTGTTGCCTTGTTCTCTCACCACCTCGACCTGCGAATTCTGAGCACTTTGAGTTTCTACGGTCTGCACGTTGGGGAAAATGCGGCGGACACCTCCTCATGTCTGCAGCTCCACGTATGCTACGCCACCGGATCTTCAAACAGTGACAGTCGCACCAAAACGGATATTCGGCGAAACGTATGTTATATCTTCACGTACGATGTGCACGCGTTCCCGTTCAATCTCATTATCATCTATGTTTTCTTTGCAGAGATTCCTGGCCGCGGCGAGACGAAGTCGCGGCTAAATTCTGTGAAGAATGGATACCGCAGCAGAGAAATCAAAATTTCGGATGCCACAGTGGCGCATGAGCCAATACACAGTCATTCGTTGACGGTGGCCCGACAATGTAATCAGTAACCGCTTCGGCCTGGATGACAGTGAGTGAAGACTGAAATATCTCTGCCATTTTTGGTTATGGGTGACTTAATATCTCCAGCGGCGTTCAGGTACACTCCAACTGCTTCTCGTCAGTTTGTCGCATGAATTGTAAAGCTATGCGTGCATTCCAGCATGCGTTGTGTGTCATTTTTAGCTCTCGTTGCTGATTCGTCCACAACAAAGTGGCAGGTACAACTGTGTCGTAACTATCCTTAAGTGCTGCCCCTAACTTGAGGCATTTTACAGATACATGGCTCGACAGAGATAGAGAAATGATTCAAACTGCGTTTGCGATGGCAAACATCAATCAACGTAGTATGAAGACGGTTTGGTAGAAACCTACCTATCGGCCCGTATTTCCTGTAGAAGGTTTCTTGGTTTCCCCTCGAATGCACCAAGATGTTGATTTTCTGATGGCGATTTGATCCTCAGGGGAATAAGAATGATACAGGTCCCGGCATTCGCGTTATAGGCTGCCACTTTTTCTTCACGGGAGCGTCGTGCCGAGACGTTCCATCCAATAGGCTTCAGAGGTAACGTTGAAGATCTTGTTCGCCTCGCCCTCGCACTGACTCGCATGTGTCTTGTTTGGAATTAGCTTGATACCGAGGCAACCAGCCGATGAGAATGCTGCCTGTGTGTTTGAATTTTCGGTCTGTCGTGTGAGTTCCATCCTGGATTTTACTGATGGTCTGAGATAGCCGACGATGCTCAAAATATCTCTCTGATTATCGATTTCTCAACATGGCTTGCAGGTACGGACATTGTTGTAACTGGCCATGGCGAGATACGAATGATACTCCATAGGCTACGATTTTGTCGGCCACCGTCTAACCCGGGTATACGTTGGATTCTATGCCTCTTTTGAAACCGCTTCCTTTCGTCTTTCATACTAGCTGCTCAATCCCTCGTGGTGTTGGAGCAAATTCGGACTACCACTCCGCCACCTCCAAGGACAACTCAGCCTCAATATATACAACAATGGTACGCAAGACTCGCTAACAAAAACGAGATAACTAGGGAAATGAACGCACACAGAAAACAGTAAGAAAGAAAAAGAGAACCGTATTTCTGCAAGGACTTCATTTGTGGACGATCAACCGTATAGAACCTGATTCTACAGGGCTCCTGATTTTCTGGCGAAGATTTGATGCACAGGGGAATGATGAATGTATATTCCACGCCGGCATTCGCGTTATACTATGTCACTTTCTCTTCGCGGGATCTGTCTTGCCGAGGTTTTCTATCCAATAGAGGAGAGAGGTAACGTTGCAAATCTTCCTTACGTCGCACTAGAACTGGCCCATCACAGCTGTACTAGATACTCGACCAATAGCAATGCCAGTGGCGTGCCATAATTTCCAACTGTTCGGGAAAGATGAAAGCAAAACCCCAAGTACCGTTCATGGTCTCCTTCTGGCCAAATTCGTCTCTCAGGTACCCTTTTGGCCGTGGCACTCTTCTCCACCTCAGTGTAGCTCCATTCCGAACCCATGATCACTGTACATTAAAAATACATTATCGCGTTTTCAGGTATAAAAGCAGTCTGGATTCACTCCCAACCTTCAAGCAAAGAAATCCCATCCTTGCAGCGAACCAAAGAAATATGATCTTCAAGCCCTTCGTCCTTCTCGCTTCTGCGCTCGCGGTGAGTCGCCTCGTTGGCCATCCTCCTACAAACGTAGTGATATACCTACTGCCTCTCAGACCCTCCAGGTCGCTAATGGCGCGGCCCTTGCTGAACGCGACACTAGCCTGTGCTGCCAGATCGTCGTCACTCCGCCGGATCTTGGCCCATTTGTAGGTGTAATCAACGTCGCCTTGGCGCTTTTGCCAGGGGCGGGTGTCACTCTCAATACTGGCTTGGATGTCGGGGCCGATTGCGCCGCTCTCGGAGATCCTTGGTTTGTCCATCAGCAGTCCGGTCTTCACACAACTCATGGTCTCACCAGCACGGGAACCGCGTTCAGCTGCGAGGTCGCTGTCCCCTCTGTCCTCGGCCTCACCGGACAGGTTGGAGTCAACTGCAACCCCGTTTGATCTGTGATTCTTCTCGAGATCCGTATATCGTTCTGTATGATATTTTCACGGAGTAGGATGTTTTGTAACCGTTTGTTTTGCGAGAAAATTCCCAGAAAAATATAATGAGCCAACAACTTTTCAATTTTATTCGCTTTGCATCCCGAGAATTGAGCGACACTCAAAGTAGTCTGAGCTAACTTGTCTCACAAAGAAACGTTTCTGTCCAGTTCTACCCACAGGATTTTCTTCTCTTACTTTTTTGCGTTTCAACATCGGGACGACAGAGTAATACACCCATCACTAGGAAAGTCACTGGCGGCCACCAGTGGCCGCCGTTGGCTGTTGGCGGCCGTTGATTGATAATGTGAGTCAGTGCCGGCAACGAATTCCAGTGATCATCAGCGGCATTCAACAAATGGACATTGGTGGGTTCCGAGCCCAGAAAAAGGCTTGAATCCAGCCAGTAAGTCTCGGTTCTCTGTTTTTACACTGGCTATCATCCAGAGTATACATGTAACATTATTCACTAGTATACACATTAGTGAACCCCAAAGCAGGCAATTCAAAACATTTCAACCATTACGGATGGTTTAACAGCGTTCTCTGTGAAGAATTGATGACAATTTGGGGAATTACCTACGCTACTGACCTTCCGTTGAATGGCTTCGGTCAAACGTTTTGGTTCAGTTTCTCGTGTTGTTCAACAATGTGAACTCGGTCAAATTGATATCGTTTACACATACGTTGAAGGCTTGAGAGATATATCCACTATAACTGTAAGGGTTGAAGGGTCTACTGAGCGTCAACACCCAAAGTTCAAACTGATCTTGAAGTCGACGTGAGAGGCCGTTGAATTTAGATGCTCAACAGAATAAATTCACACAGCGCAATCCTTGTCAGGGGATTGAAGAAAAAAAATGATGATAATTAATGGATTCCACCGGAAGCCACTGGACTCCAATGGCGCACGGCGGAGCCTAAACCAATGAAAGCCAGTGGAACTCAACGGCTCTCAACAGAAGCCATTTACGCCTTACTGGAGACCACCGGCTGATACCGATCAGCAATGCCGACCAGTGCCGTCGAGCCGTTTGACAGCTCCGCGTGTATTACTGGGACGACATGGCTCTTGATCGGAAACCATCTGCCGGTAAGCCTGGGCTCGTGCCGATTTTCGGCTGGTACTTCATGGCCGATTTGATAATGGCGAACATCGGCATGAGCAGGCATTTCTGAGCATCTTCAACGAGCTATCGCACTGTGCCTGGATTCATTAATATTGTTCTGGAAAAATATGTTTTGGTTCGACGAGGAGGAGGATATACCAACCGAATGATCCCAATGAGGGACGGGCGGTTTGCTGTACTACTTAATACATGTGCATCCCATGTAAACTACATCTATCAATATAGATTGGAGTTAGATTCGAGTTGTTTTCATTTTGTCTTCGCGGACGTCGTGACTCGTCATGACGTCGATGAAATTGGTGTCTGAGTTCGTCGAGTGATAATGGTTATAAGAACGATCATGAACAAGATGCGGCATGAGATGCAAGCAAGGCCTTATTTACTCAGCTCCTTCTTATGAACACCTTGTGTTGTTAGTATGTCATTTAAAATCGACTCTAGAACTCGTCCGACGGTCTCGCAGATCTATCCTCTATTTTCTGATTTGACTTGTTCGTTTCCAGGACTCCGACTAGATGTGAATGGATCGATTTTAGCAGACTAGCTCCATCGAAATCAAGCACTGACTTACCATAGGTGTCAATTTCGACGACCCTCCCTTTCGACGTAGTCACATACAGCGTCTTCGTATCCCTCCCAAAAGCACACGCCGTCGCACCGTCAAGTATCCCTCCCCCCTTGGGATCGCCCGCGACGGTTTCCTGCACCCACTCCTTCTCATTCTGAATGGAGGGAGAAAACATCTGAATCGCCCCGCTACTCAGCGTCACCCACGCCCTCCCCTCCTCATCGAACACGAAATCGTCGTACACACCAAACACGCCATCGACCTTTGGCTGCGTACCGAGGATCTCTACCGGAGCGCGGGCACCCAGTGGGACGCGCGCGAATGTGCCCGATGCGGAGTTCGTGAAGTACAAGAACAAGTCGGAGCCAGAGGCGTGTGCGCGGAGACCGTTGATCCCGAGCCCGGGCCAAGGGGCTGTGAGGCCCGGCTCGAGGGCGGCGTCGTGGAGCGCAATACGCACTGCGCCGGTAAACATGTTCACCTCCCAGGCTACGCCGAGGTGGGAGTCGGCTGCGAGGACGAGGGATGGGTCGGTGGGGTGGGCGGAGATGCCGTTGGTCATTGTGCTGGAGGGGATGCGGGCGGCGGGGGTTATAATGGGTCGGTTGGAGGAGGTAGATGGGAAGGAAATGCTGTAGATGACGACACTATCGAGAGGCGTGGCTACTTCGGTGGCACTAAGAGAGGAGACGACGAGGGCGAATGTGTCGGGAGCGTATTCGACGATGCCGTTGAGGCTTGTGGCGTTCGGAAAGGTGTAGACTTCGTCGAGAGATGGGTTGGAGGAGGTGGGGTCGAGGGTATACAGGGTGGGGGAGACGACCGAGGTGAGGAGGAGTTGGCCTGAGGAACGAATGGCGATGCCTTCGAGAAAGAGACCGGTGGGGGACTCGTGGAGGAGGCGGGTTGGAAGATTTGTGGCGATAGAGAGCGATGTTGCAATTAGAAGGAAGACGAGGGAAGTGGGTGAAAACATGGTGGGTGGTTGGTCAGGGCGGCGCGTCGCAAGGAGCAGCCTGAGGCTTTATATCAGAGCTTGCGGCCCGGAACCAGTGAGTCAGCGAAGCCCACATTACGCGAATGATCATTGATTAGACGCAGTCGCGCACTCGTTTTTTGGTGACATTTGAATATTGGAAACTTGAGGTGACGCGAGATTTGGAACTTAAATTTCCTCGCCAGAAAACGCTGGACTTGGAGCGGCTGGATTATCCAGCATAAAATTCGAAGGGGTTCATTCAAGCCATGCAGGCCTACAGGGTTCTGGCGATTCTGTGTCATCGCGGCAGAATCAAGAATGAATTTGGCCGCACATGTAATCTTGACATAGTCAGATAATTTTCAATATAGACATAGGTAGCTGCGGCGCTTGCCTCTCAAAAATAAATCATTTATCGGCAGGGAATTTTTTCAAGCTTGTACTCCTGTCAAGTTTCGCGTTCGTTTGCACAACTTGGAAGTTGGGATTTGAGATTGGGATCATCGCCAGCACGCTGATTTTGGGGAACGGGCGAGGTTCACTCCAATTGCCGATTGTGCTGATATTTATGCGAGATATCGAATGGCCCGATTCCCTGCCATCGAGGTTCAGCCAGGAAATGGACATGATGGAGGGAGGCAAGCTGGAATTCGTGGGAAACTCATTGGCAGAATACGACATGTGACGTCACATGCGTTACGGCCGCTGTTACTTAGTTACGGACTTTTCCCGACTCCCGGAGTCCTGCCACCTGCCCGCCACGCCAGCGAGCGTCGAGATCGTCATCCTTTGCGCCTTTGTCTGGCTAGCCTTGCTGTAGAATGAGAGTAAGATGGGATCGGCTCCCCAGCCAACCCCCGACAAAGCTTCCTGCCGCTCAAACTTCAGACACCACTTCGGTTTTTATTCAAATTTCAATCGACGACAACTCACAAATCAACAGCTTCCCGAGCGAACTAGCTATCTAGTACCGAGCAGTTACCTCGACAAACATTCCAGCATTGGAAGCATCGGGCGATCTTCACTGCGACGGTAAATCGCGCGGTTATAGCGTTAGAATGTTTTCTGTTTCGACGCTTTCGTGCCCTGCGATTGGGCACGGCGAGTACGAGTACGCGTTGGTGGAGGCGAGGTTCTGAGGAACGAACAGTGATAGGTCCGTCTCCTTTTTGTACCACGGATGCGGCTACTTATTCGATTGTGCGCATATAGGGCAGACACTGGAACTGCCTCATGTCGAATACGTAAGAAATTTCTGCGGTGTTCCTTCCAGCGTCTCTTTATTTTTCCTCCCAGAATGCTGTAGCTGCTCCCTTGGTGTTCTTCTCTACGATTGCCATATCCCGCTGCGACGGAAAACTTGAATGCTGACTCAGTTTCAACGCTGACTCAGATTCTTTTTTGACGCCGAAGACGTTCTCACAGTGAGTTAGGACCTAGAGCATTCATTCACTAACTGCAGTCTCACACTGACTTCAAGCTCACGCCAAATATTTGGACGTCGGATGGCCGCCTTCCGGGATGTGGTGGGTCAACGAACTGTCTTATTCATGCAACCACCTTATTCATCCAATACAGAGGGTTTCGCTATAAATTCAAGTCCTGGACGAAGACGAAGAGCTATCTTAGATCCCTCCGAGATAACCAGCCACTCCATCATGTCTCTTCCTCAATTTTCTTTCAATACTACCGCTGAAGAGGTCGCCGACGCGTTGGCGAATGAGATCAAGGGCAAGAACGGTTGGTCGCTATTTTATTCTTCGAGTTTTTGATATATATATTGGGTGGGAAGGCTGATCGTGTTTTATCTAGTCCTTGTCACTGGCACCTCGCTCAATGGCATCGGTTTCGAAACCGCAAAGGCAATTGCGAAGTATGCGAATCTGGTTGTTATTACCGGATACAACGAGGAGAGGTGAGGGTTTTCTCTCACATCTAGAGTATTTCGATCGGTGTCTGACTCATGCGCAAAGGCTCAAGTTGACGGAGGACGCGTTAAAGAAGGACTTGCCGTCTGCGAACATCCGCCGCCTCATCCTCGATTTGTCCTCGCTCGCTGCGGTTCGTAAGGCGGCCGCTGAGGTTAGCAAGTATTCTGAGCCTATTCATGTAAATACGAAATCGCTTCTCGCTCTCCCTTCTACTCTATGCTAATATCTACGTCGCACTCACAGGTCCTCATCCACAACGCTGCCGCCGCTGCGGGATCCTTCAGACTCACCGTCGATAACCTCGAATCTCAGATGGCCACGGACCACATCGGCCCGTTCCTCCTCACCAAGCTCATCGCACCCAAGCTTCTCTCTTCCGCGACCGCCACTGCCGACTACACCCCGCGCGTCGTGTGGGTCTCCAGCGGCGCGCATGCGATGATGGGGAGCGGCGTGAATTTCGAGACGATGGGGAGGCCTGATGAGGGGGCGTATCAGGGGTTAGAGGCGTATAGTCAGGCGAAGAGTGCGAATGTTTTGATGGGGATGGAGATTGGGAGGAGGTCTGGGGGGAGGGTGAGGGGGTATAGTTTGCATCCTGGGAGTGAGTTTCCTCCTCTTTTTTCTCGGCGTTTGAGGTGCGGGTTGCTGATGATGCGGGTGATAGTCATATATACGAATATGAATCAGAAGGAGGAGGTCATGGGGGAGCTGAAGGCCATTGGTGAGGACAGCTCGATTTGTTGATTCATTTTTCTCACCGATTTGACAGGCGTCTTGCGTGCCGATGGCACACCCAACACGGACAATATTCAGTGGAAGACCTTGGCGCAAGGTGCTGCTACGTAAGTGCTCCTCAATTGTTCCGTTGTATAGACGTTGAAAGTGGCTCCTTTTTTTCCTAGCACGGTTACTGCCGCCTTTGATCCCAGACTCAATGGTGAGTGAATTCTGCCCTCACTTCAAGCAACGGGTGCGAATAGAACGTCTTTAGATGTTCCCGGAGCGTACCTCGACGACTGCAATGTGGCGAACGAGAAAATTGCTGCGCATAGCTCGGATGCGGGGAACGCCAAGAAGCTTTGGGATGTTACGGAGGAAATTATTGGGGAGAAGTTTGTGTTTTGAGCGTCAGAGCAGAATGTTAGAGTGATGAATATAGAGAGTTACCTGTTATCGTGTTGAAACTGTTTGTATTTGTGATTTTGAAGCAGTCGGTGCATCATACTTATGTGAATTTGGTCCTTGGACTGCTCCTGGTTCTAGTGAGAGTGAATTTTCTACCTACATTCAACTTGAAATTTGTTGTTTACCCATTTCAAGTCAACGCTACGCTGTAACGTTTAACAAGAATAATCTGGAAAAGGCGCAGAGTTTATCCCTGTTCCACTATAGTATCAACAATACGAAACCTGCAGGATGATGCAAAGTAGTTAGCGAGATTTCGAATTTTCCTCACTGGGTTGAGACCGCGGCAAACCCGCGGCCATCAATATCATATCATGTGTAACGGGCGTGACGCGTGACATCCCTCTCATCTTTCCCCACCATCGTGCTCAAATCGTGCTACTTCGTCGACATACTTACAGTCTACGCTGATCCACAGCTCAATCATGACGGTCAGCATCGACGAGTCCTCAGCTCTGCCCCGTCTTCCGCCCGAGTTGGAGCGCAAGATATTCGAACAGGCTGCGCTCTCGTGCTTCCAGCACATCCCAACACTTATGCTTACCGCATGGCGCGTGAAGCTTTGGTGGGTGGCTCTGAAAGGCACAAATTAACTAAGAATACTCACAGAAACTTTCTAGGCTGGAACCTTTCCTCTATCGTGTGGTCATCGATCCTGAGCTGGTAGACGAGGTCGAGACAGCGTATGCCGATCACCCATACATGCCCGACCAAACTCTGCTGCAGAAGCTGAGGATCTGTTCGTCATCCAACGTTGGCCTGTTTGTGCGTCACATCTTATGGGACCTGGGCGCTCAAAATTCCGATGATTTGCTGGTGGCTCTCTCGCTTTGCGTGAATGTTACCGACCTCTTTATTCTCGGCAATCCTAACACCATGCTTCTTCCCGCCATCAATGGGCTTCGAAACCTCTCGCATCTCGCCATCCACGTGAAGTCTCTCTGCCCATCCCGCAGCATCGACTTCGCGTCCCAGACTTTCAGCCGCCTTACACACCTCGAACTACTTGCCTGTGATTCCGATGACTTTCCGGATCATGATATCCTCGTGGGGTTGGGCGCAGTTCCAAATTTGACCCACATCTCATTCAATGTCGTCTATGACGCGGCCGCTGTCCATGAGCAGATTCGTAGACATTCCAATCTCCAGTGCATTGTATTCTTCGAGGTCGGCCGCGCAAAGCATCGCCCACTTTCAGATGACGATCGATTCGTCGCTGTTCGTCAAACTCGATACATCACGGATTGGCTGTACGGTGCTACGACGGGGAATGACTACTGGTGGCTTGTGGAACGGTTCATAGAGGCGAAGCGGGCGGGGAAAGTCGAACGTACGTTGCGTTACTACACCGTGCATTAGATTTTACGAACAGTTGTCCAGGTTCGCGGTACATGATTATAGACGACGAGGTGTCGTTTTTATTAATCGACCACAACTGAGCTCTGGCTTGGAATATTGTACATGCCAGCGCTACTTCAACTTTGTCTCATCTCTTGCTTTAATTGAGAATGGAAACCCATGGCTTGATCTAGTTTCATTCGCGTTGCAAATTTGGCATCAGCCAACTAGTAATTCCCCGTTGCCCACGCCGACTGCCCACCGGGTAGCTCGCAATAACTCTCCTGGGACCCGACTTCGAGATTTGGCTTGATCATCACCTCCGCTACTAATTATGGAGTGTTTTGGGCACTAATTTCCCTTTAAAATAGGCGCTCATTTGCAGTGCTTGAACGATCCACAGTAGCAAGTTTCTACTCTCAAATTGGCAGCATGGAAGCGCATGTACGACTTCAAGAGTTCAAATTCCTCGAGGCAACGGGCCGAAAAAGCCGATCCGTGACGTCACATTGTTACTCACCACCCAATTCAGGACTCTGCTACCGGCACCGACTGCGCCAGCGCTAAGCCTTCTCCGTCGTCCTGCCCATCGTCGGCAGCTCAAAGTCTCGTCTAGCATGGTACAACTCACTCCCGACGCCGCCCTCCGCCGCGAGGAAGCCGAACGACAGCCGCTCTCCGCACAGGAAGCAAAAGCCTGGATGACGGACAAGGAGCGAGAAGACGGGGAAACCCTCGCCGCCGTCACCGGCGCCGACTTCGAGCAGGCTCTCCGCGCCCTTAAGAAGCACAATGGCGACATGGACAAGGCTGCCAACTCCCTCTTGACTGGCACCGCCGAAGACCAGAGACGGGAGGAGAATCTCGCGGAGATACGGCAGAATTTTGCGCATCTGTTCCCAGAGGAGGGAACGAAGAGGCAGGCGACACCGCCTCCAGTGACGAGGAGGAGCGCGAACGACGGGGATGTGGTGATTGATTTGACCGGGGATGACGATGACGAGCTGCCGATGGAGACGACGAGATTTAGAGCAACGACGAGGTCGCCGGATCCTGCGTGGCAGATGGTGCCTGTTGGGAATAACCCCACAGTCAAGTCGGAGGACGATCAACTGAGGGAGGTGATGCAAGCGAGTTTGAACGACTTTCAAGCAGAGACGGAGGACGACGTGATGCCTCCTGAGGAAATAGTGTTGCGCGAGGACGGCCGGTGCGTCTCTGTCTATCTCTATGTGCTGACACTCATGCAATCCCAGCCCAATTGCCCTCCGCGCCGACGTCGCAAGTAAAGCCTACGCCGCATTAGTGCGTTATCACCTGTTTATCCCTCTTCATTGCATGCTAAAAACATCGCAGGTCTTCACCGCTCTCTTCGCCGTCCCCCAAGTCCGCCAACGGTGCTCGAAACTGAAACCCCGCGCCATCAACGACGCACAGCCCGATTCCAACGCAGGTGCGCGCATCTCCCCTCATTCTTCCTTTTCCCGCTCCGTTCGCTAACTATCGACACATGCGTAGAGTACGCCATGTGGACCTTCATCGAGATGCTGACCGCGCTCGACCTCGGCAAACCCAGTGTCTACATCGACGAGGACTTGCTGAACGCGTGGGAGGCACCGCTGATGAAGCCCGGGGATTCGGTGGGGCACATGTCCAAGAGTGCGTATGTCGTTTTCGTTCGAAAATTTGAGGTTGTTGACGTTCGTTCGTTCATCATAGCCTTCCTCGACCAAGTCGTCCGCATAATCCAAAACGACATTGATGACCAGCAGGTCAATACAAAGTATGTCTTCTCTGTTCTCGTTAATCCTTCTTCCCTTCGAATGACTATAATTCACTCAATAAACTCCAAAGTGCCCCCAATAAACTCTTTTACTTCACGCACTGCCGCGCCACCATCGCGCCTCCGCCCTCCAACCGCATCCGCCGTTCTCCTGAGCCTGATTTGGGGCACATCGTGCAGATCGAGGTCGACCCATATCCTTCTTTCCAATCGCACTCGCACGATCTCCTGCCGAATCCCACTCGAAATCCGAATCTCGCTGCGAACCAAAACTCACTCGTCGCGCGCCTCTCGCAGATGCTCAACACCTACAACGCCGCGGACAGCAGCTCGGAGCACCAGCTGATCCAATGCGCGTCGGAGGTCGTGACGTTCGAGGTCGTTTCGGGGGCTTCCGCTCACTATCACAACAATAATAAGAATAATAAGGATGGTGGAAGTGGAAGTGGAAGTACTGGCAATAAGACGGAGCCGCAGCCCTTTACCTTCCCGAAAAGCCTCTATATGGATCGCTTCCTTGACGGGAGTTTGGAGAGGGCGGAAGGGGCGAGGAGGGAGGAGAGGAGGGTGAGCGGGGAGGTGGGAAGGTTGCGTGCGAGGCGGGGTGTGTTATGTGGGGAGGGGGGTGGGGAAGAGGGGCAGGTGAGTTTTTTCTGATTCGTTCTCTCTGTTACTTTTTACTCATCCTTATTTTGTTCTTTTTGTCGCAGGCCCAAGACGCATTCGAGACCCTCCGCGGGGCGATCGAGTATTACGAGCGCGTCGCAGCGTGCGCGGAGGGGGAAGAGAATGAGACGGAGGCAAGGAAGGGGATGTTGGAGGGCATGGCGGGGAAGCTGAGGAGGACGTTGGGGAGGTTGGAAGAGGAGGTTGCTGGTGAGTGGCGTTTTTTTTGTTTCTCTCTTTTACTGGATTCGATTTTCGAACGAATGAATCCCAATTCGTTTGATGTTCCCGACTGACTGATCGTTGCAGATATCGACAAGGAGCTGACGAAGCTCTACGCAGAGTTGGATGCGATATGGGAGGATCCGGGATTGCGGTGTCATCCGGTGAGGACTTCTTTCTCTCCATCTATCTTCCTGCCTATCTATCTTCTATCTATTTTGGTGCAACGAGTCTGACTTTTTCTCGTTTTCGTCTTCGCAGTACGACCTCCGCGCGGTGCTCATACACACGGGGTTGCCTGGGCGGAAGCATATCTATGCGTATGTGCGGGACCAGACGGACGAGGGGAAGTGGTGGAAGATTGTTGATTGGATGGTTACGGAGGTGCGTGCTCGGGGTCGTTTCTTTCTTCATTCCTTCCTTTCGCTTTCTCTCTCTCTCTCTCTCTGTAACATTCACCTTTGAATTCGACGCATCGCATCGATCGCTCAATGTACCTTTTTAGGTCTCAGAAGAAACCGTTCTCACGGACTCGACGGGCCTGCACCTCGGCGCGGGGCCGTATATGTTGGTGTATAGCCGGAGACAGACGGAGGAGGAGAGGGAGAGGGAGGGGATGGTTAGGTGGCCGGAGGGGTTTGTGGTGAGTTTTCTTTTCTTTGGTTTGTTCGTGTTACATCGTTTCCTCGTCTTTGTCTTCCACGCCCCCTCTTGCTTTCCCTTTCCCCTTTCTTCAGTTACGATTTCGTTCAATTCGTTTTCCACGCGAGAAGCGTTGTTATGCTAACTGGTGGTGTTGGACGTAGGCGAGGACGGAGGAGAATAATGAGACTTTTTTGGCGGATTGGCGCGCGAGGGGTGGGCGAGCTGCGCGGGATGGAGATGTGAATGTGAATGATGGTGATGAGATGGAGGTTTCGTAGACGGACGAAGAGCAGTCTGTATGTTTTTTTTTTCCTGTTACTGTAAGGTAATACTTATGTTACATAGTGTGGATAAGTATTTATTGGTTGTTGATACCAACTCGAAGAAACGAAGACGACTTCAAAAAAAGCTCACTGTCAATGGCAGCTTGAGTTCGAAATGCCGATGTTCGCCGAGCTTGGAGCCGCCGGTAAAGTGATCCCACTTTCTTTGTTGGAACAACGCCTGGGGCCTGGACAGGGTAGAAACTTCCACCTGCGGCGAGACAGGGCCCTAGCTCGGGGTCATTCGTGTGAAATGAATAATATTGCAAAGTTGTTAGCTCATTACATTTTTCTGCACATTTTCTTTCTCTCAAATCAGTTGAACAGTATCAAAAACGACAATTCACAGAACATTATACAATTTCAGGCGGCGACTCAGGGCTCAAGCGCTTATACTCGTAGGAGAACAGTTGATGCCAGTCGTACCCCAGTCGATCTCGCAGGAGAGGGCGCTTCCGCCGCTATTGAGACCATGAGTTGTGAGAACCGGACTGCTGATGGACGAACCAAGTGGCATTATGATTGAGGGCGTCACAACCATCCCCGATAATCAAACCCGCGTCGACAGTAATTCCCAGCGCCTCGAAAATGAGGAGCAGAGTGCTACTCAAGGCGGTCGGATCGATGGTGTTCTGGCAGCACAGGCGAGTAGCGCGTTCAGCAAGTGCAGCGCCCTTGGCGATCTGGAGGGTCTGAAAGGCGGGAAGTGATTAACCGGGCTTCAAAGACGATGGCCAACGGGGCGACGCACCGCGAGAGCAGAAGCGAGGAGGACGAAAGGCTAGTCTCTCCAAGACAGACGCTATATCAGTTTGCTCGTACCTCGCAAGATATAACGAAAGGCTTGAAGATCATGTTTCTCGATTCGCTGCAAGTATGGGATTTCTTTGCCTGAAGCATGAGAGTGAATCCGGGCAGCGTTTATAGATTGTAATGCAAATTGGCCATGGGGCTGGAGAGAAGGGGGAGGGCGAGAAGAGGGCCTTTACGTCGGCAAAGGTACGGTAAGAGATGAATTTCACTAGATAGTGCCAATGAATTCCTTCCTTGAGGTTCCTGCCTTCATCTTTACCGAACGGTTGGACATTACTGCACGCCACTGTCAGCCCACTGATGCACGGTGCTCTTGTTCGAGTATGCAGTCCAGGTCCAATAGGTCGTTTAAGTGCAACATTCATTCTCCGCCTCACCATCGCCCTACGACCTGGAGACCAGCAGTTCGGGAAGTCGAATCTTGATTCTTCCGCTGCTCCTCCACTGCCTCCAACAATGTTCTGCGGCTTTCGGAGTCCCTTGAACCCATCTTGTGTGAATGAAGCTCGGAACAAGATATTGCCGCTCACATCCATTAGATAGAAGGCTTCGCGTCCGACGAACATTGTAAACAAGACACGGGCACGAATTTTATAATGGTTCAATGAGAAGGAGTCGGGTGTAAGGAGATTTTCCCCGTACTGCTCTGAGGTACTATAGAATTCTCGCTCAATTCTCCGGATTTGAAGTGAATAAAATCGAAAGTTGTTGGCTCATTATATATTCTCCACACATTTACAGTAACATTATCAAAGAACATCATCCTCCACCAAGAAAAAATCGGAACGATATAGAGCTTTCAGACAACCATCCACTGAGGCTCAAGCCGTTGTGGGGGAGCAGTTGATGCCAACAATTCCAGTCTTAAGTCCAATTAGAGACCCATCCAGGGCGATCTCGCAGGAGAAGGTGGTACCGACGCTAGTGGAGCTGAGCCTGTGTGAAAACCGGATTGCTTATGGACAAACCAAGTGGCTACGAGAGGGGCACATGCAACCCCGACACTCAAGCCAGGAATGCTCAGCAGCTTCAAGATGTCGCGAAGATCCTTATCTAAGGCACTGGAATCGAGAATGCCCCCGCAGCACAGTTTAGTGGCGGGTTCAGCGAGGGCCGCGCCATTAACGACCTGAAGGGTCTAAGAAGAGGCTGTTGTTGAATAGCTGAGCTTGTGAAACGATGGCCAACGAGACGACACACCGCGAGGACCGAAGCGAGGAGGACCAGGGGCTTGAACATCATGTTGCTCAATTCGCTGCAAAGATGGTGTTTCTTTGGCTGAAGGTCGTCAGTCGAATCGTTCTCCTTTATACCTCGAGATGCAAGTTGGCCACGGGGCTGGAGAGAAGGAGGAGGGCGAAAAGAAGGCCACTGGCGCAAAGGTACGCTGAGAGAGGGATTGGCCAGACGATGCCCATGACCCTTATTTGGGGTTCTCGGCTTCAACTTTCCCAAACAGGTGGAGATCAAGGTACACCACTGGTGCTGCTATTAGTCGAGTATCCAGTCCAGCTCCAATAGATCAGCTCTAGTGCAACGTTGCCGCTCGTTTTATTGAATAGAAGGCTTCGGCTGGAGTGGAGTGCGACGAACCCCGCGAAGAGAAAGTGGCACCCTAGATCAGGATTTTTCTTATCTTTGTTCCTCCTTGAATATTCCAGAAAAGGGGAGGAAGGGACGTAGGACGCCAGAAGGAGCGATATCAAGTAGCGGGAAATTTCGATGAATGCTATCCGCTATCTGGAACCATCAGTTGGCAAATTCAAAATGGGACTTGCACGCCAGGGCGACAATTGAGACACACAGCCGGCATTCGCACTGGTTGTTTGTCTTCACATCAAGCTAATTCCAAGGAGACGCTAGTGTAGTGCCCTGGCAGCGCTTATGCCCATATTTGGACATGAGCTTATGCCTTTACTCGGAAATACTTTCGCACGCCTCGTGTGCTGCCAGCACGCTGCGTGCGTCGTCGTGCGACTCTCTCTGGCTCGTTCCCTCTTGTCTGCCTCCTCGATTCTCTCGTTCTCTCATCCGGTGGACCACTCGTACTACCTGGGGCTCTCCCCAGCTTCTCTCGGATCGTCTAAAAATCTTCGGCGCCCGTACACGGACAACATCGACATCTTGCTCCAGCAACGACCTCAAGCCTTTCAACCTCTCTCTGGTGCCTGAAAATGTTACACAAGCTTCGTGCACATCTGCTTACAGTCCTTTGTTGGTGCTAGAATCTGACTGTGGTGCATGTAAGTTCACACACCATCTTTTTACATTCTGTTCGTCGACTGACCTACTTCTCGTTTGTTTGAAAGATTTTCTTTATTCTTGCAGAGTCACCTCTGTCCTGCGTTACTGAGGTGGCTCGCAGATATCTGTGAAGACCCTTGGACGGCCGCCGTACCCTCTCGGACCACGACATCCACCTTCTACCTTGCCTACATTTGAGGCACGCATGTCTTCGTCAAGTCCCTTATGAGCAAGACCATCAGCTTGGAAGTCGAGTCGTGCGACACGCTCGACAACGTGAAGGCCAAGATCCAGGACAAGGAGGGTATCCCTGCCGACCAACAACGCCTCATCTTTGCCGGCAAGCAACTCGAGGATGGCCGCACCCTCTCTGAATACGACATCCCAAAGGAGTTCACGTTGCACCTTGGTAAGTTCCCACTATTATCTTTCCAGAGCTCACGCTCATCGCCGGCAGTTCTTCGTCTCCGCCGCAGTATGCAGATCTTCGTTAAGGCCCTTACAGGCAAGACCATCACGCTCGAGGTTGAGTCCTCCGACACCATCGACAACCTAAAGGCGAAGATACAGGACAAGGAGGGCTTTCCCCCGGACCAACAGCGTCTCATCTTGCCGGCAAACAGCTCGAGGATGGTCGCACTCTTTCCGACTACAACATTCAGAAGGAGTCCACTCTCCACCTTGTCCTCCGTCTTCGTGGTGGAATGCAGATCTTCGTCAAGACCTCACTGGGAAGACCATCACCCTTGAGGTCGAGTCGTTTGACGTGATCAGAACCTCCGACAAACGGCGCGAACTGGTCAGTTCCTTCAACAATCGCGCGGGGAACATCGGCAGAGGTATGGATTACGGGTTTCTTTTGATATGCTCCTACTTATCTGTACCTCTGCCAATCAGTACAGCGCGGGCCCTCTTTTGTTTCGGTCGTGTCCCGGAAATTTGTGTAACAACTGATCTGGCTAATGTAATCCTTTTTTGCTTGATCTGAGCGGGATAAGACTCAAGCGACAAGCTCACCGCAACGTTACCTCAACTCGACAAGACTACAACACGATTCAGAAAGTCCGCCTACGTCAAACCGCATTAATATGTCGCCGCCAGCTTGCCAAGTTAATATGGAAAGTTTTGCATCGAGCTAACTACTACACATGTCTTCTGGTCGCTGTACATACGAGCTGGGGACTCACAACTCGAGCCGGCAGTGTAGCTCGATGATGATGCCGTCACATCAAACGCGTAGGCTAATTTTTCGTCTCAAACCATTCATTGCATGGCCAAAGGGCGTCGACCAGGGAGCAAGAACAAGCCAGGCCACAGCGGCGGAGGGAAAAGGCGAGGTGCAGGTCGCCCGTCAAAGGTCCCGTCTGCAGAACCAGCAGCGCAACCGAGCACTGTTGCGACGACTAGTACAAAACGAAAACGAAAACCCGGGTCTGACGACACTCGTGCAAGGAAACGCAAGAAATGTAGAGAACAGTTTTTGTTTTCTTTAGACGGACACCGACTAATTAAAATCCAGCGGCTGATAAAACGGTGTCGAGTGGCTCAAGCTCTGCAGCAAAGGATACATCAACAATCGAGCCTTTACAACCCTTGGTACCCCTCTATCCGTTGTTCCGTACGTGATACACACGTAGAGAATTCTTATAACTCACTGTAAATAGGAAATCACAGAATACAAGTCGTCGCGGACGCGGACGTGTCTGCGTCATCGACATCCGCGTCAACAAGTCGCTCTCAGGGACTCCCGAATATTCCCAATGTTGTTCCTTCGACCGCTGCTGGGTCTGATGTCACATCATCGACGCAGGCTGTTGAAGAGTTTACTGAGCGCTTCCCGACTTACGATTCCAATATACCCCCTGAGCTCAACAACATCGTCAGCGACTCCAACGATATGGAACATCCGTCAGAGGACACTCCGGCACCCACAGGGATTGTTCAGGCCTACCTGGATCGCGTTCAAAAGGAAGTATGTGATCAAATAGACCGGAAAAAACGACCAGACTGTTATCACGCTGGCACGTTTTGGATTCGCCCTCGAGACAATTGGTTTGAGCTACAACACGACAAGGACACCCCCGTTGCACTTTACCATCCCCGCGTCTTTGTCTGGATTCCGACACTTCTGCTTCCTGCGGATTTCGAGCTTCGCTGCATATTCTGCGACAATCCTGGTGCTAAAATGACAGAGAGCGGTGCGTGCATCTTGTATAAAGATTTTTCAGACAGTCTCATACTCCACAGGCTGGAATAATAACCCGGTCGCACGACGTGTTGTAGATCTTGACTCGAGTTATTACATATTGACTAAACGCGTCAAATGTCGAAAGTTCTGTCAACGATCGTGCAACATGTACGAGGACCGAGTTCTGCGGCAGCTCCCACCGCATCTCCGTGATCAATTTCCCGGTGCGCGGGTTTAGTCGATTTCTTGCTCAGGTTTCTTACCATTCCAATAGCATTTCTGACCCACCGGAGCGGCATTGATAAAGGGTTGATGACCCTCATCCGGAGCTCCATTGCTCACGGCCTCACCTCAAACTCTTGGGAGAGCATCCTACGTGAGCTGAGTGTCCGAAAACACGATCTCGCGGAGCGAGACTATCTCCACTCGCTCAAAAGTAGTCCCGAGCATCAGCTACCTGATAAACTGGAAGTTTTCTCGCCCTTCCTTGACCGAGCGGGCTATGCTGGCTTCTCGCCTTCTCGCTGGTACATCAACCAGCTGTACGTCGAGTATATGGGTCATATAAAGCCTTATCAAGACCAAGCCATGGCAGCTATACCTGTTTCCGCCGCGCACATGGATCAGTCATATAAGGCAATCAAATATGTTGCACGACTCAATGGGGTCAAAGTCTTCGGTAGTCTCTGGACAATGACGAATGAATTTGAGCAAATCCGTCAAATGGTTCTTACCCCCACCAGCCACCTTCACAACATCGAGGGCCCCTTACGTGGAATCGTCAAATCGCTGCATGAGCACGGACATGCGCCAATTTCCATGCTTTGGACAGACAACGTCAAGGCGGATCGACAGTTCGTTGAACGGGTAGTTCCGACGCTGCGGTCTGGAGTGGATCAGAGTACCGTTGACAGTGGACGGACTTACCCCGCGTTCAAAATGCCGGGTGATTTGAAGATTCGGGTTGCATCCTCCGTCAAACTGATTGACGAGGTATGCACCACAATTCTTGCGAACCTGGGCAATGTTACTCCCGAGACAAGGATTTTTGCTGGTTTTGCGTTGGAATGGGACTGGAAAGCTAGCAAGAATGGCCACTTTCCGGCAGCTTTGATGCAAATTGCGATCGATGACTTTGTCTACCTCTTGCAGGTACATTTGCACTTCGAACTTGGTTGATACGCAAAATTGACAACATTTATCAGACATATAATATCGTCAAAGCGCGGGATGTGCCGGAGTCATTAAAGATTCTCCTGTTTTCGCACCAGATCGTCAAAGTTGGATATCACGTTCAAGGGACACTCGAACAGCTTTCGTATTTATGGGAGCTGGCCGCACCATCCAAGACATTTGATAAAAGTGCCGGATGGATTGATCTCGGAGTTTTAGCAAGATCCAAAGGGCTCATACCTCACGCGTCTTTCTCCCTTTCTCGTATCGCAGAGGAGATTCTCGGGCGCAAGATAGAAAATTCTGAAGAGATCCGTTGTTCCGAATGGTGTCAATCTGAATTATCTTCGAAGCAAAGAGCGTATGCTATTCAAGATGCTTGGCTTCCGCTGCATATTTTCCGCTCTATAGTGGAGCGTCCTGCTGCCGGGGCTCGATTATCAAAAGTCGGGCTGCCCGGTGAACAGGTAACTTTGCGAAATGGAGCCATTGCTGTGGCGCATGGCCGTTTTGTGGAACAGATGACCCAATTTCCCGTATCCGAGAACGATCCAAGTTGCGGGTACATCAAGATATCTAGGTCTAAACGAGTCTTGATTCGTATTGATGTTGTTCTGGCGCCAGCATTCCTTTCCTCGTACCACCATCGAACATTGGCGGAGTTTGGACCAGCACCCTTCGAGATGGTTGTAGATCTCTCCTCGCTGGTGTCACGGGAAAAAACACCGGAATTCAATCTGCTGAGTCATGGCGAGGCGCTGGATAACGAGCAAGGAATAGAGGAGGAAGATGGGATGAGAGAAGAAAGTAATGACTCGGACTCTGAGTCTCGCAGCTCGGACTCGGACTCGGAGTCTGATCACGACAATCCTCCCACCGGCCACAGTGCAGACAATGACTCGGATGAATTCGAGGAGTTCATGGACCCCGATATCGACGCATATATTGCAACCCATCCAGACGGACCAATTGTTCAGCCGGCAAAAATAACCACACCACAGCCAACTCTCGTATTCCAAGATATCTGGCACTTGATGAACCGGGTGACGAAACATATTGGTCGAGAGCATTCACTCGCAAAAGAATTTTCAAGGCTCTTGCGCGACGCAATATTTCTGCCCGACAAAATCGATAAAACTCAGATCGAGGCCGTCTTGAAGAGAGACAATATAACCTGGGAACAAGCTGTTCGTAGTAAACCAGCCTGGATATGGGAACGGGTTCGTCGTTATGTTCCACAGCCCGACGTTCTCACTCCGGTTTTGATGGAGTTATTTGCGAGCCACAAAAACTTGAAGTGCTCCAAGTCAGGGGTCAAATTGTTCAATCCTGAATGCAAGAAGGCCGCTGATTTGTTGCTCGAAGACGTTCGGAAAGGCTGGGTCTCTGATCCCCCTGGGGTTGCCATGTACAATCGAGTTCGATTGGATAAATACGGTCTGTGGGTGTACCACGACATCCGGGGTACAAACGGTCTTGAAGGAGGAGTACATCACACCGTTCGAAGCAAATTTGGTTCTCTTGGTGCTTCTGTTGAGCTGACAGTTGGACTGTTGTCGGATTACTGCTTTCGAAAGAATATTGAGGTATGCCGAAATATGTTTCTTCAAATTTGGGACTCGGGGAGTGCTAAAGTGAAAATCTATTTGTTATCTAGTCTGGTTCGCGTCACCGAGATGGAGTGGTCTACGACGGGCATTATGACCCATGGATCGAAGATGATATTGACGTGGCATACTCATCCTTGCCGTTTGATCTTCCTCGCCGGACCCGTCCGGGTTACATCAATGTCTCACTATTCAAACCAACCCAAGAGAGCTTTATTATTGCCAAGCTGCCACAAAAGGTTCTCGACGAATTCGACATACCTCGACATGATCAATCTTTACCGACTAGCGAGTTCATTCCGCGCATACCGCTAGTCAGTCTGTCAGGTGCCCGCACGGACAGATACGGCTATCTAGCATCAGCGCAGGACACCAAGTTTGCCCTCGTTCCAATGCATATGAATGAAGAATATCAGTTGTTTAACAAAGAAGTATCGCAATTCATGGATACCAATGGCGTGCTGAATTCTAAACAAATGGCGCGGTGGTGGACAACCCAGGTTAATGGGAAGACCATATTCTTCAAACTTCCCGAGCATCTTCAGAACCACTTCAAAACCTGGAGTGCCGTGCGCTCAGAAATCACCACTCTACACGCCACTGTCGAGCAGCGTGCAAAATTCATGAATTTAATTCGGTCGAATGCTCATACCAGTGTGGTGCTGGATGAATCCTATTCACCTGTTGTCCAGACACGCAAAGCGGGACCCTCGGCGGCCGCAATTGCAGTGAAGAATCGGGTGGCACCTGTAAAACAAGCAGAGCCAGCCCATCCGGAATCGCCGGAGCTGCCCGCATCAACACCCGATTCTCGCCAGCGTCGGATGACCTTTGTCAATTCCACTTCCGACCATGTGCCAGTGGCGGATGCTCCCGAGCAACCGATTCAAATGCCCGTGATAACCACCCCGACGGATACGGCTATGAAGACCAGGAAGAAGAAAGAATGCAAGGTCTGCCAGAGTGTCCAGAAGAATGGATACGACTGCCCCGGTCGAGGAGACCGCAAGCGCTGCCCGTACTTTGGGACGTCGGGGGCAATTGGGCCGAAAAGTCTTTTTTCTACTTAATACTTTGTGAATGCTGATGTTAGATCTTTGTAATTCTATCTTATACACTATACATTTTGTTTGTGAGGCATGCCTTGAAGGGAGCACACTGGCCCCATCCACCTACGTGGGATATTGTTGGAGGAAGGAACAAAAAACACCTCACAGATTCGAACGAGCGACATCAAGCTGATGGAAAAAGAGAAATATTAAAATGCTGTTCATCAAAGTACACCAGAAGCTCTTTAGAATACAAGGGAAGTCGGGTCGCTACAACGTTTCTATTTGAAAAAAAAAAAATTCAAATAGCTGCCAGGACATAACACCGGCGCCTCCAAGGAAGATATGTGCGAGTCAGTTCTAGGGTGAGGGCGAACATAATTTTCGACGTTACCTTCGAAGCCCATTAGATGGAAGTCTCAGCACGGCGCTCCCGCCAACTTGAAGTAGCAGTCGTATTCCGCTGAGATCCGGTCTGAACCAAGTCGTGATGAGAAAATCAACATTCCACTGCAATTCGGAGACAATGAAACCTTAATACAGACCGAGAGGCGCGGTTTCTTTCAAACCGTCCTCATGGGAGATATAGGTATGCTGTTCCATCATTGGATATCTCGCGAGGAGGAAATAGCCAATGCAAGTGACTGGTGCTCCCGTCTGCTGCGAGTCCGAGTCGACGACGGTCACGGTCGTGTGGAGGTTCTGTTGGAATCTTTGAAATAACAATTTTGAAGGGTGGGAACAGTGGTAGCATCAATATTCAACATCAAATCAGACATAGAGTTACAGGTAAGAGCTTGAGCCGACATTATAGCCCAGATTCTTGTGGCGGAGCGTAAGGCCCATGAAAGTCGAGAACAAGGGGAGAGGTCACACGCGTGACTAGTAGTGACAATCAAACAATCAGTCACGGCATCAACTTTTCACCTCCCACCATGAGCATCCGGCTACCTCGATCCACGATCCCAGAGGACGACGGTAGCACAGACGACGGCACTGGTTCCAGCGACTCCTCTAACGACGAGGAAGAGACTTGGGATGACTGGATCTCAGATTCGGCTGAGCAGAAACCTTGTCGATCGTTATTTGACGATAAAGAACTGTCCTCAGTAGAAAAGGCGCTGGAGTATGATAAAGAGACGCATGGGCTTGATTTTGACGAGTTCTGTCGGAAACTGTGTGAGTGATTCTCTATCAATGTCAATTTTCGTCTGATATCTTTCGGTGGATTAGCTCTGGACACGTACCAGCGAATTCGTCTGATCAACTTCATCCGCAAGACGGTGCCATGATTTTTTTGTCGTTTTCCAACGGATTTACTGATATGAATGTGCAGAATCCAGATCCCGAAGCCGTCAAATCGTTAACGGGGACTGAGGCACTATTTTCTTCGGACGAGTATCTCCGTCCGAGCTTGGAGGAAGACCCACTACTCCGTAAATATATCGCATTCACTCTTTCTTCCGAACTTCGCTGAACGTCTTCTCAGTTCGAATAAGTTCGCAGTGGTCCGATTCGGATTCTGACGACGACGCGGCCGACCCCGCCAAGCGCATTCGATCACTCGAAAAGCGGTTAGCTGCCGCCCAACAAGATCTCGTAGATTATCGTGCTCTTGTTAGCAAGCAGCTCGACATCACCAGTTTGATTGCGGCCGTGCGTGAGCCAAGTGGCAGCGTGTTGCCTTCGCGCGACGACGATTCGCATTACTTTCAAAGCTACGAAACTAATGGTACGATTTCTTTTCCGTCTCGTTTCCATTTTAATGGATTCCGTTTCCTCATTTTCCCCAGACATCCACGCAGTGATGCTGCAAGACAAAGTGCGCACCTCCAGCTACGCACACTTTATCCTAAAAAATCCCGCCCTCTTCCGGGACGCCATCGTCCTCGACGTCGGCTGCGGCACGGGCATCCTCTCCCTCTTTGCTGCCAAATCCGGCGCCAAACGCGTCTTCGCGGTGGATGCGAGCGATATCGCAGAAAAGGCAGAGAAAATCGTCAATGAGAATGGTCTCGGCGATGTTATCACCGTGATTCGAGGGAAGGTGGAGGATATAGTGTTGCCTGATGACGTGAAAGAGGTGGACGTGATCATCTCGGAGTGGATGGGGTATGCGTTGTTGTATGAGTCGATGCTGGATTCGGTCTTGAGGGCCCGAGATCGATTTTTGAAGCCTGGAGGTGTGATGGCGCCGAGTCAGTCGAAGATGATGTTGGCGTTGTGTGATGCGAAGGAGATATTCAAGGAGAGGGTGGATTTCTGGGACGATGTTTATGGTGAGTTTATTGATTTTCTGCTGAAGGTCTGTTGTAACTCGAAACTACAGGCTTCGATCTGTCGATCATGGCTCACGATGTTTACGACGACGCCATCGTGGATGTCGTTGGACCCGATACGCTTCTGAGTACGCCGTACGCTGTCAAGGTCTCCATTCGCGATCTTCTCCACACGAAACATCGTCTTAAGACACACATTTACAGGACCTCCACCTCAACACCATCACCCCCAAACAACTCGACTTCAACTCCCCCTTCAAACTCATCTCCACCTCGGACCGCCGCGTCAAAGTGACCTCCTTCATCCTCTACTTCGACACCTTCTTCGCAGCGGACGGCCTGCCCGCGCCGGAAGGCACGGAAGTGAAGGTAATTCGAGAGAGCGACCCCGTGCTCGCGGAGGTATGGCCTGTCGGTGGGCGGCCGGCGCCGCAGCGTCGTACTAGCTCAGGGTTCGCCTTAGGCGCGGGTGGCGGCCCTGAGATAACGAGTTTTAGCACGGGCCCGCTGAGTGTGCCGACCCATTGGAAGCAGACGCTCTTCTTGTTGAGAGAGCCAATTGTCGTGAAGGAGGGTGAGTCATCAGTCATGGCTCGCATCTTTTCTTTCAGCACTCAACTCAATTGGATAAATCACAGGCTCGATTGTCTCTGGCCATTTCCACTGCGTGAAAAGCCAGGCGAATTCGCGGGAGTTAGATGTGGAGATTCATTATCGGGTTCAGTACGAGACGGAAGGTGACGGTGATGATACAACCACTAGTGATACCGTCGTGCAGATGTATAAGGTTCGGTAATGGGGAATCTGGGCGGCGAAGGTGAGCTCTATCGGCCGTTTGAATTAGTACGGAACCTTCATGCTCCATTTGCAGAAATTCCTTTCATTTGGCCTTTTACGATTCGATCTACAACAAACTACATCGTCAATCGTGGCGCTTAACGTGATATACATACTCAAACCCATGATTATTGACTTTACGTTGTACCTATGCTTCTTGCCGGGTTAGCGTCTATACCGACTCGCGTTCACCATTTTTAGCAGGTCTGTGATCCCCGCAGTGTGTTGAGTCCGTCACTCGTCATAGATGCTAACTCCTACAGATTTTCCAAAGAGATTTGAAGTAAGTTTTATCAGTTGACCTTCATGGTGGCTCGTGAGCCGGTCTCGGAAGACGCCACTGTGCTCATTCGTGCCCCCCCAAATTCAAGCGTTCCTGGCTTGTGCCTTGAACCGCCGTAACTATGCGCTTTGAAATACATTGAATCTGATGGTATAAAGTAGGAGAATCTTACTCTCAATTTTCATGCAAAGAGATCCTATCTTTGCACCGAATTCAAGAAACATGTTCTTCAGACCCTTCGTTCTCCTCGCCTCCGCTCTCGCGGTGAGTCACATCGTTGACCAGCCACATATTCGGAGATTCATTGACCGCCTCTCAGGCCCTTCAAGTCGCTCACGGCGCTTCGCTCGCTGAACGCACCACTGAGGTGTGCTGCGCGAGCATCGTCAATCCGCCGGTCACCCCCTTCTTGTATGTCTTGATTGCCCCCGAATTGGCGGGGGCGGGCGTAAATCTAGACCCCAATTTGGCTGCCGGGGTTGAATGTACCGTCGGAACCATTTGGTTCGTACAGCAGCAATCCGGTTTTATATAACCCAACTCATGGTCTCACTAGCGTCTCCGGAGTCACCCTCATGTGCCAGATCGTCGTGCATACGGCACTGGCATTTTTTGGGAATGTTGGGGTCAACTGCGTTGCGTATTGAATTCAAGTTTCCATCAAGATCCGACGTATTACCTGCTGTATGACCCTTCCACGGTGTAGGATGTTTTGTGATGGTTTGGTTTGGGAGAAAAACCCCAGAAGATTAGCATGAGCTACAACTATTGCCTCCTTTGCTTGCTCGTTTTCTTCTAGCGGTCAAGTATTCGTTTAGAAAATGCGATGACCATCCGTCCTGAGTTTGTTTAGTTCAGGTACGACCGCATCGTATTACTCAACTATCTAACAACAACACCAACCTGGTTACTGGCTTGTTCTTTCGCGAGCTCTTTTGTGTGAATCTGGACACAATCTATTCAGTACATGGTAAGCGGAGACAACGATTCCGAAGGAGTTGCAAACCCTTCGTTGAACTCACAATATGAAAGAAATGGGTTTCTGATTATCGCTGTAATTTTTATACATATACAGGCTCGCTCAACCTTCAACCCATCTACCAACTCTCATCTATCATCTATCTCTCCAATCAATTCAAAACGCAAACGTCTCCCCAACAATCTCCTCCGTCACCTCCCACAACTTCTTCGCGTTCTCCGCATCCAAGCAGTGCGCACCGACTTTATCGTTGGCGATGGTAGCGTCGTCGAGGTATGCCCCTGGGCTTGCTATAATACAGAACAAATTAAAGGAATCAATGAGTTTGAATAAGAACTTATCAACCGCAGGAGTGGGATGAAGAAAGAGGAGAATGAAATCACGCACCGTTCAGACTGGGGTCGAAAGCAGCTGCGACGGTGCTGCATAGTTCGAGAAAGTAAAAAGATCGTGAGATGGATTTGAAGGATGTAAAGGATGAGACGAGAGACATACGTAGCAGCGCCCTGCGGTATAGTCTTCCACTCAAACTTCTCCGTGCTGGGTTTCCCATCGGCGTCCAAGATACCTGCAACAAATAAATGAGTGAATACCATTCAAATAATATCGTATATATATGCAGAGCAATCTCACTTACCGATAGCCTGCATCTCCGCAATCGACTCGGGCTTCTGGTTCATATTCGTGTAGATCACTGTTTCATCGATTGAAAAAAAAAAAGTTGAGATTATATTCAACCAAACGCATTCACGATCACGGACACAGCGAATTTGAACGCACCGCCAGGATGGAGACTATACCCATTAACCCGCCCCCCAGAACGCTTCGATATCTCAATGCCCATGAGAACATTCGCGCTCTTCGCCTGCGCATACGCCACCATCGGCTGATATCCCTCTTTATTCGGCTTACGCAGTGCGTCGTAATCAATGCCGGTGGCGAACGCGTGGGCGCCACTGGAGACCCAGACGACCCGGGGGACATAGCCCGGGGATGTGCCTGATGTATTAGAACTTGAAGCAGCGAGAAGCTTGGGCGAGATGAGCTTGGTGAAGAGGAAGGGCCCGATGTGCGCGGTGGCGAGTTGCGCGTCGAGGTTGTCTGGGGTTAGGTTTAGTGGGCCGATGGCTGCGGCGGCGTTGTGGATGAGGACCTATATTATGAATGCAGTGGAAGTGGGAGTGGAATGAGCTATTTGCGGATAACGAAACAATGAGACGGATTGCGCGCGTACATGAATGGGTTCTGAATAGGTGTTGACTTCCGCTGCGGCTTTTCGAACGGCGGCGAGGGAAGAAAGATCGAGAACGAGGCGACGGATGTTGGCTGATGAGTTTTCTTTCTTTAGAGCATCTTCGGTTGCCTTCAATCTTGCCAATTTTGAATCAACATGACGACTGCGTACTTCGAAATAGGGAACAACACGCACCTCGATTCATTGTATCCGGTGACGACGACCAAGTTGGCGTGCTTGGCGATTGCCCGCGCGGTTTCGAACCCGATACCGTTGAGCGAAGTGCCGGTGATGAGAACTGGATGTAGGTTTTGTCAAATTCAGAGTTCAAGAGAGATTGAGGTTAATGACACACCGTTTTTGCCTTTGATCTCATTCGAGAACGCGGTAGCGACCTCTTCAGCGGTTGTGGCGAACGAAAATTGAGGGGAAGACATATGTAGAGCTGGTTATCGATTAGACTGAGGTATGTGCTTCCTGGACACAACTTATATATCACGCCTTTTCCGTAACATGAGTAAGAAAATTGATGGAGGATCAAGACAAAGACCTGACAAACCAATGGACCATTGACAAACGCACGCGGACAAGGCGGCTATGGACCCGTCTCTTGAGTAATACTAATAGTGTGAGACCAATTTTCGCTTTTTGGTCCTTCACCGGTGATCCGAAACCTGGAGGAGAAAAATCGATGCGTCATTGGCAGACTCAGATCCAGATACACCCTAAATCGCGCATGAATTCAGACATGCGAGCCAGATCGGGGCGGGGTGAGCGCCGAAGCGGGGGAGAGGACGAACTCCTATAGGCCTCACGGCGGATAAGGGCGGATATTGCCTCGGTGACGCGGCCTGTGGTCCACTGGACAGCGAGGTTTGTAATCCAGGATTGTTCTGACTGACAGAGATTCGTCATTGAAGCGATAAGATGGGATTAACATGGAAGTTGCATTGGAGCATAAGGGGCAGAAGACCGGGAGACGACAAACGAGGTGGTTGTAGCTCAAGGTAACAACAAACAGGACCAAAGCAAAAAAGCGGAGACTTCCTTTTTGGGACGACAAAGCGTAGAGAGACAAAAACTTGGGAAGGAGCCCCGGAATCTAAACGTAAGCGAAGGGGGCGATTGATAGTACACTGGGAATGAGTAAACACAAGAATTGAGGAGTACGCAAGCATAAGGGTGCGGAGTATGAGATGTATGTGAGGGCCGGCAAGGCAGTCCGTATACAAAGGGGTGGAGAATACCTAGAAAACGGGACAGAGGGCACGGGGAGAAGCAGAAGGTCGATGTGACATAGGTGTATGAGTGTCCATGGCGGCACCGACCCTGATGCCTCCTTCGCTGACATCTTCCGTTGGAATGTAAGAATATGGATAAATCTTCGGGGATCAGTGTTTATAAATCTTGGGGGATCGGTGATTCCTCTCTCATAACCGAGCTCGTCATCTTGAAAGCTTCGCCACCTGCCCGGGTCGGTCTTTTCCTCCACCTCCTCCCGTCGCGGAAGCTCAGCGCACAAAAGGAGCCAGCAAAGACGAGCGGTCTCGACGTCTTAAGACAAATCATGCCCGCCAAAGCGAGGAGATGCCAAATGGAGGAAGGAGACATTGCCAAAGGCAGACGCCTCCTCATCGACTCTCGAGCGAAGCCCGGTCGACGTCAACGACAACGACGTGCGAGGAGGATGACTCGTTCACATCCATACTACCCTCGGGGGAGGAATATACGTGTCTGTGACAACATGTCAGCACTATACTGGAGCGAGTGAAGCAAAGAGAATGAAAAAGGCTGTAGCTAACGAGACGGCAGGAACGCCCACGGAAACGGTGAAAACGGGGTAGGAACATAACGAAAATGCACAAGTCAAGTACGTACCATGTACCCAGTCACCTCCGCTCACTCTGAGTCACTCCTCCCCGGGGTTTATCTCTCCGATATACCACCCGCCTCTCACGCCCTTGCTAACGAAAACCCAATCCGTGTCGTGTCCATTTGCACCTATCGACGAATCCTCCCACGATGTGCGAGATCTGAGAGTCCTGGAAGAGAGGAAGGCGCCCCACGGACACCTTCATCTTCACTTTCACCGTCATCCCTCCTAGCGTCTCCACCACGACCTGTCGTTTCCATGTCCACCCCACCCTCCCTTCCCTCGACCAGATCACATTTCATTCATCGGTTTTTGGAAGCCCCGGAGCCTATGTAGAGCAGTCGAGACTCGATTCAAGATCCATTCGCAGATGGACAGTCAAGGTGACACTATATCGCTGTCTATCCGGACGTAGCGATGGACGAGGAGGAGAGCCGAGAGGATATCGTCCGGGTGAAGAGGTGCGGTGGATGCGGCGCGGAGCCAATGGGTAGCTGCATGAGATGGTGTCCTCTGGTGGGCGAAAGCGCCCCGTCTATGTACCAACGCTAGCCTCTCAGCGGTCACGGAAGCTCACCCGCGGCCTGCTATATGCGTGCAGAGGACACCGACATGTGGGCCAGATGAGGACACTTCACCGACGCTGCAAACGCATCCCGTGGAAGAGAGACGGCACGAGCGTAAGCAGCATCCGTCGGTGCGGCTTGTATGCATGATACATATGCTGGTGGAGACGACAAGCCGGAGCCCAGGCACGGATGACGACGAGGGTGTCGAGGGAAACGACAGGGAGCGCAAAGGAGGACAGTATCGGGTAGTGTCGACCCGACAGCTACCCCGCTGCAGCGGGCAGCTCCATCATCCTCCACTCGTATTAGCGTCTCGCGCGAAATCAAGACCGCTGAGGGCGACGCCATCCTTTGCCTACGGCCCGCGTGCGGAGCGAGAAGGTCGAGGGCAGTACTAGTAAAGGGGGCCAAGGCGTAACGGGTGTGCATCTACCTATGCGTCCTGACCGGAGGCGTGTCAGCCTTAGGAGCTCCCATTCCAGCTGCATTGAGGGTCCTGCCTTCTCGTGGTAGTGGCGAGGAAGGAAGTATAGCGTACGCTGCGTATACCAGCCTGAGTGAATACCGTCAGCCTCGAAAGCGAAATGAAGGAGAGAAAGGATGGTAGACAAGGGAAGAAGAATGAAGAGCACATACCCAGTCTCTGATCATCGTGTCACTCGGCCGTCTCATACCCGCCAGCGTCGTATTGCACCATCTGTGCTCCAGCATCGTCCTGAACCTCTCCCTGTCTCATACCATTGCTTCTTCCCCCACCCGAACCGACACCCCACACTTCTCCTCCCTCTCCCCTCTCTCCGCGCCTCAAACTCATAGGTCCGCGATCCTCCAAGCAGCATATCCCCGAAGGACATTCCACAGGCGTCATATTATCCAGCCTTCCTTACGCTTGACACTCCGCGCTCCCTCGTACGTCCCTCGTCCCACCTCCTCATCAACGCCTCTAAACGAGACGGCAGGCGACCTGGCGGCGGGGACCTACTGTGAGAGTCAATCCTCCGCCGCCCCCCGCAGAGCCCCGTCCATAGTCGACCATCCAACACGTCCGCCAACCCGAGCCGCAAGTCCTCCCACGACGAGCTCCTCTCACTCTCCTCTCCTCGCATTTCAGCTTCTGATCGACACCAGGCGCCAGCGACGGCAAAGAGGCGACCGTGGAGACATGCGGATGGGGTGGGTACTTTTGGCAAAGAAGCGACGGGTTGTCACTGCACCGAGCAGGGTGCAGCCGCAGCGGACGACTAGAAGCGCGACCCGTGAACCGCCCGTTACCGCTCCTCCTCCCCCGGGAATCAGCCACGATCTTAGGCTTCCGATGTGCCATCTGCCGCACCGTCTCGTCGAGGCAAGGCTAGCGTTTCAATTCAAGTCGAGTCACGATGTTCCTGCTGATCCAGATGGATCCCCTGAGCGCCGACAGCGGTGCGGACGTCGCGTAGAGCGGGTGCCGCGGGTCCCAGTGTGACAGGTAAAAGAAAGGATGAGCATGACGACGTTGACGGCGTGGGTGTTCAAAGTGCGAGACGAGTCGACTCTCGACTCGGAGACGACTGGATGGAATGAAGGAAAGGCAGAGAGGCGGGAGGCGGGACCGTAGCTGCTAAATGATAAATGCTAGATGCTGAATGCTGCTCCTGAATGCCGGACGCTCAACGCCTATCTCGTGGTCCTCGACGTCGGTGCCCGTGTCGAGCGGCAGCCGTACATGCGCGCGGTGGCACCACCCAAATCGAAGGTGCAGATCGCGAGAAGAGGCGAGGGCGGCGGGGAGCGTACGAGGAGGGATCTACGAAATTGTCAGCAAACAGAACGAGATGAGGAGGGGGATCGAGATTAGGAATGGCTGGGCAAGGGAGGCGTGGAGGGGGGAAAAAGTCGAGAGGACATACATACCATTCGTCATCCGCATCCGCGTACGCGTACACATTCCTTCCTCCGTCGACGTCCTTTACCCCCTGTCCCCGAATACCATACCGCCTCCAGGCCCCCCTCCCCTCTCGTCTCGACAGATCTCGTCCCGTTTCGTCCTTCATGCGAGCGCTCTCCATGCATACAGCGAGGAAGAAGAACACCGGGACAGGGAGCTCAGAGGGTCGAGCTATCTCCCGACATTCTTCGACGGGCAGTGGCTGCAAGGCGCACCAGGAAGGCAAACAGATGAATCCATAGGTGGTCAGCCGTGGTATACTTCGCCTCGCGGCTGGTAGCTCCAGACGAAGGCGATGGCATGGGTTTCGACGGCGCGGTGTCTGCCAGTGCCACTGACGGTGACGTGGCATCGGTCGGGTTTTGTGGGACGATCCGGATGCTCGAGGAAGCATTGAGGTGCGGATGGGTCTGAAGAAGCTTTCGTCATGCTCAGTATGAGATCACGGAAGCAAAAGGTCGCGGAGGGAGAGGCAGGAAGGAAGGTGCGAGGACGTACGATCCATTCGACTTCTCCACTAAACTCTATCGAATTTCAGACAAGCCTCCTCATCCCAATACAGGACGCGTCACTCCCGCCTCCTCATCCGCTCCCTAGTCTTATTTGGTGTCAAATGGGCTCAAAAGCTCGTCTGACATTGGCGTACATCTCGTCTGTGCGACAGATGCGGTGGGAGGAACATACACACGCCGACGGCTGCAGGATCGCAGCAGCAGCAGCGCATCTATATATGTATCTGTATGTCATTCCGTCAATCTGGCTTGCAGGCATAGGGAAGGAAACAACTACCTCAGGGATGATGCGAAGAAGCCAACGTCATTCACACGCGAAAATGTTAGTGGTAGCGTAGCCGGCTTCCAAGACAGAGCTCGAGGTGTGGATGCTGGACACCGGAACGCATCGTACGATGGAGTCGCCTTGCTTGACGGTGGCGGCAATCGAAGTCGTGGAAGAGCGAGGGGGCCTTGCTTTTTCGACAAATGTACGACCAGTACACGAGCCCTTCTAGGACCCCTTCAACTCCTATCGCAAGCAGAGAGAGGTTTGAGGGGACTTGAGGGGCCTTGAGATAGAAGTCAGCCGGCGCAGTGCGAAATAAGGAAAGAATACCCTACGGCTCCTCTCAATCTCACATTCCACTAGCTCGGGCCAAAGAGAGCAAGTGGTGGAGCTCAGTCAGCCGCAAGCCAACACGTTCGAGAACTTAGTCAAAGCGCTCTTCGCTGTCTTGCGGTGAACAAGAGCTCCCTGAATTCGAAGGTATCGCCCTGAGGCTTCCAAGTATTGAGCAGCCTACTTGGTTAGACTGAGTAAGTAGAAGAAGACAACCATATAAGCACAGAAGCTCACCTGAATGACGCTCTTTTGGCTCTCCGCTAAAGAAACGAATTGGCGCCAGCGGCCATTGTAGTTGACAGTGAGGAGAGTGTCACGCCGTCACGGAAAGAGTCACACCGGCTATCGTGCCGGCGTCCCGGTTTCAGCTTGAACTCGAACCACCACCTCGAAAATCCGTAGGGCAAAACAGCTACACGACCTTCCGCGCGGCGAGCCGCTGATTTATAGTCCTATTTACAGCTATCGACTGCTCAACTCAGCGCACGCCGACTCCTGAGCACTGAGTCCTTCCGGAGTTTTGGTAGCTTGGCCTTCAAGTCTGCAAAATTCAGTCAACAAATTCGTGACAATCCCGCAAGCCTCAGTCATCGCTATTAAGTCACAACCAGCCACTACTATAGAATCTCCTACCCATGGAGCAAGAAACGATTCGTCCAGAACAGAAACCCATCAAAACAAGGGAAAGGGAATGGTAAGTAATAAACATGGGATGACTTGAAGTTGTGTATAACAGACAGACTCTCGCGTGCCACTCGTCGCACAGAAACCCATTAAAATTAGGGAATGGTAAGTAGTAAAGCGTGGGTTAACTTGAAGTTGTGCATAACAGACAGACGCGTCCCACCGCTCGTCGGCAACATCTGAGTGCGATGCGAAATCCGGTGCGTCAAAGCTAACGCGTTGCCGGAATCTATGATTATGAGAAGGAAGTAGGTGACTAGGAACCAATTAAAAACGCTACAATCACGACCGCGATGACTTACGAATAGTGACAAGCAGACTAATCAACACAGACCCTCCCAGGAGCTCAAGAGCGAGGATCGCTAATATTATGAACACTGTAGAAAGAGGTTTGAGGTATTTCCTATCTGTTGGTGAAAAGGCTGCTTACATGCGGAAGAAAGAATGTTCAGCAGGACTCCAGGAAACTGCGAGGTTTGGTGAGGAGAATGAGCATGGTTTACCGTCCTACTTATACCATGGTCAATTCCGATTAATAGATTCCCAAGGACTCCATAGCTACAGGCTACTACGATATTGGTTGGAAGTGGGACAGCTTTTTTGCGGTACTAGGATGCCAAAGCAAAGCATTGCTCTTGATTTCGTGAGCCAGTTAACTTCGCATCATGGTTCCATTTGCTGTTCCATCTTACAGCAGTCCCTCACAGCACTTCAATCCGAGAACCCAAGTAGCCATCTTTGTTGCACGAATCTTGTTATCGATGAGGTGCGATAAATTTGAACTCAATTAAAGTGACACAGGTTTTCGATGCACAGGCGCCCTGTTTCTGACGTTCCGCACCTTCAATGACTATCAAGCACGTTCGTTGGAATATGAACGCTTACCAGATTCTACCTATTCCACCTCACTCTCCACGTCAAAAACTCAAAAAACAAACCTCTCCCCAACAATCTCCTCCGTAACATCCCACAGCCTCTTTGCATTATCCAAACTCGCGCTATGCGGCGCGACCTGCTCGTTCGCGACTACACAGTCGTTGAGGTACGCGCCGGGTACATCTGAAAAGCGCATCAACTGAATATGAATTCGCGCGCGGCACAAAAAAAGTGTGGTACCATCAAGCCGAGGGTCAAACGCCGCAGCAACAGTGCTGAACGAAAAATGTATCAGTACTAGTGAACTGGAACTTGGAAGGCGTTTTGCCTGGATGAGAAGAACGGGAACGTACGTTGAAGCGCCCTGCGCCTGAGTCTTCCACTGAAAATTATCCGTGTTGGGTGTCCCGTCAGGGCGGAGAACGCCTGCAAAACAAAAACGGAATAGAATCAAGCTTCCTTCGATTGAATCATACGCGGCACGTACCAACAGCAACCATATCATCACGGGCATCCGGATGTTGGTTCATGTTCGTATGAATCACTATTCCATTTAGATTCAGCAACAAAGAAACAAACCCACGCACCTCCCGGATGCAAGCTAAACCCCAAAACCCTCCCCCCAGACCGCCTCCCAATCTCAATCCCCATCAAAACATTCGCGCTCTTCGCCTGACTATACGCCTCCAACGCAGCATACTTCTCCCCATCCGGTTTCCCCATCGTCTCGAAATTCACCCCGTTCTCGCCAAACACCGCGTGCGCGCCGCTGGACACCCACACGACGCGCGGGGTGGTCGAGGCGGCGAGGAGCTTGGGCGCGAGCAACTTGGTGAGGAGGAACGGCCCGATGTGGTCCGTGGCCATCTGGGATTCGAGGTTGTCGACGGTGAGCTTGAAGGGCCCCGCAGCGGCGGCGGCGTTGTGAATCAACACCTGGATTTATTCAATCAATCATGTTCGGCGGTCAGCGCAAGGCCATTAAAGGAACGAGAAACGAAGCCGCACATCAAGCGGCTCGGCGTAGTTGTTGACTTCCGCAGCGGCTTTGCGGACGGCGGCGAGTGACGAGAGGTCAAGAATTAAGCGACGAATGTTGGCCCCAGGCAACTCTTTCTTCAGAGCCTCTTCAGTCAATTTGAGCCTTCACACGAATTCGCAAGTCAGATGCGCTGAAATTAGGAATGCCGGAGTAAAACTGACATACCTGCCCTCGTTGTACCCAGTAATGATAACCAAATTTGCATACTTCGCGATAGCCTTGGCGGTTTCGAAGCCAATTCCGTTTATCGAGGTACCGGTGATGAGGACTATAAAGGATCAGTTATTAATTGGCCATGAATTATGGTGCGAGTTTGGAAGATTTGACGCACCGTTTTTGCCCTTAATACGGTCCGCGAAGGCGTCGGCGACCTCTTCAGCAGTGCTGGCAAAGCCAAGTTGTGGTGCGGACATTAGATATAGAGTACTTAATAAGTAGAGGGGGCGATGAATGGATGGTTGTTGGATGGTTGTGTACACTGTGGAGGGCTTTATATTGGCCGTGTGTATCGGATGATTAAGACTCGATGGATAAGACAGTCGATTCGGCTCGATCGTCGCCAAAGATCATGGCCCAGCAGTCTACGTTGTCGACAACAATACTGAGGGACCTTGGGGCATCTTAATCTGAGTAATCCGTGGGCTGAGTCAGGTATTCCCCGTTGGAGCGGAATATTACTGGGATATTCACCGTGGCAGTCACATACAAGTTTATCAGGGATTCCAGAGAGAGAAACGATAGTCTTCACCACGGTTCGGATCTCGGAAGGATGGAAGGACAGAGCTTGTAATGAGTGTAGACGGCGCCCAGATCGAGGATCCAAGTGCGAATCAACTCAGCTGCCTGCGGTGGGGCACATCGTGGAGGAAGGTCGCAGGGGGCGAAAGCATGCATTATTCTGGTTTCAATGAGCGTCATAATGCGCATCCTGATTCCTCACGCCCGCTGAATGTGGCGAGACGGCTTTCAGCGCCAGTCGGACAGAGATTGGAGGTGCTGATAGGATTCACCAGCCCAACGGCGGAGACGACAGAGAGTCTACATTGACCGTTCCCTCAGCAAATAACTCGGCAGTGACGTTCGAAGAGGCCCTCAGAGGCGTTGGGGCAAATTCTTCGTCGTTGGCAGCGAAAACGCAGTGTCACGCCATCACATATTAGTCACACCGGCTGTCGTTTTGCCGGCGTTCCGGTTTCAACTTGAATTCGAACCACCACTTCCAAAATCCTTAGCTGCGAAAATCTGCACCATATCTTCCCTTCAGCCTGAGGCCTGAGGTTCCAGACTGCATTCACTGAATTCTCTCCCGCATTCCATCATTTCTTCTGAGTCAATCAACACTGTAATCAAGTTTCAGCCTCTGAATCGTTCGTCCTGAAAGCTCTCGATACAGTCAATACCTATACAGTCGAAAGTAAGCTTTCGCCTTTCTCCCAACCGGCGACAACACCCTTCGTCAGGGTCCACGGCAAGGCGAAAACATCACCTACTTCGATACACATCTAAACCGCAAATTGAACTTGTTCAGTCCGGGTTCGACTCCCGGGACCCTGATTCCCGTTTCCGCCCGTTTGCGCTTTTGTTTTGGCTAGAGTTTTTGTTATTTTTTGCAAAAGTCTTGAATCCCTAAGTCCGTCTAATAATATGTAAATCCCAATAATCGTGGACCCATCTCGTCTCAATGACTCAATCAGAAAAGTACTTCGTTAGTCTCTACATATTTGGAAACGTTACTTATAATAGGTTTCTGCTGAACATCGACTCATCACCACTTGTGTTTGCAAAGGAAGTCTACTGTACACTCACACAGGGTGTAATGGCAGCTATCTGAAAAGGCCAATCTGATTCACTGTTGTGTGTTCAAGGCGGGTTCGATTCCCGAAACCCTCATGTCCAGCAACAATAGCCCTTTTTTGCTCCTCAGCTCTTAAGTACTCCAAGATCTAATCGGAGATTATCGATGTGAGATTCATCTTTATTACAGTATATGTTGTCTACTAGGGTTTTTCTCAGAACACAAACTTTTCACCAACAATCTCCTCCGTGACTTCCCACAATTTCTTCGCATTCGTCGGGTCCGAGCTATGCGGAGCAACTTGATCATTCGCGGCGATGCAGTCGTTGAGGTACGCTCCGGGAACATCTACATAACATCAGTTAGTCAACCAAATGCTCGGTTGTACTCGTGAGGTTACTAAAATTGCATACCGTTGAGCCGTGGGTCAAAGGCCGCAGCGACGGTGCTGCATTTATCGAAAGCATCAAACCCGTTACCATCCAATATCAGAGCGGACTCGGAGGAGACTCACGTCGCGGCACCCTGAGGAATGGTCTTGAATTTGAAGTTATCAGTCGGCTTCCGATCGTTCCCCAACATCCCTCCACGAAACCAGTCAGCGCATACAAATCATGAATGATTCCAATCAAGACATCTCACCGAGTGCTAGCATACTCGGAAACGATTCTTCCTTCTGCATGATATTCGTATAGATCACTGCATCAGTTTTGAATTCAATCCCAAGAAGTTAGTTTCAACCGAACAAACAACTTACCTCCCGGATGCAGACTATACGCATTGATCCTGCCCTTCGATCGCTTCGACAACTCAATCCCCACCAACACATTCGCAGTCTTCGCCTGGCAATAAGCCTCCACCGGATCATATCCCCCCTCATCCGGCTTCCCAACAGTCGCAAAATTCACTCCCGTGCCCATACCTTGCGCTCCGCTGGAAACAAAAACCACCCTCGGAACATAGCTGCTATCTGAACCCACACCAAGAAGCTTCGATAAAATGAGTTTCGTGAAGAGGAAAGGACCAATGTGAGCTGTAGCGATTTGGCTCTCAAGTCCATCGACGGTGAGCTTGAATGGGCCGATAGCCGCGGCGGCGTTGTGTATGAGAACCTGTTTATAAACATTGACATCAGATTAATTCTGTGGTGTGAAATCGGCAACGGAGTCCGTACGTGGATCGGCTCTGAATACGCGTTCACTTCCGCAGCGGCCTTCCGAACAGCAGTTAGGGACGAAAGATCCAGAATGAGGCGTCGGATGTTAGCAGAAGGTACGTCTTTCTTCAGCGCCTCTTCTGACAATGTGAGCCTGTGCATTGGGAATTCGGAATTCAACTTCAAAATCAGGATTCTGGCAATTCCAACGACACCCACCTTTCTTCATTGTACCCGGTTATAACGACCAAGCTCGCGTACTTTGCAATCACCCGAGCAGTCTCGAAGCCAATTCCATTCAACGACGTCCCGGTGACAAGAACTAGACGCATCATGAGATTCGTGAAATTCAAAGTGTCGTTGTTGACTCACCGTTTTTCCCTTTAATCTCACTGGCGAAAGCCGTCGCGACCTCTTCAGCAGTAGTGGCGAACGAGAATTGCTGCGCAGACATGAAGTTGAGGCTTGGTTAGTAGAATTTGTATGCGGAAGCGGGGGGAGTGAATATTCGAGAACGTGTCGTGCGAGGAACTTATATTATGGGATCAGGCAATGTATGAATAAGACAAACCAATTCAATCGCTCTCCGATACAGCGAAATTGGTGGGATATGACAAACACACGACACCGTGTGGGAGCCTATTTGAGTTTTTTTGTGCAGTAAATTAGGGCTGCGGAGATCCGAGTTAGGCTATGGCTCTAAAATCCGTTTCTTGCGGGTCGATATAGTACCTACATAGCTCGCTGGCAAGCGACCGAATGCCGCCAGTCGACCAGGTAAACTCCGGCCAGGAGCGGAGCGTCAAACATCATGACGCAACGATACGGAAAATTGAAAAATCACCAAGGCTGAACAAGGGTTGTAGTCTAGGGCGGAGCGCGACCAGACGGAGAATGTCGTGGAAGATCGGCAACGGCAAAAAAAATTGAATGTCAAATAACGAGACGATATTCCCTGCACGTCGTGCTATTATCTCGCGCGCAACAAGATCAAAAACCTGGCTCTAGAAAAACCACGCTCAGAAGATACCTCGAGACAGAGAAACTCATCAACGGACCTTCGACTCTAGGTTTGGGCAAAATTATTTCCAACCCAGGAGCTCGGAGTGCCGCGAATCTCTCTCTAGCGGAAGGTGGTACAGCGCCACGGAAGTTGAGACGTCTGACAGGAGACATGGCCTCGCAGCGTGATTTTACCATGGCGTACACCGCATTCCATTCGCCCATTGACGCAAACACACCGACACCGATGTGCAGCCTGGTCACAAGCGGACAGAGAGCCTGCGCAGAGCCAGAAACCGCCATAGCGCGCAGCGCCGTAGTCGACTGAGTGACCTCGCCTTCCCTCTGATCAAACGTATCGGCAATGTGAGAAAAATCGAGGGACAGAGTCGAAACATTGGGCGTGAGTCGCAAAAAACTAGGGAGGATCGACGTCTCGGTGTGGTAACATCGTATGTCCAGCTGCTTCAGTTGACTGCCGAATCGTTGAACAAAGGGGATTGCAGCGGAAATTCTGGCGTAAATGAACAGATTTTCGATTTTGGGGGTATCGAAAAAGGCTGACAGCCGGCCGTCCCAGAGCCCGAGGAAGGATAGGTTGGGAAGGTGGACGGTGGCTACATCAGACATGGACAATACGAAGTCCTCGTCAAAGCCTCCGAGATTCAGGCTGACAAGACCCTGTGCCAATCTCAAATTTTCCGGGGCAAGCAGATGAGCGAATGTCATGTACGATTCGAATTTTGTGAGCTGGGGATAGGGAAGCGAAATGGGGAGTGGGTCGGCTCCAGGGAGATTGACATCCTGCAGGCGGGGAGCATGCAGAAAGATGTCTGTGAGGTCTGCCGGCCATTCTCCCAGTTCGTCCAAACGGCACTGGAAATCCAGACGCTCGAGTGATGCGAGTTGACCTTTGATGACGGAAAACGCGTGAATGGCATCGACATCAACCTTCTTGCGGAGGCAGAGGGTAAGGGACCGAAATCTATTGCTGTGGTGAAGAACAGCTTCCAGTAGGCTGAACACATGTGCCGAGTCGGAGGCATCATCGAGATCGCCCAGCCGAAGCAGCACATGCAATGGGGCATCGGCGGATAGCAGGAGTTGAGCTTTTACAGCAGCGAGAGGATATTCAAGAGTAGCGTTGCTCTGGGCGAGTCTATACTGCCCATCCGGCGACACAGTGCAGTAGCGGAGCGTGTTTATTTTGATGGTGGACCATAGCTGTGCATTGCCGTGGGTCGTGTTTCTCCAGGCTTGACAGACATGAGAGAGTCTCCAAGGAGCTATGGGTATAGCCCGTTGGTTCACCGTACGATTCCAAATTCCTGTTTCTTCGAAGGTGTGAATGCGCGTCCAGGCAAAGATTTCAGACAGAATCTCTGGCGGTGTGCGTTGAATTGCGGGTAAGACGGGCGATGCATCCATCATTTTTTACCCTTGAATCGGCCAGAGAGATGTTAGTAGAGTACCCGATGCAGCAAAGAGGGCAACACACCGTTAATACGCCAGTGGGACTCAGTTCTCGTCGTGGTCAAGGTCGTGGTGTCAAGTCAAAATGATGTGTGACGTGACTATGTAACACCGGCTATACAGTGATACGTCATCCGGCGGTTGTCTCTGGCCAGTCTGGTCTAAGTTTAGTCTAGAACTTCCCGCGTGGCAGGTCATAGGAGGGTCGCCTTATTATATAATCATCGGGTTTGGCAGGTAGTTCCCACGGCCCTCCCTGGCTGTTTCCACTCAGTCGCTCCTCATTTTTCTATAGTTTTAGGAACAAAATACATTTTGAAACCTTTCTTTACACTCCCCGAACGTTAAATGCTTTAAATTTTGGGTAGGTGTTTGAGATACGAGACACAGTTGTGTTTGGCCGCCTTTGGCCGGCGGCCAACACGCTAAACGAGAACTCGGTCGTTTTTACAGCTCTCGACTGAATTCAAGTTGGGAAAATGGTCTATTTGGAAGATCTTGGAGAATGGTTTCAGAAATACGCGCAACAACGCGTCGAAAATTGTGCAAGCGAACGCGAGAAAATTCAGATTACATAATAAGATGACCCTCCCGTCAAGGCACCGTGGGAAGCGACAGACTAATATATAACAACCGCAGGCACGAGGACATTTTTGTTTATATTGTCTGTTTATAAGAGACTAGTCTAAGTTCAAACTTGGGTCAAAACATGACCGTATGCATGAGATATCACGAAACATCGAAAAAAGAAGAACATATATATTTTCATTTGCTTTTTCGAGAGACCGATCGGCGGGTTCATCTAGCAATAGATACAAAAAACGAACGGAAAAGTAGATTTTGAACAAATTCGATATCGCAATCGCATCCTGTTGCTGAACCAGACAATCGATACGGATAGTGTGAACCATAGAGGGAAATTATGGGCAGGAATATTTGGACTCTATGTATTGATATGTTGGATAATGAATATTACTCAATCGAAGCTATCCTCCAACAGAAATACAGTACCTGAAGAATGTACGACCATCAGCGACACATGAATGACGAGAAGAATAAGTACACACGCTCAATTGTTCCGCCACGTTTTCCCGCCAGAAACCTTTCCGCACGAGACCAAAAATCATCCCCATATTGTACTCCCTGTACCCAATCCTTCACAAACGACGATGGGTCACCGACTCTCATCACCAAGACTCTCTGGTCGTTAACAGGAAGGTTCGACGCAAGCTCTGCCGAGGTCCTTAATCCCCATATGCCCCAAAATGCTATAATGAAAATCTCCAGTCCCTGACAATGCTCGACGATCGAGGGAATGATATTCTTGGCGAGCTGATACTGGAGGCACAGGTGCGTCAAGGCGGGCAGATACGCAATGCCAGACCAATCTTCCCAGGCTATACGCTGCGCAGATTCCTTCAGCGGTTCATAAAATAATTCCAATCGTGTGACCGAACGGAAACAGGGACGAGAGAATATTGATTGTGCCCATGCGGAGGTATCGACGATGGGAACGCAAAAATTGAGCTTGCGAAGGTGTAGCGGGTCCATGACACGGAGAAGCTGATCGGAGGCGAATCCGTCCATACCCAGGGACTCGACATGCGGGAGCTGAGAGAGTAGTACAGGCGTGGCGGCCAGAGCGTTTGCGCCGTCCTGAAGATAGACATGGCGAACTGCGAGCTCTTTGAAGACAATAGATTTTGTTTGGAGGGCCAGAACGGATTGGTCTTCGTCCTCAGATAGAACAAGAACTCGGTAAAGCAGTGGCTCGATCCTGTGATTTGGATTATAAGCGAACTTGATCCATACTTGCAACAAACGCACCAGTCGTGGACTCTGTGGCATACTCTCAAAAATTTCGGGATACTAGAATGATCTTGGAAGGCGGATATTTCAAATATTTCGTGTTCCAGCTCTGGTGGAAGATACGGATCCATCGAAGCTTTGGCGGGGATTATCAGGGAATACGGCAGGAGGAGGCAGAGTAAAAGTCGCAACTTGAAGTGAATAGATATGTGAGATACTATAGACGTAGGGTTTGCCCAGCAGAGAATCGGCGTGGTGCGTCGTGGTCAAGTCGTGGTACGAGTGACAGTCACAGTCACACCGGTTATCCAAACTTGGCCTGGATCACCCAAGGATCACCGGCCAAAAGCGTGCCGAACACAAGCCGAACACACAGTTCAAGAGCTTCAGCTTCAACTTCAAGCCTTCAAGAGAAGACCCGAGTTGAGAAATATGAATAGCAATGATTTAGACGCAGTATTGGTTCAGTTCATTGTAACGTTCAAAGTACTAAGCTTCTCAATGACGGTACTTACCGATTCGTGTGCGAAATCTAAGTAGTATTTTAACTGTATTTATTCACCTTTCGACGACTTTTCCAGGTGATTTCCCGAAGCTTCGAAGGAATAATGAGTGGCATTGGACAGACAACACGAGTACGGAAAGAAAGTGGATTGGGGAACCAATTTTCTGTTATCAGTGAGATAGAATCCCAGCAACCCAGTTCAGAACCGTCTTCCGAAAAAGCTCAGGCTGGCTAACGAAAGTAAAGTGCTGTGCCCCAGGAATTGTCACAACACTCAAATCCTTCCATCCCTCCACAATTTCCAACACCAAATCCTTCACAATATTTTGATCATCCCCACCGAAAATTGCTAGCAAAGGCAAACTCCCGTCCTCCTTTCCCACCTTAAAGAGCCCGTCGCTGCTCTGTGTCCGACTGAAGAGAAACTCTGTAACGGCTCGTGGCTGGACAATCGCGTCGCCGAGACACGCGAGGTAGAAGGTCCATTCGAGGGCGGGGTGGCAGAGATTGAGGAAGGCGATCATGGTGGCTTGGAAGTCGGTCACGTTGGAGGTGAGCGTGAAGCCCGGGGCGACAGCAGCGACAGCGGGGGAGAACACAAAGTCGGTTGTGCGGGGTTGTGGAGCGTCGTAGATGATACCGGAGAGGTAGCTCGCAGGGTAGAAGGTCATGATGTCGGTGATGTGGGTGGCTGAAACGAAGCCGGATGAGCTTCGTGCTTTACTGTGCGCGGGATGATTGCTTACCACCGTAACTCCTATACCAGGGATTCGGAAATGAGAAAGAGACAAGTGAATCAAATTTCGTACCATCCTAACACAAACGGTCGATGCAGCCCATAGCTCCGGACAACGGCATCAAAGTCCTCTGCAATCCGCTGAGACTCCCATGCAGCTGCGGTGACCGGCTTGTCGCTCCTTCCATGCCCTCGCGTATCATAGCGCACCTGAAAAACGCTATTCAACGGTATCCTACATATATGCGTCAAACAACGCACCAGAAAGACGTGACGAAGCCATAGAGGGTCGTTGAATACATTGTCGAAGGACATTGCACTGATACCAAGCCCATGAATGAAGACAATGGCGGGCTTGGAAGGATCGCCCCGGGCGTCTGCGAAAATTTGGGTGCCGTCTGCCGAGGACACAAACCGTCCCTGAGATACAGCCGATATCTTGAAATTCTTTGAGGTAGGAGTGATCGAGACGTTGGAGTCGACGAACTGTGTAGCGTTGAATTGAGCAATTCTGTCGCACCAAGAGTATTGTAGACGAACCTCCGATGATGATACGTTCAGAGCGGCCAGAGAACCAAGTGGCAAGAAAGCCGTCGCCAGTAAGAGCCAGTTGGGGAAGATGCGCATTGTGCAAATGAACAAACCAAGTGACTAGTTCGTTCCATCTCAAGTTTCGCTGCTTAAGTAGGTTACGTCGCGATTATTGTTGTGACTCAGAGGCTATAAACGGGGGTTATTAGGTTAGGAAGCGAAGATCACCGCAAGCCCCCAATCAGTCCCTCAACGGCATGCGCGAGCATGCGCGCCGATTTGAAATATCGTGAGCAGTCCAAGTTTATCACGAGCTGCATAGTATTCTGGAATTGATGTGCTTTGGAAGGTGAGGGATACGAAGGTATCCTTCCATCGCGAATCGGCTGGCATATTCCTGAACAGAGTGTATAGGTGCGCCTTGTCTGTCCATTATAAGAACCAAAAATGAGGTCATCTAGTTCTGCCCAGGGACTGCCGGCCCCGGGTAGCTGTACTTGGAGTGTGTTAAGAGCCTGGACCGCCGGTCAAACTGACCTGCGGAGAAAATCGAGTCATCTTCCTTGATAAAATTTCCCCGTAATGACGACTTGGAGTGAGGTGAAGAATCAGTGGCAAGTCACGGACGAAATGTATCGAAGGACTGAATTTCACGATATTCTAGTCGAATCTGTATTAGGCTTACATTTCTATCCAAACATGACTGAGTTTTGATTGCTTGACGGACTTCAGTCCTCCACCAAGTAGACAGAATCTAGAAAACATCAGCCAGGAAACAACAGTCAAAAATGATATCCGAAACAAACTTTGAATTTTTCCGTCACGCTTCTTTGCGAGAAATCCGTCCGCGCGTGCCCAGAAATCATCTCCAGACTGCACGCCACGCCGCCAATCCTCCTTGAAGAATTGAGCGTCGAACACCATTACAACCATCCGCGGATCTTTCACTCGCAGGTTGTCCACAAATTCCACCGCTTCGGTTTCCCGAGAAGGATTCCAAAATGCAACAATCAGGACCGCAAGCTGTGTGCATTTTTCGAGAATCAATGGCAGAATCTCGGCGACCAAGTGTTGCTCAAGGCACATGTGCGTAAGCGATGGCAATGACGCCAGCACAGACCAGTCATCCCAGTCATAATGTTCCATGTCAGAAGTCGGGCCGTAGAATATCTCCAGATGTGTGACGAAAAAGAAACAGGAACAAGCGAATGTCGATCGAACCCACTCAGATGGATTGTATATCGGGGCACAGAGATTGAGCTTGCGGGGAAGCAGGTTGTAGATAGCGAGGAGCAGTTCGTCGGAAGCGTATCCGTTCAGAGCGAGCGTTTGGATGCCGGAAAGTTCGGAGATGAGCTTGTGAACGTGGTCTCGAGTGTTCGGATTGTCCTCTATGAAGACATGGTGCACGGCACGTTTTCTGAATTCGAGAGATTTGGATCGGAGGGCCACCAGCTCTGCGTCATCATAGTCGCTTATAATGAGCGTTCGATAGAGTAGTGGCTCAATCCTACACGGGATACCGATGATAACTTGAGTGAGTAAATTAGCGAAAAAACACAAGATATGACGCACCACTTGTGAGCTCGGCGGCATACCCTCAGAAGAGCCGGAATACTTCGTTTATCCTCAGTTGCAGCTATCTCGAAGATTTCGCGTTCAAGCTCGGGAGACAAAACCACATCCATTGACCCTGCCACAGCCTACAGGTTGACGAGGAGGACGAAAGTGTTGAGTAGGACACAGCGAAGGGCAAAGATGATGCAGCGGTAGTAGGGAAGAGCGTTGCCGTCGAGGCCAGGCTGCCAGCACAGTTCTCGTGGGTGGGTGATGGTGGTGGACAAAGGGCGTGAATGTGACGTGTCACGTTGGTGACGCCGGACAACTGTACTAGACTGTACTAATTCGACCCGTCACCTAAATTGTTGACTGGACAAGTTGTTCCTGTTTTCAACACGTCAATCACATCAAAAATTACTATATATGGTAGGTCGGCATTGCTCGGCACATGCCGGCCGGACGTTTTTTCGATTTTCTTGCCCTTTCCGAGCCAAAAAACTCGGTGTCACCCGTCACCAACTTCAAAAAGTTCAGTTCACGACCAGCCGTCACACATAACGTGAACAACTGGTCGAATTAGTACAGTAACCGGCAAAACGTTACCGTAGTTCACAAAGTAGGAATTAAGGACCGTGTTTCAATTTCCAGTTGGTACAATATAGGTCACGCTCTGCCTGAAAGTTTGAAATGAACTTGAAATCTTTTGAAGACGCTGCTATAACATTTTACTCGTGCCTCACAACTTACAAGGTGTATTTACCCCAGTGGCATCATGATATCACTCAAAACTCGAACTTCTCTCCAACAATCTCCTCCGTGACATCCCATAACTTCTTTGCGTAGTCTGGATCGAGACTATGGTGAGCAGCTTTATCGTTAGCCGCGTTACAGTCAACGAGGTAAGCCCCTGGAATATCTATAGAATGAAAACTTCCTTCAGCCGCCCATTTCTCAATTTCATCGGGTCGCAAACAGAATATGCGTACCGTTGAGTCCAGGATCAAATGCGGCTACAATCGTGCTAGGCAAAAAGAAATGGATTATCAGCTGTATGACTGTGAAAGAATTTCTGGAGAAATTTCCTCGTACGTCGCGGCGCCCTGGGGGATGGTTTTCCATGAAAATCTTTCCGGGTTGGGTTGACCATCTTTATCCAAGATATCTAAATAGACGGATGAGTATACTGCAACGGTTCCTACGCGTTATCCTCACCGAAATGTTGATAGTCAGCCAAAGACTCTTCTTTCTGCATAATATTCGTAAAAATCGCTAGTTCAGCCGTTAGGTCTGATTCGACTACAGAATCAAGAAATGTTTCGGACGTACCTCCAGGATGGACACTGTACCCATTCACCCTCCCACCGGAACGCCTCGATATCTCGACCCCCATCAAAACATTGGCGCTCTTCGCCTCGCAGTACGCCATCATACTTTGATATGTTTCCTCACTCGGTTTCCCGATAGCCTCAAGATTCACAGCGTTGCCGAAGGCGTGGGCTTCGCTGGAGAGATATACGACGCGAGGAATGTACGTAGGTGTGGAAGCGCCAGCAGCGAGGAGCTTCGGCAAGATCAGCTTGGTGAAGAGGAAGGGCCCGATGTGCGCTGTGGCGATCTGAGATTCGAAGCCGTCCTCGGTGACTTTGAAGGGACCGATGGCTGCTGCGGCGTTGTGAATCAGAACCTGATTCTCTCCGCTGAGTTTTAATGAAAAATAAAGATGTCAGGGCGTACATGAATAGGCTCTGAGTAGGTGTTGACTTCCGCCGCAGCTTTGCGGACAGCGGCGAGCGACGCAAGATCGAGAACGAGGGTGCGGATATTCGCGGCGGGGTTCTCTCTTTTCAGAGCGTCTTCCGATAATTTAAGCCTTTGAATCCACAATTAGAATGAATTCACAACAAGTAATGGATTGGGCGCACCGCTCTTCGTTGTACCCCGTTATGACCACCAGATTGGCGTGTTTTGCGATTACCTGCGCGGTTTCGAACCCAATGCCATTCAAGGATGTCCCTGTAATAAGTACTGCAGAATAATCAGTATCCAAGCTTCACGAAGGACGCCAATGAAAGTAAGTTTCAGACCATTCTTCCCCTTGATCTCATTTGAGAGAGCTGTGGCGACCTCCTCGGCCGTTGTAGAGAACGAGAATCGAGGTGTAGACATCGAAGGGTTACTGAGGACTTCCTGGGTCTTAGAGACAAAGAATTTATACCCTCGAGATTCAGCCCTGTGAATGTAAGACCGGAATCACAACCGTCGGCCATCCGAATTTGCAGCGCCTAGAACGAAGAACGCTTACCCGTTGACCAGATCGAGGGAGTCATCCGGTCTGACAGTATTGAACCTTCCTTAATAACAAGTGTAGCGCGCTTCGCGGCATAGCCCACTAACTTAACTCGTCACTGTTAACTAGGCATGGACATAATCATATTTATATTTACGCATAGACTGTAATACTGCATAGTACAATACAAAATCGAATCAAGTACGAAATCAAGCATGCCTGCGTTCATGTAAGCAGATATATGTGGAGAATGAATGCAGGCTCACGTTGGGAAGGTTATTCCCGCCCACAACTTCCCCCAGTTTACGGTATACTTCACTGGGTGCTGTGCCTCCGGAAATCTGGCCTCGATCATGCCATTCACCGCTGGGACAGGAAAGGGAGCGGTGAGCATGACGCGCGTGCACATGGGGCAACTGAAGTTCCGCTTTAACCAGATTCTAATGCAGATGGCACAGAATATATGGCCACACGGTGTGCTACGGCATCGTAAATAAGAATGGGGCATCGTAAAATAAGAGTAAGAACAAAATGACGCACCTGACTGGATAGGTCTGCAAACAGTGGCAGATTGGGCATCGGAAAGCCTCATCCGCGTCATCCAGCGTAATTCGACATTTGGCCGGCCTTCTTCCTACGATGAAGTCCTCTGCACCCGCAATTCTGGCTTCGTGCGTGAGAGCCCCGAATCGCGCAAAGTGCTCTTCTATCGTCATGGGCACAGTTTGGGGAGCCGCGTTACCAGCAGGCGCCGCGTTATTACGGGCAGCAGGTCGTCCTGAACGAATCCCTGCATTACTGGCGTTACTGGTAGATTGGACGGGTTGACCGGCAGCGGTAGACGTAGACGTAGATGCAACCATAGAATTAACTATTACAGTCGTAAACTGGGAAGCGCAACGATTAGCTTTCCCCGCGGATTATTCGATGAGAAATGCACCAAAACTCTGAGTTTTTTGTGCTAGGGTAATAGCCCCGCATCCGTTCTGCAGATTCGTCAAAAATCCGGGGTCGATACAGTCTGTTTTGAGTGAGTTCAAGGGCCAAAGTTTGGCTCCACCCAAATGGGCCAAATAACGTAGAAGAGCAACATCAGTAAACAAAGCTAGAATCCTTCCCCGCAGGTCGCGACAACATAGAGCATGTATATTTAGGCCCTAGAAGTATCATACCACAAATCAAGCATGCACAGAAACAGCAGGTGGTGTTTATATTGCAAGGCAAAATTCACAATTCAGCTGAAAAAATCAAAAATCAGCAACAAACCAGCTGGTTCTAGCCCTTCAGAGAAGCTATTCAGTCCAATTTTTTTGCCAATGGGAGATATGGTTTGTGGGGACTTTTTAGACACCAAATTTTCCATGGAGATGTTCAAAGGTTTGGGGAAATCACAAACTTCCTTCCAAAATTGGGCATTTTCGACAAATTGCGCTCCCGCTGCCCAGGGAAGTAATTTTTAGGCTCCAAAAAGTGGTCCATTGAATTCAGCGACCTCAAAAATGGTAGGAGAGTGCAAATTCCAGCTCGCCAAAATGTCCGCGGGTACGGAATATGCGTGTTGCTCTTCTACGTTACGTTGCGCTTCCCAGTTTACGACTGTATAGCATTGATTATGAGCCTATCGAAACGAAACGAACATAGTGGTGCGTACCGTTAAATTCATCCGCTGTAATTGATACAATGGCATCCTCCTCGTCATCGTGGTCGATCAGGACGAACGGCGCCGATTTATCCGAGTTACGAGGTCCGTTTGGGTTGAAGTCGAATCGCCAACCTGGTGGTGGCTCCCTGAGCCACTTCAAACGGATGGTTTGGTCTTCATCCTCCTCGCTCGACTCCGACGGAGTTTCGGCTTTCTTCCTGGTGCGAGGAGAGCGAGCCTTGTTTTTAGTCTGCTTCAATCAGATCAGTCTGTTAGCTCTGACTACAGCAAACCACTTGCCGGTGTGTTCTTTTTGCTCTTGGGCATTTCAGCCAATCACAGCACCACAGTTCAGCTTGGATTCAGGCGTAGAGGGACAAAAGTGGAGGGAAGAAAGTGTGGTTTATGACAGAATGTGTCGAACATCAGTTCTCACATTCTGTCGGTCGTGAGAAAACGGTCCGTGCACCGGTCCGTGCACATCTCATTTAATCGCTCCATGCTCTAAGTCTCTCCATCGCGTCTCCTACTTGCCATGCCTGAGATTTTAGAGGCGGGGTTCTTCTTCCCTTGCTTCATTCTCTTATTCATCACCACCATCACCCTTCTCTACCCTCCTGAATATCTGAAAGTCATCGGTCTTTGGTGCGACTTGACGAAAGAAGAACACAAGGAATGTACCGCGCGAGAGGAACAGCTTCTTCAATTCGCCTCTTCCCTTTCCAAATTTGCTCTTAAGCGCGGGCACCTTGCTCAGTGGGCAAACGATTTAGAAGATCTAGCTGACGCGATACCGGACACACACGGGCTCTTAATCCACAGCGTATGTCCCTGTCATATCCAAATACAGCGCATATACCTGAAATCAACAGGTGTGGGAGCAGCTGCATCCTCCTATACGGCGTCAGCTCTCACCAAATCACTCTTCGTGGGCGTCGTTTTGCGCCGCAATCAGAGAGTTGCGGGATGGTGTAGAGATCACCCCTCAGAAACGTGAGTGAATCACCTTATCATTCGGTCATATGAATCCTGAAGAATTATAGTCCCCGTTCCATGGCACAGACAGCGGCTCCCGTTGTGCGTGCCTTACAAGATCACCGATCGTCCGTCTACGACTCCTCTGGTGGTGAAATTGACTGCGCGTATGCCGCGAGTTTATCGCGGAAGGGATCCCACCAAGACACCAGTGAAGGATGATTCCGACAGCGAGGAGGACGACGACGACTCGTCCGATTCCGAGTCCGAATGGGACCAAGAAACAAACGACAACGATGCGTTCGACGCGGACGCCGTTGCCTCGCAGTCTCAGCCTTCTCCAACGAGACAGTCTCAGCCTTCTCCAACGAGACAGAGTCGGCAGCCCAAAAGCAGATCCGTTAGTGCACGATTTCATTCGGACTTCGAGTTACTCAACACCTGACGCAGACTGACACCTCGAATGCCGCCAATACCAACTCGGGCCCTGTGCGAACATCCCGCCGAGCACGCAATGCGTCTGCTTTCAACGACCTATTCTACGGTCGAAAGCCGCACGTCCCGTCGTCGAGTACTCCCACCCCGTCGTCGTCGTCGTTGAATACTCCCGATCCATCGCCTCAATCCAAGCCCTCGAAACCCAAACCTCAATCCAAGCCCTCGAAACCCAAACCGCCCAACAAGCAGCCGGAATATTATACAGACTATACCAGATACTATTGGCCGAAATATTTATTCCCCGACATTGACGTTTCCGGCCCCATTCGCGTGATAGCCGATGTAGGCCTCAAGCTACAAGGACTTTTGTACGACGCTCGAAAAACTATCCTTAATTTAGGCAATGCGTATCTGGAGGTATATTTGACGTCCCGTATGGCACAACAGATCTAATTACCGCACTTTACAGATCGAACCGCTTCTTCACACCTCTCCTCAGATTTACACGAAGGAGCAATGGGAAGGTATCACCCGTGTTCCGAATTCGGTGCGTTTGTCTAGCCATTTAAGCAACGAGCTCCTTATCGTTGATTCTAGGTTCGTGGCTTCAAAATCGGACTCGCGATAGAGTTTCCGTCACACACCCTGTCGCTGAATTCCTTTGACAATAATTTCCGGGTGAGCCAATGTAGTATAGATTTGCACGGATCCAGACTCACGCAGTAGTAGATTCATTGGAGGTCTGTCGAAGAAGAGAAGGTCCATTATCGGTCGCGAGCCGTTCCAGGTGCGTATAAACGCGTGAGACAACACGCCACTCACGTTTCTGTCTACGTCGCAGACCCTGTCTATGATTATCCGGGATGGTGCACCTACACCGCGAAATGGCTCGCTCGACGTCTCAACAATCCCAGTAAGACCACCACGTTAGCAGTGGCTCTGAGCAAGTCCGGAAAACACCCCTTTCGAGGTCTCGGTAAGTACGGCACGAACGAGGTGATGGCCATTGCTGGCAAGTTCACTCTCCTGATCTGTTTGTATCGCTGGTATACTCAATTCAACTCACAGGCTTGTTTCCTTGGATGCTTTTACACACGGTGCTGTCAAATCCAGTGCTGTTCGGCCTTCTGTGTGAGGCGTTCATCGAATTCATTACACCTCGCGCCCTGCAATCACAGTAAGATAGCTTTTGGGATATCTTCCCATCTTCCCGCTCTTCGTCTGGCTAACAGAAACATTCCTGCAGAGCATTCGTGCAGTCTGCGTTACGTTCAGACCCTAAACCACCGAAAACGGACCGGGGAATTATTCCCGACTTTGCATTGAGCGTGACCGGGGACCAGAAAATGCAGTAAGTGCAAGTGCGTTCAATAACACCTTTGCCAGTCGTTAACACGTATCAACAGATACGTAGAGTCTCTCAAAGTGCATGGTCGAAAACGTTCGCACCTCACAGAGGTCGAGGCAGACCTCATTGACCGATACAATGTGAGACCCTCTTGTCAAACACAATAGAAGTTATACTAATGGCCTCAAATTATTGAAATAAAGGCAAGTAGCTTGTCCACGTACGACACTGCTCAAGAACAGTTAGCAGCAGCGATGGAAGAAGCAAAGGCGATGGTGCTTCTAACGGCAGCTCAAAGAGCTAAACGGTCCCGCGCAGGCTCGAATCGAGATCCATCGACGTTCTTTTCCTCTAAGCGTAAGGCTGCCGCGCCGAGCTTGATCGCATTCGACTTGTCATGTGTGCGTTTCGCGGTGACGCAGTATGGCCACCTAGGCGCGCTCATAGCAGGCGACAAGTGGCAGAAGGTATTGTCGGAGCTTCGGTCGAGTCCAGCGTTGCTCGCCAAACAGGCCAAGGAGTATAGGCAGCTCACTCGGCATCTCGACGAGAGGGAGCGAATTCGGTTCAAGCCTATCACCCTGATGACCGAAGACGATCAACTGCAAGCCGCCGGTTTCCTTTCCTGGGCTGAGAATCCTATTTCTGAGTATTACCGCAAACACCCTTCATTCCTAAATCGAGGTCAATCAATGGTTATATCTCTATACAATTAGCATACTTACCCGACCACAGACAAACGCATCGACATAGAGCGACTCTCTCTCACACGCCAACCCACCCGGTGGCGGGACCCCAAGCTCATCAGCACCGTGAACCGAACAGGTTACATGTGGTCCCTCTTCAATCCGCCGTTCGTTGTATACCAACCCAAACAGGCAACACGGAAAAGGTATGCCCGCCCAATTGAAAACGATGACTGATATATCGACGATGTAGTATGACCGCCCCTCCGCCTCCTGTGAAACCTCCGCTGCAAATGTACATACTACAATCTGAGAAAACCCGAGACGAATACACCATCCAGCATATCAAGAACGAAACCAAGGGTTTTACCGTAGGGCCGCACGATTTCGTTGGGCATGGCGAGTACATGAACCTCGGACGCACTAGGTCAGTTATTTGCTCCTCTCTATCTCTTTCATCCTTGTTTAACGCCCCCAGTTTCACCGGGCTTTGCTTCTGGCATGAGTCTCTTTCGGAGCAGCAGATGCTTGCCCTTCATCGCGCGAGGGAGGCCAAAAGTCGATATCCCAAAGGAATGCGGAAGATGTCGATTGCCAACACTGAATCAGAGAAGAAATGGCGGTCTCCTCTAGTGTCTGACTTCAAAAAAACCCACCCTACAGCAAGCCAATCAGCGGTAGCCAAGTTCATTAGATCGGAACGCAAGAATCAAAGAGCACAGGTAATGGAAGATATCCGAGCGCTCGTCGAAGAAGACCAGGGAAAAAAGGGCCATGGGCGTCAGGCAAGCCCCAGGAAGGCATCCAGGGTAAAGAATCGGTCTCTGATTAAAACGTTGGCTGCCAAATGGAAAGATATGTAGACGCAATGTATATAGCAATGTATATATACATACGAATGACTACTACTTTACAACTCTGAAGCACTGCGAGTAAGTTATAAAGTTATGATACAATGTGAGGTAAGGTAATGTACAAGAGCAAGGAACTGAAAACAGCCCGCCTCCCACCAGCCCACCAGCACACCAACGTTGACTGCAGCGGACACCGTCGTCAATGGCGTCAATGGCGTTGTTGACAGCGAAAGAACGACACGGAGGGGACGATGTCGAGGCAGTTTGGGGCGGTGGATGCGGCGATTGGGTGTTGGAATGGAAGAGGGCGCGGGTATTTTGGAGCATAGAGGCCTCGGTAGACAACGGTGGCACGGTCGACGACGGCGACCGACGAAGGCGACGCGAACCCGTCAGCGAGCGCGGAGGGCGCAGAGACGGTGCTGAGGCATCTTTTGGAGAGGTCGATGAGATGGTTCCGGGTTGGATTAGAAGAGGGCGAGGGTACGACTCCAAAAAATTATTTTTTTGGCCAAGCGCCCCCGAGACGACGTCAGCGCGGTCGACGACGGCGGCGGAAACCGTCATGGAGCGCGGAGGGTGCGGCGGCGATGCTGACGCATCATTTGGGAGGTGACGCGAGGGTCGAGTGCTGGAGGCGAGGGGAAGAGGTGGATACAAGTCAAAAATTTATTTTCTGGGCAAGGCCCCGAGGCGACGCCGGCGCGGTCGACGACGGCGACGCGAATCGGTCGTCAAGCGCGGAGGATGCGCGGGCAATGCTAACGCGTCATTTGGGGAGGTGGATGAACGGGGTGGGTGCTGGACTGAAGGGGAGACGAGGTACAAGTAAAAAAGATCGATTTTTTGAGCAAGGAGCCCCGAGACGGCGTCGGCGCGGTCGATGACGACAACGCGAGACCGTCATCAAGCGCGGAGGGTGCGGGGGCGATGCCAACGCACCCTTTGGGGAGGTGGACGAAAGGCGTGGGTGATGGACTGACGGAGAGAACAGGTACGAGTTCAAAAAATCGATTTTTTGAAAAGAGACCCCGAGACGGCGTCGGCGTCGTCGAGCGCACCGACTCGAACCCGTCGTCAAGCGCGGATGGTGCGGGGGCGATGCCAACGCATCATTTGGGGAGGTGGACGAAAGGCGTGAGTGCTGGACTGAAGGAGAGACGAGGTACAAGTAAAAAGATCGATTTTTTTGAGCAGAGAGCCCCTAGACGGCATCACGCGGTCGACAACGGCGACGCGATTCCGTCGTCAAGCGCGGAGGGTGTAGGGGCGATGCCAATTCATCATTTGGAGAGGTGGATGAAATGTCTGGGTGCTGGAATGGAAGAGGGCGCGGGTTGTCTGGGCAAACGGCCCCGAGGTGACGTCGGCGCGGTCGACGACGGCGATGCGAATCCGTCGTCAGGCGCGGAGGGCAGGAAGACGATGCTGAGGCGTCATTTGGATAGGTAGATGCGGTGGTTGGGTGCTGGAATGGAATAGGGCACACGGATAAGCGAAAAAAAATGGGTTTTTTAAGTAACCCACCCGAGACGACGTCTGGCACTTGCCGATGGCGAGACAAATGCGCGGAGAAGGTGAGGATAACGTTGAGCCATTGTTTGGAAGGGGAAACCGGATGCCCGGAGGTAGGATTGCAGGTGGTGGGAGGTACAAGCAAAGAATGGGGTTTTTCTTTTGGTAAAGACGGACCCGAGACAACGTCAACGGCGACGCAACGAAAGAACAAACCCGTAACCGTGGAGGAGTTAGATACGAGGAAATTGCGTGGCATGGAGGTAGGTCTGGACGTCAGTGGCCGGGTACAAGCAAAATGTACATGTTTTGAAGAAAATCGACCCGAGACAGATAGCGCAAGGCAACGCATGCAGATGAGTTGACGAATATGCCAAAGTACCTTCTGGTGAGGTAGACACGAGCTAAGTAGCTGGGTTGCAAAAGAGAACCGAGAAAATACGATTTCTGGAGAGTTGCCGGTACCATTTGACAGAGCGCGGTGTGTTTGCATACCAGAGGGAGAGACTCTACCCAGAAGAAGAGACACACAGCTCTATAACATTGAGGGGTGGACGAGGAGGACGTTCGTCCTCGAGAAGACAGCAAGTCGGAAATACTCGAGAGTACGCGCTGGCGGCTGGCAATAAGAAAGGAAGGCCGAAACAATTACATAAGTATTATCTAAGCCACGCTGCATTAAAAAAAAATGGAAATGGGGGGGCGTAATTTTCTGGTAAAACAATCATTCGGCCGCAGGAGGGGGGCTTATTTCCTGGTAATTATGGAACGATTAGAGCCCAGAATCGCTGGCAAATACTTGACACATTTTACAAGTATAAACCGAAAAAGGAAAGTTCGCCTGAGTCCGAATCAAGTAATAGTCGAGAGATTTAGTATTAAAGGCACGGAACGAGACACTATCAAGAACATAAAACCCAGTAAACAACGCTACTACTTTTCAGTACTATCTTTTGGATATAGGTACTTATTGAATATTTATTTTTACCACGACGTGCAAACTTTGTGCAACTTTTTGCAAGTACCCTGCCTTCGACACAGTCAAGATTAGATCATGCCCATTTCTTCGAAGACCACGGACACTTTCCGTTCATACATACGTCACCCAACCGCCACTGCATCGACGCATCCGTGAACGGAATCCCCTCTGACCCATTGTCTGGAAAGACGTTGTCCGGTCCGCCCCAACAAAACAGTCCCACCCCTCGAAGACTCTGCACGCGTCGCCAGAGCACAGGACAATTCCAGCCGCATTTGCGAGTCCACATCGTAGTACTGCTGCCATGCTTAAACCCCCGGTTTTGAAGCTGGATGCAATGGGCCACAGTAGGAGAGTCCCATGCATTGTGGGCGCGACGCTGACTGATTAGACTGGGATACATCGCAACTATGGTAGAGCCAGTTATGACCGACATTGCTATATATCACAATCAATATTCAGCAACCAACAAAAATTAGGAGAATGCGTACTGAGGGTAGTACTTGAAGCCACGGCGGGGGATATTGTACAGTCGTCAACACTCTCTGATATAGTGATTTGGAGGCCCTGTCGTGACTTAGCGTTTTGCGAAGGGATCCTTTGAACCGCTCACCGAATATCCTGACTCAAAGACTGTATGCGAAGTTGTCGCGTAGGCATACCTGCGATCCACGCCAGGCTGCTTTTCAGCACGCGAGTATGCAACCAGCTCCATGAATTCCTCCCATTTCTGCACCCCTCCCTTCGGTACGTACATATTGAGATTCGTGGGCATCCAACTCTCTGTCACAGGTGGAGCCAGAACCCGAGCGACCGTGGAGCCACCTATGGCGGAGTCCGTGTCTTGAAGTAAGGCGAAGAAGGTAGAAGTATTGATATGGCCCAAGAAGTGCTCCAAGACAGAAGTGATTCGAGAACGGAACAGAGCTTTAACGAGAGATCGGAAATAGGACGAGGTGTGGCTGAGTGCTATCACGGTGGAGAGTGCGCAAGCCTCCAAGAGGTGAAACAAGACGAGTTCGGACAACGCGAAGAAAGAGTCTGCTGCCGAACGATGTGGCGAGGCAAATGAAGGCAGCTCCGGAGACGAATCGGAGGTGGTCGAGGGCCTGGGAGGGACGGGCTTATGCGAACGCTTTCGAACAACGCGAGTCGGGCTGAGCTTCTTTGCCATGACAAAGTTCTGAGAGAGATGAAAAGGTCAGCCAATTCAAAAATAGCGAGAAGGAGTGTACCGACCGGAAAAGAGAGCCCAGGATAATATTGAGATGAGAATTCACACCCGCCAGAGAAGGCGAAACGAAAACCCAAACCAGAGTCTTCTCCATTTAAAAGAAATGGTCTCGGTTCGCGTAAAAACGAGCTTGAGGAGGCATGTAAGAACGAACGACAACCGATTCAGCAACAGCATGACAAGGAGAGGAAAAGATAAGATCGGCAGCAACACTTCAGTAAAAGATAAGGACGGAAAACTGAGATTTCGTAGCCGAGATTCGAGACTAGACCAAATGAAAGGGGAAAAGAGAAAAGATCGGGAAACCCAAGACGGAGCAGAGATAGAGTGAAAAAAAGGAGGATTTGCGTCGTTGAAGGATTCCGGTGCCTGATCTACAGACAGAAATTTTTCGGAGACCTAGCTCGGTGAATTTTTGGGCAAAAAGTCCGTGATTTGCGGGCTCGAAGAGGATCGCCAGGAGGAAATGGCATAGATTTTCTGACCTGAAGAGTTAGAAGTAAGAGAAAATAAACGGATCTCTCGGATGGACATGTGGGAGTCCTGATGTGCTCCTTGATGCGCACATTGCACTCGCGAGTACTCCTGAAACAAACCAGTTCGTCGTCAGGAACATCAATAGCTTGCGCCATATTGCAGGGGAGAAAAAATGGGAGAACTGGCTCATCCGCCATGGCCGAATCATTTCTTCCTGTTAGTCAAGTATCCTCTTGGCAGTTTTGCCCTGGCAAGCAGGCAGGCAGCGAACTCGAATGAAAAGAAGGACGCACGAGGTTTTCACAAAATCTTAGAAAAAAGAAACCAGTTACGGACTGCACGCTGACAGTGCTCTAACCACAAAGTTCCATATCTGCTCTTCAGAGGAAGCAAGTACGACAAATCCTACAAGAATGAGGCGATTGTCTTCTGCTATCCGGGCATTCAAGTACAAGCCCTGTCGATCTCGGTAAATCATCGCGCAGGAATGATATCCATTCAGAGAAGAAATTGTCTTACAACTCTGAAGCGGAAACCGGGTGCTCGCATTGTTGTCTAGATGTCTTGTCCAAGGCTCGTGTTTTTTTCTCTGTGCAGATCTCGGAACAGTCCTCATATTACATTCCCGACAACTCTTGCTCTGAAATATAACTCCATTTTACGGTCGGAAACAGACCTCCTGGACACGCACCTCGTCGCAACCAGAGGAAGCGAGAAGGAACTAAACTGCAAATCCTGGATCAGAATTCCGAAGCCCCGAACGCGTCGACTACCTCGAAACAGACCTCCTGGACACAGACATCGTCGCAACCAGAGGAAGCGAGGAGGAACGAAACTGCAAATCCTGAATCTGAATTCCGAAGTACCGGAATAACAGCATAGTCGACGCGTCGCCTACCTCGAAACAGACCTCCTGGACACGAACCTCTTCGAACCCGGAGAAACTGCAGATCCTGAATCAGAATTCCGAAGTACCGGAATAACAGCATAGTCGATGCGTCGGCCTACCTTGAACGGACGTCCTGGGCTGTCCCCATTGGTCCTCGTTGAAACCAGAAGAATGAGACTGCAAAATGCGAATCAGAATTCCGGTACTCGTCATACCCGAAAGAGACCTCCTGGACACGGTCCTCATTGATAGCGTCCAGCCCAGGAACCAGATCTGGATTGCTGGTTCCGAACATCTGAAACAAAACGAAGTGGACAACGGAGAACTCACCGATATATGGGTTCAGCACACTGACGACAAAGGAAGACTGGGACTCGAAGAATCGTGTTTTTGTGTTGTGGAAATCAAATGGCAGAATGGCCGCAAATTTTTTTTGTAATAGTCTTAACACGAATCAACGCAATACTCAAGACGCAACAGAGACAGGAAATAGGAAGTAAGGAAATTAAGGTTGCTGCTTGTCGAATTGAGTATGGATTGCACAACGACTTCAGCACAACGTCTTCGAGGCGATTAGACTAGACAGAACCATAGAATGTCAATATTATTCGTAACACCCTTGTAACAGGAAAGACAATACCTAGCCACAATGACATCGACCAGAAGCGCGTCGCACTCCTTGACGTTGATGACCGCCTTTCTGCTCCCATGTCGCATGACCAAAATGTTGCCGTACCAGGGAATGCCTGCCTGCTTAACAGGCGGACATTCATTCAGAAGGGTGTTCGGCGGCAAGTCTGTCTGCGGAGCGTAAAATATGCTATAGGCGTAGGGAAGTTTGATGCCCCCGAACGTATCAACGCGATAGCGCCCACGGCTGGTGTCCTTAAGATTCGGAGGTGCGTTCGAGGGGACGTAGATGCTGGTGAGTACGTCGTCGGTGGATTCGATCTTCTCCACTCCATAGTCATGCGGGACTCGGACGGTACGCCGCATAGTGCTGCAGGTGGCGTACAACAGACCGTACTGTTGACCTGGATAATTCTGTTGTCAAAACGTTAGCAAGTACAGCGAAACAAAGGGAACTGGACGTACGGGAACGCGCAGCTTGACCGAGACCGTCATTTCGGTTATCTCTTCGTCAGTTTCGGGTGGACCAGAGGGAAGAGAGAGCATAGGTTCGCCTTGTTCTGCTGCGAGTTAACTAGGACCACTTCAACGGAGCCAAAGACGCACGATAGGGCTGCTGAAAGTCGTCGAATGTCGGGGAGGGCGCGGAAGCCATGAGGGATTAAAGAAAGGGCAAGATCAAAGAGCCAGATCGCCATACAGTCAAAGTTAAAGGTCGGATTTACAGGCAACTGATCGTGATTGGCAAGAAGCAAGTTTGGCAAGGACGTGGGCAATAGACATAAACAGAAATATATATTACGACAGAGTGAAGACATAATATTTCGGCGAAAAGATATCATGCTTTGGACAGTATTTTGTAGTAGGACTGTGTTTTGGGAGTAAATAGTCAAAGAGTTAAAGAAGTAGAAGAGACCTAAGAGAAAGTACTAAGTAGACGGAGCCACGAGTCATGAGAAGATCAATAGATAGGTAAGAAAGCAAAAACGGGCACGAAGACCCAACGAGGCGTACTTTTGAAGGAGCGAGTCAAAGAACATCTACTTCTTGTTGGACTTGCGGCGTTTCGAAGGGCTTCCCCCATCGCCGCCACCCGCATCGCCGCCAGATCCCTCGCCACCGCCCCCTGCTCCACCATCCATCTCATCGTCCTGCCCAGCCGGCGACGCCACCCTTTTCTTGCGAGGGGTGAAAACAAAGCTGATATTGTGGTAAGCACTTAACAACAGAGAAAGAAATGCTATTACGCACTTGGTGAGTGAATCAGCGACGGAAGAAGTCGAGTTTCCCCCGGTGGAGGGAGAGGGTTGGTCTACCATATGGCGCGGGACGTGGATCAGACGTTTCTCTACCGGAAAATCCGACTCGTCTAGCACCCGAATGGTGTGTGCCTCGATCTGGAAAATCTGTATGAGGTCGTGTTAGAGCGGACGGACGAGTGAGAGTGAAGAAACAGGAGAGGGACGTACTTTACGGTCCTTGTCTCTGTCGGTCCCCTCCGCTTTAAAGGTATAGATGTGGATCGACACGGTGGCCACAATAAGAGATCCCGGGCGGAAAGCCGAATAATGGTTCCAGGGCGGAATAAGCTTGTTGTTAGCTCCACGGTGATCAAGCTGACGAAGCCTGGCCTTGACCAACTGGAACGACGGCCCTCCGAAATCCTCGAGCAAGCGTGGATCATAGAATGCACCCAGAAAGATTTTCTCCGCTAAAGTGGACAAGGCAGATGAGCAACGACGATACGCGGACGATACGCTAGTAGGAAGGGTACTCACGACCAGGAACCTCAATACTATTGGAACGATCGCCAGGCGAAATGGGGTCGATTGAGCCGCCTGGTCCATCCTCGTTGTCACTATCAAGTCCACCGCCCGGAACAAATGCCCGTCTGGACCGCACAGTTTTCTGAGGGGTAGAAGGGGGCGTACTTCCAGCTGAAGCAGGGGCACCCGCACTAGCAGGCACCTGCAAGGAGCACCAACAATCAAGTCAGTAAACAAAAAAACGCAAAAATCCGATGCCGATTACTCACTCCGTACTTCTTCTGGGTGTAAATCGCAATCATGTCATCCCGCGGGTTGTCAGTAGTAGAAGAACGAAAAGGGACATTGTAGAACGGTTGCTAGACCTCATTCAGTAAACAATAGAATGCACAAGACAGGTCCGTACCCAGCCAAACGCCGCATCTTGATTCTTCTCTACGGCAATGATATCTTGAAGTAAAGCGCGCTGATTGTTCCACAGGCCAGAGGTCTCGATGCCGCAGAGACTCGGAGCACGCAAAACAAGGACGTCCTTGACTTTGGTCTTGTCATCGATGGGCTTGAACTGCGTAACGTGAGACAGCAAGAGGGAGTAGGGCAATATAACATCGTACCGTGGAGCTCGTGTTGCCTTCATAATGGTTCCCTCTCGCACTGACCATAGTACCGTGGACTGGTTCCGCTATTTCCCCTAAGAACCAGTAGGTCAGTTATCGCGCAACGCCCACCAGAACAGAAGATAAAGAAAAAAGAAAGGAAAAACTGGATGGAGTGCTTACCGAACATAGTAGCTCGGATCTCATTGGCATTCTTACCGGGCCCGTCGTTGAAGACCAGATTGTTAGCCCAGTCGACGCCTCGAAACATGGTGGCAGGTCTTTTCTTGGTCCCAATATACTCCAGAAGAGCCAAGGAGGTAGGGCGCTCCAGGATCTGCTTGTTGACCGACGCGTACATCCCGTCTTCAAGCCGTTCAAGGAAGATTCTATCGCGAGAGTCGACAAGAGGCGGATCGACAGTGTTGTTGCTCGACATAAGGAGACGAAAAGATCGAGGTAGAGACGAAGATGCAGAGAGTTAGGTAGAGGCAGACGTAGATGCGAGGAAGCTCCCAGTGCAATCGCAAAACATAGGCATATATATCAGGATTCAGTCAGAGCGAGACTTTGTCGGAAATCACAGTAAAAATTGAGTGGATGGATCTACGGCCGCGAAGTCCAGGCGAGTATCCAAACGCCACAAACCCAGATAGAGTGCAGGCGTGAAGATCGGAGTTGAGAAGCGGGAAAATAAAAGAGCGATGATGTGGAAAAAAAAAACCGATGATCTGCAAAGTCTGATCAGGAACCGGATAACGCGCGGATCAAATGATCACAGAACCGTTTGCGTGGCCGACAGACAAAACGGTCGCAACCTGGCTCACAAAAATTCGGTTGGCAGTTGGTTCGAATGCTTCACGTACAGTGGTAGGTAGCCGAAGCGGAAAATTTCGCCCCCCCATTTTTCGACCTACAGCATATCGCGTGGGAATTCTACCTCATCAAATTCGGAATCTGAATTCATTCCTCCCACTGATCTCGGGAGAGTTCCGATACTGACTGAGAACTCGTCGAACAGCAATGAACGAGAACATAGACATATGTATTAATATTTTTAAGCAGCCAAGAATTTGTCTACAGCATTCATTGATTATACTACCACATTCAGTCCCACCACATTTAATAGGTAGACCTAATGAATAATGAGTGGCAATGTCCAAATAGAAAGCCAACAACTCACTCTGACGACAGCACCATCAACCGTATACTCTGCGCGAACCAACTCGCATAGAGCGACAACGAAGTCCCCTACCGATAACGCGCTACAACCGAGAACTTGAATGGGGCTTCCGGACTCGCCTGGAAAATTCACATGGTCGGCGAAGTCATCCTCGTCCTCCTCTTCAGAAACGTCTTTGGAGGTGCCGGCGTTAATAGGCGTGCGCGCGTTGGAAGGAAACGCCTCGGCATTCTTGATGCGCAAACGTTCCTCTTGGCTGAGATAGACCACTTGGATAACGTCCGCGAAATTGCGCAAGACAACGCCCGAGTCGCATGGCACACGGTGGAACGGGGGTGATCGCGCCGCAAGTACGGTATGTGTCGGAATCGAGCGTACAATCTGGAAGTGGATGAGCTAAGCGAGCAAAATAAAGACGAGTTGTAAGCACCATACTATCGCGACTCATTCTCAGGAAGATGCGATCGTGGACATCTCCATCTCCAGTTGGCCCTGTTGACCAAGGAATAGTGTGTTTAATAGTCTACAATATATAAGTCAAGACACCTATGAAACAGCGCGACGAGTACACTCACTCTATAACCAGACCCGAAGTCAGCATCCGGCAGCATACAATCGTTGTCGGCTGCTTCACGACGAATAACAAAGTCGAGTTCTGAGAGCTGGTTCCACAACAGGGCGTCCAGCTCATTCCAAGTTCGAGCAGGGAAGCCTATATTGACATATACTGGATGTAGATGGACGGAGTCGGAGGATAGCGACTACATACAGACTGAATCAATCAGTGGGCCACGATGGAAAAACAAGAAAGCCTACAGAGTCATCTACAGTCACGATCTCCTTGACTTCTCCAAGCACGACAGGACAGAATGGCTGGCCTGAGTTGACGGTGATGTAGTGCGACCCGTTTTTACCGTTCTCTGGGTCGTCGTATTCTTGAGCCGACGACCCGACTATAGGGCAGTCGGTACTGGAGATACAGAAGTCGCGATTGTACGTCGTATGCGCCAAGAGAACGTGTCCAGAATTGCTGAGACGCCTGAGCAGAGAGTCCAGAAGACCTTCCGAAGTCATGGGGGGAGAATAGATGAAGGAGGATATAACCCAGACACCATGGAGGGCAGATATGGGCGAGAGACTAAACGGTCTTCGGAGACGGTGAAAGACAAAGTCAAACCAGCGAACCGATCCGGCGTCGTTTCGATGGTGGTCCGGTTTGGCTGCCATGCGAACGTTTCAGCGTGACGATGGAAGGGCCCTGATGAGCTTGGTCTGCATATGAAATTGAGAATAGAGCGAAGGGAGAGCAAACGGCCTCACTAACCGATATCCATAGCATCCGAGCTACTGGAAGGATTGGCGGCAGTCGTTGAATGGACAGAAACAGAGGAGGTTGTGACAGTGACAGGCGTTACAGTGAATGCGGCAGACGCGGCATCGTCATCATCGCCATCAGACTCACTCGCTCCTATATTCAGTCAGACAACAAGTCGCGTCAAAAGTAGTCGAAAGAAAGCAGTCGACGCGGAACTGACCATCAGAGGAGCCTCCGATTCGCATCCGACGCGAGCGCAGGGACTTGGTAGACCGGCTTGACGGAGGATCGCCCGGAGGGGAATGAAGGGCTGCCCCTCGAGGGGAATGGGGGGGTTCCCATCTGCTTACTCGAGCCGGGATGGCAGGAGTAGCCGGAGCAGCTAAGGCAAAGCGCAAAAGCTGCTCCTCTTTTCTCTCTAACCTCGTATAAGGGTCCTCTCGAACGGAATTTTCATCCTGAGAAGTCGTAATGTCTGAATATAAATCGGAACGTTTTAATCTCATTGCAGACGATGCAGCAGCAGCTTCCTCTGACGCGCCGGTGTCAGCTACCGTCTTCAAAGCCAGAAACTCGATCCTGCTGGACTCTAGCCGAATGTCTTCAGACTGTCTGCAAGTAATCTTCGCCTTTGAGAAGGGCTTCAATATAAGTAATCCATCCAAAGAGGTAACACGCGAAATCATCACATACGGAGCTTCTGTTCCTGAGCACTCATTCAGATTAACCACGACGTGACTCAGAGTCTTGCCTTGTGCTTTATGCGCAGTCATGGCGAAGGCAGGCAAGAGAGGCAGTTGTGTACGCTTCACCGTCACACTTTTTCTAGTGTATCGATCAGTAATAACAATGTCCACCGTATCTTGCAATGCCACAACGTGGTGATCAGGCAAGTCGCTCAATATACCAGGGGACGTATCGGGTGCCTCTACGATGCATGAAATTGCATGCCTATTTCCGAAGACGTCGAGACGGTATCGGATACTCTTTAGAATCCCAGAACAGCCATTGACAACACCTCCAGGGACATCGAAATTCTGAGATATCATCACGGGCATGCCAATAACCAGAGGTATCTTCCCAAGTCTCGATTTGGTTGCCCCAGAGTCCATCTGCTGCAAACGGTCTACGAGCTCTGACTTGGTGATAGGCTTATTTCTGCCCAACGCATCGGACGCGTAATACCAGTGCAGCTGCCGGTTCTGTTAGCGAACGCTTCAGTAGCTTTAATATTGAAGGCGTCTTTAGTAGCGTTATCCGACACAATAAATGGTGCGTTTCTCCAGTGGTCGCTGTTCCAATCAACGTGTAGATTACCCAAGACCCGAGTATTTAACAAAGCGTAATCCGAATCGGTGCATCGCCCTTCCCGCAACCGCCCCAACAGTTGGAGAAAGCGGACGTTCTCGGGACCAGACTGGCGCTTGTTTTCTGTCAAAACCACAACGGTTGTGAAAGACAGCCATAGTAATTTCCCGAAGACGACTTTTTGTCTGGGCCGAGTCGTTGCTGTCGCGCCTGATTTGAGTATTCGTGAGTATAGCCTGGTTTGACCGACCGGCGGCAGTTGAGCAAAGTCACCCTCCAAACGCGTCGGTATTTCCTTTGGATATACTCAAAGCCTCACTGATATCACACATCAACAGACATCCAATCATAGATACTTCGTCTATGAAAAGATAATCCACACCCTCCCATAGGGCCATTAAATCCCTCCTAGCTTTGGCACTCATCCCAGCAGATGCGCGACCGATATTCAATGCTGCGTGAAGAGTCATACCCGAGATATTCCGCGCTGCAACTCCGGTATACGATGCAAGACGGAATCGTCTACTTTGCCCGCGTCGAGCAAACAGGTCAGTCAACGCATTGATCACTCGAGATTTGCCAGTTCCTCCAGCTCCGTTGAGGAACATTCTGAGCGGCGCACCATCTTTCGACATACTATGCTCAGCAACCAATTTGAACGCGCGAGCCTGTTCGGAATTCAATGTGTACTCCTGAATAATGTCACTAATGCTAGTGGACGATGGTAGAGGAACGACAGGATCTGTTGTCGAACTCGGACGTATACCGACAACCTCCTGATACTGAGAACTAGCTCCCGTGTAGGTACCACCCTCTGTCGACCCCATGAACGCGGAAGGACCCTGATCGCCGGACTCAGTACGCGCCGATCCAACGTCAGAACTGTTAGAAGCCACCATTCGGAACGAGTCTTTCCGTGATTGATATGATTTAGCCCACTGACGCTCTGAATCCGGATTAGATTCTGAAACTAAAAGATGGCTTTCGTTGGCCCGACACGGGTTTTCGTGAGGTGAGCTGTTAGAATCGGAGTGTACGGGATCACAACTAAAAACTCCGCTACGCGCAGCTGCTGCAAGCGAATCTCCAATATGGGCAGCCAAGGTTGAAGAGTAATTAGAACGACTGCTATCTATATGCTCTAAATGTTCAAGAACAAGATCCTGATCTTCCTCTGCATAGATCGCGTCCTCTACCGAACCAGCTCTCTTAAGGATGTCTCCGGTAAGCCCTGCCCTTTTGCGGTTCTGCCGATTTCTGAAATGAGCATCACGGCTGTCTTTGCACTCGTGAAGTATTTGAATATTATCAATAGATTCAGCGGCGTCGAATGAACATTCAGCGAGGTACTCCGAGTAAGCTGCAGACCAGCTTTGGTCGCTCTTCCTGAGATCGGTTGCGTGACGCCAAGGTTTAAACAAAATCAACATCAGGCGGGCATGCTTCTCCTTGAGAGTGTCAACGTCCCTTCGAGGAATAGCAGGTCCGATAGGAACAGGCACTTTGCGTAGTCTGGGCGAGCTCACACGAAGACAGTGAGTCAGGGCTTCACCATGGCCAATTTGCAATCTAACCCTCGGTCTCAGTCTACCACTGTATCCAAGAATATCGGAGTCTTCGCTGGTCCAGAAATTGTCTACGTCGTCGCCACCAGACTTATCGGGATGCTCTTCATCGACGTCCGGATCATCGTCATCTTCGTCGGTCACAGCAACGTGTTTAGCGCTAATGCGAACCTTCTCGACTCTAGCCACAAAGTCCCACACAGAAACGTTCTCCAGGGCATCTCCTCGACTCTGATAGTCAGCGATCGGGCTAGAGGCGGGTTTATAACTGCCGGACGGGTCCACAACTAACACTAATTCTTCGTCTTGTCCAGCATCATCGAAAGAAGGAGAATGTTCATGGTTGGCTCCTTCAACATCATCCACGCCAATGCTGTCAGTGCTTCGCGGTTCCGATTCAGCTCCCGATGTATCAGCTCCTGGTGTATCAATGCCGACGTAACACTCTGGACTGGGGTCTTCAGATTCAACGAATTTCTCATAAGATGTCCAGTAGAGATTCGTAAATTTGTGACTGGTAAAGTGATCTTCGAAGTCCATCAGGTAGGATACTACCTGCTGCGCCGACAATTCTTGCTTAGAAATCATAGAACTAGCACACTTCTGCAAAAGCCGCTTAGCGCGCAGAGTTTTCACATCCACGTCAGGGTCGTACTCACCCAGCCTACTGACAGCAAGCTCGAGAGCAGCATATGCGACATGAGTCTGGAGCTGGGTCTTGGTAATATAGTCCGTAATGTAATACAATATAGCCTTCGCCGCATCCCCAGAGCCAATGAATTTAATATCCATATTGTTCCTAAGCAACTGCAACATTGTAGTATTGAAGTTGTTAACTAAACCGTCTAAACAACGCAATGTAAGTTCCCCTGTATCTGGGTCAATCGATGTAACTGGGACAGTATTTTCGCTATCCAAATCAAACCGACATTCCTTGGGCTCTGGAGGACCCCGCCAATACTTGTAGCAAGTAGGATGATGCTTGTGATACTGACAGCGTTTCACAAGACGATGCATATCCTTCTCCGACGCGAGAGTTGGATGACCTTTCAGATCAGTTGGAGTGGGTCCCCGTGTCGCGCAAGGGTCAACAGTGCCAAGCTCCGTCTCGAATTGAGGATCTGGATCAGGAGGGACGCTGTTTGATATAGTGTCGTCAAGAAAATCAACAAGTCGCCGCTGAAACTCGTCACCTCCTTCGGCCAACGCCTTTTCCTTAATCTGGTTGGGGTTGAGTCCCCCCTCGAGCCAAACAAGCATATGACAGTGAAGCGTACCTCTTCCCTGAGCCTCTACACACCCGTAGTATGCTTTAACAACACCCAGTATTCCACCGTTAGTATCTGCTTGTTTGGGATCGTAACCAAGAACGGTCGAAATGAAAGCCTTGATGTAAATGTTAAAGAATTGGGCCGCGACAGCAGGGTTTTGAGCAACGAGGCAGGCCTGGTCGTAGTATTTTGGTACAGTATCAGACGTGAGCGCGTCAATGTCTATCTCGCATCCTGCCAAAAACTTAACCAAAGGATTATACACATCGGCAGGATTAATGGTGAGAAAGAAACTGGGCATACCTCTCTCGATCATGAGACCACGAATTTCGTTCCGCATAACGAGCTTAGACTGAGAGGAGGCAGGTACGTGGGCATTGATCAGATTGACTTCTTTCATTAACTTCAGCACTTTGCGCTCCTCATCCGTATGAGCAGTCGTAGCATCGCCGTTGGATATTCGCTCAGATACCAGATGGACAGTACGAGGCGATACGGTAGCAAACTGCGCGGCCACTGCATCGAAGTTGCGTCGCTTGACTTTAAGGCTGGTGCGCAACAAAAGTTCCCGCCGTTGTAACATGTTGAACGCAGTGAATAAAAAAGAATAATGAGTTTGAAACCTACGATCGGATAGATTGAACAGATGCTTGATATGTGTTTTGAATCCGAGAGCAGTGATTCTACGAGAGTCCTCGCATCCCCCAATTCCGTATGGATAGAGAGTAGGATAAATCATAGGGAAGAGGGAAGGATTTTTGAATTCGTTGACGGGATCTGGCCCATGCGGTATTCCGATATAATTGCTACCAGGTAGCTTAAGATGCTCTATCGCGGCCTTTCTAAGCTCGTTGGGCGACGTATGACCATCAGCGTTAGCAACCACAACTGATTCAAAAGGAACAGGCCGCGATGCAGGCGGATTTTCAAGATCGGAGAAGTCGGCAGCAGATCTAGAAGCGGCAGTTGGTTCTGAGGTTACATCTTGAGCAAGCCCAGCGACATCAGGGACGTCGGGAACATATCCAGACGTAGAAGCGTCAATTCCAGAGGAAGGGAGGATATGCTGGATATGAAAAGGAAGAATTATCTCAGCTTCTTGACCGTCAAATACAGTGTGATCGATGTCAATGTCCTTGTATAACGGATTATGCCGCTTCAGCCAATGCAGAGCGTTCAGTACTTTCTCTTTACGTACAGTCAAAGGCTTAGCTTTCGTCTTCAGCCATTCAGAGGTCGGCGGATTGGATCCAACGAATATTACGCATATAGGAGTAATAACCTCATCAATAGATGGAGGGAGGACTTTAGCCAATGCGGACGGCTTTTGAGGATAAATTATAACATGACCGCGAACACCTCGCTGCGTTATAGGCGTACTGTAATCATCTTCCTCCTTCAACTGTACAACCCAGCATTTGGCTCGGCACCTAGAAATCATAGCCTCCTCTATCATGGTGAGATCTTTGAGCTCGGGTGGGACAGCACCTAAGAAGGTTCGGTTGGAGAGCGCGAGTCGAGGAACCTTTCCATGCTTGAGAAAGGAGGAACACCCCTTACAAGTCGCAAGCACGGGCTCACCTGAATCTCCGGACTCAATGCCATCCTCGTCGATGAGAGCACCTTCGAACAACCCGGCATCCTTACACGGCATAGGCGGAGCAATGCATTCAGGGTCAAGCCAATGCAACCTATTCTCCAAGGAATCATCGACCATATAACTATCTGAGGTAGTGTCAATAAAATCCGGACGTTTCAATAGGTTTACATCGAAATCTTCAAGACTCAACAAGCGTTTTTCTTTGCACAAATACCGTCCGGAACAGCTGGCACAAACGAACATAGACAGCGCGTCTTTCGAGATCGATCGGTTGAATGCATCCATAATTTTGCGTTTTCTGTCCGCAGGAACAATACGGGGCCATTCATCGCGAACCCTTTTCAGCTCCGTCTGCAACTGATCTGCTTGAGCACTGCGAGTTGTACGCATCTTAGCGGTTTTCTTTGCATTAACGGATTGTTTACCACGAGACAAGGTATCGAGATATTTCTTGAGAAGGCGACGCAACTGGGAGATACTAGCATCAGACGCGAACTCGACACTATTAATCGTCAATACGCGCTTTAACATAGAGCCCTTGAAAGACGGCAAGAGGCCGCGAAGCATTCGCACTTTTACCTGGTCAAAACTGAGCTCGCCCGTGTTAGATATTGGGTTGTCATCACAGGAAGAGGTGATACTCAGTACAGATGCGCAACCAATAGACCCACTATTAGCTGACACTCCACAATCACCCCTTGCAAAATGGTCAGCAATTAGATCACGAGCCGACGCAACCCGAAGGGAGTTAACATCCAGACCATGCAATGCTGCAAGCGAGACTAGACTCGATTTCCGAAGACGCTCAAATCCAGACAGTGTTTCCAATATTGGACTGGTAACACCATGCCGGCCCATAAGCTCCGACCTAGCATCAGAAAGAGCAGGAGACAGCGACTCAAGAGGAACACGGAGAATACCGGCGATGAGCGAAATATCTGGAGGCCTCAGAACCGCTGACAAGAGAATGCTGTAACTAGCAAAGCTCATATGCAAAGAGTCCGCAAAAGGGACTGACAATGACACACATCCTTTGTGATGCACTGCAACAGCTCCATTGTGACTCCGAGTTGCACACATGCCGTGGAGGAGATGATACACAAGAGCCTCTCTGGCCTGCAGATCAGTCAATCCTGAAATAGGAATACCATGATCAGCCATAAGTTGAGAGACAACACTAAAATGGCCGGACAATGCATTCAGATGCGGATTAGGAGAAACAAACAAATCAGACAATTCAGGACTACCAATAGGAGGATCTGGTTGGACCATGTCGTCTAGTGCAGTTCTAGACGACGAGGCGACAGGTGCATCTACTAGACATGAATTCGCGCCAGAATTACGGTCATGCGCGAACGCACGACCCTCGCTAATGAACCCAGACGCGAACGCCCGAGGCGGATCATGCGCGAACGCACAACCCTCGCTATTTAGCCCAGACGCGAACGTCCGGGGCGGGTCGTACGCGAACGCACGACCCTCGCTATCGAGCCCAGACGCGAACACTGAATCGCCGCCATTCTGCTGAGAAGGAAGGGTCAAGGGCGCTCCAGACCCGTCAGACCCATGCGCTGAGCGACGTGTCAAATCGAATTCAGTGAAAGAGATGGTTATCGAAAAACATACCGCGGACTGCATGACGGTCGCCAACAGACTCTCGCACAGTACAAGAGAACCAGCCATCACAGAGCCGGACAGCGATGTCCGGACTGGTAGTCAACAAAGAAGAAGACCAAGCGGTCCCTAATACAAGATCCACAGGAAGAGAAGAGACGACAGACACGTCGGCCAAGATGGCGGTACAGACCCCGACAGTAGATGGCAAGGTAAGAGACCCAGTCAAGGTAGAGCCAGTGGTTCGTAGCCCACAAGCAAGGACCCAGTCCAGAGAAACACGAGAAGCGAGTTGGGACGAGTCGTAAGCAGCGAGAACGGGAGCCCCGCAGAAGGAAGAGCTCATGCTGGACAGCGGAGTGGGCGCAGAGTCGACGGGAAGAGAAGAACACACTTTTTTTCTTGACAGCCGACACCGGTGAATTCGAGTTACCGGTAGTCCGAGGCGAACAGAAGGCGAACAAAATATCAGAAGGCGAACAAAAGTTCATCAAAAGACAAATCGCGATTGACACAGCAAAATCCCAACGAAGTGAGATGTTTAGAACCAACATTGAAACTCAGGACACAGTTTAACAGGAGGATAGTCGGACAAGGAAAAGACAGAGTACTTAAAAAGAACGCCCCCAAAATAACCAGACAGGGAGGAGATGACAAACGATGCACACGTAATGGCATCTGATCACGATCAAAAAATGCATCACTCTGCCAAAAAGTTGACACAAAAGGCGTTTCAAAAGTCCCCAAGACCCACTAACAAGTTAGTGGGCATAATCGTCCCCTCGCACTGCGATATTCGTCGAGTATTTCCGCAATTCATCAGTCATCTCATAGCATCTCATTCGGGAGTGAGAAAAGATACTGCAGACCGGACGTCAGATAAGAATGAGGGAAATCGCCAAGCAGTACCGACGCATGTGGGACTCGTCTGAGGTGGACAGAGGAAAACTTCAGAAAAGGAAGTGCCACCCAAGTCCACCGCATTGCGCACAGCGCATTGGAATTTGGCAGTGGCTGTCAACAGTGTCAAGCCGTTCAAAGCGCTTCGGCCTTCAAGATTCAAGCCAAGTGACGAGCTGATTCGCCTGTCCGATGTTCAATAGGGCGGGAAAGGCGCCTAGTGCTGTATGTGGAGTCGATGAGCGAGTCGTCGTCGTCGTCGTCCGACCCGTCGTCACCGACGATGATGGACAGCCACAAAAGAGTCGCTTCGGCTTTACTCGGCTTGAGTCCTTCGGGAGTCAAACGCCGGGTCACCGGTTATTGTGATCGCCGAGCATCCGGATCGTGCTCTCTCTCAAACCACGACCACTTCTGCTTCAGGCAGCGTCGAAGTCATCCTCCCATTCGAACTCGTTTATTGGCTTGATATCTGGGCAAATTTAGGCTACTCTGTGAATTGGATTCAATCAAAATTTCCTACTGAAAGCCCGCACGGCACCTGGTAAATTTTCAAGGACACTGCGAATCACACTGAAGATTAGACAAAGATAGGTTGTCAATCTCAACTTGACTTGTCGTCGACCATCTTTCAGCTCTTATACTGGGACCTCGCCTACAGTCGTAAACTGGGAAGCGCAACGATTAGCTTTCCCCGCGGATTATTCGATGAGAAATGCACCAAAACTCTGAGTTTTTTGTGCTAGGGTAATAGCCCCGCATCCGTTCTGCAGATTCGTCAAAAATCCGGGGTCGATACAGTCTGTTTTGAGTGAGTTCAAGGGCCAAAGTTTGGCTCCACCCAAATGGGCCAAATAACGTAGAAGAGCAACATCAGTAAACAAAGCTAGAATCCTTCCCCGCAGGTCGCGACAACATAGAGCATGTATATTTAGGCCCTAGAAGTATCATACCACAAATCAAGCATGCACAGAAACAGCAGGTGGTGTTTATATTGCAAGGCAAAATTCACAATTCAGCTGAAAAAATCAAAAATCAGCAACAAACCAGCTGGTTCTAGCCCTTCAGAGAAGCTATTCAGTCCAATTTTTTTGCCAATGGGAGATATGGTTTGTGGGGACTTTTTAGACACCAAAATTTCCATGGAGATGTTCAAAGGTTTGGGGAAATCACAAACTTCCTTCCAAAATTGGGCATTTTCGACAAATTGCGCTCCCGCTGCCCAGGGAAGTAATTTTTAGGCTCCAAAAAGTGGTCCATTGAATTCAGCGACCTCAAAAATGGTAGGAGAGTGCAAATTCCAGCTCGCCAAAATGTCCGCGGGTACGGAATATGCGTGTTGCTCTTCTACGTTACGTTGCGCTTCCCAGTTTACGACTGTATCCCCCAGCTATAGTCTTGACGATCTTGCATCGAACGACGATCTGGAATCCCGTCGGCCAGATCCGCGATTCAAATGTGACTCACCCGTCAACCCGCAACGAATTATACACAAAACGAGAACTAGACTGACTGGGAGATCACAGGGAAGTAAGATTGTTACATACGCGTGAGACCATGCACCCCGCTAATTGTTATCGCTCAAGACAATAAAACGTGGTTACTTTGTGGGCGTCCTTCCCCACGATCCACCTCCACATATAAAAAGACGACTACTCAGCGCTAAAGTAACGGACTATCCACCTGCGCATTTGACTCGCATACCCCCATGACTCCATCGCCGCAGGATCCGGTATCACAATCGCCATCGCCACCCCAATCAGAAAACATCGATTACGGTGTAAGTGGTTTATGCGGTCTGCCACCCAGCGAACGCGCCAAATGGTGGTTAACAGCCCTCGCATTCTGGCTCCCCGACGACTACTCTGGTCCGGTTCAGGATATCAAGGCCACAGAGCTCCTGAGCATCGAGGAGCGAATTGTGTTGGTTGAGGCAGGTACGTAGTATGTTTTCTCCCAGTCGCTGTTGATATTGTCAAACTGAACGTTGATCATATGTCCAGCCCTCGAATTCATCCTCACAATGCAAAACAAATCTCACACCCTTCGAAAAACTGGTCGAGGGGCTATCAAGAGCCCGAATCGCGAACGATGGGCGAATGCGAACAAACCCCTTGAGTTCAAATACTCCGTCGTCATACAATTATTGCAAGACGCCATCAACGCGCCTCGGGAGTACTCCGAAACCGATACGCACGAAGCAGGTTTGTCTTTCTTCGGGTTCGAATAATAACGGAAATTGATCATATGTTGTGCTGAAATTGGGACTTTTTGTCAGCCTACATCCGCATGCGCGAACTAAAACTTGAAGTTAAAGAAATCGAGAAGGACATCGCAGCAGCGCGGAAGAATAACGTACGATTCAACTTCTCGCCCCACAGATATTACGATCCGCACGAGAAGAAGCGTCGTACGAATTGGGCGTTTGGAGGGTGGGATGGGAGCACGTCAGCTTCGGATTGGATTTCAAAATCGGATTTGAAGCTTAGTTCAAACACGTCGAAGTCCCATCTCAATCCTCCGTCGAAGTCAAATCTCATTTCGAATTCGTCGAACGTTGAGGCACCGGAGTCGATGTCGGTGTCAAGGGAGCGAGCGCCAATGCCAAAACGAAAGCGAGTGCGGAAGGGGAACCTGGTTCAGCTGGAGCAGCAGCCAATGGTGAAGGTCAAAATCGAAGAAGAGGGGATGATATCGTTGGCGGACGACGCGGATACGAATGTCGATACGAGCCCAAGTCCCAGCCAGTCAAGGATAGAACCTCAATATCCAGCTCAAGCGCCGCTATTTTCGTTCCAACCACCCCGATCCAACCCAGTCGCTGGGCCGTCGAAACCGAGACTCACAATCCCCACCCGTTCTTCTTCGAATTCGGTCAAGTTAGAACCCGAGGCAGAGTCGGCGTCAGCGTCGGCTGCTTCCCCACCCCCATGGAGTCCCACCGAATCCTCCCCTTCCTCGTCTTCCTTTTCGTCACCGAATTCTTGTCGCCCTCAGGCGATTCCCCCTTGGATGCCGGTCAATCCGGATTATGCTTATCGACAGGTGCATCCTCAGCCCCATCCTCAACATGTACACGCATACCTCCCGCCTCGTCCATTCCCCCACCCGCCTCCTCCTCATGCGCCTCAGCCGCGTCCTAGTCATCCACATCGCCAGATACCCCGTCCCAGTCACGGAGATGCAGAATCGATTCGGAGGCCCTCGGAATGGAGTAGTTCCAGTGCGCAGCTTCCTCCGATTCAGTACGTCTATGCGCAGGCGGCGTTGGGTGCTATGGAGAGAGGAGGAGAGTTTGGTTCGGGGTCGGCATGATTCTATGGTTTTACTTATTCATTTTTTGGAAGGAGGGAGAGGAAGCATCAGGGGAACAGGTAAATTTGCATATGTACGGATGAAATATTCGCTCATTGGACGCGAATCTTAGGTTTACAGCCAATGTACATTATTCAATTCAATTGCTTGAGAGACTCATGCAGCAGCTGAAAAACTCAACATCCATAAGATTAAGTAAGTACAAGAATAGATAATTGCAGGAGTCCAACCCAAACCTCTCCGGCTCTACAAACGCTGCAATCCCAATCTCCCTCTCTCCAAAACAACACCGAGCCCGTTCACACCACTGCTCTCAAGATCGCTCTGCCAATCGTATATCCCCTCCACGGCCTTGCGCGCGTTAACCCGCCACAAAACATGTTTCGTTTCTTCGTCGTTCCCGGCAATAGCTTCCACCTCACTCGGCGGCATAATCGGCCCTTCGTCTGCGAGGAGAGTAGGATCCTCCAGCCGATTCGCAACGGCTGCGTGCATCTCCGGTGTTGTTGGGCCTAATGCGTGTTCGCAGAAGTCCATGGTGCGCTGGAGCATGTCTTCGGTTATGTTCTTGTCTGCGTCCGCTGCACCTTGGATAACTGGGAAAACAATCCATCAGATGAACACAAACGGAGCGAGAGAAGATTCTACTGGGCTTCAAGAAATCAAACGCGCGGTCGAAATTATCTTCGTTGACATCTGAAAGGACGGGAGCATTTTGTTGTGTTATTTGGCGATATATGCTGAGGACGACTAGCATGAATCTGATTCGACAATTCTCTGATGTGAGAACTAAGACTGCGCTTGGCTTCAACTGACGAAATACCTGGTGTATGAAGTGCCCGTCTTGGAATCATGGAACTTGATGGCTTCGGCTTCGGTGCAGTGTCCGCGTATTGAAGCGGCGATGGAGCTGGCGGCCGACAGAGCATTCGAGAACGCCAAGTGAACGCCGGAGGAGAAAAACGGATCGATCTGAGTCGGATAGGTGAAATGAGAAGACGATGAAGTTTGTAGTTACTCACGAATGCTGCAAACTAAACGGTAAGCCAGATCAATTAATCGCGCATATATGAACTAACCTCCTGCATCCCCCGCGATCCGATAGTTAGGGCCAGCGTACACAGCTGCTGAATAGCTATAATCTGCGGCTGTTTTGATTTCGGTGGCGAGCTTTGCGCTGCCGAGCAAACGTAGAACTCCAGGAGCCAATTCCAACTGCGAAAGGTAGTGAGTTTTGTTAACATCTGTGCCAGCCAGTTCCGAGCGTTTGACGCGGCTGGATTCGTCTTTAAGTACCACCTGGACGCTTTTCGGTGAGCAGACCGAAATTGATTTGGGTATCAGTCAGCTAACGCACCCCTACTGAAACAGTACCATCATGCAAAGGAATGAACCATGCCCACCCCGTTTCATCTTGAACCTGTACAGTGAGCGCGAATGATAGTCTGAAACAACATCCTTCACACCTGTCAATGCTTCGAACCAAGGAGCGTTCTCGCGCTTCGTTCCGCCCCCGTACGTCCCCGCCCCTGTCCAATAACCCCAGAAAGCGACGTTCCTAAGTGCTTGATTGAATTTACGGTTCTTCAAATACTTCGTGCTCATCATTCCCGTGCGTCCAGAAGCGTCGATGAGCCAGTTGAACCGAACTTGACCCTTGGTTCCCAGCCGTGATTTCCATTCTGCGGAGACGGGGCGCTGGCTTTCGTCCGCAGAGAAAGCGATGGAAGTTACTTGCACACCCTCGCAGACGCATGCGCCGCTTTCAGCCGAGTGGCGCAGAAGGATCTCATCGAATTCCGAGCGAACCTGTGCTGCGGTCGATTTGAGTTTTGCGAAGTGAGCAAACGACTTACAACGTTCCAGGCCGCCTTGTTGGTATCAGTGGAAACGAAATCGGTGTCTGGATGAACCGGAAGTCAGGTAAGCCGACGAAACATCGATGGTTCAACTAACATCCCTCGCGTTTATATTGGTTTAATTTGACAGCGGCTCCGACCTAGGTGACTGTCAGGCTTGGAACTAAGCAATGAGGGTAAATTGACCTTGACTGTGAAGCCGTGCTGAATGACCTTCTCCTCCGCACCAATGAAACGCAGGAAAGGGCGGCAAGAAGGGAGCATACTTTCTCCGATATGGTATCGAGGAAAATGATCCTTCTCAAGCAAGGTGACTGTGAAGCCCTCTTCGGATAGAAAGAAAGATCAGTTCGAAATCCCCAATGCCCACGATATGCAACTTACCTCTTGCCAAAGTGGATGCTGCATACGAGCCGGCAGGCCCACCGCCAATGATTAGAATATCTGTTGAAATAGGCTGAAGCCTGTTAGTTCACCGGGTGCGGACTATAGAGGCGAACCTACGATTGTTGGAACCGGCATAGAGGTGATTCCTTGTTTCGCGACGTTTTGCCGCTGAGGCTTGGGGGTATATATACGCCTTTGACTAAACCCAACGGCATCATGATGCTGCCATAGTCAATGGACCGCGAAGGCAATATCCCGAAACATGAGACTCTCCGCACCTAGAGGATTTTTTTGAGGCCGTTCCTGACATATTGCTGATTTAGAATGGAGTGAGAACATAAGTTGCATAGATCGACGGAGAGAATTGGCGGCCTAACCCGAGTACTCCGCGATGGAGGATTCAAGTTACCGGAAATGGAGAGTTTCCTATGAGTGGAGTTTGCGTTTAGCTGATAACAATTGCCGGCCAACGGGATGATAAATGTTCGGACCACGCGATTCAGTCGTCAGAATTACGCTAATTCCTTCGGCGACTGCGATTTTCCGCATTGATGCTCGGGGCGGGCTTACTGAGATTAAGATTGAGCAACTTCTGATGCAGTGTTGGGTGACAGCTTCAGACCATACCAATTCAAGTTCGGCTTTCCACGTCGCTGGGTACATGCTACCTGCTGTCAACAGAAATCAACCGAGCCACTAGAGCATCTCGCAACAGTTCAGCTTCAAAAAAGAAATCGAGGGCCACCGGTTAATTTACGCAATCAGGAGCCTAGGTGGTGAGATAATTGCCTTGGCTCAACCGTCGGAAGACGAATGCTCACTGGTCGTTTATACTACTGAAAACTGCACCATGCACTTTGGAGGCTATCCATTGATTCATACATCTCAAGAAATTGGAGCACTCTCCAAGCCCGGCCCGTGGGACCGCTTCCCACGAACGTTTCGAACTCGTCCACCTAGCGTCCATTCCATTCCAATCTTTCACGTACCCCTGGATTGGAGCCAAATCGAATTCTGTTTCTATTGAAGAAAAAAGATGATGCAGCATCGCAAGATAGCTCGTGAGCTTACCAGAATCCTCTTGCTAAAATTTACGACTGTAGGGTCCATCTTCAAATCCGTCTGGCGCTCAACGTGACAGTGACCGGCCGAAGGGCAAAGGCCTTAAAAGCTATAGCCCTATAGGTGGGCTATAATGAGGCCTATAGCATTTGTCGGACAAGGCTGAAGGCCTTAAAAAGGGCTATAAAGTCACATGTCCTTGCTCCGGGTAACAGAGGCAGCGACCGGGGTGAGAGGCACTAGCTGAGGTGTTGAAAAGCGGTTCATTTCGTCTGAAGGTTGATTTTGCTGTGTTTTCAAAGGTTTTTCTTCCAAAGAAAATTGCGGCTCAAGACGTGGTCCAAGCGCTAACACGTGACATTTATAGGCCTATAAAGCCATAGGGCTATAGCCCTTTGCCCTTAAAAAGGGCTCTAGGGTCCGCCGACCCACTTTTAAGGGCTATAGGACGGTCACTGCAACGTGAATCTGGACGCCAGGAGGCGAATCGATATTCTCCCGCGAACGCGAGTGTCGTGATACGTGTAATGATAACATGCCGCGGCTATTTATGCTGTTTTGCCTCGTCTTGACTCCATTGCTAAATAGCGCGACGAGAGAGCTGGCGTAGGAATCGAGATTGAAAGAGAGAAGAGGCACGATAACGCATAGACTCACGATGTTAGAATTCCCATGAAACCTAGTCGAGCAGTATCCCCAGCAACCGTCCTGTACAGTGTAGAACGGTGCGTGAGCGAGCCATGATGTCCTGAATCCTGAATCCTGATTCGTTCTCGCTCCATTTTCAATGCGCCCGCCGCGCCGTGGATTCTGCAGAGGTTTTGGAGGGGCGGTGGAATCTTTGTTTCTGCCTGCGAGCAACCAGCGCAGATTACCTAGTGGCACAATTGGGAGAGAAAGAGCTTGGAAAGAGCAGTGACTCGGATTGGCTCGAGGCACGGCAAGAGCCAAGAGAATACTAAGAGAATTCGAACGAATTCGTTACCACGGTTACCACGTCATCTGGCCGAATGTTCCGAGCTGTTCCGAGGCGGCAAACCGGCGATCCGACACGGTTATGATCTGACGTGTTCGCCTTCCTTTGCTTCACCCACCACGACAATTTCGGCCAACGAGGCCTAAGAGTCAAACCAAAACATACACCCTCTTCGTTCCTAGTCCAGCTGATGTGGCCCACGGCTTCAGATCTCTCTGATCTTGTTGGGCCGCCAAGTCGCTGTTCAGGAACGATGTGTTGACGATGTGCTTGCATTACGGTGGAATGCACCGGCAACTCGAACTGCATACTATGTTTGTCACGGAAAACCGGAGGGGGGATGACTGTCTCCCCATATGACGAGCATTTCTGACATCTGATTCTTGCGGATCTCCCATGTAACCAACCTCAGAGGTTTCCTCCATCCAAACTACTAGTCATCTCGGCGACTGAATTCTACCCCGACTCGGAAAGGCGCGATATCTTACGTCTTTGTTTTCCTATGCGTTCTGAAAACGCTCGGTACCTCACTATTCATACAACTACTCATGCTCGGCGCCTCATCAAACCCTTGCGTTCTGAACCTTTGCATTTCACCGTTTTGTGGAGACCAGTTTCGCGGCAGAACCAAACGGCTGCGGATCGGCGATGAACAGTCTGCAAGGTAATGATTATGTGAAAACTAAATTCTACACCAAGAGGGATTAATGGGCTGTGATCCCCGGGCCGCGAAACGCCGACCCGACTTTCCTTGACTTGGCGAGGCGAGGCGGAATGCATCTCCGGCACTTAAACCGTCGTCCACTTCGACGTCTCGCATTTGATCCATAGCGGCAACATCGGAACCGGATATTTGCTATTTCCTGTGGCGGGCGGCGGAATGATGATTGATATAGTCTACTTACTTTTAGTGCGTATGAACGGCATTGCATTCTTATCTTACTTGGATTCATTCATTCATTCTGCAGTACGCCAAAACTGACTGACCCACCTCATAGTACGCGTTCCTCCAACCACCACCATGACTATCCCTGCGGTACTCACTCCTACATTTCTTTTTTGTCTGCAATGGCTCATTCATGACTGGATTGAATCTAGAAGAACACGAATACCAATTGTGTGTGTGCGCAACTCCGCCTGAACATCGTCATCGTCGGCTGTGGCATCGGCGGTCTCGCTGCTGCATACTGCTTGGGTCGCGCCGGCCACAAGATCACCGTCCTCGAGCGGGCGAGCGAAATCACTGAGATAGGCGCTGGCATCCAGGTCAGCCTTGTGTTGCTGCTACTGCTATCCGCTACCAGCATCGGCTCGCTTAATATATATCCACAGATTGGCCCGAACTGCAGTCGCTTGCTAATTCGCTGGGGGCTGGGGGATAAATTGGAGAAGGCTGCGGTGAAACCGACGGCGGTTGCGCTTCTACGATGTGGGTGTGGATCTATCTTCCTTTCCAATTGCCAAGCCTGAATACTATTACATGTGCAGATGAAAATGGCGAGAAAGTCGGGACTATGAGCTGGGAAAACGTGGAGCAGGATTTCGGCGCACCGTATTACCATGTCCATGTCCGTTTTCATTTCTGCTTCTCTCTCTCTCTCATCGTTCTGACTACTAACTGTTACATAACTATTTGATCTACAGCGCGCCGACCTTCTCAATATGCTTCACGATATCGCCGCACCCTACATGTCCGTGCGCATGAACGCCAAAGTCGTCTCCATCGACCCCGACACAACACGAGTGATACTCGATAATGGCGACACGATTCCCGCAGACCTCATAATCGGGGCTGACGGAATCAAGAGCGTCGTGCGCGGAGTCGTTGTGGAGGAGTCTCCGAGTGATAATCCTACGACTACCGCCCCAATTCATACCGGCGACTCGGCGTACCGCTCGGTCATTCAGACGGCTGCGATGTTGGCTGATCCTGAGCTTCGAGGAATCGTTGAAAGGAGGGAGATGAGTAGTTGGATGGGGCCAGGTACGTGGTTGACGGGAAGTATTCTATCGGTTGTTTGTGACTTCGTGATAGGGAAACACATTATCGGATATTGTATCGTGAGTCAGCTCTTCGTTCGTGTTCTCATTCGGATTTTGAATTGGTGGATTGTGTGACAGCGCGGCGGAACGGAATACAATCTCGTTCTCGTCCATCCCGACAAGACGTCCAAGGAAGGGTACACTATCGAAGGTTCCGTCAATCAGATGAGAAAGGATTACGAAGGTTGGGAGCCTAGGTTCGTTCTGAACGTCTCACCCGGGCTCATATTAAAAGATTCATTTTTGGCTTGAACCTCTAGAATCCAGAAGATATTGCAGCTGGTTGAAAAGACATATGTCTTGCCGTTGATGTACCGCGAGCCTCTGGATACGTGGATCCATCCCAGCGGTAAAGTTACCATCCTCGGGGACGCATGTCACGCGACGCTGGTATGTTGAGTTCCTCTTTCTCTCCACGAACTCTTTCCCATCTCATCGCCAATAGCCTTCCGCAGCTCAGGGCTCAGCAATGGCGGTAAGAGAAATCCTCTCAAATCAATAGTGCTACCGTTGAATCCATCCTGTAGATCGAAGATGCAGCAGTCCTCGGCTCCCTCCTCACTCACATCACCCACCACACCCAACTCCACCAACTCCTCCGCGCATATCAAACAATTCGACACGGACGAACGAAGGAAACGCAGCGCGCGGCATTCGCCAACCATCACATCTTCCATCTCCCGGACGGTCCTGCGCAACAAGCACGGGATGATAATTTGCGTGCCTCGATGATGGCAAGCGAAAGGAATGGCTCGGGTGCAGCGAAATGGAATGCTAACTCGTGGGCTGATCGAAAGAAGCTTGAGATGCAATTTAGCTACGATGCAGAGGTAGAGGCGGAGAGGTGGTTGGTTGAGAATATGTTTTAGACGCATCTAAGTCACGGTAAGTATACTGTACAGTTACTACAGTACAGTATGGTAGAACTCAGTTTTGGAACCCAGAACTTTTTATTTTATCGATCATGATCAATGCATGATTTCCGGTGGAACGAAAGGAAGAGAGTCACGCGTGACCTATTGATAAGTGCCGAGTCAGCCAAATACAAACAAATTACTGATGACTCATTGACTCTTCGTTCCAACAGTCATGTCGACTGGTCAATTCTTCCAATCTCGCGGACGATACCTCTTGCGTTACCCTGAAGACTCTGCGGCGACGCTCGCGTTGGCATATATAAGCTATGGAAGTTCGAACTCCTCAAACGACGTACGGGCACTGGCCAGCTGGCGTCGCCGCCGCGTCGGACCGACAACGACAACTGATCATGGCGCGCTTGTTGAAGCGACACAACCTGGCACTGATTCTGCTCCGCCCTGGATCTGAGATACTCCAGAACCCTTTCCGTCGGTCGTCAACGCGAGAAATCACAATCGCACGCGATGTGACTTGTCGCGCCGGGGGTTTACTTACAACTTGCCGTCGGCGTCGCCTTTGATCCGTCGGCCGCAGTTCATACTTTGAAACTTTGACAACTTGTTCTTTGGCTTCATTCGACTCGGAGAAGCTCTGTCTGCCAAGCTCGTATGGAACGGCTACTACATATAAACCCCTGCATGCGACAACGTGCCTCCGTTTCTGACTTTTCCTTTCATTTCCTCCCCTCACCCACCGCTATGACGATGGCAGGGAAATTCACCGGCGAGGCTGGCGCTGCACTCGTCTTTTTGATCGGGGTCAGTTCTCCCTCTCAGTTATTACAGTATCTTGACATAGTCTTCCGCATCTAGTATTCCGCGATATTCGCATGGATGCTCTTCGCTTTTATGACACACCGAATCAAATGGCGATCGCGGTATTCGTTCTTGTTCTTCCATGTCACTATTCGTGTGGCCTCGCAAGCGTGCGGTGTGGGTTTCGGCGTCTTGGGGTTCGCAAACATGCCGCTATTCCTCGGTGCTTGATGCCTCTGCCATCCTCCATATTATATTCGAGACTCATTCCATTGTTTCTTCCTTCCCTCCAGCCTTCCTCATCCTCGGCGCCGAAGGCTACTTCTCCCTCGTCCTCTGTTCCTTCCGCTTCCTTATCTCCTGGCACCAACACAACCTCCCCAGCGGCGAATCCTGGCTCGAACCCCGTGAACCCCCGGGCAAACCCTTCCTCCAAAAAATACGCGAATTTCTCACGTTCCTCGCCCTCGGCCCCCTCTCCTATCTCGCTTTCCGCGACAACCCCATGCTGTTCTTCCATTCCGCATTGATCATCGCTAACGCGGCCATCATCACGGGCGGCTCGTACCTCGCTGGTGCCGATTACACCATGCCTGACGACCCCGAGACGAAGCAAAGGTTGTTGGTGTCAATGATCACGAGGACGGCGGGGCAGGGGGTGTTTCTTGCCGGCAATGTGTTTTTGCTTGGTGTGATTTTGGTCACGATGAGGAATAACAGGAGGGATGGGGATTCGAGGAAGAAGAAGGGCAGTGTGCATCCGACGCTTTGGTTGTTGTTTGCGGCGTGGTTTCCGTTGATTGCGAGAGGGGTATTTGGTATTTTGCAGGCTTGTTCGTGGAGTGTAAGTTTCTCTGTGTTTGCGTCTTCCGTCGGTTCGTTTTGACTATGGCTCACTCTCTGCTTTCTTTCTTTTTGTCCAGCTATCGTATTACAATTGTGCGTTTCCTTTGCTTGCTTCATATCAATGTTGATTCCTCTTCGATCACTCAATCTTCAGTCGACAACTATCGCGCTGACGGATTCACCACCCGCTTCACACTCATCGAATATTTCCTTGGAGTCTTGACTGAATGGGTTGCGTATGTCCATCAACTGACCCAATCTTCCTTGTATGACGAACAACCTGACTTCCACATCCGAGCGCAGCTGCATCCTTCTCAATCTGACATACCTCACGTCGAAACATGATCCTCGCAAACCGCCTGTCAAAATCTCGGGGGGCAACTCGGAGAAATTTGGTGGGCGGGTGGCGGAGCAGACCGAGGGACGAACGGTGGAGGGTGACTCGAATGAAGGAACCAGACAATAGATTTTCCTTTGCAGATTGAGAAATTGATTACTATTTTATTCGAGCGATGTCCAAATCGTTCGAAGCCATAAGTAAATGTCACCAAGTACGAGATGTGAAGTACTTAATCTGCATACAGCGGCTTCTGAATGTAGATGTACCACTAATGTAGTGAGTGTGCTCCGCCTTAAAAATCTTTTACTCTTGACCCTGAACTCTTTCCGCCGGACGCCGACGCGAGAGATCACAACCGCACGCGATGTGACTTGTCGCGTCGGAGGATACAGATCGCCGTCGGCTACAACATGATCCGTCGAACTTACTATTCTGATCCGTCGCCCACAGTTCGACTTTCCTCTTGGCTTCATTCGGCGAGAATCAAAGAAGGGCTGGCTGTGGAGTTTACAAGGACTCACTCTCCACGCACCGTCTCCTCCGGCTCCACCGTCACCAATGTTTTCCATCTCATATAGCGGGAGCGCCTTGGAGCACGTTCAGAAATCTTCATCTGTAAACGAACTTCCGTCACGACAAGACCTACAGTCATCGAGCTGGGCTTGGCGAGTTCCGTAGTGTGGCCGCAGTTAGAGGATCGATATCAAATTCGCTTCGCCTACATATAAGTAATTCCCTGCAAGCGACCACGTGCCTTTACTTACTTTTCCGTTCCTCTCCCCACCGCTGTGACGATGGCGAGGAAATTCACCGGCGAGGCTGGCGCTGCACTCGTCTTTTTGATCGCGGTCAGCTCTCCCTCTCAGTAATCGCAGTACCTTGATTCTCATAGTCTTCCATCTCCAGTATTCCGCCGTATTCGCACGCTCTTCGCTTTCATGACACACCGAATGAAATGGCGATCGCGGTATTCATTTTTATTCTTCCATGTCACCCTTCGTGTGGTGTCCCAAGCGTGCGGTGTAGGTTTCGGCGTCTTGGGGTTTACAAACATGAATTTGTTCCTTGGTACGCACTCATGTCTCTTCTATATTCTACTAATTCCAAATGAAACACATTATCCCGTTCCTCCTTTCAGCCTTCCTCATCCTCGGCGCCGAAGGCTACTTCTCCTACAACAACCGCAGGTACGAGGACAATTTTGTTGTAGCGTCTGTCTACGAGAGACTATACTTCTCCCTCGTCCTCTGCTCCTTCCGCTTCCTCATCTCCTGGCACCAACGCAACCTCTCCACGGGTGAATCCTGGCTCGAACCGCGCGACCCCCCAGGCAAATCCTCCCTCCAGAAATGGCGCGAATTCCTCATCTTCCTCCTCCTCGGCCCCTTCGCCTTCCTCGCCTTCCGCGATAACCCCATGACGTTCTTCCACTCTGCACTCATCCTGGCTAACGCTTCCATCATCACGGGTGGCTCATACCTCGCTGGCGCCGACTACGAGGCTATGTCGGACGATCCTGATACGAAGCGCAAGTTGCTGGTGTCGAAGATCACGAGGACGTCGGGGCAAGCGGTGTTTTTTGCGGGGAATGCGTTTTTGCTTGTTGTGATTCTCGTTACGATGAGGAATAATAGAAGGGATGGAGATCATAGGAAGAAGAAGGGGACGGTGCATCCGACCCTCTGGCTGTTACTTGCTTCGTGGTTTCCACTGATTGTCCGGGGGGTATTCGGGTTGTTGCAGGCTTGTGTGTGGAGTGTGAGTCGAGTTGTCTGTCAATGTTCCTCGTTTCGTTTAGGCTCACTCACACTCTCCCTTCTTTCTTTCTTTCTATCCAGCTATCCTACTACAATCGTGCGTTCCCTTGCTTCGTGATGTCCTTCAGGTTGATATTGATTCGCCTGAAAATCTCAGTCGACAACTATCGCGCAGACGGTTTCACCCCGCGCTTCACACTTATTGAATATCTCCTTGGAGTCATGACTGAGTGGGTTGCGTACGTACCCAATGCTCCTTGTATGGCAGACACACTGAATCACAGACTCGTGCGCAGCTGCGTCCTCCTCAACATGACATACTTGACATCTAGGCACGATCCGCCCAAACCGCCTGTTAGAATTTCGGCGGGCAACTCGGAGAAAGTCGGTGGGACGGAGCTCGAGGGAAGGAGGGAGGATGAGGTTTCGACGACGCATTGAACGAAGCAGACGATGGATTTTACATTCTAAATTGGATTATTGATCACCGTTGTGTTTTTAGCGTACTTAGCCGTGAGGTTCTCACTCATCGAATACAAACATCTCACCGACAATCTCTTCCGTGACGTCCCACAGCTTCTTCGCGTTTGCGTTGTCAGAACTGTGAGCAGCGATTTTATCATTTGCTGCGGTAGAGTCGGCGAGGTATGCTCCGGGGATAGCTATAGCGATTCAAACGATATTAGCCATTTGTGATATTATATTAAGTCATTTTGGGTTCGCCTACCATTGAGACTGGGATCGAACGCGGCGGCGACTATGCTAAAGCGAACGCGTCAACGATCAAATAATCTGGCAGCTTTCAATGGAATGGAATGGAAACACCTACGTTGCGGCACCCTGCGGAATGGTTTTCCACTGGAATCTGTCGGAACTGGGGTTCCCGTTCGCATCCAGCACGCCTATACTCACGTGGTGAATTCATCCGATCGGCGGTAGGGCGAAGATACAAAGCCATCTTACCGATAGCTTGCAGCCCAGCGACCGACTCAGCCTTCTGATTCATATTCGTGTGGATAACTGCGCGATTTGGCCATGGGTCAGCAACGCCAGGAACTCGAGAACCAAAAGGTCAAATAAAATCAACAACAACGCACGTCCGGGTTCAAGGCTATACCCATTGATCCTCCCATTTGATCTCTTCGACAGCTCAATCGCCATGAGAACCATAGCGCTTTTGGCCTGGTAATACGCGTCCATGGTTTCGTACGCCTCTTTGCTTGGTTTGCTGATGGTATTAGCGAAATTGACGCCGGTGCCGAAGCTGTGGCCTTCGCTAGAGGTGAAGATGACGCGCGCAACGTAGCTGGGTGTACCCGAGCAGCTTGGGGAGGATTAGCTTGGTGAAGAGGAAGGGTTGAGCCGATGTGCGCTGTGGCGATTTGAGATTCAAGGCCGTCGACGGTGAGTTTGAAGGGGCCGATGGTGGCGGCGGCGTTGTGGATGAGAACCTATATATATTTCCTGAATCAATCTCAGGTGGAATATACATGGATGGGCTCCGGATATGTGTTCACTTCCGCAGCGGCCTTGCGAACGGCGGCAAGCGACGAGAGGTCGAGGACCAGGCGACGAATTTTAACAGTGTGTATTTCGTTCGTCAATGCCTCTTCTGACAGTTTGAGGCTTGACAGTCACGCACGAAATCAGATTTTTTTTGGACGGTTAGTCAAATGTTACTGCCCACCGAGCCTCATTATATCCGGTGATGACAACGAGATTGGCGTGCTTTGCGATGGCTCGAGCGGCTTCGAAGCCAATTCCGTTCAGCGATGTGCCGGTAATGAGTACTGCAGCGAGCAGACTTCGTCACATTCGTATCGTGCGTCAACGGCAGGATGCCTACCGTTTTTGCCCTCGATTTCATTTGCAAACGTATTGGCGACCTCCTCGGCGGTGGTGGTAAAAAAAAATTGTGGAGGAGACATGAATGAGAAGAAAGGTAGGGTGGTTGGGGGATGAGATAGTCTCCAAGAGACCCTCTTATACCTACGCGTCGAGGCCGTCCTGAAAAGGTGAGCGAAATTCATGTTGTATTGTAAAGATTGAAGTTGACGGATTGAGCGCTGAACGGTCTCAGCCGGGGTTTTGATCAAATCATTAGGGGGAGTCAAAGTTGACGATTCTACGTCGATTCTGACTTCGATTCTGGCATCGATTCTGAGTCGATTCTAGGTCGATTCTCGTCACTGAGTGCCCCAGAATCGATTTCGATGTCGATTCTCGATTCTGGCGTGTTCCTCCTTCCGAGGAGGAACAACGATTCTCGCTCGATTCTCGATTCTGCGATTCTGCGTCGATTCTGGACCCAGAATCAGATCAGAATCGATGTCAGAATCGGTCGAGAATCGACGCAGAATCGAGTACTCTGACTCCCCCTATTGGAAGATTCGCTCAAATTCAGGCCCGATACTGATGGTGGTGGACAAAAATAAAAAAATAAAGAAAATAAAGAAACGAAAATACTACGGGAGATTCGGGGATCTCGGGGGATATTTCTGTATCCATTTTCGGCCGACACCGGGCTTATTCGCCTTTTCTTTCGCTGTCATGCTTCGGATCCAGCAACATTACGGCTTGCCGTACACTGGCCAGATACTGAAATAAAGCGCAAAAGATACTCATATTACAGCGGAAAAGTCTAAAATTAAGGGAGAATGATCCTGAGGTGTACAAAAGACCTCCCAAATATCTGCAACTGCATATCTGCCCTGGTTGTTGAGTAGTTCATTGCCATCAGCTCTCCAGATACTGACCGGAGTTTGAATACAAGATCAATCACGGCAACCACACGTGCTCGTTGGTTCAACTTGCTTTCTAACCCGTTTCCGTTGTTTTCGTCAGATCCCCGTCCGTTTCCTCGATTGTAGGAGGAGCTAAGTTGTCTCAGACGGTTTACCTATGCTGAGGTCTCTTTACTTGGGTACCAACCAAAATCCATTCAATGTACCATGTTTCGCAGAAACGATGCCGTTTCAGTGGTTCTAAGTTGATAGTATTTTCAACGAAGCTGGGCCCGAGCGTGGGCCGGGAGAAATTCAATTTCAAACAGCTCATCAAAGGGAGCACTCGAAATCGTCTATAATAGGAGCGCAGTTACAAAAACTCCGAAGAGACTTGCTATACCGCAAATAAGTTTCTTTCCTTCAACTTGAAGTTTGTTGTGTTGGGTCGAAGCAATTTTAGACTATCTGCTCATGAGCATTTAGGACATTTAGCTGATTCTGCTTGCAGAAAGCCGGCCTACTGTTTCAAGACCAGGTTAACGGCACCGCTGCCTTGTAACTCATTGTTTTGTCCTCCGTTACAAACGAAAGACACTTTGTCTGTGTTCGGACAAATCATCGAACAGTATCTTAGTTGCATGCTTGGTTCAGTCCAGGAAATTGCAGCCTTTGCTGTAGGCAAACCTCATCTCGATTTTTCAAGTCTCGTGTCCGGATTTCAATCGAGCTCACTGTAAAACCACACCGATATGATCAAGGTGAGTTCATCTTCTGGCATTCAATCGGCTCCTACAATTGAGATATTGCACATTGCCGCGCTGTGTCTAAATCCTGTTCCCGTGAACAAGTCAAATACCATTCAAGTTCATTACGCTATTTTCACGGCACTTTGCGGCGCCACAGCGCTATGCATTCCCAATTAATTGCTTCCCGTGGACCTGCGCGCACAAGTTCAGATCTTGAAAAAATGCTCTCGGGACCAGATACTCCGTTCTTCCCTCGGTGCTCATGATTGTTGCATTGGTATATTTGATACTTGTGTTGAAATGAAGTGTTCGGGAAATCTCTCTATGTGTATACTTAGGTAGTCTGTACATTGCTGAGGTTGAAGAGCTTTCGTTCTGTGAGTATTCAACCGAATGATACCCATTGCAATCAATGCAGATAAGATTGCCAGTTGAATTGACCCAGATAATCCAGTTATATGAAATTGAAATCACCCTTAGTATTCAATGATTCAGTCTGTAATTCCGCAAGAACATATGACACTCACAAGTAGAACTCAAGTGTGTAAATCAGGTTCAAGTCATGGCGCGGCCGCGCCAGAAAATCATCGATCCCACCATTCTTATTCACACTCAATGCCGCACCTTTGAGCTACTGTGGCTCAGATTTTGATCAAGTATAAGAGGTGTCTGGTTAGTTGATCAATGAAACTAGTAGTTCACTGGCTCTGACGGTGAAAGAGTCGAAGGAGTGTAGATAAACAGTCAAAGTTCAACTTTAGCCGGGAATGGCCGAGAATCTGTCAAACATGACAGCGGAATTGATCGGGCCGCGGTTTAAACTCCGGTCAGTATCAGTATCAGTATCTGAAGGACCCCTGATAATACCCTTGGAGCCTAGCCCACTTTCCGGACAAAAATCGCAGATTTTGGCCCAAAACCTAGGTCCCAACCGGACAAAAATTCGACCTGGGGGCGCGGATAGCTAGGTTCCTGTCCGGACAAAATGTCGCTGAACTGGGCGGATTGGGTCTGCCGAAATTGACGGCAGATCACTCTCTGCATCGAAACTGTGCTTGATGGTGCAAATCTGAACAGAAAAGCCACGGAGAACGACAAAAACGGAGGTTACGGAGAAAATTTGCGTTTTTGGCCCCGTGGGAACAGAAATTGCCTCTGTCTGGGGCGTTACGTCATCGAGAGCTAGGTCCTGTCCGGACAAAAATTCGAAATCTTCAGCCCAAAAACGTCCGGACAAAAATTGGCAAATTGGCCGAGGTCGGGACCTAGCCTCCAAAGGGATTATCAGGGGTCCTGTATCTGACCACCGCCCATGAGTAACCGGCCCAAATTCAGGCAGGTGGACCCAGGCCAAGAGGGAAGCGAGGAGCAGCGCCGTGCTGTGTGCCAAGGCGAGATCGACGTCCATGGAGGATCGTTTGTGGGCGATGAACGTCGCTTGTTTTCAATACATGAGACCTTCGAAACCGAGTCTGATGCCCTTCGCCACCAAACTCTTGGTGTATCCGGTGAAGAGGTCGAATGAGCTCGGAAAAAGCAAGGTCATGGTGGTGAGTCAAGAGTAAAGTTCGGCAAGTGCCACCGGCTAAGTGATATCCGGAGCCCGACGTGACGTGTCGATCACTGTCACACCGTCCTGCTCTTGCTTCTGCTCTTCCTCCACCGCCGCTCGACTTCGGGATTTCTGTGAACGTCGTTATTGCCTTTGACACTGGCTACACCATTGACTCCTACCTGATTCCAAACTCTACCAGTCAGTCCTACTTGATTCGCCGCAGCACCGCTCCCAAACCCAGTCATTTTCATAGATTCGTACTGTCTGTCGATCCTCCACGGTTCTTCCGCGGTCTACGTCGCAAGATAAAACAACCAAGCTTCGAGATACACGGATTGATGACGGTAATATAACTCACATTCTTGGTATCTCTCAGAAATTCCCGAGCGATGCCGCACTCAATAGCTGCCAAGCCTTCTGCTTTCTCTTCCGTTCTTGGCTTGGTTCAAAAGCCCGAAAGGTTCAAGGTTCGCATAGGACTTGTTCACACCTTTCACTCATGTGTGTCTCCTGGAATCGAAAGATTACCTGCGTCAGAACAAGAAAGGATCTCAAGACTTTCACAGTACTATAGTACTGTCCTCGCTGAGAAGAGGATAACCTCTCCAACTTCTTCGACCAATCCAATTATGTTCGCTTCTGATTGTATGTACTTCCTTCACCGATTTGTGGACTCAGTTCATTTGCAAAACAACAGGCCGTGGATCTAATCTTATCTCTTCGGATCACCGCTGCGGGCATTACCGAAGGATTACCCAATATGCATTACTTCATCCGGGAAAAAGGGCATCAAGGTTGAAAATGTATAAATTCATGGTGGGTGCGTTCACATCCTCACTCCCGCCAGCAAGCCTTCTCTGGTAAACTTGACACTAAATTCCATGTCACCGCCCGAATTTTCGTTCACCACCACCGCTGAAGAGGTCGCTGCCGCCTTCGCGAACGAGATCACCGGGAAGATGGTTCGTGATTCAAGTTCAGGGTTGGACATCAACGAAACTGATAGAATTTCTTGGTAGTTCTGATTACTGGGACGTCGATAGGCGGGATTGGGTTTGAAGCCGCTCGAGTCATAGCTAAGCACGCGAATTTGGTTATCATTACTGGCTACAATGGAGAAAGGCAAGCTACCCAAATGATGTACGTCCGGAAATATTCTGACTCGAGGTCTCAGACTACAGCTGTCGGAAGCTTCTATTAAGAAAGAAATCCCCTCTGCTAACATTCGCCCTCTCGTTCTCGACCTCTTCGCTTACTGCCGTCCGGCAAGCCGCCGCCGAGGGTCAACGCTTATCCAGACCTATCCACGTACGAACTTCGCTGCCTCCTCAGCTTTGGCGCACTAATTGTCACTTCAGGTCCTCATCCACAACGCCGCTGCACCCATCGGCCCATTCAAACTCACAGTCGACCACCTCGACACTCAAATGGCTACCTCTCATTTCGGTCCATTCCTATTCACGAAACTGATTTCGCCAAGGCTCCTTGCTGCCGAAACAACAAGCTATACACCGCGGGTCATTTTGTCTCAAGTGCCGCGCACGCATTTTGCGCGGGCGTGAATTTCGACACCTTCGGCAACCCAAGCCAGGAGAAATATCAGCCAACGGACGCGTACTTCCAGGCCAAGTGCGCTAATATTTTGATGGCGATGGAGCTATCGAAGCGATCGAGTGGGCGGATTAATGCGTATAGTTTGCATCCTGGTAGTACGTGGTTTACTAGTTTGATCGAACTTTTACGAGCTATGATCGTCGAATCAGTCATTACACACGAATACTTACATGAAGGAAGAATCCATCCCTGAGCTTCAAGCGATTGGTGAGTTGTTCATTGGGTGACTCAACGAAGCGCGTTTATACGTTCCTTTTAGGTATCTTGCGTTCCGATGGTACGCCCAACACGGACGCTATGCCGTGGAAGACCATCCCGCAGGGCGCCGCGACGTGAGGATACTGTTGGTTTAATTCACGAAGATGCTGATACTCATTTGCTTAGCACCGTTGCGGCAGCATTCGACCCCAAACTGAATGGTGGGAGGATTTTCTTCTGGTGTCTTGCACTGCCTTCTTGAATATTGTTGTAGATGTCCCCGGTGCATATCTCGACGATTGTACCGTGGCCAACGACAAGATCGCCCCTCACAGCTCTGATCAGGGTAACGCGAGGAAACTGTGGGAGCTCACGGAGGATATTATCGGAGAAAAGTTCTCATTTTGAGCAGAAGATTCGGATTCCCTCGCCATGACGTTCACTTCAGTTGCATCCTTGCGAGAAACATTTCATTGAAATAAATCAAACGGTATATTCGAGCGATGGGATGGAAACTCATCAATCTAAGTAAGCTTTTCGCTGAATGGCAAACTGAAAATTGAGTGCGCAAGTTCAGAAAATAAGTCAAACATACGAAGACAATCAAGCAACAGTCTTGGTCCCACCGGCCTCGTTTCCACAGGCAGCCTTGATCCCATTGTCGCGAATATTGATCCAAGAGGACCGCGAGCTGACCTCCTTCCACCAACTTGATACCGGCGAAGAGATTCAACCAGTTTATCAGCACAAAAAAAAAGATTAGACGCCGTACCGCGCAACGTTCGGTCCCTTGCTCGCCATGAGATCGCACTCAGCGAGTTCGAGACAAGGCCCGAATGATAAATGGAAGAGGTCTGCGAGGGTGAATTCCTGCGTGCCAAGGTAGAATCAAAGAAAGCGAGAAAAACGATGGGGTAACGAATGAGCGTACCTCGCCCGCAAGGAACCTCTGTTTCCCGAGAATCACTTCATACACATCTAGCCTTTCGGATAATTGTGATGTGTAACCCTCCACCGCCGCATGATCGATAGGTAGGTTGAAGTACTCCCTGTTTGAATTAGAGATAAAGTGATTGTCAGTCTGGAGCAAGGAGAATTTTCACACAACCGACGTACGGTTTTCCCAACCCTTCGATATACACTCCGTGCGCGTATGGGTAGAAGTTGGAGAATTCAATGGAGACTGCTTGGTCGAAGAGTGCTCTTGCTTTGGGCTCGATGGGAACGAGCATCGGTCCTTGCGTGGGGTATTTCTCCGCGAGGTAGCGACAGATAGCGCGGCTTTCGTAGAGAATGAAGCCATCGTCGTCCTAAACAAATTCACGTTTCCAGATCGTTAGTGCGATGGATAATGAAGGGATAATAGAACGAACGAGGACAGGGACAAGCCCAAAAGGCTGCTTTTCGCGAAACTCGGTGGTTTTGTGTTCACCCAGTTTCAAATCGAGGGAGACGAAGGTGAAGGGGAGCCCTTTTTCCGCGAGGGTCATCGCGACAATTGCCGTGCCTCCTAGCGGGGCGTCGAGTCCGTACAATGTGAGGACCATGGAGATGGGAAGACAGTGAGTGGGACGAAATGGGTCGACGTACGCCATTCTAAATACCCTCGCTGTTCTGTTCGATGGTAGGAAAAATGTGGTCCGAGTAAGTAGTGCGGTGCGGTGTATGCTAGGAGCTTGTGCGGCTGGATACGAAATAGTCAATGAATGCGACGAACTCAGGCTAGATTTCAGATCTGGGCTCGAGTTATCGAGAAGGCGAGTAATAGAGCACCAGAACTCGTAGACCGCTCGACTCCACACTAGCTGGTATGCGTCGTATTGAGCAACATTGATGGCGTAGGTATCGAGTCATAAGCGAGGCTCCACAGCGTCGTCTGAGCTCTGAGTAGGTAGAGTAGGTAGCTGCCGCCAGACGACATGCATACGAGTCAATTTAAAGCCTCGTATCTTGTGTGCAAATCGAAGCTTTCGGAAGCCCTGATACCCACTCCGAAACTTGCGCCATAAGAGACAGCGGGTATTCAACTCGGTGGATGATGCTTGCTAAAGATTGAGACAACTATGAGCGTTGACTATGTTGACTGGAAATTTTGATGACCTCCAAAGAATTGAAGTTGAAGCGGAATCGGTATTACTTAAAACTCCGAGTCTTCAAGAACCACTCCCAGCCTGGCAGCAAGGAGTCACCAACAGACTACAGGGCCGAGGTCGACATCGAGAGTTCGTAAAAGAAAGCGAGAGATTGGGCGGCGAATGGATGGGTGGGTCAGCGAGTTGACTGAAAACCAGATGATGTGGGCAAGAACAAAAGGAGAAGTGTTGTACGTTGTTATTTACGGAAGTTGAGTGAGGATCACATGTTGCTGTTCCGGTCCGGCAAGTCCCTTGATTCCTTGACCCTCAAGAGACCTTAAGTTTCGACCTGCTTCCAGTGGCACGAGCAGTAGTTTGGCAGAGTTGTTAGCACATTATATCTTCTACTCATTTTCTCTCTCTCAAAACCGTAAATCAATATCGGTCCAGAACCGGAACACCGGCAAAACGATAGCCGGTGTGACAGATAAGTGACTGCGTTACACTCCGTCCTCACTGTCTACCACGATGCCGCGACTCTTTGGCGACTCTCCACAAGCAAAACACCACCGACTCGGTCTCCGTCAATGCTCATCTGGTTGTCGTTGAACCGGCCTCCTAACTTGACGTTCAAGTCCTTCTCTGATTTCGCTGACGTGGCGCTCAACTGGTCAGGTTTTTCTCCCGCGTAAGTGGTACGACCTGGATAGCTCAAACAAGGGGTTGCTTTTCTGGCATGCAGTGAGATGGCTTCACAAACAGCCAGTGCGTCTACGCCGCCTATCTCTCCGCGTCGTACCAACTGATCTCGAAAATTCTAGCGGTTTTGATCAACGACGACTTGGTGTCAGTAAGATTGTTTCGAGCTCTATTCGCTAGCGGGTATGACGAGGTACACTCAATGACCGTCAATTGAGGTCTGTCTCACCTCTTTTCGCCCTTGTGTGAACACACTCTGCGTGTGTATCTATAATATCTTCTTGAAGTTCTTTCATGCACCCAGGCTATGCCCCTTCTATCCGAAGCCGGCTGCATGTCCCCTTCAGACCTCTCAGCATCTCTGGCAGACGGCTCCCTCCCCGAAATTCGCCAACCTGATTCATTCGCTGATGGAGCCATCGATGTAGACTGTGCATGTACCCGTCACTTGAAGTTGACGTATTCTTCGGAACCTCCAGACCGTCGGCTGGATGTTTGATAGTGTTCCAGTACTCAGGTGCACTCTCTTTCTTCCTCAATCACTTGACCCGACTCACAATTGAAATACAGTTCCCATGCAACTCCAATTTAGTTGTGTATATCATCCATTCCGGCTTCGGCCTCGCACATAGAGTGTCCACGGTACTTGATAGAAAGGTGTAACCCTGATTTTGCTTTTTTTTTCCCCATTCGAATGCTGAGGCGGCCGTACCGTCTCCCATCCCAAACTGCTCCATTCTGCATATCGCAGTGGGTTTCGATTCATTAGACCTCATGGAGCACACCATGGGAGAGCGTGATGTTCTCCCGCCATTACCATTCCAGTCCTCTGAACGAATTTATATTTAGGATCGAATCGTCGCAACCTCCCACAGATTCACCATAACCTATTTGCTACCCAGAGGGCGGAGTGTCAAAAGATCCATTCGCCGATGAAATATACACCGTCCAATCGACTCGCTTTGCTTGGTGCAGCAAAAGGTCCTGAAAGAGTCCTGCAGCCCGTTATTCCTGACGTCTGCGGAACTTCTCATAATGTTTCCAGAGTGTTTGCTCCCGCTTTGGATACTCACCCGCCCCGGTCAGGTGGACTCGCTGGTGTTTTTGCGGCTTGGAGCAACTATGGGAACGATACACGCTGGGTCAGACTTGTCTAACGCTATAACACTTTCTACGTATCCAAATAGCACGTCAATTCGTACAGGAATGCGCATGTTCGATCCATTCGAGGCGAGTACGGCTTTTCAAGTTCACAACTCCTGGGCATAACTCGTTCATTCTGACTCAAGCGGGATTACTTCCGCATTGCACCCGCGCAGATCCGCATGGACAGCACCTCATAGGCCGGATTGGCTGCTCGCACCTGCACCTCTCGACATACACCTCGTATGTCTTCATTTCGTCTGTCGACTGTCTCCACTCATGCCTTCAAAAAGGACTCAGATTCTCTCGGAATAACGGCATGCATCTGTGTCACAGTGGATACACCGAAGCATCCGCGCTTGATCTTCTCGCGGACTTGACTCCACTGTTCCTGATAATTTGAGCTGGAATGTCGCGCCTCTCACACATCCTCTGTGCTCATGACGAACTCGTGAGGGTGCCGGAGGGTTCTGGAAGTCGAAAAGCCTCATGTCCCGATTTTGAACTAATGCGAAATAATATGTTCATCCATATTTCCCAGCATCACAGCTACGTCGCTTCCGCGAGAGACTGGCGCCATAAGTATGAGGAAGATGCAATATTGCTCGTTTAGTGGAGTACATCTCTCCTGATGCCTCGACCTACATCCTGGACTTTGCTCATTGTCTTCGCGCTCGTCGCCGGCTTGTCTGCAGAACCCATCCATCTGCCCATATTCCAAAAGCGCTCCACCGCACAAAATCGCAAAACAGATTCTTATTCGCCGCAGCTGTCGCCACGGCAATCGTCAGACTCCGCTTTCTCATCCCTGGCAAGTCCTAGCTTTGGGTATGGTCTCACTGTTAATCATTATGCTTAGGATGCTGTTCTTTATTATATTGCGCTGGATATTGGGACCCCGTGAGTCCAATTCTCTTGTTTCCTTCGTCTATAGAACTCAATTGAGATGGGCAGCCCGCAAACAGTTGAACTCGTATTGACCACCACGACTGCGGATATCTTCATTGCTGGGAGTGAATGTGACGCATGTTTCAGCGCTGCCGGCGCATCAATCTATGACTCCTCCAAATCCTCCTCGGCCGTCAACAGATCCATCGGTAATCCCAAGAATGCCACCTTCAAACCCATCGTAATCACCAATACCTTCGAACCCATCACACTAACCACCTGGAGTTTTACTGACACGATAAGTTTGGGGCAATTTACTGCCTTGGGTGCAGATGTTTGTGCGTTCTCAGAATTTTTGCCATTTTTATCATGCCTCAATCATTCATTGACATTCCAAGTTCAAGTAATTGAAACATTTGGCGGCGTTTTCGGTACGCCAATAGCTGGATTCTTCGGTCTGGCCTTCCAAGGTCTATCCTCGTTCAACACACCCCCATTCTGGCAGGCAATATCCCAACAGGTATCCATTCGGGATATGGGGCTTTGGTTTGCCCGGCGAGGAAATGACACTCTGACCGGAGATCCTGAACCGGGCGGTGTCTTTACTTTTGGCGGCACCAATACTTCGCTATATACGGGCGACATCGAGTTTATGTCGGTGACAAGCAACAATACTTACTGGTCTCTCAATCTTTCCAGTCTGTCGATATCGCATTTCAATCCGGAGCTGGCTGATATTGTTTCGACTCGCAGCAATGACAGTGCAAGGCCACTCGCTGAGCGTCACAACTTCGACGAATCAAGCTGCTATTATCACCGGAGTGAATGATGCCGTATGGATCAGTGGCCCGCCAGCGGATGTTAAGGCCGTCTGGGCATTGGTACCCAATTCAAGCGAGATATTTGGTAGTCCTGGTGCATTCCAATTTCGTGAGTATTTATTGCACATTTTATTCTGTTGTGTGACAAGATCCGTTTGCAGCTTGCTCGACCAGTGTCAATATCAGTGTTTCGTTCGGGGGCCGGTCGTGGCCCATGGACCCAGACGACATGAATCTCGGGCCAGTGAACTCGAACAGCGATCAGTGTATTGGTGGAATTGTGTATGGCAATACGACTTCGAATTCAAGTGTGCATTGGTCTTTTGGTCTTCCGTTTTTGGCGAGTTCCTTCAGAGTCGACGCAAATATTTTTCAGCTTTTAATTCAATGATAGAAAAATGTCTATACCGTTCTTCGTCAAAATCCGCCTTCTGTCGGTTTCGGAGAGCTATCTGCGTTGGGTGCAGGTGAGCTCATTCTTCGCCCAAATTTCCTTCTTGTCTGCTAACATTGTATTTTGAAGGAACAGATCCCCAAACATCAGTCTCGCAATCGGCCAACCCTACTCCGTCAACGACTCCGACCGGCAGCGACACTTCAGCCTCCGTCTCGCTAACGCACGCAGACTGGAAAGTTCTTTGCACCACCAGCGGGTTCATCGCACTGGCTTTTGGTTTGGAAGCGTACTAAATTACGTTGTGGGGAGCAACACACGAATCAGCGGTCAAGAATGTACTTAGTTCATCGAACTTTCTGTTTCTAGCGTATTATGATTTACTTATACGCTCTGAGGTTGTGATTTGCGGCCGGGTCATGTGTTTGGGTTTTGAATATGGGATTGACAAGAAAAGCTTCAATCTCGTTCCAATCCCCATTCAAGTATCACGGTATCACCATACGAAGTTACTTGCGGATACCCGAGAACGATCGTGCAGCAGGGGGTCAGCCAAAGCTCCATCTTCACATAGGATCCACGACGCCACTCGGGAGCGCGGTCATATGTTGCTCAGCTTCTTGTCTTCCATTCATAACTCCCAGGTACGTGTTGAACCCTGAGACTCGCTCTCATGCTCCCGAAAGCTCTCAGGAGTTATTTCAGTCTGCAATGCGAGAATCTGGTGGCGATAGCCATAAGTAGTTCGATTATTGACAATGGGGAAGATCCTGAAGCTCACGATGACCCCAAGATCTCTTGTTCTCCTCTCTCTCCTCGTATACGTCTCGACTCCGCATGCAGAGCCAGTCCATTTTCCTATGTACCAACGGTCCTCTTGCGCCTCTTCCAGTCCGGACTCTCGATCCGTCGCGCACCAATTGTTCCCCCGTCAGTCAACAGACCTCCCGCTTACCGATCAGGCAAGTTGCAGCTCGCAACAAACTCCGCTGAAAGATTCAAACGCCGAGTTGTTAAGGGGCTTTCGCAAGTCTATTTTATACATTTAGACATTGGTACACCGTACGCGGTTGCCCGATACCAACATCCATGGAATTGAACATTTGCTATAGTCCCAAGACCCTATCCATCGCATTGGGTTCCGCCGTCGCAGATACCTTCATTGTAGGCATGGAATGCACAGAATGTTTTGGGCCCTTCGGAAGCTTTCCGCAAGGCGCATCCATCTATGACTCCTCCAAGTCTTCTACCGCTGTGAACAAGTCCACCGGCTCTGTCACAAACATCACATTCGCGAATGGCCTTTCCATTTTCCAGAGCTGGATTTTCACGGATAATCTGAGTCTTGGATCATACAACGTGCTTGGCGCGTCATTTTGTGAGCTTAGCAATGGAAATTCATGCTTGTTGTCTGATGAAGATTGTACCAGTTCAGTTGCGAGACGTAACAGGTTCTGAGTTGAATACTGGAGTGTCCGGTCTCTTGGGACTCGCATTCCAGGGTATATCCTCTACCAACACACCGTCATTCTGGCAGTCTGTCTCAAACCAATTTACCACCCCCGAGACGAGTTTCTGGCTCACGCGGGCTCCGATTCTTAACACCCCGTCCCAGTCTCCCGGCGGTGTAATCACACTCGGAGGTAGAAATACATCTTTCTACACCGGCGACGTCGACTTCCTGCCGTTGGTCACCAATGATTCTTATTGGGCATTAAACCTGTCAAGTGCGTTACAAAGAACAACCAGAGACTGTGGGGCTAACTACGTTTTTTTCCCGCGTAGCTATGACCGTACAAGGCCAATCTTTCACTGTTGATCGTACAATGAACCAGGCACTCATCGATATCGGAACCAACTTGATAATTGGCCCTGCTTCAGAAGTTGAAGCAATCTGGGCGTTAGTACCTAATTCATCCAAAACTTTTGATGACCCCGGGACCGTTGGGTTTTATCAATTCCGTGCGTAATTTACGGTGAAATGTGGTCATGCTTTGATATTTCAATTTTTGTTCAATCCTAGCCTGTTCGAGCATCGTCAACATCAGTTTTTCTTTCGGAGGGCGGACTTGGCCAATCGACCCACGCGACATAAATCTCGGGCCTGTATCAACCAGGAGTAGCCAATGCCTCGGTTCAATCATTCTAAATGCTTCACGCGCCTTAACTGAAGGTCAGACCGAAATACCGCGTTGGATTTTTGGTGCACCATTGTTGGTAAGTAGGTTGCTTGGATGAAAGATCGAATTCCATTCATGTTTGATACTCGTTATTGCGGTAGAAAAATGTATATACCGTTCTTCGGCAAACACCGCCGGCGGTTGGCTTTGCAGAATTATCCACATTGGCAGCAGGTGAGTATCGGACAGAGTCTCAGTAATATTTATGGGAGCACTCAACTCCATTTCAGATGCGAGCCCACAATCGACTATTTCGCAATCCATGAGCGCGACGCCTTCATCCCCTTCAGTTGGAAGTTCAGGGGGAATACATAATCCATCCCACAAAAACAATACCGGGGCAATCGTCGGCGGGGTAATCGGAGGACTTGTCTTAATAATTCTTACTTTGGGGGCATTCTGGTTTCGAGTCCTCCGACGTCGCCATGGAGTGGCTTCAGATGTCGACGACACTCCGAGCCCTTTCATGGCAGCAGCGCGTAGCACGGATCCTCCAGTGACGAGCGCCAATGGTCCTCCACCTCCCCCTTCCTCACCTCCCTCTCCACTTCCCGCTCTAGGCAAAATGAAACGAGCACAAACTGCCGCTGTTCATGCTCACCAACCGAATGATAACAACTTGAACATTCCCTTATCAAGTGAACCTCAGGCTGCGTCAGGGCCGCTTATAGCTCAGGCTCTAGGTATGCCATTCCAAACATTGTTAGCGCGTCTTATGCTGTTAAAAAGGTTCGCCGTCCCCAAACCCGGAGCCTGACAATCATGCCGACACAGACGTACTCCGGCAGCTTCGAAATCTACAAGTGGAGTTGAATCGACTTGCCGCATCCCACAGTCCAGAGGCTCCTCCGAGTTATGACCATCATGAATAAGGAGTGGGATACTGTATTGAACATAAAATTGACGATCAAGTTCGAGTCCATCAATGTACCTATGTTGTTCAAATCGCAAGTGTGTCCGTCAAGCCGGTATTGCCGAGTTTCGGCTATATGGCTTGCTTTGGCTGTTGATGCTTTTCAGAGCGATCACCCCATCGGATCAGCCGAGCGACGCAGGCTTTCGGTTTCAGACGGCATACCCGGCTTGTTAAATTCAAGGTCAGGGCGAAAGACTGAGAGTTGGAATCGAAACTAGTCTGAAACATCGATACAACTGCCAAGTTTTTGTCCGCGAGGAGAGGTTTCGCGAGGGCGTGAAGGTTGAGAGTGGGACCTGCAAGGTTGGGGGTACTGTCCGACCACCAGCTGTGTAGACTTGAGCAGGAGTGATGGTTTTGGTGGGCGTAGAGTGGTTGCAGCATTGGGGGCGAGGGGATGGAGGGGTGGGATAGGAAGCGGCGCCGGCGTGCGAAGCTGGAGGTCGAGAAACTGCCGATGGTGACTCTTCCACATTGGTTGAGTTGAGGAGGGAAGGTCAATTAGCGAAGCTTCGAAGAAGATGCATCATGCAACTCACATGTCCTCTCAGCTCTTTGTCGAATTCAGCCGAAGATAATCGGAGCAAGATATGGTCGGTTCAATTTGAAAACTCGGAGCGAGGGAGAATACTCATACCACAAAACAAAACGGTAAGCACTAAAACCGACAGCAAGGTGTTGGGAGTCGAGCCCAATCCCAGCACATGTACAGCGATATCATAGCGGCATAAGTGGTGCTGGGCGCCTGATGGACCCCGTTCTGAGCTCATGTTGGGTTTCCGGTGGTATTCGGTCGTTTGAAGGAAGTACATACCCGTGTGGACTGCGATTCAAGTCGAGAAATCAAGGCCAAATCGATGATTGAAGAGCCTCCGTAAATTTAATGCACGAACATTGAAGACAGGAGCATACCGCGTTTTGAGCCCAGCTCTTGACAGCCTGTTATACGATTTGCGTCCCGTATACTGTTCGCACCGAAGATTTCAGAGCATACGGCGTCGAGAGCGTCTTAGGCTCAAATGTCAACGATAGCCGCTGCCTTCCGCACTGCGTCGGCCTCCAGGACGAAAAAACGAGTATCAATGGTGCCACCATGGTGGTGGTTTGAAGTCAAGGACGGTTCGGATCACCGGTCATTTGACCGGTGTGACGAGTGACGTTACACGGCTTGCTCATTGCCAGCAACGATGCCAAGAGAAAGTCGGCGATTCCGTTTCTGTGTGATGCTGGAGATGGTCGTTGCTTTTGCTGGATAGTTGGGATGGACGCGACGACGAAGATGAAGAACCAATGAGGGAGGAGAAGACGATGGTGGTGAGTGGGTGGTGTTTGTTTTGCGTTTTACGTGTTGAGGGGACTGCACATCTTCTCAGTCCCGCCAATCCCACTCCCGCCGTCCTTGCTGCAGTCCTTCAATCACGTATGCATCTCGCGAGTCGCAGAGCTGAATTTCTGACGTTGTTTCATTGACATCCCGGTGCGTCTGCTATGTCTTCTTCCCTCGCCTTGTATGCTGACGTCTGCTTTTCATTCCCTCGTCCCGTCCGTCTCGAATCACAGACTCTTCGACTCTACGTTCCCGGGAGGCGAGACTGCATGCTTTCAGTGCCGCATTATGTCGTCTGCGACTCTCAATGTACTCATGGCGCGTCGTCATACACTCTACTCGATTGCGAGGGGAACTGACGGCGCTTTTTCTTAGCGTCAACGAGACGCTGTCGGGGCCGTTCTCAAGTCGTTGCTGCTCGTGCGGACGACCTCATGATGGTCTTCTCCTTGCCGGGGGGACGTCGTTGTGAATCCACCGCAGCTTTGGCAAGCACTGGCCGCCTGAGGGAGGTACCCAAGGAGTCAATCGCTCTAGCTCCATAGCCTTGTCCACATTCGCGGAGGCGACTTGTCTCATGGTCTATCTTAGTATCTACACCCTCCCATTCCCCGCCGCGTCCCGCCTCTCATTCCCCTCTTGTTTCGCCCTCACCATACCAAGCGCTCCCTCTTCGATACCTCCATGCTTCCCTTCCTGCGAATCCTACCTTGCCAGACATCCTACCCAATACACGTCCCTCCGCCCACTAATGCTTACCTCGTCCCGACTCCCTACTACTTACCTCTATCTCCTTCGCCCTTCTTTACCTGCATGCCTACCTACATACTCCTCATCTCCAAGACATCTATACGACACCTTCCGTCTGCTCCGTCCCCTCACTAACTCTACTACCCCTCCGCGTTCCTCCACATACGTATCTAACCCTCTTCGTCCAGATCCGCCGCTCGTCTCCGCGCACCTGGTCCTCTCTCGGACCATCCAGACCGCTTGCTTGGATGATTCTCGGGGTAGGTAAGCATACGCATACGCATCCCCTCCCCGCATAACGATCATGCTGACTCAAGACAATGTATTTTAGACCTCCGTCCATCCGTCATACGGATTTCATCATGCATGCATGAGGTGGATCTCTGCTGCGCCGCCGCGTGCTCGAAGGGAGGGATTTGGGGCGTCTGCAGAGGTATGGACGAGCAGTGCGAGGTGCGTTATCCCGTATCGTTCTCGAGGCAGGGATATCCATGCTCACATGCGTCGAGTTAAGGTACCTATCCGTGGTGCGGATTCCGAAGACACAGCGTCGATGGCTTCCCTCCGGGTCTCGACGTACAGCCGCACAGCACGAGTTGTCGGCGCGTCGTCCTCTGCCCTCTATCCTCTACCTCTGCCTCCCTGCCTCCTCGAGCGTCGACGAGGGCTAGGATGCGTGGTTTCTCTATGTCCTATGTCTGCGTCCACTCCATCAGTAGCCTCCTGTGGCGTTCCTTGGCGGCGAGCGGCGGGGCTGCGTACGATGGCGTGGGGGTATCCCTATCCGCAGCTCCGTCGCCCCCGTCTGTACCGTTCGCCGAGCTGCTTTTGCGCGGCGAGTGGGAGGACGAAGAAGAAGTCGTTCGGCCCTACCTCGGGAGCCGAAGGCGGACCCTATGCTCAGGCTGGGTAGGAGCGATGCGGTGTGAAGGGGAGGGGATGGGAGGTGACTGGGGCGAAGAGGCTGAGGATGGAAAGATGAGCGTCGTCGAATGGAGGACCGACTGCAGGAACAAAGTAGACGAAGGAGCGAGGAGCATTGCTCCTATTGGCGCGACTACCTGCCCCTGCGCGCGTTGTATTGGTTTCTCGTCGTTGGCACGGGGAGAGGTATCCTGCGGTGCTGCTGTCGATGGGTTATTCCGCTCCCTTGGTTTGGGCACCTCGTCCCGTCGAATACACGCCCCCTCACCGATGCGTTCTCGGACTACAGGCTATAGCAGAGCCCAAGTCGGCCTTGTCTTGCTCTTCTCCGCGTGGCGAGGTACGCGAGCGTAGCTTGTGCTTGCGGAGATATGCGTGCGGTACGGGCGACGAGCTCCCCGTTCCGCTCGTTTGCGCCGTGCGGCGGGCAGGCTTGAAGATGTCTCGGCGACGGGCGTGCAAGCGTTCCGTCGATTGGGAGGGGTCGGCGTTACGGGTCGAGGGTATTAGGTGCTCGTGGGTGACAATAATGTCGGCGCGGGAGAGGATGCATGTGGCATCTGCGGAGGCTTCTCGAGTCGATTCGATACGCAGGGGCTGGGGTAGTGCTAATGCGTGATATGTTGTGCGCTTTCTCCGCACCCGCCGCTATCGGTCGATTGGAAGGGCTCGGAGAGTCTCGGCGTGCGAGCTCGGAACTGGTGTGAAGCTATACCTGCGCCCTCTACTCCTGCCCTCTGTCATATCATCCTACTGTCAACTCCCTTCGTTACCAGCTCTACCGTCTCCGGCCTTCCTCGCAGTCGCATACGGGGCCTGTGTCTTCTTCCTCGGCTGGGTCTTCCTCGCTTTCGTCTGCTCGTGTCGGCAGTTCCTCCTTGTCGAGAGATGTACCTCGGCCTTCTGCGCCTGCCGTCTGCCATACGATGTCGCATCCTCCTCCGCCACCTCACTCCGTATCGGAATCTTCTTTCACCTTCCGTGCCCTCCCCTCCCGTATACCTGCGGAGTAGAAGGTGTAATCCGCGGCCGAATGTACTGCGGAGAGGACGACGTGTTTCACTGCCAGAGAGTGACTCCGCGGTGCTGGCTGCTAGAGTATCGAAAGGTGGATGGGAGGAGGATAATGTATACCGTCCCCGTTTTCCGCTTCAGGTCTTTCTCTCTTTCGGGCTGTCCGCTGGGTGCCTAGCGGAAGAAGCTGCGCAACGTACCTCCATTGGGGGATCGTCTACCCCCCACCCCCTTCGCCCTGTCGTGGCCTGCCGCGGTCTATCGGGAGAGATGTAGAGATGTGCATTGTCGCTGAGTGTCCGGATTAGGCAGGCGGCGCCTTGTCAGATAAATATTCGCAAACTCGTACAGAATCAAGGCGAATTTCCTATTGGATTTTTCTCTACTTTTCATGTCAATTTTTTTTGCGAGCCTCGCCTCGTTATTTATTTTCTCTCCACTGCTCAAACCTCGGACTTGATCTCGTTCTCTTTCCAGCCTGTTGAACCGATTTGAGCGGATGCGTGCATCAATGCTCCAAACAGACCATGCCTCTGGCCGTCTCAAAGAGAAGCGGAGGATCCACAGCGGTATGAATTTGGTGTATCACCGACATGAAAACCAAGTCAACAGCCTAGCTCGCTTTCTTACCTCCTCCGTCCCAAAGTCTTCAATTTTGGTGTGTGTTCCCAGACGTCTCGCACTCGACTCGATTCTACGGATGAACTTTCAAACTGAATTGAGGTGCCTAGGAATCAGGATATCGCACAAATTTTCCCAACCATCGTTAATCGGTAGGGAAACGCGCTCCACGTGATCGCGTTCTGACATTGATGGTTCTTGCTTTGTCGTAGGCTGTGAGGTGACTCTCCTTGATCTCTACCACCATGAATCCCAGAGTCCTCGACAAGGCTGAGGGCGCGCTCTTTGGATCTGCGTTGGGGGATTCTATCGGGATTTATACTGGTATGTATCTCTCTCATTTCAATTCGTAGCGACCGTGAAGCCCTCAGAGACTGACTTGACACCTCTTCAATAGAATTTATGACTGCTGAGGAGGCTGCGAATGCGTATGGGTCTTCGAGTCCTGCTTTCACGCTCGTACCGCCTGAGACTCCGCTCTATTACGATTCGCACCGATGTAAGCAGAAGTATTGTTTGAGGAAGTGAGTTGCTGAATCCAAAGCTTTGCTCAGGTCGTTTCGAAAGCGTGAGTATCAGATCCCTCAGCGAAACGCGAAACTGATTAAGCCGGTGAATTAGAGGGCATGGACGGACGATACGGACCATGCGCTCCTGATAATCCTTTCGTATCTACGACTCCGACAATTATCTCCCACCGACTTTGCAGTGCGACTCCATTCCTGGTGCGTCTGCGATGTCATTCTGTGCCGCGAAATTCAAAACCTAATGAGCATGTCACGTAGGTGCTCTCAAGGACTACGTGTCCTTGATCGTCTTCCCATGGGTCTTGGAAGTGCGTCTCCAGAATTCCCACTCAATTTCACATTATCTTCATATTTCTTCCCCAGAGACTGTCGGAGGCGTTGTAGCTACACCTTCATTCACCACCAAACCTATTGAGACTGCTTACTACTACTGGGACGAGAACTGTCGCCGCCTCTCCGCCGCCAACGGCTCGCTCATGCGCACCGCCCCCGTTGGAGTCATTTGTATCCCCAAGACTGAAGAGCAGACCTTCAAAACAGCTATCATAATGGGCTACGTTACGCATGCCGACCCACGGTGTGCGCTCTCCGTCGCCATCGTTGCTGGACTCATCCGCGCTCTCTGTCTGCACGAAATCTCTGATGTTACGCAGATGCACGACCTCATTGAGCGTGCCTGGATCTCTGTGCAACGTACCCTTCCCGAAGACCAGCAAGCCCTTCTCGACCGCGAAGAATTTGAACGGCACGCGTATGCAGAGGATCTCGATTCTCTCGTTTTATGTGACCGCTCGATGGGATACGTGTACAAATGCCTCGGCTCGTCGTTGTGGTGTCTGCGCCGTGTCCTCACCCGCCAAGACACTTTCCGCTCGGCGATTACGAGGCTGGTGATGTACGGCGGGGATGCTGATACGAATGGTGCTGTCGCCGGCGCGCTGATGGGCGCGTTTTGTGGGTATGAGAATTTGCCAAAGGAGTGGCGGGATGGGATGCGTCATGCGCAGTGGTATAGAGAGAAAGGGAGGGCATTGTGCGTTGTGGTGGGGATCAGTGAAGGGGTATATGATTCAGACAATGATCAGGATACGCTGATTGATGGGGGGAAGGGGGCGTTGACGGAGGGGGAGATGAAGAAGAGGGAGATGGGGATCGTGGAGAAGATGTTGTTGGCGGAGAAGGAGCGTAGAGAGACGGCAGAGGCGAAGAGAGGGAAGGAGAAGAAGAAAGCTTCCGGATGGAAATCCTGGCTTCCGGGTTCATGAATACTACGTAACTGCCAGCACACCCCCTCACATGTATGTCTATCTATGTTGTAAATCAATATGCTCAAACCTCCTCCGCTGTTGCATTGAATTCAGGACAACAAACAAAAGCACAGAAGGGTCGAGGACTCAGAAGAATGCTCAAAGTGTTGTAGTATAGCATCTGTACATTTTATCCGACTGTGGGTGCTTATGAGATCTAAGAGTCGAATCTCGCGGAAAATCGAAAGAGTTTGAACCTAGGTTTTCGAGTATTCAAGCCTGAGGATTGGATGGTTCTATAAAATGGAAACGAAAACTCTATGCAAAAACACACCTAGTGAACTTTCAAGATCCCCTCGCATCTTGAGAACAGCTCTTTGACTTCAGCCTCCCAATTGGCGATCCCATCGTCCCGACGAAGAATATCCAACAATCCCTGATGTATGGCAGGTGACTCCGAATACTGAGGCATCATCAGTAACCGCTCCGAGCCGTCTGAATACCCATGCTGAGCACGTATCAAGTGGAGCTCGATCCGACCGCCGCTGCGCGCCGCGCGCGCGATATGGTCGTCCCAGTTGATTTGGTTATGCAGGTCTCCGGCTCTCGCGGAATTCGCGTCGGTAATGTAGGCGCTCGGGTGGCCCTTTCGATAGTCGACCACGGTGACGAGCGGATTTACTGCGCTTTCGAGCGCGAGTGCTTGAAAGTTGTAGTGACTGCTGGTGGGGAGTTTCAGAACCGAATTCTCGGCGTTTATATCGTGGTGCAGTAGTTTTCGCATGAAGGAAAGATTGCGAGGGGTGAGATCTTTGTTCGCTGGGCCGCGTATGAGCGGAAAATAAGATCGAAGAAAAAAAAACGAAGAGAACTGGCGCACCTAGATCGGAGAGTAAGGCAACTCGGCAAGCTGTTCGATGATCGCCTCGCCTCCAGTCTGTTCTCTGGCAATCAATGGACTACCTTAGCAGCGTTCGCGTTCGAACCGTCGCATTGGGAATGCGGACAGCGGTTCGAACCGTATGGTTCGAACCATTCACCAGTTTAATTGACTGGAACCGCTTGAACTCTGTGAACCGTCTGAACCGTTCGAACCCTTTTTTGTCAACCTCAAACTGTTGAACCATTTGAACCGCCTGAACCGTTTGAACTGTTTGAACTGCCTGAACCGTCTGAACCGTTTGAACCATTTTTTTTTTTTTTCAAACTCGACCCATTGAACTGTTTGAACCGTTTGAACTAAAAAAAGTTGAAGGCAAAAAAGTTCCAAGTCACCTCCAAAATGAAAGCTGCATGTTCAGATTCCCATAAAACAGCTTTCCTGACCTTATATATACACCATTTTGCTTCAGCCAAGAGCGTTTCCGTTGAGTTGAGAAAATCGTTGTTGTGTTACTGTATTCTGAAAAATGCACAATTAAACTTTACAGACGTAAATCAACAACAAGTAATCCTAAGATCATTTCTATACTGTAAGATCGTTGTTATTGATGTTTAAAAAGAATTCCATGCACTCTTTTGCTTTGCTTCACCGAATACAATTTCTGGCATTTTTAGTGAGCACCTAGGCTTCAGAGCTCTTGAGCCTCACTTGTTTTTTGGTCTATTCATCGATAACAAACCCCTTAAGCCTTCCGAGACATAGGGTAGGGGCTGGGCGGTATGGCAAACAAGTACACCAATGCAGAATGCTCTGATGAGTGGAATGAAAATAGGTGGAATTGAACCGTGGGAAGTTGGAAACACGATCACGTGGACCGATCAATGACAGGGCTTCATTGTCATTTGAGTAGATGTCACTACATAGGTGAGTCACTCAAAGCGAGACATTAAAGCTTGCCTCCATTGGATATGACTCGGAGAGCACTCCAAGCATATTTATTCTACACCAACAACCGGTGGCATCAAGCAGAGTTGTTTGACAGATCAAACACGGTCTATGCACACGAGTCTCAGTCACCTCGACACGTCTCGTCATGACGCAACGTGCCGACTTCTTTCTTTGTTTCTTTTAGTATATAGATACGGTCTCTTTCATTTAGACTTCTGGTCCTCATCCCGTATGTACACACTCACAGAGCTCGATAGACTAGATATTTTTCTCCCCCACCCATACTGCTTCCCTATGTAGTTTTTTTAGAGTTTCCGTCTTTTTGCCGAGGCCGGCTCGAGCGCGTCCCTCATGGGTCGAGCAAGAGAGCTCTGGCAACCAAATCCATTCGGTTTTTGTTCCCCAAACTCTTTCCCTCTCAGACGACGAGCTAATATATCTTCACAATATCTGGTGGTCGAATTGGTTCATTGTTCAACGAAACTCTATAAGTACTACTTAGTGTTATTGTGAGAATGAGAGTGGACGAGTGTATTCAAGATACTAGAGTACAGGCTTGCTTTAGGTAGATTTAATACTGTTCAAGAATATGAAATGTAGCTAGGAGAGGGAGACCTAGACAACGTGTACTCATTGGATAGGCAATGAATAAGATATGAAATATGACTGCGGATATTCAGGTGAACGCATATCTACGGAATTTCAACAAGTATGTAGTTGAATTTTGTGCAGTGCGAGTTGGGCACAATCGGAATTACAACACAGAATGACCTTGAACCAGGTCTTTTGAGCGAATTCTGAGTAAGCCAATGTCATTTTCGAGTTCATTAGAAACTGTTTTGTCTTCGGAATTTTTTCGGTTCAAACGGTTCAGCTGTCTTTGAATTTTTTCGGTTCAATCGGTTCACACGGTTCAAACGGTTCAGCTGGCTTCAATTTTTCTCGGTTCAGACGGTTAGGCTGCCCTCGACATTTGGGTTCAAACGGTTCATTCATCCTCAACTTTTTCGGTTCAAACGGTTCACTTGACTTCAACATTTTTTCGGTTCAAACGGTTCACTCGCCTTCAAATTTTCGGTTCAAACGGTTCGTTGTACCTCAACATTTCGGTTCAAATGGTTCATCGTACCCCAACATTTTGGTTCAAATGGTTCATCGTACTCCAACACTTCGGTTCAAACGGTTCGTTGTTTCTCAATTTAGGCAAACGGTTCAAACAGTTCTGCCTGATGGCTCACACAGTTCAGTAAGAAATGGTTCAAACGGTTCAAAAACAATGCGCGCATTCCTAATGCAACGGTTCGAACTTGAACGCTGCGGTTGCTGCAATGGAACAGTAATAAGCATTGCGGCACTGTGAACAACGTTTGAACTTGGCTTTTTCGAGGATCATTCCGCACTAGGTCGATGTGAGTGGTGCAAATGATTGAGTTGAAGAATCTACTCATACGTCTGTGTTAGTACAAGCCTTCAATGTCTGCTCGCTTCGTTCCAGTTCCTCCATGAACTTGATTCGATCGCGAGCGAGGGCCTCGAACGCAACCCAGTCGTCGTACATATCCCATTTTTTGAAGGCTTGTGTTTCCCTGACGTTGTCGACAACTGGGAGCTCGTCCCGGAGCGCCAGAAGCACAGAATGGTAGACCGTGGACGCGGGCAGAGCCTGCGTCAAGACATGTCGGTATGAGTCTACCCCACGGTAGTCGTCTCCCGGCGGGAATGTGATGCCATAGATCATTAATCGGAGCAGTGCAGCCGCAACAGACGTTTGCATCGTGCGGTAACAAGGGATGATCGAATGAAGCGCCTCTATACAAAGCAGAACAAAATACTGGCGGTCATTCAGATCTTCCAGATCGTCCGAGCTGCTTCTGATGCTGGCAGCCGCTACGGTAGTGAGAACACTGGCTCCCCCGGCTGCCACCAGGGCGGGACAGAAAACGGGTTTGTTCCCTAGATTGCCAAGAAAAGCCATGATACCCGTCAAGCAGTTCAGGGTCGTCGGGGACAAAGACGGATCCTTGATGTCGTAGAGTTTAAAAATGGATCCTATGACCAAGCGAACGATGCCCTTGATCCCATCCACCGCATCGAGTATCTCATCGAAATGTGCAGAGTTATCCACCGGAATATCGTGCAGGACATCGCTAAGTTTGGAGAACGAAGCTGACCCCTCCGGATCTTCAAAATTGGGATGATTTGTGAGTAGCCATGCTTCCATGATCACGGCTCGCACACCGACGGTTTGGTAGACGAGTTCCTCAACCTCGTCATTGGAAGTGAATGAGGACAGGATCTCGACGAGAACCAGGCACATCGGCGTACGTTCGAAGTCTATAATATATTCCGGGTGGTGAGTGTCGAAGAACGCGATCCAGAGCCAGATACGTGGCCAGAGCTGACAGAAAACCACACGGTGTTTCCTCTCTAGCTTACGCAGGGCGTGAAGGGATAGAAACGCGTTGTTCATAGCATCTGATTCGATGGTAGAGTCCGCTGACAGCTTCACGGGATCCAGTGCAGCGTAGAAGACGGGGAGACAGCGAGTAAATTGTGAATTGTCGTGCCAGCGGGATAGATTGGCAACCAGACGTTCAAGGTCCCGAAAAGAGCCGCTTGCTGCAGGCGTTGCATACCGCTGTAAAAAGAGTGAAAAAGGAAAATGACTTCCAACCAGAAATCGCGAAGAAATCTCACCCGCAGAGAGACTGGCAACGAATCCAGATTCGAGAGGCGAAGAGAATGGTGCAGTACGGGAGTCATGGGTAGAGGCTACAGGGCTAAGGAAGACCCTCGTGAGAACTGCTTATTTTCGACGTGCGGTGTGGACTGGCCAGCCGGTGAGCACCAATGCCATGGACGTTGGGAAGAAGGAGGGGTGATCGTCACCGTGACTGTCACCCACACGATCACCTGAGGTGACACCTCCGCGCACGATGCGCACGGACCACCAAGATCCCACTGACACTTCCGCGAAATGCAGTCAAAAATCCGCTGGTAATCCGAGAGCTGTTAGCCAGTATAGTCTTTCTTGATTCCAACCGGTTCAATGGTCAATCCAGTGGAAATTTTAAACCCGCTAGGTAGTCGCTATGAAATAATCATATCATATTTCACGTCCGATTCGAACTCGACGTGATAGAAAAATCCCATGAGAGAAATCAACTGATTAGCTTGACTCCGTATTGCAGGGAACATACTCAGACTGATTTCATCGATATTTCCGAGAATTGATTCGCGGCGTTGCTTTCAGGTCGATGCCTTCTTGACCTGTCATTCATTAACAGTGAATTAAAATTTTCGATTCTTCCTCAAGGTATAATCGTCGCTGACATGCTCACCACTCAATGAATCAATACATGCTGTTCAGTATGGAACCCCTCCTATTTGCGCTATTTGCATCATGAAGATAAAGTCAGAGTGTAAATATACCGACAGCGTTGAATACTCACCTAGTGAACTTTCGTAATCTTATGGCTCTTGAGGACCAACTCCTCCGCCTCCCAATTCGTCACATCCTCTCCCCTTCGGAAAAGGTCCAACAGCTTCTGATTGACCCCAGGCTCCTCCGACCACTGCGGAAAAAGCAAATGTCGCGGATACCCCGCATTCGGAGCCATCATCATATGAAGCTCCATCCTCCCCCCACTGTTGAGTACTTGCGCTTTGTATCCCTCCCAATCCATATCTCTGGTAAAGGGTAGGGCTTTCAGAGTCGCGACGTCCATGAGGTCGCCGTTTGGCTGGCCCAGTCGATAATCCAATACCGCCACGATTGGATTGATGCTACTCCCGCCTGGAGGCACAACTTGGCGTCGAACTCGAGTAAGTTTTTGAGGAGAAGCGTGCCGTACCGGATGCTGAATCGTCATATCTCGGTGAAATAGTTTGCGCATGAACGAAAGATCGCGACGGCTCAAGTCATTATTTGCTACATAAATCCAGCGAATCATTCAGCTTTCACGGATGAGTCTGTTGGACGTGACTTACGTAGATCCGAGAGCAACAATAATCTGCAGGCTGTACGGTGATTTCCTTCCCGCCAATCCATTTTCTGGCACTCCACGGAGCAGTACAGTGCGTGGCCGCATTGCGAACAGCGTTTGAACTTCGATTTAGACAGGATCGCCCCACACTTCGAAGGAGATATTATCAGCTTGAAATCGTAATCGGCCGGAAGGAATCCTACTTGGATGTTACTACACGCTTTTGTCAACCCCCCGAAAATTTCCGCTTCCCTCATAAATTTAAGTCGTTCATCCACGATACTTGTGAACGCCACCCAATCCTTGTACATCTCCCAACTTTTGTAGGCAGGCTTTGGGGTGATTTTGAGTAAGGCGGGCAATTCCTCCCGTAGTTGGACCAACACGGAGTAATACACCGTCGACGCAGGCAAAGTATACTGCAGAATCTGCTTGAAGGCAAACAGACCCCGCGCATCCTCTCCCTTCGGAAACGTTGCCCCGTAAACGATACACCGCAATAGGCCAGCCGCCAGAGAATCACGCATCGCACGATGAGACGATATGATCTCCTGGAGCGCGTCCATGCAGAGAAGAACGACGTCCTGCCGCATGATCAGCTCTGCTTGCGAATCAGAGTCGCTTTTGATGCTGGCGGCTGCTATAGCAGTGAAGACACTAGCGCCTTCGGATGCCATGAGAGCGGGAGAGAGAATATTTTTGTTGCCCAGATTGCACAGGAAAACCAAGATCTGCCGCAGAGAGTCCAGATTTTCATAGGCAATGAAACGATCATGAGGCGAGAACCGCGAGAGGAGGGATTTCATAATCAGACGAACGAGGCCGTTGACCCCATCCGCGGCGTCCATTATTTCCTGAAAATCCGCAGTGCTATTGAGACGCATATCGGAAAGGGCCTCAGAGACTTCGAGATAAGAGGGATGGTTAGAGAGCTGATCCGAGTCTATCACCAGTTTCCAAGCTTCGATAACCATCGTACGGACACCGACGGTCTGGCTAATGAGGTCCTTGGTATCATCCTCCGTTTCGAGAAGGAGCAGCAATTCGACGAGCACTAGATGTAATGGCATGCGTTCGGTATCGTCGTGAGGGATGTATTCCGGGTAAGCGCGAAAGAACACCATCCAGATCCAGATGCGGGGCCACAGCTCGTCGTAGAGCTGAAAGTGCAGGTCCTGGAGATGGTCGCGGAGTGCGTGCAGAGACAAAAATGCACAAAACACCGTCTCCGATTTGGGCGGGAATTTTTTGGGGATCTTCTCGGGATCCAGATTGGCGTAGAATACGGGGAGACAGGGAAGGAACTTAGACGTTTTCTCATCCACCACAAGAATCAAGCGCTCAAGATCCCGAAGGGAGCTGTTCGCGGCGGGAGTGGCGAACCGCTGGGTAGAAATTGAGAGGGAACCAGTAGAGAGGTCAACAAAAGTCACTTACACGAATAGAAATGGGCAGAGATTCCAGCTTCGCCAGATCAAGGGAAGGATGCATTTTTCGAGATGACGGCGGAGAGAAAGAGACGCGGGCCGGGAGCGGTGAGTCTGATTGCCGACCATGTCACGCAATCACGTCACACCGCTCCTTCGCTTCGACCAGCGACCACCACCTCGATTTCTTGAACCTATGAATGCGCTACTCTTATTCGTTCACATGATGCGCCATAACTCATCCTCTATGTCTTCTTTCTAATTCCTCTGAAAACACGCGACCGCTTCCACAATTTGAACAAGCCTCTTGAAGTCGCCAGAACGTCGCATCACCAGGGCTCAAGACCTCGAGTCGCTCATAACACATGCTCCGATATTTCTATTCAATCGTTGTGTTCGACATTCAACGATTCTTATGTGCTTATTAACCAAGCTATTCCCCGAATTTTCCAAGCTTTATAAAAGAATCATCCTTCCACGGCAAATACTTAGGTGAGACCGATCTACTTTGGCCACGAATTCTTTCGCGTCTTTTCTCATATTGAATGAGATTCGGAAGCTCGTTGATTACATGAACCTTATTTCAACTTGAGGCAAAACCGAAATCAGTTCACCTCACACTCCGTTTTCCCCTTTCAATTTGACTCGTAACGGCGCGTTGGATACGGGTGTATCCTCGTGATTCTGAATCCCTCGAAACATTGTCGAAACCAACAAAATGGCTCGGGGATAGCTGTGGATGTTCGGTCGCTTCAAAGTAAACCCCGCTGACACACATGTGCTGACATGAAATTCCGGTCTCCGCTCAATATGTCGTTAACCACCGCCAGTCCCCCGGGGTTCTTCTTCTACACCCTGGTCCCCCTCACCTAACCACAACCCGGAAATTCCTCGTCAATGCAGCGCATCGACATCTAGACGCACGGGTCTATCGATAACCCGACGCGCGCATCGCCATCCTCAATGCTCTTTTCCCGTCTTGTCACCGCCTCCAAATCCACAGTCCCCCTCCGCCAAATCTCTCTATCCCGCAGCATGAGCGCCCTCCCCGTCAAAGCCATCTTCGGCGGCCAATCCATCGGCGTAGGCAAAGCCTTCCCCGACGCGCAGAGCATCGAGCGCGTATACCAGCTCCTCGAGGAAGGTGGGTGCGATACCATCGACACGTCGCGTCTCTACGGCGATTCCGAGGAATGGCTCGGCAAGACGGGCGCACCGAAGCGATTCACCATTCATAGTAAGACGCCTGGCGGAAGGTTCGTTCCTGGGACGAGTACGAGCGAGACGATTCCGCTGCACGCGAAGGAGACGTTTGAACGGTTGGGCGGGAACCCGGTGCGTGATCATATCGCTCTCCAAGCCGTATCTCTGACCTCAAACCCACGCAGGTCGACATCTACTACATGCACGCCCCCGACCCCGGCGTCCCCCTCGAAGACACCCTCAAAGGCATCCACCTCGCGCACAAAGCCGGCTACTTCCGCCGCTTCGGCCTCTCCAATTACACCGCCCCCGACATCGAGCGCGTCTACACCATCTGCCAGCAAAACGGGTACCCACTCCCCAGCGCGTACCAAGGCAACTACAGCGCCGTCGCGCGCAAGCTCGAATCCGCCGTCCTCCCCACCCTGCGCCGCCTCCGCATCCCGCTCTACGTCTACAGCCCCATGGCCGGCGGCCTCCTCACCAAAACCCCCGCACAGCTCCGCGCGGGCGGCGCTGACGCAGGGCGCTTCGCGAACGGGCATATGCTGCAGTTCATGTATGCGCCGCTGTACAATAAACCGGTGTATTATGAGGCGTTGGCGATGTGGGAGGAGGTGGCGAGGGAGGTGGGGTGCAGTCGCGCGGAGTTGGCGTATCGGTGGGTGGCGTTTGATTCGATGGTGGATGCGGAGCTTGGGGATGCGATTGTGTTTGGTGCGAGTAGGCATGAGCATATTGAGGAGACGCTGAAGTGGTTGAAGCGGGGTTCGGTGGGGGAAAAGGCGAAGGCGAAATTGGAGGAGATTTGGAAGTTGGTAGAGAATGAGGCGCCGCTTGATAATTATAATCAATAACCACTCTAGTATTACTCGTATATCGCTATCATCTAGCAATCATCGTACACACAAATAAATATTATCATTGCAGTTTCACCCTCATATTCGTCTTGCAAATCGAGGTCCAGAGGCGGGGAATTGCCCAAAAAGGCAATTTATTTGCCTAATCGGTGCAAAGGTAAAAGTGCCATTTCATTCACTGCAACTACTATTTACAAAGCGCAAGCTACTACCGCAACACTACTACAGTCCCTTCTCTCGTCCACGGTGAGAAGTTGTGCGAATGAACACACAGACCACAAACAACGCACGGCGGGCAACTCGACACCGTGCCCCCGCCGGCCTTTCAAGCTTTGCTCTCAAAAGCAGCGACGACAGCGCGAAGAGGCGAACTCGACGGCAGCACGAAGCTCAACGGCAGCGATACGACAACATCAAGAACCCGGGGACGAGAAGAGACCAGACGGAATCATGATCATCGTCACCTCTCTCCTTCTTCACCCGTCACCTACCTCTTCCTCCTTCCACTTCCTTAGCCTCTTCCTGCACCTCCACTCTCCACGCTTCCTCTGCCTCTACCTCTTCCTCCCCTCTTCTCGAAACGGGCGCGAGACATGAGCAACATCCACCTCATCGTACACACCACCGCAATTCTAGTGTGCATGGAGGCAGCGGGGCGGGGCGGAGACTCGATGAAGATGCAGAATGGAGTGTGGAGGACGCCGAGGCGCTCGGGGCGTCAATATCCCCCTCCCCCTCCACTTCCATCTCCACGCGACGAGACTAGAGGCAGTCCAATCGAAAGCGCAGTAGACGCGGAGGAGCCAGCACCGCGTCACGCATCGACGACGACGACCCCAATGTCAAAACCATCGTCCTCGCTGTTCTCCATCGACGAACCACGACGTTCAAAGGCCACCGACTACGCCTGCTACTATCCCCAGTCGCCTCCATCCTCATCCCCCAGCTGCGTCTCCCCTCAGCCTCCATCCTCATCCCCCAGCCGCCCCTCCCTCCCCCTCGAGCTATTCCCCACCCACTGCCTCCCTCGAGCCGCGTCTAGACGGTCTACACATCGAGCTCGCCCTATCCCGATCTCAGATCCGCCACCACGGGGCATAGACAAGTAGATCATACGATCCGATCCGCACATAGAGTAACCAAGACCAGACGAGACGAGACGAGAGGAGACCACGGAATCACCTTTGTCTCTCTGCAGCGTGAGGGGCTTGCACCGAACGTCGACGATGCGGGGGTGCGGATAACGGACGCCAGCAACAGTCGACGCCAGCGGAAGCGTCGTCTCGTGAGCGGGAGACGCAGACACGCCGTCTCCTCGCCCGAGGAGGAGCAGGGACAGAACAGCAGGAGCAGTGCGACCTCCCGGGCGTCGTAACGAGCGCCTCGATGGTTTCTAAAGCAATCGAATAGGAAACCGCAAGAGGGCACTTTGAGAAAGACGCGATCACAATGGGAGAGCCTGCGATGAAGAGGGGGGACCAGCGAGACCAAACCACACGAGACGAAATGAAATGGAACGAAAGGAAAAGAAAAGAAACGAGCCGGGGGCTGGGGAAAAGGGCCAGAATCCTCACCCCTACGTCGACCGTTCCGCGGGAAACGACCTCTTCCCCGCCCATCCCCCTCTTTCATCCCCGTCATCCTTCATCCCCCTCAAGATGCGTCATTCACCCATCGTCCATCCTCCACCCATCCTGCGTCCCGCACGGCCAGAACGAAGTCCCACCGACTGGAGCGAAACTACGACGAGCCGACGAGGCCCCACCGCTCCCGCTATCCTCGACAGCATAGACGTAGCACGTAGATGTATGCAAAGGTTGGAGACGCCGACACACGGGGCTCCACCTTAATCGATAATCGATAATCGATGGAATGTCGAGCTCGAGAGTCGAGACGTAGTAGGATGTACGTGAGAGCGGGGCGAGGGACCCCAGCCCCCCACGAAGTACGTCTCCCTCCTTGGCTACGTCCCCACCTAGCGGGGGCTCGATACGAGATCACTCAGAAGATCTGGTCCGCACAGACCGGGCGATAACCCGCACGGGGTCGATCAGGGCGAAACGTCGGACGGGAGTGGTATGCGGGAGAGAAACGTCGCGCGTACGGGGAGGTGGCGGCATTAAGAAAAGTCGACTAGGGACAGGCGAGGAGCCCAGAGACGGAGACGCAGTGGATACCCCTATCCTTTAATTCTTTCGGCTCCTCACCCCGGCGACAGGCGCCCACACACCTGCGAGCGGCGATGGAGGCAGACGTACGGGGTCGCGATATGAGTATGGGCAGCGAAGCGGTGACGCTGTGTGTATGTGTGACAGTCCACGGAAGAGGGTACGGATGAGCGGCGAAGGCGGGTGTGAATCGCGGGAGAAAAGGAGGACGAAGATCACAGCAGCGCGGGAATACACCCAGGTACGGAGGAGGTGACGCCTGATGGAGAGCGTTAGCGCGGGGACGAGGGAATGAAAAGCGCACTCAATCGGGTCTGTAGAACACAAAGGAGGGAGATTTAGGATACGAGCCAAGGGCGGAAGGCACTGCGAACGCATCGGAATGTCAAGCAAACAAGAGCTCTGGTGGTTGTGAGATTAGCGGGAGACGTATAGTCCTTCTTCATCTTCATCTTCATCTTCGTCGCCTCGTCCATCCCGCCATCTCCACGCTATCCAGCCGAATCAACGACAACCTCCAACATCCTAGAGAAACGACCAAGAAACGACACACCTCAATGGCTGGCCATCGAACAACCGCCCTGGCAAGGAGAAAACCGTGTAACGTCACTCGTCTGTCACACCGGCTTCCCCTCCGTTGATTCGACTCAACGTGATCTCCGAGTCAAACCCAAGTCAAACCTATGACGGGCTTTATTGGACAAAAGTGGGATGGTCACGCGTGACATCCATGCCCATGCGTGATCATCCATAAACCTCGATGGTCATTCATGGTGCCCTGTCCGGCATCGATTAACGTGCATGAGTGGCCAATGGGCATGAATTTAATGAAGTTCTTCAAGCAATTTTTTCCATTCATGACCACGGAATAGTCATGATTCCTGATGCGGAAGAATTCCAGTCCATTCGGCTTCTCGGGGAGAGCTTCGGCTTCCGGCGGTCCGCTGATCTATCGAGTTGTAGTTCAATTGCAGAGAACTAATAGTGGTCTGAGCTCTCGGCACTCTCAAGCTATGTAAATTCTGACTGTATAGTAGCGCTAGTTGGCTAAAATCTAAATGCTCTTTAGCAATGCTCATAGAGTCGATGCAAATGTAGTAGGCACCTAGACCTATGTAACCTCCGTCCACAATTAATCGGAGCCAATTTGCCTATGGGATACAGAAGGAATAAAACAAAATAAGGCTCTGGACCAAACTCTATAATTCTCAACGAACAGTGTTCACTGGGAAGTAAATAGTTCGCTGCGCTGCTTTCCTGTCAAATCTGTCCATCAAAATTGATGGAACACTGCTTCGGATCAAATAAGTACCGAAGTTGAAAATTGTCAGAATGACCATGAATGACCATGGATGAAGCAGAAATGCATGGCAAGCTAGTGGAATATTAAGGTAGCAAAATCTCAACATCTCATCCATGGTCCATTGCATGCTCGAGATCAGGCAAAATCGGCCATCATGCATCCATCACGCATAAACATTCGAGTTCATGCATGACCATGGGCACACATGCATGACCACGCACTGTCATGCATGATCATGCAGGCTCACACTACTTTTGTCCAGTAACTCCAGCCATACAAACCACCACCATCGTCGTCGTCGGGTCCTGGTCCATCGAAATGCGTTTTCAAACTTTTCAGCCTTTTCTTGTCAAGGTCTTTGCCAGAAACCAACATCGAGCCGATGTCTATCTTGTCATCCCGCGAGTGCTTCAGAGCCGCGAGCCGTCAACACTCTTCGAAACCAATTCCGATTCTTTTCGAGTCTCCTTTCACTACTACTAATACTAAGTACAAAGCAACCTGAAGCTCAATCGCAAACTCAATTTCTTAATTGCTTAGCTACTCTTCCGCTCACAAACATCAAAACAGCTAGGTATCCACAAAGGAACTACCCAAGAAACCAGGCTCAAGGTCTCATATATACTACAGTCTTTGTGTACTGTTCGGGCTCGGCTGGGTTCAACTCCCACTATGCCTCTGCTTTGTTTCACCTTGTGCTACTCTTTTTGTCCAACACTCCTGCCACGTTCAACTTGCTTCCAACGCCGGACGTACTTACGAGCGAACGCAAATTCATTTATTTCCGATTCCTTAGTGCGCCTCCGCCTAAGTTATACCTAAATGAAGCTAACCGCAAGCTCAATTTTCCATTTAGTAGCTAATTGCTACTCTGATCTCCGCCTGCACGATACCACACATCCATCCATCCACAAATCAACTACCCAAGAAACCACCATGTCGCTTCATCGAGTGTATAAGTGCAACCTACACTGACGGGCTGCGCTGGATTCGACTCCCATCACGCCTGCTGCACAACGTCGAGTCGAACCCAACTATTTTCCCTTCTTTTCTTTGTGCCTTGCTTATTTTGCTTGCACTCAATCCAATCCCATAACATCCGCCTTCTACCTTTTCAGCTTACCAACTACAATCGCACAATACAAGACTCAATGCCCGAGCTGCGGTACCAGACTCTCAAGCGCTCTCGATCGTACTTGCTTCGGTAATGATCAATCACGCGTCGGTTGGGTTCGACTCCCGACTGCCCCTTGCCGTCGAGCGAGTAGATTTTTTTTCTCTCTCTCTTCCTGATTCTTCTTGTAATCTCAGTTCTCAGCTACCGTTCTACTAACTAACCAATCAACTGATTTCGTCGTTTCTTGTTCTCAGCTCTTACGTCTCGACATGCCTTCGATCGTCGAATTCAAACCCCAGTGACGAGATTAAGCAGTCAATACTCAATATCCGCCCAGCGCAAAAGACTGAGCATGCACGTTTCTCTCGAGCTCGAATGAAGTAAATACCGCGAACCATCGCTCCCTGGAACCTCAGGCCTCAGGCATCAAACATGTCGAACCACGACCCGCGGCTTTTAGTCTTCTTATTTCTGAGGTTGACACCTACCCATACACTCTCTTACACACTCTCCTTCTCTCCTCCTCCACTCATAATCACTTACTTCTTAAGTAAGTTTCTGCTAATATGATGCCTTTGTTCGATTCCCCTCAACGCAATTATAATGGCATCATTTGAACTTGCAGGTTGCCTAGATCCACAGAGTTTGAGAGACGAACTCGAAGAGAATGTTCTCGGATGAGCGATTAACTGCGTTTCCGTTCGACCAGAAGTGATTCATTTTTTGTTATTGCTATGATACCTGCCCTTCTGACTCTTGACCCAGGATCAAATCACGTCTCTCTCTCCTCGAACCCTGCCACAACGCCGGTAATCTAGATCCGTCTGAATCTTTGTTCTAGAGCCCCTCACGACCCTTCTTGGACTCGAAAACCAAGATCCTCCTCAGGATCGCCCCGAAACTACGAAACATATTTAATTAGTACAAGCTAAGTATATAAAGCCAAAATTAGGCCAACTATCTCACCAAATCGCAAACGAGAGTCTCGTCCGGGAGTCTTTCGTTCTGTGGGGGTTCACAGCAATAAGCCCATCTCCCAGCATGACTCTCGCGACAATAGTCCATGAACTCCTGGCGAGTGACATCCGGAGCGGGAGAGACACATCCAACTTGGTAGTAGGTGTTCCAGTTGCGACAGCATTTTGCAAGGGGTGCCTTGCCAGAACAAAGGCTCTCGCTGCGCGCAACAGCGGCGGCGGCGAAGAGGAGAGGGATGAACGACGCGAATATCGACTTCATTGCGAGAGTGGCGAAGAAAAATAATTTTCGTCTGCTGCCCGGGTCACCTTTTAACAGGCAGAATGGCCGCCTAAAACACGCATCGACCTTCATATCCTGCCCTTGCTCGGTCCATCTACTCGGTTTACGTGTGAAATTCTGCCTTCTAGCAGCGATGGAGCACTTGGAGAGCCCAATTCGCAAGGAAAGTGGTTCGGTAAGGGTCCAACGTCGAATCCCGAGCCTACTAGTAGTCTCCACACGACGTGCGAGAAGTTGAAATGAGGCCTAGCATCCCAATTGTGAGTTCGAATGCTTGAACTTACGACGCACCAAGAATCAGGCTTCGCATCCGGATTCGCCTTCCGAGACGCCTCACTCCAAGAAGCTAGGCGGCCTAGATGTCTCGACTCTCGACGCCTGAGTGCTCATAGCAACTAAATTTCTTTCACCTTTTATCCAGCTCAGTGGCTTCCGCGCACCACTGCTACTTAGATGAACTTGAATGGGCGTTCGATTCCGAGAAACGTGATCGGAGCACGGGCGCAGGAACTATAGACGGTGTAGTGCAAGCGGGGAGGAAAGTGCGCTGCGAGAAGGGGTCTTAGAGGAGTCTGAGGAGACTCGATGGCGTGGCCCAGGAGCGCATCAGGAAGTCGTCGATTCTTCAGAAATTCAGGTCCCGGGCCACCGCGTTGACCCGGCATAAGTAGTGGCCCAAATCGGCGAGCATGCCACTGGGAGCAGAGTCAAACCAAGCGCCCACGTCGGTAAATCACATCGAGGCAAGTAAAAGGGACATCCCATCGTCGGGCTTTGAGGATCGTCGTCGTTGGTGAGCAATGGTTGTGATGTCACTCGTCACACCGGTCACCGGTAAAATTCTAACCGGTGATCCGAGTGTTCCTTGACTTCAAACCACTACCATCGACGCTGATTTCCTCGCCTCAAATGCCGACGCAGCGCTCAATGGCAGTAGTTACTCTTGACATATGAGACTTAGACGCTCTCCGCCCTCTAAGCACCGGATTCTCGGACGAAACTCGAAATTGTTTTCGTGCGGGATGCAAATGATGTCAAAAGCTGCGCTGAAAATGCTCTCTGCGCTAATCTTGAATGTACCTTCCGACAACGACTCGAATACCATCGGAACCCCACACTCAAAACGGGGTTCGTCGGTCGCCCAGCACCACTCATTACTGATCACCTCGCTATAGTATATATGTACGTGCTGGTATGGGTTCGACTCCCAACACCCCGCTATAGTCTACATTGCGTTCTATTTTTTCCTTTTCTTTTGAGGGTGATCAGACTCTCCCTCTTTCTCGCCCACGGTCTCTGTACATCTATCTCTCCCCTATTTCCTCTCTGAATTCTTCTTTCACTCCACCAACTCCTTTCGATGTACTCGGATATTTCGATTCCTTCTCAGCGTCCCCAATCGTCGAATTCAAATTTCAAACCGACGACTACATGATTAGCGGTAAGCAATGTAATTAAGTACTTAGGTTCTCGATTTCCGACAATCCTCTGAATCTTGCTTTAGACCAAGCTCGAATGAAATACCCTAGGCCTGACCATCCCTCATAATCCGCCGCCGTTCCTCAGGCCCGGATACTTACAGTCTTTCTTCCACAACTCAACTCATGCCTCTCATCTACCAGACTCAATGCCTGCGGCTAGTCTACTATCCCATCCCACAGCTTTGCAATCGAATGATATTTTTCGGCCAATTTGGGTTCGATTCCCACAAGCCCAATGGCATATTGTTGAAGACGTCTTGGATTTCTCTTATTTAAATGGAAGGACTACTTCTCTCCCTCTTCCGTACTTTCGTCAATATTAACACTCAACTCTCTCTCGAAGGTTTCCCGGTACGTTCAATCTCACACAAGTAGACCTCTATTCGATCCAACCCAAGTCCAAACGCTTCCGTCACTGTTTTTTTTCGAGTCCATCATTCTGGAACCGCCGAATACCATCTAATCTCATTACCAGGTCCACGTTGAATAAACCTATTCCAAATGCGGTTTGTATATATACGCGTTCATGTACCATCACACATCAACCTCACTCGGACCCGTCATCTTCAACCAGGGTTCGATTCCCAGTAACCCATGACCAGTTGCTCCGCCACCTTTTCAAGTATCACAGAGCGGAACTTGGAGGGGAGGTCATCTTCAATCATACACACATTGACGCTTGAACCCATTTCCTCTGTTGATTAACTCTCCTTCGAATTCAAAACCGCAGCAGAGCCAGTCAATGCGTTCAATCCGATTTCACCTCCCATAATATTATTATAGCTGTTCAGTCGATGGCTACGGAGTGCCAGTGCCACTCCTAGTCTAGATCTCTCCCGAAGCGTTCGGCCTGGGTTTGATTCCCATCAACACGATGCAGACTCCCAAGATGTGTTTACTTTTTCTTCTTTCTTTCGATTGCATCTTTATTCCTCGTCCTATACTTACTTTCTTATATCTTCCCTCCGTTCAATTATAATATCAGTCGGATCGCTTCAATCCTCTTCGTCGGTCAACAGGCTCATTCAACCGTGACTCCGAATCGGTCTCACAGAAACTTGAGCAGCTAACCATAGCTTTACGGAATATAATATCCGGTAATTCAACTAGCGAAAAAAAATTCGAACTCAATCATCGGGATCAAGAGGTATCCAAGGCATGGCGCTTTGTCGCCTCTTTGGGTTCGGCCTGGGTTCGACTCCGAAACTTCATTTCAGGCTTGTTTCACGCGGTGCAGGATTTTGGATCAGTAAGGTGCCCTTGCGACGAGAATTCGTCTGCGGAAATGACGGCAAACTACGGCTGATTAAATTTTTCTAGGGAGTTTCTGACAAAACAACAGGTAACAAACATCCTACACTGCGAAAGGGTCATCCAGAACAGTTGACGCCAACCCTCGCGTCAAGCACGGCAAGCTCACAGGTGAGCGCGGTGTACAGAAGGCTAGTGAGACCATGAGTTGTGTGGCAGCCGGAGTGCTGATGGACAAACCAATTGCCACCAGTGCGAGTGTAGCACCCAGTCCCGGTGCTCAAAGCGGGATTGAGAGTCACGCCCGCCGCCATCAATTCGTCGGTAATTAACTTAAGCAGAAAAGGGGGAACCGGCGCCTTGACGACACTTTTGCAGCACAGGCGAGTAGCGCGTTCAGCGAGCGCGGCGCCTTGAGCGATCTGGAGCATCTGAACGATGAATTGCTTAGTTTGCAATACGACAGTCAACAAGACGGCTCACCGCGAGGGCCGAAGCGAGGAGGAGGAAGGGCTTGAAGATCATGTTGCTCGAGTTCGCTGCGAGGATGTGATTTCTTAGTCTCGAACCCAGACGTTATGAGCAGCAGCCGCTCGCGCTCTGCGAGCGCTACCGCAATAGGCAATGTCGAGATGTCGAGATGATAGCGAGGCAGAATGATGGTACAATTTGATCGCGACTTCTGCTCTATAACATTTCTTTGCTTGAGGATTGACAGTAAAGCTCATCCGCTTTTATCCCGTTCAGATTTAATGTAACTTGAAATGCACAGTTCCAGGCTTCCAGCGAGACCAGGTACAGACTAAGAACGTTTGAATTGGAGAGGAGTAGGAACACATGAGTGGCGTATGCCGAACCTGGCGAGCGAGGCAACTTGAAGGTCAGATGATGAAATTTTCCTCAAGTTGTTTGTAGAAGATAGCAGTTACGACAATCGGCGAAGACGGGAGTTGGTTAGCTATCGCGAGTATCCCAGATGCGGAGTCTAACCAGGGGGAGTGTGGGTGCAAGAGGAATGTTAGCCACAACGAGACCACGACGAAACCTCCCCCTTACTAACTATTTTCAATCTCGGGTCCCCTCCGCACTTGCCCCTCCGGCCCCCACAAGGGTTTTCCCAGGGCGCAAATGCTGAATGCCGCGATGAAGACGCATGTGCGGTCCCGCGGCGAGATGAGTGAGCAGATCCGCATCCGGATTCCAGGCAATCCAGTATCATCGAGTCGAATTTCGTCGTTGTCGAAAGCTCGAGGCTGGCGTTTGCTTGTAAGCTGTCGTCGTTAACAGCAGTGTTATGTTATCAATCCCTCGATCCCGACGACGATCCGTCACGGACAGATCTGAAGGTCAAGATGGGGAGTGTACACAAGCAAGCCCCGACGAGGAAATTGAAAGAAACAAGCATGCCCCTCTTGCTTTTGTCGGCTCCGAGTCATCGTCAAGTCCAAAGTTATGACCGTCGAGGCTGAGCGAGGGTCGGAATCGTGAGTTCTTCAAATCCACCCAGCTGACCCAGGGCAATAGGCCAGATGGGCAGACGTCCAAGAGCTTATGACGGTGGATCATCGAGACAAACAAAACAGAACAGCGCTAGTCGTCGAGCTGTCGAGACTCGACAGTCGCATCGTTGTCGTTGGCGGCGAGCATGGTGTGTGAGTCGTGACATCACTTGTCACACCGGTCAAACTCTTACCGGTGATCCGAATCCTCCTTGACTTCAAACCACCACCATCTTTCCTGGCCTCAAATGCTGACGCAGCGCTTAAAGGAAGTAGTTACTCTTGACATGCGAGGACGCGACGCTAGCACCAGATTCTCGGACGAAACTCGAAACTGTCCTCGTTCGGGATGCAATTCAAATCTGTCAATTTACAAAAACTACGCTGAAAACGCTCCCTGCTCTAATCTCAAACGTACCTTCCGACAAACGACTCGAAGGTCCTGGTCCGGGATTATTGTCCTAACTAAATCTGGGTATAACCGGTCCCATGCGCGGGTAGAGAATTCGTTCTTCGTCACTCTCTGTTGTTTCGTCTGAGCCTTGCGCGACGCAGTGAGAGCTGTCCTCCGACGAGTTGTACACATCGTTGTCCAAGTGTGAGTCCCCTGATTGTTTCAATTGGTCGCCTGTGAATAAGAGATCAATGAGCATCATGATCAGCCAGTGGCAGGTACGTCACTGACTCTGACCAGCTGGCGCTATGGCATCGCTCTCCACCAGCGGAAATCTGGGAAATCTGGAGGAGCCTGTTGAGCATTGAAGAATTAACGATGTTTATGGTTTGAGTGAGAAAATCACGCTACGAATGAGTGGTGAGGGGCTTGGATCCCCTTCGTCCCCGAAACAGAACAGCGGGAGTCCGAGGTATTTGGCTACCTCCTGACTGTCAGGATTGAATCCTTTGCTTGTGTGGAATGTGTGAAGATCTTTGAGAAGGGCTTCGTCCACAAATGTATGGTATACGGAGATTTCCAGCTGACAGTGAGGTAGTTCAAGAGCTATAGCTTCGTTGCTTGACAGATGTCCCTTGCCAGATGGATCAAAGGACCAATAGGGCTCGTCATCTGGGAAGCAATACCGGGTCAAGTCCGTGCTGAGAAATGCTTGATAAGGGGGGAGGAAGAGCCATATTTTGTGAAGAGACGGGGGTGCCGAACCGGTGACTTCACAGAAGACGTGTACCTGGTCAACATAGGCTGAAGACGACGTAAGCAGTTGAACATAATGCCCACATCTGAGTCACCTACAACACTCCAAGCCCACACGATCGAAGCTGTAATTTGCTTGTGAAAACCATGATGTACCCTGTTCTTGATCCCCGCGGGCCAATTCGAGCTGGAAACTGGCACCCAGAATCTCGTCCCCGCAAAGAAGGACACTGGACTTGGTATTAGTGGCGAGTTAATTCGATTGTTCCAAACGTACCGTGTCCATCCAGTTGGCATAATATCAGTAATAGGGGCAGAGTCATCAATGTGTTCCCACCGTTTCAACGAGGACCTCAAGTGCCAATCCTGTGGAAGAAAAGCCATTTCTTCCAAATGGCCAGCTACATGCTTGACGATGCTGTATGGCCGAACGGTTGAGTGCCGGGTGAGCGGTATGACCCGATATTGGAGGACGCGGATTAGCCCACGATAGTATGATTCAATCGTCATAGAATCAATTATCTTTGAAACTTCTCCGAGTGGGAGAATGTATCTTGGAGAGGGGATATCGATTGTATCCGGATACCCAAATTGCATAGGATTCATAATTGTGTCTGTCTCATGCGGGCCGGGAGACATCTCGAAACACAACTTCCCAGATGGATGAAACCAATATGTGCCACTCCCTGGTATACGGAGGCCCCAGGCCTTGTTTTAGTTAGTTTTCTTTTGTGAAAAGTGTGATTCAAATCGGTATACCATCACCTCGTCTCTCTGGGGAATAATATGAGCTAGCAGTGCCTGCAGGAAGAAAATGCATACGAAAAAACGCTCAAAGTAACTTTCATGCGTTGATGTGACACTGTACATGTGTCGCATTTGCCTACATGGTATGTATTCTGTCTGAAGTTGTCATTCAATTAGGGCAACGACGTCCAACAATATTACCGTTGTGAAAGATTGCTGCGTATAAACCATGTGAAGACGTAATTCCAAAGAGCTGGGAAAGATTGGGATGCCTGTGGACAAAGTCCGCAAGATAAACCGCACAAGCTAGAGCAACGCACCGTAATCGCATGTGTAGTGATATGTATCCATCCCACTTCTCTTTCCAACCCTTCTCCTGGCCCTCGTAAATCGCAACTGTCATGGGCGACTCGATTCCAACAATCTTAGCTGTGTGGACCCGCCGAACCACATTTCGACCGTGTATGTATCGCACGCCTTGGAGCTTTGTTTCTAGCACGATATCACCTAATCGGATCCTTCGAAAATCTAGATCTCGTGGTTAGACATATTCAGCAAGCTGGTCAATGAGTGTTCACGTACTTTCGAACTCGGTCTCCCTTCGCTGCACCGTAAAGTTGAATGTTCCACCGCTGATCGTGAAGTTTTGATTTTCGTGAAAAAGCGCCCTGATTTAATGCTCTCATCTGCCAAACTCGATTGAAGCTTAAGAGAACATACTGGACGACTGATGGACTTGAAATTCCCTCGAATTCGGAGCTTTCCTCTGTCGCTACACTGTAGGGGCGGTAAGACATGGGGGAAGAACTGAGGGAAGAACAGCTGCGAGTCATGCATCGCCTCGCATCTTATATGTCATGCTTGACACCTAAAATAAAGGCTGTGAAGTCACACTCTTGATTATCTGCTTGACCGTGCACAGGAAGAAGGTGTATCTGTGACGCCGACGCCGTTGGACCCAAAGTATTTTAGTCGTGGCATAAACTCGATGGATAGACTCTCACGACGTATTGCAGGTCTTGTCACCACATCTTGACCTTCCCCTCCTGACAGATTCGTTGTTATTGGCGAGGGGATAAATGTACCGAATGTGGCGTATACCTACATAGTGAGTGTGAGTGGCATCGACTCGAAAAGACATCCAGATTGAATCAGGCTTGCTGTAATTGGGAAACTGGGCTGTGAACGGGATGAATTTTTGAGACTCCGGAGCGATAGCGAGTAATTTAATGCGAATAAATTCGTAAATCCAGGAGCATTGTCGGGTGGAATTCACAAATTAAGAATCTTGGTGGTTGCATGAATACGCTCGACAGTCCGAGCAGAGGAGGTGATAGCTTTGAAGTGTGAGCCTCCGAAGCAAACCAGAAGTTTCGCGAGTATCAACGGCCCGCAAGAGAGTTTGCTGTGCCCTGGAGAGCAAGAAAGCCAAGGCAGGAGACTTTAGAAGTAGTATATGGAAGAGACCTTAGAAAAAGACGGCCGACATCGTATTTCGACGATGGTTTGAATTCGACGTCGAGTGACTCAACAAGTCAACGTATCGGCCCATGTTCAATTTCCATCCGCCATGGCTTGGAGAGCGGCGATCATCTCAAGAGCGTCGTAGTCTTGGATGACAACAATGACTGCTGCCTTTGGGCACTCGCCTTGACTCGAGGAAACCAGTATATCGATGGTGGTGGTTTGAAATTGAAGTCGAGGAGTGCTCGGATCACCGGCTACAGTTTGACCGGTGTGACGAGTGACGTTACACGCCTTGCTCACCACTGCTCACCACCAACGACGATGCCGACTAGGAAGCCCGGCGATGCGCTGTTCCCGCTCCCTCGTTTACCGCAGTCTCGACTGCTTTGTATCATCGCGGGGAGTGCGCTCCACGCGCCTCCTGTCCTCCGCCCTTCACCACCCCCCATCGTGTCTCCGCCCTGCTTTTTCCTCCGTCACCACTGAAGCGTGCGCAGAGGTGAAGTGGATGTCGCTCAAGAGCAGAGGTGAAGAGGAGGAGATCAGGAGGTGCTGACCATCATTGGGTCTCGTCTTGTCTCTTCTTGTCTCGCTGTGCCTCGTCTTGTCTCTGCTCGTCTCTTCTCTTCTCGTCTCGTCTCGTTGCCGATGCTGACGCTGTCGAGACACAGCTCGAATGCCGTGGCGTGGAAGGTTGAGTGTCGAGAGCCTCGCGCGTGGGCACGGTTGTCGAGTGCGTGTGCGGGAGCCGCCGGGAGGTAACGACTAACGTGAAGGTGAAGGTGGAGCGGCAGAGGAAATGGGTGCATGGGAGGTCAATTCGAGTCGCTTGAAGTGTTGTGGAAGACGGCGGTGGGTATGAGCGAAGTAGTCGCAGACGCGCTCGATGCGAGACTTTGAGGTGCGTATGACACCTCACTTTCTCTCCTGTGCGTTGCTAGCTCGCTGACGTGAGACCTGCTCGCACAGATCCTGCCGATACGCCAGCCCTCTATCTGTGCCAAGGAGGAGGTAAGCGATGTGGTGGTGCGTATATCGACTGTTTATCGCGCTTACCTTCGTTCGCCCCTTGGGGTTATGACAGGAGCTGAGGATGAATGTTCGAGAGGTGACGGGCAATACGAGGGCTTGCAGTGTGAATTGCAGTGTGAAGTGACAATGTCCATTTTCTTCTTTCCGTCGTGTTTTGCCTGATCTGGTCTCGCCGATATTGTCAGGCTTCTGTTACTTCATGCTTCGTGGTTGACTGCCAAGAACCAGCGCTGTCCTAAGGCAGTGGACCTTTGACGGGCACGAGGAGGTCTCTAGATGGCTGATATCGGGTGCATGCACACGGTTTCGACAATAGTCGCTCGTTGTTCTGGTAGTGTTGTGATAGTAGCTAGCCTATTGTAAATAGTAGTTGCAATCAGAGGGTGAAATTGAGATGATGACAATTACTAATACTTGTGTGTACGACGACACCAGAGTAACGATAGCGATATACGAGTAATACTAGGAAAGTTATTGGTTATAATTATCAAGCGGAGCCTCATTCTCGACCAACTTCCAAATCTCCTCCAATTTCGCCTTCGTCTTTTCGCCCACCGAACCCCGCTTCAACCACTTCAACGTCTCTTCAATATGCTCATGCTTACTCGCGCCAAACACAATCGCATCCCCCAGCTCTGCATCCACCATCGAATCGAACGCCACCCACCGATACGCCAACTCCGCGCGACTGCACCCCGCCTCCCTTGCCACCTCCTCCCACATCCCCAACGCCTTATAATACACCGGCTTATCATACAGCGGCGCATACATGAACTGCAGCATATGCCCGTTCGCGAAGCGCCCCGCATCGGCGCCGCCCGCGCGGAGCTGCGCGGGGGTCTTCGTGAGGATGCCGCCGGCCATGGGGCTGGAGACGTAGAGCGGGATGCGCAGGCGGCGCAGGGTGGGGAGGACTGCGGATTCCAGTTTTCGGGCGACGGCGCTGTAGTTGCCTTGGTACGCGCTGGGGAGTGGGTACCCGTTTTGCTGGCAGATGGTGTAGACAAGGTCGATGTCGGGCGCGGTGTAGTTCGAGAGGCCGAAGCGGCGGAAGTAGCCTGCTTTGTGCGCGAGGTGGATTCCTTTGAGGGTGTCTTCGAGGGGGACGCCTGGGTCCGGGGCGTGCATGTAGTAGATGTCGACCTAAGATAGTCAGAGATACGACTCGAAGAGTGATGTGGTCACTCACTGGGTTCCCGCCCAACCGTTCAAACGTCTCCTTCGCGTGGAGCGGTATCGTCTCGCTCGTACTCGTCCCAGGGACAAACCACCCTCCAGGCGTCTTACTATGAATCGTAAACCGCTTCGAAGCGCCCGTCCTGCCAAGCCATTCCTCGGAATCACCGTAGAGACGCGACGTGTCGATGGTATCGCACCCGCCTTCCTCGAGAAGCTGGTATACGCGCTCGATGCTCTGGGCGTCGGGGAAGGCTTTGCCGACGCTGATGGATTGGCCGCCGAAGATGGCTTTGACGGGGACGGCGCTCATGCTGCGGGATAGAGAGATTTGGCGGAGTTTGGATTTGGTGGTGGTGCTAAGAAAGAGACGGGAAAAGAGCATGGAGGCGCGCGTCGGGTTATCGATGGACCCGTGCGGCTAGATGCCGATGAGCTGCATTGACGAAGGACTTCCGGGGAAGAGGGACCAGGGTACAGAAGAACGACGGGGACTCGCGGTGGTTAACGACAGACAAATTCAGTGGAGATCGGAATTTGATGTTGTCAGCGCGTGTGAGTCAGCGGGGTTTACTTTGACGCAACCGAACACTGCATCCACAGGTGACAGCGATCCCCGAGCCATTTTGCTGGTTTCGACTTTCGAAGTACCTACCTACCTACCGAAGGATTCTGAATCACAAGGGTATACCCTGGACCGTATCCAATCGCATCTAAATCAAAGGGGAAACCGGTTTTGCCTCAAGTTGGATTGATGTTCAGGTAATCAACGAGCTTCTGGATCGTATTTACTTATGAGAAAGAACGCGAAAGGATAAATTCGACGTCAAAGTAGTCTGCCTCACCTCTTTGCCTGGTCCCACCACCCGTTCTCCGGATTTGAAGGATTCTGTTCTAGAGCTTAGGATTCAATTAGGAATTTCAGGGAATCGCTTGCCAGTGGTAACTGGTTGAAATAAGTACATAAGAATCGTTGAATTCTGAAGCACCTACCTATGATCAAGGACGGTTGAATAAGTAGCAATATCGGAGGATGTGTTGTGTACTCTTGAGAGTCCTGGTGTTGCGCAATTGCGACGTCGACTCGGAGAGGCTTGCTCGAGTTGTGAAGGTGGCTGAATCAAACGATTTCACTAAGTACCTTTCCTGGTGCACAGCAGAATCAGAAAGAGGATAGGTATAGAGGCTGATTTATAGCGCATCGTGTTAAGGACTGAGAGTAGGGCATTCATAGGTTCAAGAAAACGAGGTGGTGGTTGAAGAGAAGGAGTGCTGTGACGTGACTGCGTGGACTGACCAGCTCCCGGTTCTCTCCGTTTCTCTCCGCCATCATCTCGAAGAAAGCATCCTTCCCTAAGTTGGCCTCACGAAGCTGGAATGTCTGCCTACTATCTCTGTTCGCGTAAGTGATTTCTGTTGATATGTTTACTGGGTCTCCCTTAATTTTCAAGCAGCGGTTCGCTACTCCTCCCTCCAGTGGCAGAATCTGGAGCGCTTGATTCTTGATTCTCGTGGTGGAATTCGAAGAGAAAACGTCTACTTAAGTTCCTTCCCTGTCTCCCCGTGTTCTACAATTCGGATCCCGAGAACATCCCCAACAAATTTTCGGCGAAATCTGAGACGGTCATGCACCAGCAGCCAGGTATGAGTGATTTGAGGAAGAATCAATACTGGGCTTTGAGCTCAATGAATAATACGTCAAAAACAGGCGACCTGAACGCAACGTCACGAACCAATTCTGAGCAATACCGATGGAATCGGTCTGTGTGTGGTTCTGCGCGAGCTGATCAGCTCGGATGTGACAACAAGTTTGTACAGTTGGAATATTATGGCTGCTCGCATGCTATCCGCGGGTCTATCTCTCTTGGGAGTCTCCTATCACCTCTACTTCGAGTCAGACGTGATATATACAGTGTTGGCAATTAAGGGTTAAGACCCGACCCCAGGGACCTCTAAGGGTTCATAAGCCTTAAGCCTTAATCTGGGGTTATGGGGTTATGAGCTTAATTTCCTTTTTGGGAAATATTTTCACACAGTCAAGAGGTCTTAATATCGCCCAATTATTCCGCAAAATGCCTATGTACAGCCATGATAGTGGCAACAACCTCTAAAATTCGAGTGGAGGCCCTCAAACCAGTCCTCCCGGTACGAACAGAGTCAGCGTTGTCGGCAACAAATGCAAGCTGTTCCCAAAATTGGGCTCGCACTGCCGCAGCATCCTCCAGTGCAGATTTTGAGGCGTATGGGCATGCACATTCAACATTGCCACCACCAAGGATATGGTCCATCCAGGAATATTGGGTGCCTTCTACGGACCCTGCTCTCATGCAAGCTAAATAAGATTCAACGTAAAATTCTCGGCAAGACTTGATGAGTACGCACCGTCACGAAACGACTGCCCATGCTCCTGCCAATCCACGCTGTCATAGATGCCGGCTTCTACCAACAATTTCCTCTCATGTTCTACGCATCCCTTACAATATGTAGGGAAAGGAATGGCTGCAGCTTGGTTGGTAGTCTGAACTAGCTCAATGAAATGAGCCTGCATTGGACTGGACATGGCGGGAGAGAGCAAGATAAAAGCCAAGCCAAGCTTCCTCGGCGATCAATCGATCGATAGCCGGAGCAACGGCCCGAGACCTTAAGAGCTTATAAGCTCGGCGGCCGTTGCTCTAAGGGTTATGATAAGGCCTTAATAACCCTTAACGCAATTAAGGCCTTATCCCTTACGGCCAACACTGGATATATAACTGAACAGCCAATGAACAGCGGGTTTTGAATTTTTCGTCGGTACGATGGTTCAATCGTTATACTGTACACTTTCGACCAAAGGTTCACGGGGTGTCACCCGTCACCTTCATTGTTCACTGAACAAATAGTTCACAGCACAGCAAATTACCCGATATGGCAGGCCGGCGACAGCCGGCCCGAAATTTTTGGCGTTTTTTGCCCTTTTTAGGACGGAAAATGGGAGTGTCACCGTGTTCAAAATTGTTCAGTTCACAGGTGCCCGTCACCCGTCACCTGAACCTTTGGTCGAAAGTCTACAGTAATCAATCACGATTGCAATATTAATCGGCGAGCATGTTATCGTCCAACAGATTCCAGAATGCGGAGTCCAAGCGGATTTGACTGCATTTTGCGTGGTGATGAGTGATGAGTGGATCTTGGACGTGGTCCGTGCACACCATGCGTCATGGCACGTACGCGCACTCTGTCACCTCAGGTGATCGTGTGAGTGACGTGTCACGCCTCCCTTAAGTTCTTCCCAAACGTCCATGGTGCTCACGGGCTGGCCAGCCCACATCGCCGCGCTTCGAAAACCAGCCATTCTCCGAATCTTGTGCAGCTTCTAGCTTCTACTCCTCAGTGCTCACTCGCGTAATGCATCACTCTCTGCGCCTATCAAATTTGCATTCGTTGCCATTCTCGCTGCGGGTAAGTTTCTTCATTTCTTCCACATTTCTTATAGCAAGTAATCTTCCTTTTGCACTACTTTTATAGCGGTATGCTACGCCCGCTGCGAGCGGCTCTTTCCAGGATCTCGAACGTCTGATCGCCAACCTATCCCGCTGGCATGATAATTCGCAATTCACTCGTTGCCTCCCTGTCTTCTACGCCGCTCTGGATCCTGTGAACCTAACAACGAACTCTCCCATCGATTCAGATGCTATGAACAACGCATTTCTGGCCCTCTACGCCCTGCGTAAGCTCGAGAGGAAACACCACGCCGTATTCCGTGACCTCTGGCCGCGCATCTGGCTTTGGATTGCGTTCTTTGACACTCACCACCCGGAATACACTATGGGCTTCGAACGTACGCCGATGTGTCTCATTCTCGTTGAGATCCTGTCTTTATTCACCTCCAACGACGCGATCGAGGAACTTGTCTACCAACTCGTCGGCGTGCGAGCCATGATCATGGAAGCCTGGGTACTCACAACCCATCCCAATTTTGAACACCCGGAGGGCAAAGCTTTGTTCTCCAAACTGAGCGACGTCCTACACGATATTCCCGTCGATAACCCTACACATTTCGATGAGATACTCGATGCGGTGGATGGGGTCAAGGGTGTCGTTCACCTGGTTATAGGATCCATCTTCAAACTCTACGACGTGAATGATACTTTTATCTCCCTGACGACCCTCAAATGCCTGACGGGTATCATGGCTTTTCTTGGCAATCTAGGGAACAAACCTGTTCTCTCTCCTGCCTTGCTGGCAGCCGGGGGAGCCAACGTTTTCACCACTGTAGCAGCTGTCAGCATCAAGAGCAGCTCGGACGACTTGGAAGACTTGAACGATCGCCAGTATTTTGTGCTGCTTTGTATCGAGGCGCTTCAGTCGATCATCCCGTGTTACCGCGCGATGGAAACTTCCCTTACGGCCGGACTGACACGATTAATGATCTATGGCATGACATTCCCGCCGGGGATAGAATACCGAGGGGCGTTAATATTCAGACAAGTCCTGAGGCAAGTTCTGCCTGCATCTACGGTGTACCACTCTGTGCTTCTGGAGCTGCGAGAAGCGCTCCCAGCCATTGACGATCTCAGGGAGACCCTATCACTCAGAAAATGGGATATGTACGACGACTGGGCAGCGTTTGAGGCCCTCGCACGCGATCGAGTCAAATTTATGGAAGAAATGGAACAAACCGAGGAGACAATGAAGGCGTGTAACAACACAGAGGTACGATTGGAGTCCCATCTTAAACTATCTGCAGGACTTACCTCGACCTAGTGTGGAATCATCCTCGAAAAAGCAAAGTTCAAACGTTGCTCACGATGCCACCATGCTTATTACTGCTCCGTCGATTGCCAGAAAACAGACTGGCGGCGAGGCGATCATCGAACTGCTTGCCGAGCTGCCTTACTCTCCGATCTATGTGCGCGCTTTCTCTTCATTATCTCAATCTTATTTTCTACTCATACGTGTTCCAGCGAACAAAGATCTCACCCATCGCAATCTTTCCTTCTTGCGAAAATTACTGCACTACGATATCAACGGTGAAAACCCGGTCCTACGACTCCCCGCGACCAGTCACGACAACTTTCGAGCACTCGCGCTCCATAGCGCAGTAAATCCGCTCGTCACCGTAGTTGACTACCGCAAGGGCCGCCCGAGCGCCTACATTACCGACGCGAATTCCGTGAAAGCAGAAGACCTGCGTAAACAAATAAACTGGGACGATCATATCGCGCGCGCGGCGCGCAGCGGCGGTCGGATCGAGCTCCACCTGATACGCGCTCAGCAAGGGGATCCAGAAACCTCGGAGCGGTTGCTGATGATGCCTCAGTATTCGGAGTTGCCTGCTATTCATCATGGTTTGTTGGATATTCTACGTCGCGATGATGGGATCGCCAATTGGGAGGCTGAAATCGCAGAATTGTTCTCAAGATGCGAGGGGATCTTAAAAGTTCACTAGGTGTGTTTTTGCATAGGGTTTTCATTTCCATTTTATAGAACCGTCCAATTCTCAGCCTTGAAAACTCGAAAGCCTAGGTTGAAACTCTTTCGATTTTCCGCACGATTCGACTCTTAGATCTCATAAGCACCCACAGTCGGATAAAATGTACAGATGCTATACTACAACACTTTGAACATTCTTCTGAGTCCTCGTCGCTCGACCCTTCTGTGCTTTTGTTGTTCTGAAATGTGATCGTTTCAATGCAACAGCGGAGGAGGTTTGAGCATATTGATTTACAACAATAGATAGGCATACATGTGAGAGGGTGTGCTGGCAGTCAGTATTCAGAAACCCGGAAGCCAGAATTTCCATCCGGAGGCTCTCTCCTTCTCCTTCCCTCTCTTCGCCTCTGCCGTCTCTCTACGCTCCTTCTCCGCCAACAACATCTTCTCCATAATCCCCATCTCCCTCTTCTTCATCTCCTCCTCCGTCAACAACCCCTTCCCGCCATCAATCAGGGTATCCTGATCACTCTCCGAATCATAAACCCCTTCACTGATCCCCGCCACAACGCACAATGCCCTCCCTTTCTCTCTGTACCACTCCGCATAACGCATCCCATCCCGCCACTCCTTCGGCAAATTCTCATACCCACACAGTGCACCCATCAGCGCGCCCGCGACAGCGCCGTTCGTATCAGCATCCCCGCCGTACATCGCTAGCGTCGTCATCGCTGAGTGGAAGGTGTCTTGGCGGGTGAGGACGCGGCGCAGACACCACAATGACGAGCCGAGGCATTTGTACACGTATCCCATAGAGCGATCGCATAGGACGAGGGAATCGAGATCTTCTGTATACGCGTGTCGTTCGAACTCGGCGCGGTCGAGAAGCGCCAGCTGATCAGCGGGAAGGATACGTTGTACGTAGGCCCACGCACGCTCGATTAGATCGCGCACCTGCGAAACGTTAGAGATTTCGTCCAGACAGAGAGCGCGGATGAGTCCAGCAACGATGGCGACGGAGAGCGCACAACGTGGGTCGGCATGCGTAACGTAGCCCATTATAATAGCTGTTTTAAAGGTCTGTTCTTCGGTCTTCGGTATGCAAATGACTCCAACCGGGGCAGTGCGCATGAGCGAGCCGTTGGCGGCGGCGAGGCGGCGACAGTTCTCGTCCCAGTAGTAGTAAGCAGTTTCAATAGGTTTGGTTGTGAATGAAGGTGTAGCTACGACGCCTCCGACGGTTTCTGGGGAAGAAATATAAAGATAATTTGAAATTGAGTCGGGATTCTTGAGACGTACTTCCTAGACCCATGGGAAGACGATCAAAGACACGTAGGCCTTGAGAGCACCTATATTTCATTCTCATCAGCATTGAATTCTGCCGCACAACATGGCATCGCAGACGCACCAGGAATGGAGTCGGACTGCAAAATCAGTAGGAGATAATTGTCGGAGCCGTAGATAGGAAAGCACTATCAGAAGTGCGTGGTCCGTATCGTCCGTCCATGCCCTCTGTTCCAGCGGCTTGATGAGTTTTCCACTTCAAAGCTAGTGGAGGACTCACACTCTCGAAGCGGCCTGAATACGGTTCTTCATTCAGCCACTCTCGCTTGATCAAAGAATCCGTCTGCTTACATCGATGCGAATCGTTATAGAACGGAGTCTCCGGCTCCACGAGCGTGAAATCGGGACTCGACGACCCATACGCCTCCGCTGCCTGCTCAGCAGTCATGAATTCTGTTAAGTAGATAAAGTCAGTCTCTAGACTCCCGTTCGCTACGAGAGAAATCCACGCACCAGTATAAATCCCAATAGCATCCCCAAGCGCAGAGCCAAACAGCGCGCCCTCAGCCTTGTCGAGGACTTTGGGATTGTTCATGGTGGTAAGAATCAAGAAGAGTCACCTCACAGCCTACGACAAAGCCAAGAAACCATCAATGTCCGGACCTGTCGTTGGCAAACATCGTAGGGACCTCAATCGATATCTGAATCGAAGAAGAATGAATCGAGGACGAGATGACTTTGAGACTGAGGCCGAAATTGAAGAACCTGGGACGGATCCGGAGCAAGGACGATTTGACGAATGGGAACGACTTCAAGCGGCACTGTCAAATTTGTTACATGACGGTGATACAGTAAACTCAGGCTGCTATAAATTCTCCGTTTTGTTTTGAGAGGACTGGAGGTATCGTCCGATCGGGACATTGATACACGCATCAGCTAAAAACGGTCGAAAGGCTGAAGTCGTCGAAGAGAACAAAATCAAGTTCAGGCGCGTTTAAACAGTGCAGAAAAACAATGAAAAGAGACTTGCGAAAGTTTGACATCGAAAGTAGAGTCTGTAGAGAACAATCCGATAGAAAATTCGCCTCAATTCTATACGAGTTTGCGAGTGTTTATATGAGAAGGCTCCGGCGCCTGCCTAATCCGGACACAGCGACAATGCACATCTTTCCCAATACACCGCGGCAGGTCACGACAAGGCAAAGGGGGTAGGGGTAGACGATCCCGCAATGCAGGTATGTTGCGCAGCTTCTTCCGCTAGGCACCCAGCGGACAGCCCGGAAGCTGTGAGCGCAGCGGAAAACCCAAGGCAGGAAAACGGGGACGTTATGTTCTCCTCCGTGGCGTCATTCGATACTCTAGCAGCCAGCGCCGTAGAGCCCCTCTTGTGCAAGAAACACGTCATCCTCTCCGGAGGACATTCGACCGCGGGGTATAGCGCTGTGTTGGAATCAAAATCTGGGCTGTGAGAAATGTGAGATTCAAACCACCCCCCTGGTTATTTAACATGGGCATGTTAATAACAGGGTTTATAACATGACGTAAGCCCACCCAGAAATTTTTTTCCGCCTGATTTTCAGCTGATTTTCTTGAAATTTGCCTTAGATTCGCCTTCGACGCTCTCCGGGCGGAGGAGAGTGATCTTTGACTCAATTCTCGGCATCCCAAGGGCGAAATTAAGCTGCAAAAGTGGTGTCCAAGGCACCGCAGGGGCCCCTTCCTAACACATAAATAACAGGTGTTTCTGGACCTCAATTGTGAGAAATGTAATTTACATGTTAATAACAGTGTTATAAAGTACCTGTTATATAACACGTTGATTCCTACACAGCGCTAGCGGGGTAGGCTCCTTCTGAAGATCGTCATGTTTTCGACATTGACTCCGCAGGTATACAGGAGGGGAGGGTGAGGGCGCGGAGGGCGAAAGAAGATTCCGATACGGAGGGCGGTGGTGCTGAACGATGCAGCATGGTATGACAGAGAGCGGGAGTAGAAGGCCGACTTTCAGCTGCATTACGTTCCCTGACGAGGATGAGCTGCGTACACGGGCAGAGGAAGACGACGAGGCCGCAGTATCGCCGTTCAGCAATGTCGTCGCACGCCGTATGCAACTGCGGGAGGGGCGAGGAAAGATAGAGCTGGTAGTGAAGGGAGTTGACGGTGGTAGATGCGGGGTACGACGAGAGACTAAAGCTTCATCCAGGTGCGGTCGACATCCCGCCGACACTGCCCATTCCAATTTGCGACGCGAGGATGCGGCTCCCCAACCTCTCCCGACGACAGCCGGGGTCGGTGCGGATACACCCCTGCACACGTCCGCCGTCACTGCAAGTCCGTACTCAGTACTATCGTCCGACCTCCGACCTCTCCCGGTCAAGACGAAGAAACGCCCATCCAGCGACAACCTCCAAGCCATTTTGCGACAGACGGGCGGGGTGCCCACCCACGCACTTCTCGGCAGCACTGTCAGCTCATACCCCGCATTGATTCCGCTGCCCACCTACAAAAGCCGTCTCGTTGAGGAGATAACAAGACGACATGCTTCCCCCTCGCGATGGGAAATCACATCCATCCCATTGACCCCTCTCCCCAATTCGGGCAACACACCACTAGCGGAAACGGGTCGGCGCGGAGACCCCGCACGACGCAATACCCTCAGCCACACAACCTTCTTCGTTCGTATCGAATCGCATCCTCGTCAGACCGCGAATCCGGAATTCCGTACAGTCACTCGTGCCCTCGCCCCACGCGAGGAGGAAGACAAGAACGGGCAGCATGTACGACTTGTTCTAGAGGCCGAGAACGGGAAGACGTCGGTCTGCAGGTGCGAAAGAAGCGTCGGCAGCGGAGCTGCGGATGGCACGGTCGGAATCCTGAGAGTATGCGGGGGATGCCACGGAGAATGGGCAGGAAGACGCAGAGGATGGTGCCTAGCCCAATGGCGGTGAGCATATGTATCATTCTAGAAGAACGAGCGATAACATACCTCGAAGGCTTCCCCTAACCAAGGAACCGGAATAAGCAGCAGCAGCATACCTCTCCCATACCGATGACGAGATTGAATACGACGCCGGGAGAGGCGTGCAGACGCGCCAATAGGGGCGTGCCTTTCATCGCTCCTCGATCTTCCACCATCTTCCTTCGCCCTCCCCTTCTCCACCCCCGTTCTCCTCTCTTCCCCCGTCCCCACCTTCTCCGCACTTTCTCGTCCCTCCGCTCCCGTTCCTCGTGAATACGACCCACCGATGCGGCTCCTCCGCCGCCGTCATCACGTTAACTTCAGCAAAGAGCAGACATCTAGAAACGCATCACGATCAGCGTCAGCTCTCGAAGCGCGGGCGGGACCGGCGTGCGTACCTGAAGTACAACGAGGACGACGGTGGAAAGTCGTAGGGTAGATGAGACTTGATGTGCGGGAATGAAGTATGTCAGAAAGTACTCTCGAGGATGCGAACCAGTATGGACATGACGGGCTGGGAGGTGAGGTGAGGAGGTGGAGGCAAAATGGGAGAAATGAGTAGCAAAGAGACCGTGCGGGGAAGGGGAGGGCATATGTGCGTGCCGATCGATAGTAGGTAGATGTACGAGTACGAGGATAAAGGAGAGCCAATGGGTGCGTTGTAGGGCGCTGGTATGTGTGAATGGGGAGATGACGACGCCGAGGTGCAGGGAGGAATGTAGAAGGCGCATGAATAAGCGAGGAAGGGATAGAGGAGAGGATGTAGCGATGTACGTAGATTGTATGGGGAGAGACGTCATCGAGACCTCTACGAAGTGGGTCAGCGAGGAAGCGGTAATAATTCATTGGCTACACTCACCCCTTCTTCACCCACAAAGACGACGCGCAAGTAAGAGCGAGAAATCACTTTTCAGTAGGAGCTGCTTGCAACGAGACTGAGACAGAGCTAGAGCAGTTGTCAGTTTCTGTTACAAGCTTTTGAAGTCGAAAGTAACGCACGGGGAAAGCGATGGCGCAGATACAAGATGCTACCGACAGCGTCCCGCCGTCATCAGCAGCAATGGATGCAGGCCGCTTCTTTTGCCGCCTCCATTCGAGAAAGAGCGACCAGCAAGCCGTTCCCGGGCTAGTGGAGCCGTACCTCCTCCAGAGTCCAGATTGGGGCGAATTAAGACAAAAGTCCACGCCGTTTACAGTATGTCGACGCTGCAGAAGCTTCCAATGGCGCCAGACTCGGAGAACACCTGGGCCGCCCAATACACCTCGTCGCCACTGAGGCTAACGATGGGGACGGGAGTTTGAGGTGGAGATTGCATTAGGTCACAGTTCGCTATGCGCAATGCGCAGAAGTTGGCGCTTCAAGAGCGTCGGCCACAGGCTCAGCGACGAGAAGCGACTCGGAGAAGCGGGTGAGTAAGGAACAAGAAGCGTGACCGTGTGAATGCTTCTAACCCTAACCCTTACTCCTTCCTGCCCTTGACTCTTGCCACTTGCTTGCCACCCACTCAATCGAAAAATAAAGGATCTAGACCTCATCGCATGGGCTATCGCGTATACTGGCTGGCTATTGTGCTCATGTACAACCTTTCTCCTATACTGGGTTACCCGACGCCGTTCGGTCTTCAAATTCGTCAAATTATGATCTTTCCAGCTGGAGCGGGCGGAGCGCAGCACAAATTCTTTCCTTCGATCTTCCAGCTTCCAAAAATCACAACGTACTTCGAAGATTCGCAGACTGAGTAACGGCTAGGCGACAGACTGATAGTTCGTCGCGGCTTCTCTGGATACAGGACCTCAACAGCGACTCTCGATTTCCAAAATCTCTGCTCCATCTCTTGCCCGGTTGAACGCATCCAGTTGCCTCGACTGAGCGAGTTATCTGCTGTTATGTGTACTGCATTCCCCTGATCTCACACCTCGACGTGATATCATAAATCGGATTCATGATTAATTAAAGTCAAGGTACTCTTTCTGCAATGTCTTTATACCGTATCGACAGACTGATTCGACAGGCACGGGGGGCACCACTGGCATTCTCTCTTTCCTCTCATTCTATCGACTTTCGATATTCGTCGAACCGAGCAGCTCCTACACTACTCGACGTACAAGGCACGGGCTAATTTGCAATCCTACGGAATCAGACTCTCTCTAATTAACATGGGAGTTAGAACCATGGGGTATCCTCTCCAACTTTCACGGGTAAGAATGTTCGTTCATCTTGCGGGGATGTCCATATCATACTTGCCCAAAAAATCCAGGTGGGTTGTCGTTAACACACCGGCTAGCACCACTCAATCAACCTCCTCAGGCCTCAGCGCTTTATCTCCCGTGGGAGGGTCCCTCTTAAATTCGGATCACAGCAGTCCAACTATCTTACGGGAATCAAACAAAATTGCTTTTATCTTCCATTCCCCAACACATACGATCTGAGATATAATTGGGCATACTACAAACTGTGGTGCGTCTCCATCTTACTTGCTGCAACGGCGCTAAGTGAGTTCTAAATAGCGTCTAGCTGCGAACCATCTATTCACACTACCGATACTATCCTTGTGGAATATTATCATGATTCTGTCAGGCCATAAAACAAAACCACTTCGATGAGTGAAGAGACTGTCGTATAAGTAACTTATCTTGCCCCAGATACGGTCCTGGTGGCTGGCACTCCCCTCGCTCTCTCCACTGGCACATCTGCACACATGGTCTTCACCGCCAAGGCTGTGGTATGTCACCTCGGTAGCTAGACAGTGGTCCATCTAACACTATCCTTTGTTTTCACCAGGACGGATCTGTAAAGTTCGTTCCACTGTCGTATGCTCACTTCTGTAATTACGAACTCCACCCGATACTCACATTTTTTACGCATCTAGAGCAGCATCGAAGACGCCTAAAGATTCTTCACCATCGTCGTCCGTATGCTGCTGTTTTCCGGCGACCCGATACTCACATTTTTACGCATTTAGATCAGCATCGAACACTCCTACAGATTCTTCACCATCGTCGTCCGTATGCTGCCGTTTTCGGGCGACCTGATACTCACATTCTTTACGCATTAGATCAGCATCCACGACTCCTACAGATCCTCCATCGTCGTCGTGCGTATACTGCCGGTTCCAGCGACCGGATACTCACATTTATGACTTTACGCATCTAGATCAGCATCGACGACTCCTACAGATCCTCCACCATCGTCGTGCGTATTCTGCCGTTTCTGTCGAAAGGCATTCATTCTCAGTAACAATCCGAAATCAATCGTTAGATCATCCCATGCTGCAGGTTCAGCCAAGTTCCCATCGAATTTTCCTCAACTCACCGCCCACCGTCTACCACTGGCACCCTCGGAAATTTCTTCGACGATCTCATCTTCGACAACATTGTACTTATCTTCCTCACTTTGAACTCCCTCGGTGTTGGCTAAATCCCAGCCCTCAGCACACAATTGACTACGGCCAGTACCACGCAATACACAGTCTCTTCTAGTACTACAGTCCCACTGCATGCAAAAGCGGCAACAACACAGTGAGCAGTTTCCTCTTTATGTCATACATATATCTGAAACCCATCCCCATGCATCATAGTTTGAAACCAAACATACTCGCCGCCATCGCTGTCGTCCCCATCCTGACCATTCTCATTCTCGGCGCTGCAGCGTTCATCTGGTACAAACGGCGTCATTCCTTCACGCGCAGGCGCCACCCAGGAGCAGGTTCGCGTTTGAATTCTATGTCAATATACCCCTTCGCTCTCCCCTCACCCCCGGCCAACACCTCGTCCGTGAATAGAAATGGTCGCCACCCAACGATGATCGACCAAAGCAACATAGACATTGGATATCCGTTCTCTCAGAGGGTACTTCAAAGCAAGCTCGACGCAGCGAGAGAGAAGGTGGCCGAACTTGAAGAAGAACACGAGATGCATTTGTTGACGCGGCCTGTATCCGAATCGGATGCGATACAGAGGCGGCTGTCGGATACCGTGAGGGATACACCCGATTCAGCGCCTCAAGGCGATCTTGCGATCCAGCTCCAAGCCGCGAGGGAGGAGATAAATCTGCTGGTCCGGCGAATCGATGAAATGAATACAAATATTGAGGAGATTCAAGCTTTCGGGTGGGGAAGAGCTGGAGAGAATGAACTTCCACCAGAGTACGTGTAGAGATTACTCACATATAATTAACGAATCACAAAAGACTTTGGGTTCCGAAGGGTTTGTAATGGTTGATTCGGAGTACGAACTGAATGTTGAAAATTCGAGGTCAACAAAATTCGGAAACGATGCTAGATTTCTGTCTTGCTTACGGTAGAGTTACTCAGACATCTGGGTAGCTAATGACTCCGAGAACTCCAACGGTAAAATTAACCGCGTGGGGATAGGCAAAGGAAGCTTCGAGATACGGCGGTCAAAGTTTGGTCCAGGTGCACATACTACTAAATTTCTGATTCATTTTCGCGACTTGTTCGCGACATTTATATGTGCACCGAAGCTTTCACGAAAAGTGTCGCGATTTCGTCTAATTACTTTTATAACTTGCTGTGGAACCTCTCGTCAAGGGCCCCAGTACGAACACTTTTAAAAGAACGGTTACTTATGTAATTACTTAATGGTGAAGGTGTCATCACGAGAACCGTACGGATCAATTCGGACCAATGAAACTCGGAACAGCACTAAACAAACGTGATTGTGGGAATCTTGTCAGGGTTAGGGTTTACCTCCTTCTTGTCTCTTCCCAACTCCTTCCTCGAAGTTCCTCCGCCGCTTTCCAGATTCATTTGTCCTGCGAACGAAACGAACCACAGCCTCGCCGCTTGTCCCTGTGATCTATTTTGGCCAATGAAATAATTACCACCCATAGGGATTCCTAGCGTGGTGCACTGGTGGTCCTGTCACCGACTCCTGTGGAAAGTCTCCTGGATCTTCGTTGGATCTTCGACCACTCACCACTGTGACTCACTGGCAGCCGAGAGCCCGATTATGTGTCGTGTCCTCGCGTTCCTGAATAGACTCGATTCCGGCTGGCAAATTGCAATCTGGGGTGCCATCCGATCTTCGCTATCGCTGCCAATGTTCTCGATCGCAACGCAGCGCATCTTCGCCGAATCTTCGGCTTTCATGCTGCTGCGCTCCACTCTTCAACCTTCAAGTTTCAAGTTACAACCAATCCGCGTTTCGCAATTTTCAGCTGGGTGATGGTCGACATCGGTATTCGCCTGGCAGGTTCGCAGTCCCAGCCTCTCTTTGCCGTCCTGCCTCCCGTGTCTCGATCTTGCCGCGTCTTCGATGTATATAAAAAAAACCTATACAAGTCAATGGGTACTTTACCCAAATTCTAGAAGATAGATACGGGTAAGAAAGTTCTTTTGTGTTGCGGGAATGTCCATGTCATGCTTCCATTTCTAGCTGCCCGTGGCTCGGAGCGCTTATTCGACGTCCGCAGCGCGCGAATTTCCCGTCGGAGGGTCACTCTTTGCGGCGGACAAGTTCGGATCCGGATCCTTTTCACAGCCATCCAACCATGTCACGGAAATCAAACAAAATCTGGTTCTATCTTCCGTGCTCCAACGCATAAGATCTGAGGTATAATTGACCACATCCTCCAAAGTGTGGTGCGTCTCCTCAGTAATGACTTACAATCGTCTGTGGGTAGGGCCTTGGGGAAGCAGGAACGTCAATCGTTCGGCACGTATTGAATTTCATTGAATTGACTGTAACGGCGCTAAGTGAGTTTAAAGTAGCGCTGAAATTGTCTATCTACACTACCAGCTCTCACATCGGCATGATATCATGATCTTGCCAAGCTGTAAGCACAACACCACTTTGATGAACGAAGAGACCACGGTATACTCATCTTTCGACTAGATACAAATGCTGTTTACCTCGTGAGCCCCTCTCGCTCCCTCCACTTCCGCACATATGGTCTTCACCACCTACGACTGTCCAGCCTTCTCAGCGGATAACGAGCCTTTGGGGGCGGCGACTGTAGACAATAGGAACAGGATCACCTGCAGTTATCCTCAGTTTGATTGCAGGTATTCCCCGGTGGTGCGTCACCTAGGTTGCTAGACAGTGGTCCTCTCATCCTTTGCTTTCACTGCTAGGACGGATCTATTGTGGAGTCGGAGTCTCACAGCATCATCCCTGCTTGTCGGCATTCCCTTGTAAATACTATGGACAGCAGTGCTCCACCTTCTGCTTCCTCCACGTCCTCCCTTCCACTTTCGTATTCTCGTTTCATGTTTATAAGCCCCCCAGATCAACATCGACGAGTCAAAAATCGTCTGTGAATCAGCCGAGTACACCTAGTCCCAAGCCAATATCGTCGTGCGTAGTATCGTCTCTCATGCGGCGCATTCGTTCTCAATAACAATGTGAAACCCATCGTTAGATCGACTACTTCCGGTACCACACAACAACACGTTCACTCTCCTACATTCATACCAGATGCAAAAGGAGCACCGACGCAGTGAGCAGTTTTCTGTCTCTGACCGGATGCAGCCTAAAACCAATTGCCGTGGATGGCAGTTTGAAACCAAGCATAATTGCCGCAATCGTTGTCATCATCTTGATCTTTCTCGTCGTCAGCGCCGTCACATTCATCTGGTACAGACGGCGTCATTCACTCATGAGAGCGCCCCAACCAGGAGCAGAATCACGCTTGAATTCCAGAACAATATTCCCCTTCGTTCTCCCCACACCCACCACGTCGTTCCGAAACAGAGATGGTCCCCGCCAAAGGATAACCGACAAACGCAACATAAACGTAAGCCGTCCTCTCGCGCAGAGAGTACTTCAAAACGAGCTCGACGCGGCGAGAGAGAAGGTCGCCGAACTTGAGGAACAAGAGGCGCGTTTGCTAGGGGGACCCGTATCTGAATCGGCTGCAATTCAGAGACAGCGTTCGGATAATGAGAGGGAGGCACCAGAGTCAACGCCACAAGACGATCTTGCGGTACAGCTTCAAGCTGCGAGGGAGGAAATAAATTTGCTGGCACGGCGGATTGCAGATAATGAAGAAATTCAAGCTTTTGGGTGGGGAAGGGCTGGAGAGAACGAACCTCCGCCAGAGTACGTGTAGAGGTCGTCACATATGATAACCGAATCACCAAAGGCTTCGGGTTCTGATGGGTTTTGATTCTTGAAACGGCTGGATCGGCCATGAACTGAACTAGGATAGGACGCTTAATTTTTGTCTTGCTCGCCGTATGTAGCTCATATATCGGGCGAACGAGTGGCTTTGCAAGCTCTAACGGTAAACGCAACCCGCGTGGGGAAGAAGATGGATGGGTGGTGGGACGAACGCGGGGGACGTCGGCCGCGTCTGAATTTGGGGTAAGTATACTATTAAACGTAATTATAGCTCCTATACTCTTGGAACTATCAAGCTGTTTGTTCGAGAAACTTGCGGTCTGACACAAGTGATGCGGATGAACGAGATGGCAGCTTATCCGGGGTCCAACTGAGAAAGGGGCGGAAGACGAGAATCATCAGTGAAGTTCATTCGAAATGGTTCAAATTTCAATACCTACTTATGGGAGAATTTCAAATAATCTGTTTGTAAATCGCCAATCGTAGACTGAATCTAACTTCCCTCGTGAACACTATTCCTGGTTACGGAGTCACACCGCGGGAGCGCGCAAAAAAGGCTCCCCACAGTTTGATTTTAATTTCAGATATTATGGTACAAAAAAAACTCTGAATATAGTGCTTTGATATCAAAGATAAAAGGCCGCCTGAAAGTTCCCCTGATTAGTCCTAGAATTAGGTGCAAAACAGACTTCATTATTTTTTAGATAAAAGGGTGCGACTTAAGCGGCCCATCTCCGCGCAACTTACACCGGGTATCAGGGCACCTGATTTTCCCTTCTATTTCACGGATAACAAAGAGCTGTTTTTGAACCTGTTTTTGAGCCTGATTATTACATATAACGGGCTCCATATTGCGGCATTGGGGCGCAAGATATGGCAAATATCAAGCTAGGTAAAAGTGGTCCTGATATTTGCATTATCTTGCGCCCCAATATGGCAAATATCAAGGCTAAATAAAAGTGGGCCTGATATTTGCCATATCTTGCGCCCCAATGCCGCAATATGGAGCCCGTTATATGTAATAATCAGGCTCAAAAACAGGTTCAAAAACAGCTCTTTGTTATCCGTGAAATAGAAGGGAAAATCAGGTGCCCTGATACCCGGTGTAAGTTGCGCGGAGATGGGCCGCTTAAGTCGCACCCTTTTATCTAAAAAATAATGAAGTCTGTTTTGCACCTAATTCTAGGACTAATCAGGGGAACTTTCAGGCGGCCTTTTATCTTTGATATCAAAGCACTATATTCAGAGTTTTTTTTGTACCATAATATCTGAAATTAAAATCAAACTGTGGGGAGCCTTTTTTGCGCGCTCCCGCGGTGTGAGTGAACCAGGTCTGGATTCAGTAATTCGTTTATGTCCGTAATGGGTGATTTTACCATACGTCCGTCTGTCCGTCTATCGCAAGGCAATCACCGAGTCTGGCATGATTGATGGGGCTTATTCAATGACGCACGTAAAGCCCAAATCCGAACCAAGCCCGAACACACTCGTTTTCTTGCTTGCCCTTCGTCTTTCGATCCTTCTCGATTCATCATGAGAACCACACATCGTCACTTGGTGGGAAATGCTTGAGGATGCTTACACCGGAAATTGCTTCAGATCCTTCCTGAGCCTCCTGTGCAGGAAATTTGGGAGTTCGAAAGGCCGCCATCACGACCTCCATCAAGGCCGGCGGCAACTCGGCAGATTTTGATGTCATCAACCAATCATCAACAAGTCGCAAAAACGTCCTCTCTTGTCTACGACAGTCGGTCCTACCGAGCTCCCCATACGTTGAGGTTGTCTTTTCTTCTTCTGTGTAGCTACACCGTCTGTGTTGATACCGATCACCTGTGAGACGAAAGTGCGGATAGACACAGGAAGCACATCTTGAGCACATCCGGAGATCATCCTGTAGCGGGAGTGGTCCTGGCCAGTTAATGATAATATCTAGATGTTTTTTCGCAGAAGGCAGACACAGGTGACAACTTGTGTTGTACCCGGCTTGCGTCGAGAGACGCTGGAGAACGACTTGAGACATCGAAAAGGGGACGCGTCGCTGTGTTTACATTTCTATGCTACCGCCCCCAACATTCAAGCCGATGATGGCCTCCTGATTTACCTTACGTCATGGACCGCCGATCGGGTCGCCGGTCCTCGATCTCCCCGGTCTTTCCATTTCCCAAACGGACTCCTCCTGTGTCGATCGACAATCATGATTCACGCAATTCCAAATTCTGCTTTTCAAATGATCTCACCTCTTTTGTCTTTCACCTCAACTATGGAATCCTTGCCAGCGCCCCGCTGTAGAAAGGGTTGTACTGAGCCAATGCTAACAAACCGACTCGGCCAGCCATTGCAAGCAGTCAAGTATGGCCCTCATTGCCAGTGCTCGCGAAAACACCGTAAGCATTTTTTGCCCAAATAATTTGCATGCTTGATCCAATTTTATCCTCAGGATACATTGCCAGGGCTCCCAGGATATGCCGTCTTCACAACACTTTTCTATATCATCCGCCATGTGATTGCAACAAAAAGTATCAGAGAAGTATGTAACTTTGCGAGAGCCATCGACTACAATTGACAGTTTCATAGGTGGGTTCAAAGTCAACTGCCGTCAAGCTACCTTAGCAGCGTTCAGGTTCGAACCTGGGCACTCCGAGTGTAAGGGCGGTTCGAACCGTTTGGTTCGAACCATATCAGCCTTTCAAAGCTATTTCAGTAAGCAAATGGTTCAACGGTTCAGATCAACGGTTCAGATGAACCGTTCGAACCGTGGCCCGGATCAGAACCGTTTGAACCAAAAAAGTCGAAGGCAGACTAACCATTTGAACCAAATTGTTGAAGTCCACTGAACCGTTTGAACCAAATTTGTTGAGTCTGAATGAACCGTTTGAACCGTTTGCGAACCGTTCGAACCGTTTGAACCAAAAAAAAAGTTGAACACAAAAAAGTTTGAACACCTAAAAAAAATAGGTTTGATCTATTTAGAAGTCACTAGAAAGCTTTCAAAGACCTCTACATAGTTCTAGAGAGCTGATTTGATTCAAATAAATGGAAGAGATTGCTCACTGGTGATGAGCGGGTGCCGCATGAAAGCTCTAGAAATCACCGAGATTTGCTAATTTGACCAGCTTGAGTATAGACAAGCTTGGTGAGACGCCATACAAAGGAGATATCAGCGAGACGTTGAGAGATCATGGTGGTAGCGGAAAGACAGGCATTTTGTCACGTTAACGGTCACGTGTGGTGTGATAGTCACACATCAAACATGTCGCGTCCTATGTGTTCGCTGTGAGGAAGGGAGAAAGACGCATCGAGAGGAGGCGTATTCTTAAGGTTATGGTTAGGGGTATATAAGGCCACGCAATTTTGTACAGTAGACAGAGAATTAACACCCCACTTTGGCACTTCCCCTCAATGGCTTGCAAGGGGTACCCACCGGCAAAACCCGAGACACCGGCTAGGAGGGGGGTGGGGGTCGGGCTCGCCTTATTTCACTTTTCCGACCTAGCCTTAGATTGGTCGGAAAACACGTTGCCCAAGCCGAACATCAAGGTGAGGTCAGGAAAATGCGAAAAAAAATATGTAGGGTGCCACATTTGAGCACCAAAGTGTGTTCGGAGTGTCCTAATGCAGTCAGAATCACAGCAAAATTTGACAAATTGGGGGAGTTTTTGATAGAAATTACCGTTTTTGGTGATTATGTAACACTTACGTATGGGGGGTGGGGGTTGAGCGAGCCTTAAGTCACTTTTCCGACCCTGTGTCCGAAGTTTTAAGGCTGGGTACCCCTTGATGGCTTGAATTTCTCTTGCTCCCCTCTAATTTCTTGTTTCTCTTTTGATCGGTAAACAACAGAAGTTGAACATCAGAACGCTGCTCACCTATGGATCGATTGTATGCCGTTGTGTGCAAATCCGGAGCAGGAACGATCTGGTCGTTCTTCGGAGTTGTGTTGGTTGTTTTGGCTTTGGTTTGGTGGATATTAAATGGGATCAAAAACCGAATGGTACGGGATTGGATTTGGTTCAGATATGTTTTAGAGGTTGTGTTGAAAACGACGAAGTTGACGGATTTATATGAGTTGGATTATACGGTGGTGGGAGGGATTCCCTTCGGTGTCGAGATTTACGAGCTCGCTGGCGAGCGCTACACATTATTTTCATCATCCATATATTGTTCTTCATTGCCTACCGACGATTGTTTGGGTTGCCACATGCATTTCCTGTGCATGGAGCCCCGAACTTGCGTGTGCACTGTATTGGGTTGTGTGTTGTGTTTGTAGGATCATTTCCTCTTTCACCGCATGCTCGTACCGCGCGTTTCACTGGAACCATATATCAGGAGTACAAGCCTGCTGGAGCGAAAGGCTCGGGGACAAGCTGTGAGAATAGAGGGTAAGAATCCCCTGGTTGAACGCTTCCTCTTGCCACACGGACGATAATTCGACGTGTAATAAAATGTATATAGACATATATTACGAAGTGTATATTACTAACGCGTGACCCATCAACGACGGTCACACGCATCAATATCATTATCTTTTTTACTCTCAACTACTACCGCGCTCAGCGACGCCCCAGGCCTAACACTTTAGGCCGGCAGGCGTTAGTCTGAGGACTTACTTATACTCTTGAACACTCTTGTCTGGCATTCCAGAAGGAGTGAGAAGAGTGTGGAAACAAGAATCTCTGGCATTCCAGAGATTATTGTTTTATTAGGAAGTCCTCGCGAAGGCCTCGCGCTAGGAATTAGAGAAGGGTTCTAGAAAATATAACAGAGTCTTACACAAGCCTCCTTCACGCAAATTACACTGAAAGAGTACATAAGCTATGGTATTTATGAATCCCTAGGCTATACAATATCTTTTGGTAATCAAGTACCTCACTGCCCAGCAACCACTGGCAACAGTGTCCTTTTGGATTTCCCCAGCAGACACAGATTTTGAATCATATCTGTCTTGTACTACTAGTAGCCACTGTCATTGTAGAGTAATGTCTAGTTGGAGGTGACTGGTGGAGATTTACCATTTTTGCTCGACGACAACGAGTAATTCTACCATTTTCCAAATTTTCTGAACAGGCGGAGCGAAGCGGAGGCAAGTCTTGTAGATTCAATCCAGGTCCCTGTGTGACCTGTGACTTGAATCTACGGTCGAAATAGTGCAGTAATGTCAGGTCTGTCAGTGATGAAAATAGAGAGTACTTGAACTGCCGTGCAACTATGCATCGCCCCCGACCCCAAGTATTACAGCATCCTTTGCCCTAGATAAGCTGATTGCCGGTCTACTGATATAGACCACAACAATATACTTACACCCAACCTTGAATAATGACATGACTACAAGACTCCCATGAGTGGAGAGGAATTGAATACAACAGAAGTAATTACTACCAGCCACCTGTGTATACTGGACAGAGTCTGGGTTGGGGGCATAGCACTAAGCACAGTATTCAATTGAATCTTCACAATTGAAGTCAGTCAGACTCTCAACAATGCTGCATAACAGCTACGTGTTCTCTCCTCTATTTATTTGAATCAAATCAGCTCCCTAGAACTATGTGGAGGTCTTTGAAAGCTTTCGAGTGACTTCTAAATAGATCAAACCTATTTTTTTTAGGTGTTCAAACTTTTTTGTGTTCAACTTTTTTTGGTTCAAACGGTTCGAACGGTTCGCAAACGGTTTAAACGGTTCATTCAGACTCAACAAATTTGGTTCAAACGGTTCAGTGGACTTCAACATTTTGGTTCAAACGGTTAGTCTGCCTTCGACTTTTTTGGTTCAAACGGTTCAAACAGTTCGCGAACGGTTCAAACGGTTCGCGAACGGTTCAAACGGTTCATAAATTTGGTTCAAACGGTTCATTGACTTGCTGTTTTAGTAGGTTCTTGCAGATGGTTCGAACCGTTCGAACCATGGTTCAGGTATCCGCTCGAACTGTACTACCATATATGGGTGGAAACGGTTCGAACAGAGGTTTACACTCAGAGTGTCTCGGTTCGAACTTGAACGCTGCGGTTGCTGCGTCAAGGCTGTCTCGATCCTCAAGGCCTTCCTGCTAAGAAACCTAGTTCTCATTGTCGTTGTGAGTCTCGGTGTGATGAGTCTATTCTCCTTACCTCTGACTACACGCAGGCTGGTCAAGACAACCAACGGAACGACGATGTGCATCTGGCTGTTTGGATTCCGCTGGACGACGCGCAATCAAGTACAAAGAGCACTGTACATGTGTGGATCCTCGAAAAAATGCAGGCGAGTTCCCCAGATCTGCTTCATCAATCATATATTCAGGCCCGCTAGGCTACCGTCTCTCTGCGTGCAAATGTGAAACTTTGATTTGCTCACATCGATCCCAACTCCCTACGGTCGACGGTCGGGCCAAAAATTCCCAGGCGAAGCGACTTGCTCGTGGGTTAGATAGAAAACCTGAGCCGCCATTGTTGTCTCTTTACTCTGTCCCTTTCGAAGAATATCTCCGGATTCCTATTGAGGTGCGCAAGTCCAGGGAGAAAGATGAGAAAAGGGCCAGCAGCCGCGCATATGCTATCAGGTGTGAGATGGGTCGAAAAAGTCTGCTGGACTATGTGGAATTGGTGAATGCCCTGTTCAATTCGCTCTCATAATGTAAACTCATGGCACCTAGAAATATCTTTCCGCAGAAACCCAAGCTCGTGAGCCAACATACCATGGTGGGCCCACCAGGGTGTCTCAGAACTTATGGTGTTGCCCTGTTCGTAAATTCGAATCTCGGCCGTGGAATCCTGCCCCGACTTGCGGGTATATTGTTGATTTGGCTAAACTATACAGCAAAATTCCTCTTCAAGGTTCTGTGGCGCTCATGGAGACTGAATGCCGCAAGATATTCAACGAGACAATCTGCCTGCACATTCGCGAGCATATGAAGGGCTTCGGGTTGGATTTTGATTCGAATGTGATATTTTTAGGCTGTTACGAAGTGCCCTTTTGACTAATTTATTTCTGCACAGGGCATTGGTGTATATGTCAATGAGTGCCGAACTCTAGTCCGTTATGTTCCACCACTTTGTTAATTCACTGCTTCACAATATTGTATTATTTACATGTGGACTGAGAAAAAGGATGCACCCTGATGCACCTGGGTCTATACTGCACTTCTTCTACCCTGGGATGATAATCCTCTGAGTTCTCAAAACAACCCCCAAGCAGCCCAACTTATCTGCCCGGAGGAGGCACCCAGGAAACCGGAAGCCACAAAAAATTAGTAAAATTCCTCGAAGGACGAAAGTAGTACTAATAGTCTATTCAGGGAGCTACGATTGCCCCGGAGTAACCAGGTCTGCCCGGAGGGCGTTGCTATAATGCCAGACAAACATTGAAACAAGAAATGGGAAAAAAAATTCGGACGAGGATACGTAATAATATACCTGTAAGAGTCCGGATCAATTCGGACTAGGCCCCGGATGTTGCCGTCCTCTGACTCTTCCCCTCACCAACCCCTCACCATGGAAGCGCTCAAGATCCAGAGCTCGCAACCATCCCGCAACAAGAATCCTTCTACTTTGCGCGAAGGGGTCAGCAACATATTCAGCGAGCGGTGCTCTGCTGCTTCGACGTGGATCATCTCCGTCAATCTTCAAGTCGACGCCAAGGCCTTGTCCCCTCTCCCTCCCTCATACGCGGAAATGGATTGGCTCCTGGTCCAGTAGCGAGACGCGAGAGGTTGGGTGGATGGGTTAAGCGTGGCGATATCCTTTCTGAGCATGAGTGGTGGCAGTGGCAGTGGGGAAGATGCTGCGAGACATCGTCAGTGGCTGGACAGGGCGTTTCCGGAGGTGCGGAAGGCGGTGTTGGCGCAGGTACGGCTGCGCATGAGGCACAGAATCGGGGGTAAGAACTGTCTGCTTCCTCGTCCTTGCTGTAATGTCTCCCAAAGTGATCATCTTGTCGTACTCGTCCTTACTCGTCATTCTCTCGGTCTATCAATGCCGTCTCATCAGTCCGCTTCAAGCTTCCTTCTTGCGACTCTCTCTCTGGCTCGTCAAATCCCTTCTTGTGAGGCTACAGTGCTCTGGCGACTTTCCAACTGTCTCTCGCCGTGTTCTTGTTGTACGGAAGGCGTCTCGTCGCAGGTGTATAGGCTGCCAAGTCTGTGTAATCTTACTCGTCAGATACTGCGTCCCTCCATCAAGGATCTGCCAAGCTCAGGGTGAGTGCCTATTTTCGTATGTTTGACGGACGCCGCTGACAATACATATATATACATCGTTTCGCCGTAGTGTAGTACCCTAGCTCTCATGGTATACATACCTACGCCAACACCCTCACCGCAGAACGCTGAAAGCTCCGTTCGACATGAGATAGATAGCCTCTTTTCTGAGCTTTCTAGTGTATGTGCACTTCACACTCCTGAATGCGTTATAATGTAATCTGTGATCTTCGAGCATTAGGTGATCTCAGAAATTATGTGTGTGCTCTGAATATGCTCATGGATTCATGTTCATCGAGTTCAGATCAGAGTTATCAGATTTATCTCCGACCGAGCTGCCAGACTCCTCATCGGGACTGTCAATGTGCGTAAAATCGTTCAGGCTTTTGTTCGTGAAATCATTTGCTAAATCTGACCGTGTTAGAAGACCTCCACTCTCATCGTCCTCTACGCGAACGGGCCGGTACGTGGTCGTTTATGATTCAGTCGATGAATTTATCCATTGATTTCTCTTTCTAAAATAAGAATTCTACCAACGTTCCCACACCATACCGTGACGTATGTGATTGTTCAATACTCCGTTCACCTACTGGGTCTTACTCGGCGCCGAATAAGAGCAACTTCCCTGGGCGTACTTCCTGGGTCATCGTTGTACGTACTCGTCTATTGCTCTATTTGGGAATTCATCCATTGACTTGGTTCAGTTTCTCAACAGTAACAGTGACACTGGCAACTGCAACTCAAACACCGCCGTAAGTGATAAATTGACGTTGTGTAACCAATTCATTCTGCTCACTTGATGCTCTCCCTTCCTTTCCAATTGGTAGAATCACGGAATCATATATGCGAATGTCCTGGCCCAGTCCAACTAATACCCCGCCAGCGTCACATTCTAGTCGGCAAATAAACGCAATCGCGGCAATAGTTTCTATTGTCGTACTCAGTTTCATTGCCGCTGGAATAATCTTGTGGTGGTACAGACGGCGCCTCCCACTCCGACGCATTATTCAGACACGCCGGGCAGAAGAACACACCCGGCTGATCTCGCCTTTCAATCTCCCACAAGCGACGCGCTTTGCAGGCCAGCCCAATCTCAGACCCGACACCCGAAACGACTATCCCCTTTCCCGACAGATATTCCAAATCGAGCTCGCTGCCGCAAGAGTAAAGGTTTCCGAGTTGGAAGCGCAAGAAAGCCGTTCGCTCAGGCACATGCCGCGGGAGATGCGGTGGCTCTTGCGCCGAGTACAATCAAGGGAGGAAGTGCAAACCCTATCCGAGATTCAAACGCAGTTGCAGACTGCGAGGGAGGACATAGATATACTTCTGAGGCGGATGAACGTAATGGCAGCAAATGCTGAACCTGTCTGGTCGGAACAAGCGAGGGGGCTTGAGCCTCCGCCAGATTATGCGTAGAATCTATTTAATGCCGAACATGGTTATCGGCGACCGTTTTGTAGCGAGGAAGAGACGGGTAGGAGCATGGTTTGGCTCCTCGGACTCAGACTTTCTACGATTTTCGTGACCAGGATTTTTACAATGTTTGCTAGCTAGCTATTTGTATTATTACTATGTCCTGTATCAAGTAAATAATTTCTCAGTAACCTCTACCAATGGACCTGTAGAGCTCAGCCTACTTACTCAAGCATATATGATTGGAGACGGAACTGTGTGCTTCATGCACGACGAGATCCAATCCCTCTTCATCGGTAGCTTGAGGATATTCGCCGAATTCCGCAACTCAGCAGGAATCGTGCGCGAAGTCGAAACACTTGCAGTTCGGAAGATCTCAAACACAGACAAGCCGAAATAGACCAGCAATGGGCGAATGAAGCTTGTCATAGGAGGCAGTATCGTTAGGCACAACAAGAAAAAACCCCACTTTAGCTGACTACGGAATATATCCCCATTTGGACGCGTATGGTCGACGACGACCCCGCCAACGAGTGCACGAAAGCACGCAGAGCGTCGACATTGGAGTATAAGCGGTGTGAGCACTGCGCACACCCACACCGTAGGTTTAGAGGCATGTCGTTGAGAGAGTACGCAGGCTGATTGGTCGGAAGTGTGGAGTAGGCGAGGCGGAGGCGTCCTCGACGAGTATGTGGATGAACGAAGCTCAGACATCGAGGGCAGAGAGAGAACGGCGGGGAGGGTATATGCTACAACACGAGAAGAAAGTGCGCGGAGAGAGACAGGAGGAAACGGGGCGCGAAGCGTAGCTGGTGCCAACTAGATGTCGGTGACACTGATTTCACGACGGACGAGTGAGCGCACGAGGGCATCAAGGGTGTTGAGGGTGAAGTATGAGCAGCATAGAGATTCCGTGCACTCGCACCGCCAGCCATGACGAGGATAGTGAAGCGAGGGGGGAGGAAGTTGGGTAGGAGCGCGATATACTGCTGCCGTCGCCTTAAGCCCGTACGACCGTACCTGCCCCATCGCCCAATCTCTCCCGATTGATTCTGGGGATGCTCTGGCGGAGGGGCAAGAATCGAAGGTCAAGGTACTTCCTCTTCGACGAGCCCATTCATCTTCATCCCACTGACCCCTTCACGTCGAAATATTGCCATAGACAGAGTGGATGTACCCGAACGACACGCTCCACGCGCACGCCGATAACGAGAAGACGTCGAAGCCGCAGCTGTTGACTGGGTGAGATACGGAGAGGCATACCCGCATGCGCAAGCGGACGGACAAGTGCATGCAGATGGAGGAACTCATGGGCGCACACCTCATCCGATACAGAATGTGTAGATGGAGGCGAGACACAGCATCACCGTTCACGAACGACGCCGCTTGGCGCACGATGCTTGCGGATGCGAGTGGGGCGGAGGAAGGGAGGTGAGCCGGTGACGGACGGAGTGGGCGGTAGTGGGTGAGCGCGCAAGAGAGCGCGGGTAGAGCTACTTGAGTACACCTGTGACCCGCCGAGCCACCTCTCTCATCCCTGAAAAGACGCAGAAACACACATCCCCATGCGCGCGCGCAAACCATCCTCGACGGCGTTCCCGGCACCTGACTCCCACCCAGCACCACCGGCCGCCCTCTTCGACACGACGGGGTAGACACAGACACAGGGATGCCGCAAGCCAGCTCGTCCACCCACACGGTCAAAAGACCCAGAACGACGGCATCTCGCCGCGAGACTAGGTCCTAGGTCTCACAAGGGCGTCGGGACCACAGGGTCGGGCGGAGAGCGATCCTGAGCGTAGTCGATGCGAGGATGTGCTTTTTGTGCGGTACAAGACGACGGGGAAGCTCCGCTAGAACCCTGGCTCGATACAGGTGAGTATAACCCTCGAAAGAGGATGCGCGAGAACATACCTCGCATCTCGGATCCACCAAAGCAGACGCAATCTTTATACCAGGTGAGAGCAATGCGATATTGAGGCTGCAGCGGGTCGGGTATGTAACCTGAAAGTGTGCGCTTTCAAGGAGGAGGGAGCGACGGGGAGTGTGCGGTCGGCCTGGCGAAGGATACGAGCTGGATGCGCATCACTGCAGCTGCGGGTGACGGATCCAGCGGTAGAGGTACAGAGGACGCGATGCGGTCGAGCTTTGGCGTTATGATCTAGAAGGCGCCTTCAAGAATCCGATGTCAGTAGGTATGCCCTACTAGAAGAATGTGTGACATTATACCTCAGCTCTCTGCATGACGCCAGTGCCCTGGTTTCAACGAGTCTAGCAACGGTGTCGGAGACCTTGAAAGCCGGGATCCTAGAGCAGCGTCAATTTCCATCAAAGGTTATTGAAGTCGACGGTGACGCACATGAGATGATACCGACAGCGAAGGTCTTGAGGAGGGTTGTCGTTGTCGTCAGCGGCAACGGTTGCAGCCCGTCTTCGTCGTGTCGCCACCATCCAAGAACGAGCGAACCCTTTCCCAGTAATCAGGTTTTGGCGGCTTAGGTTACAGTTCGTTGCGCGCAAAAGGCAAAAGTCAAGATTTGGAGGGCGCCGACCACGATGAGCGGCAAGATGTTGACCGTGTCGGTCGCGATGAGCGCTCAGTGGAAGGAGCGGATGAGTCATTACTGCATAGAAATAAACGTGACCGTGTGATTTCCTTCAATTCCTAACCCTAACCCTTCAAGTTGCTCCTCACCTTGACTCTCGCGACCAACGCTGGACCAACTCTATGGTCGTCATGGTTGCCAAATCGTCGCAGCGCAACTTCTTGTCTTCAATCTTCAATCTTTGAATCAAGGTGAACGCGACACTCGTAATAGGCTCACAGCTAGACGGTATTCAAGATCGGAATTCACATTCGACGCTTCGGCGACTCTCGATCTCTGCTCGTCTCGACTCTGCTCACTGGCAGCTGCTTCCCTTCCTTTGTTCTCAATCTTACCCCTCACTACATTCCTCCATATTCCGAGCCGCAACGCCGCAGTTGCCTTAACAAGTTGACTGGGAAAGTTATCTGTATCGCATTCCCGCATTCGTGCCCATCGACGTGATATCATGACTCGGATTCGGAATCTATCACGCTCGAGATACGCTGTCTCCAGTGTCTTTATACAGCGTCAACGAAATTGGTTCAATCTTCCCTCTTTAGGCACATATGTTGTAAGGTATAATTCTGTAGTGCGTCTCCGCCGTAGAGTCGCTACAACGACGCTAATCATGTTCTAGGTAGCCTGGCTGAGACCTATTCATTTGCTCTAGCACACTGCCATGATATCATGATTCTGTCAGGCCATAAACACAACACCACTTTGATGGGTGAAGAGACTTATCTTGCCACCAGATACAACTCCTGTTAGTCTCGCACGCCCCGCACTCTCCACTTCTGCACATATGGCCTTCACCACCGAGGATTGTCCGATGGTCCAAAAGGGTGCGCATTTGAGGGGGGCGACCGTAGATGATAGCAAAAGCATCATCACCTGCACTTATACTAATCTTACTTGCATGTATGACTCTGTGGTACGTCACCCGGCCCCTGGGTAGCTACACAGTGGTTCTCTCATCCAATCTTATCCTTTGATTTCACCAGGACGGACGTCTATCGGGCACGAAAATGGAGGACAAGTGTCTGGCGTCCCTTCAAAATGGCTCGGACAGCAGTGCTTCACGTTCACCTTCATCCACGTCCCCCCTCCGATCGTCGTATGCTCGCTTCTGTATTCAATACGGGCATCCCGACATTCACGTTTCGTTGTACGAATCCAGGTCAACGACGACGACGCGAACATCGTCTGTCGATCAGTCAATTATACCCACTACAAAACCCAAGCCTCCATTGACAATGATATCAGTGTGCGTATGCTACTTTTGCTGCGAACGAGTTTCATTCTCCGGAACAATACGAAATCACTTGCTAGATCAAAGCATGCTACGGATACCGTCGAGTCCCCACTCCAATCCACTACGGAAAGTATCCCGAGTTCGGGAACTTCTTCGACCATCTCATCTTCGATAACTTCAGCTGACATATCGTACGTCTGTTCCTCACATCAAACTGGTATCAAACCGACTGATGCCTTTCCTTTTTTTTGGCTGCATTCACCCCTCAGCTCACAGGTTACTAATTTCAACACTACCCAACACACGATCTCTCCTACATTCACACCAGCTGGAAAATTCGCAACGACACAGTGAGCAGCTTTCTCTTTCTTTATAACATACTATCGAATGCAAAACCTGAGTCTGTCCCTGCATCACAGTTCAAAACCAAGCATAGTCGCCGCAATCGCCGTCACCATCTCAATCTTCCTCATTGTCGGTGCCGCAGTATTCTTCTGGTACAAACGGCGTCATAGGCATTCAATCATACGAACCCCGCAACCAGGAGCGGAATCAACTTCGAGTCCTCGATCAATATTCCCCTTCGCTCTCCCCATATCCAACGCCTCGTCCCATAATCGACTGAACGGCGGTCGCCGACCCAGAATGACAGATAGGCGCAACGTAAGCGTGAGCCGTCCGTTAGCGCAGAGGGTACATCAAAACGAGCTCGACGTAGTGAGAGAGAAGGTGGTCGAACTCGAGAGACAAGAGATTCAGACGCGTTCAAGATTGCGCCTCAATTTAACATCGGAATCCGCTGCGAGGCGGCTGTCGGAGAACGCAGTGCTAATGGAGGTTCAGTCGCCTGACGAGTCAGCAGTCCAGCTACAAGGCGACGGGCGGGGAACGGTTGGGGAGGATGTGGATGAGGATGGGCCTCCACCCCAGTACGAGTGAGCAGAGCTTACTTACACGCTGCCTGGCTATACTTGACTCTCTTCTCGTGGAATTACACTTTTAAATTACCTATACCTACAACTCTTGAATTTCCCCTATGACAGGCGAAACAACTGGGAAACCGAATTTGAACGTTGAACCAACGTTGAACATTGGAATATTATGTAAAGAGTATTAGAATGAATGAAAGGGAAATGTTCCTTCTAGATGCAATCACTCGAGCACTGTTTTCTGTGTCTGTGTCCGACTATGATACGAAACCCAGAAAATTTCACAAAAATTCTTGAAAAATTCCATAACCGTTACTTGTGAGAAGACGGATCAACTCGGATTGATTGGCTTGTGCCGGATCTTGCCCCTTGACTGAGGCATTGACTCTGACCTCCACCGACAAAGGCCGACACCCTGATGACGGTCGGTGCGTCGGGAGCTGCAACTACCATCCTCCAAGCTGAGCAGCTTAATCTGCTTGCTCTAAACGCACGTCGCTATCTAGCGTTGCTCAAAGCCGCCATAGAATTTCGCTAACGACTCGACTAAGTCTGGAGCGGCGGACTGGGGCGACGATGGAACGCTGGACGCACCGGCCACAAACTGTTGTTAACTACGAGTCTATCTGCTCTGTCAATGAAGTGCACCATTCCATACCAACGAGAGGCGGACCATTGACTCGAAGTAAGTGCTTACTTAACTGTGTTCGCCGCTCTGAGACTGAAATTGGCGGGATTTCGATGGCTCTCTCAGCGCGAGTCCAAACATCTGTGCTTCCTCGTATATCCCTCCCTGATCCAGTCCGCTTCCAGGCATTGACGAGTGGATTACTAGTAGTGGCGGAGTGATCTCAGACAAAAGTCTAGAGTAGAGGTGGCCATCTCGGTGTGTCCGTCGTACTCTCTGGAATTTCTACCGATTCCTTATACGCTAAACCCATCTTTGTTACGATCAACTCACGCTTGGAGGGCAGAGTTCTCATGATCTTAGACTGAGAATCGGACAAGTCACAAGAGAGGAAATTCTCACAGTAATGTGCTTAGGTAGCGACGTCTGCCATCTTTCTTGGTTTTCGAAATGTTCGCTGCGTTCTCGTTGCACGGAAACCGAGGCTCTCATCGCAGAACTCTCAGTGTGAGTCATCCTTCTTTATCAAGATTCCGGATACCGATTGATTGGGGTCCTTTCTTGGAAAAAAAGGATTACCGCCGGTCTTCTGTCTCTTGCCCATCTGAATCTGCGGTTTAGGACAGAAAGAATACTTTGCTTACCCGCAGAAATCTACACTCTCTAAGCATCAGACCGAGGTGAAGACACGCAGGTGAGTCGTAGAACGGCTATATGCGTGTTGAGTTCAACAAGATTCCTCTGATATCATGAGTCAGGTCTTGTCAACTTGAAATAGACATCGATATTGGGGTGGCAGATGTCGACGGTCGACTGAGCAGAAGAGTCTCACATTTCCCGGGATGAGTTTTATTTCTGCCTCCATATAGCTCGAACATCGTTCCTACATCTTTCTGGGACCCAGTTGCGTCAAAGCACGGCAACGGAAAAAACCCTGGATCACAATCACGAGCCACCGGACAATGATGAGTGAGTGGTTATATTCAATTCAATCACTTGTTGAACAGGAGGCTCAGGAATAGGTACTTCGTTTTGCGGGCCTTACATAGCTGCCCTCGCTACCTAGTTTCCCACAGGCAATTCCATCGTCGCACGCTGGGACTATACATAAGCCTCCACCATCTTCCCGGGCTCGCGCTGCTCTATGGCCACGAAACACTATCCTCCCTCACACATCGTTCGCCCAAGCCAGTGTTTCAACCACGCCCATCCTCGTATAACTCCCAGTCCATGCCCAACTTGCGTGTCCGAAGACGGGGTATGTGCTTTGCGTCTATCAATGCTTGAGGTTCAATTTATGTTTATCGTGCTTTCAGCTGCTCGGAGCCTGCTCCAAGGTGCTCTGTCCGGGTTCCTTATGGCCGGTCATCTACCTGAGCACTTGCCTGAGTTGCCATCGACGTATGTGCTTTCACAACCTCGCATTAACATCTCAGCGCGCTAGCAGCGCGAGACTAACCGTTCAATGTCAGCCTGTCCCCAAGCAACCCACTCGAGCAGAGCCCTTCTTCGTTGGCCCTCTCGTCGGTTTCGGAGATATCAACAACTGTATCCACGCAATTCTCATCATCGACGCAGTCGGTCAACTCTGCTCCGTAAGCGACTTGACTCGTTCATTATGCTTTCATCCCGAGCGACTATATCATTCAGAAGCACTTCAATTTCGCCGTCAAGCGCTCTTGCAAGTTCCCAGAAAACCCGAGAAATAACCGCGCATGCCACACAGTGAGAATCGTTCCAGAATGCCATGCATCAGCTGAATCAGATCAGTTCCCATTCCTCCCGTCCTTCACCCAGACTACAGCCAGGAACCATCGCCGGCGCGGTTGTTGGAGGCTTCTTCTTCTTCATCTGTGTTGGAGCCGCATTTCTGTGGTCCAGACATCGGCGGCTTACAATCCATCGGCAACAACATCTTCGTTCAGGAATGGCAGGCACATCCTATATAAACACACGAACAATCTCGCCGTTCGCATTCCTCCACTCCCCAGCGCGAAGCAATGAATCCCGCTCCTCAGACAACCAACAACGAATTTCCCATGCCGGTTCCCCTCCCGTGCGAGAAAAGCACCCCGAACTTCCAGAGTCCTCCCGCACATTTCATATACCACCGGAGGACATGGGGGAACTTCTGCCTTCTACCTCGCTACCAGCCGCCTCAGTTGCAGCGCCAATTCCACATCCCAACCTCGAGGCCCAACTACATGCTGCGAGGGAGGACATCGATATGTTGCTAATGCGGATGAACGAGATGGCTCAAGCAAATAATCCGGTGTTGGGATGGGAAAGAGAGCCGCCACCGGAGTATGTTTGATTTTGAAATGCCCTGTCAATGATTAGCTACAAATTGAACAGTAGCACTCGTACGTCCTGGTCTGCAGGCTTCTTATATTCTAAACGTTCTGGAACTGTCCATCCACTATTCTGTTGCAGAGTGTATCAATTCAACGTCAGTTACAATAGCGACCAGCTGAGTGATCTGCAACTTGATCATCCTACGGATATCTGATTTCCGGCTCGCACACTACATAAATGGTATCTGTTTAACTTGTATTCCTCACCGTTGCTTCGCACAACCCTCAGGTGGGAGATAGGACACATGCAACCGTCAAACTCTCGTCTCTTGGCGATTTCCATCCCACTCTGACGGTCGAATTCACAAAGCCTTATATCTGATCATCTCTTGTCCGCGAGTCAATCCTTCTCCCCCAACTGCCTTTATCTTATCCATGACAGACTCGAATCTTGACGATCTCTACTGTTCACCGCAGAATAACGCCAATTCGAGCTTGATACACCAGGTTATCGTGGCATCGGCAGACTTTATCTGCTCCTATGACGATGGCACTCAATGCACCTATTTTTCGGTCTGTTTTTCCCTTACATCTTCGACGCATTTCGTGATCTGTCCCGGCTCTTTTTACCTTACATTTAGGGTGGGCAACTGACGCACGGACCAAGCGCTCGCCTTCAATCGCTTGTTCTTGGGGAGTACATTCTCAACACTTGCGTATGTGAAATGGACTCTATCGTCGTCCTCTGTTTTCGGCAAACCTCGTCTTTTTTATACCTGTCCTGCTCTAGACGCTCGAAATTCTCCGTTACTTCAAACCTACCGTCGGTGACAAACTCGTCCGCATCCTCTACTTCTTCAGAAACGTCGTAAGTGACCGTGACTTTTCCCACTTTGACTGGCCCTAGGAGTGTATTCTGATTCGACGGATCGATCAGATCGACTACAACATCGCCTTCGAACCTGATACAAACGGAATCGATGTCCCACGCACGGTGAGGAGATGTTTTCCTCCATCTTCCGTCGCATTGTTGTTTAATCCTGCCCTTTCCTCAGGTTGAAACCAGCCATCATTGCGGCAGTTGCTACCATTGCTGTCCTTTTATTGGCGGTTTCGACCATTGTTCTCTGTGTCCGACGACGCGTTCGGAGACGACAGCTTGATGCGCAGAGAGAGACGCAAAGGCTGTCACCTTTTTGTGTTCTTCCTTCCAGGAACTCAGGAAACAGCTGTAAAACCCCGCGGGAAAGAAGACTCTTGCTGCCGCAAGTCATTGTCCTGGCCGAGCGAGAAACGAAAACTCAACCGCGAGAGCGGGAGAGGCGTAGTCCACAAGTTGATCTCGAGGCTCAACTCCAAGCTGCCAGGGACGAGATCAATATGCTTGTCTTGCGAATGAACAAAATTACCGAGCATCATTCGGATATCGTCCAGGGAGAAAATTAAGAACTCGAGATAGCGAGGCTCCGCCCGAGTACGCGTAGCATTTTTGTGGGAGGAACCTCCGAGCCTTGGTATACATCGCCACTATGAAGCTTTTGATTTCTAATGATTCATGAGGCGAGGTCAGGTTCATCTTGTCTCAATCTCCCTCATATTAATGGTCACTATAGCTGAGAAATATATGTAATTACTTACTGTCATAATATAACACTAATAGTTCTCGTTGGCAAAAAATGCTAGGGTTTGCTCTGTCAACGCGAAAAACATGACAGTGCGGTTCTTCATTGTCATTTTCCTGACTTTTCCCATTGCCAGGTTTTCTTTGCTCGGTTGATTGCAACAACATCAGCTTGGGAGCATACATACGAAGATTTTCCAACCGTGGGAATAAGACGGGATATCCCGTCAGAATTGAACTTCAACATCTCCGACTCCCCCGACCCAGGTCCGGGTTCACACGTACTCTGTGATTCAGATGCGCCAGCATCAAAACGGCGCTGATATCTCAGACTACCTATAGCAAGAGTGGGAGTCTCGGCGATTCAATCGACATTGATAAGTAGGTCAGGAGCACATGCCATGGAAAACGAGCCTGATTTTTGGAAAGAGTGAATTGGAATCTCCATTTCGGTAGTGAGGGCCACACCGATCATTGTTCGAGGAATATCTAGGCGTGATACCACATGATGCTGAGGTTAAATACAGAATTTATCTGCATAAATTTAGGAAGATTTTATGTGGCACTATATGGAGAGAAAAACGAAGGTGGAGTTGGCGGGTGTACGCATGGGATTCTTTGATCAAGGCGAACCCACAATATTGCAATATCGAGACTCCCTCATCCCGCCTGGGAGCGATAAAGATTGATAGATGGGAGATCCAGTAGAATGATGGGTTTTTTTTTTCACTGACCAGTACCAGTCCCATCCACGAACCCTTGACCGAGAGGACTCAGGAGAGGTTTCTTTTTCGATGATACAAGGTGCCGCCACAGACTGATGTCTATACTTGACATATCAGCAGGATTTGAATACAAGAAAGGAAAATGAATCCGAGTTGGCACGAGGGCCGTCATTCTCGAAGATCGCACGGAGTACTTATCGGACAGTGACAGGCAGGCGCGGACGCTGAGCAGACATGATCATTTGTTCACCTGCCATGTCGACGCAAAATTGTAAGGGTAGTGTACATGTGGGAGTACAGAGCGCTCAAGTGATTCCCATGCGCAGATTCGCTTTTGATCTTCGATTCGCAATTCGAGTTCGGCGTCGAATGATCGGTTGTGGGTGATGAATTCGAGGGGTTTGAAGTTATTTAACACTTGATATGATCAATTTGGCTTTAGGTGATTGCCTAGGGATATGGTTCAAGAAGGTGTACTACTAGAGGAGTACATCACACTCGCACATCGAGATCCAAAGAAAGGAGTGACTCAGACACATCATCTGCTCGGTGTTTGGTTTGACTTCGTTAATTCGTGACGGAGCGGAGATTTGAATTTTCGATTGGAGGTGCCCGCGGATGATCTGCGCGAAGGCGATAAATGGGCAATTAGCGGGCTGTGGGCGGACGGGACGGGATGAGACGAGACGCATGCTCAACATAACGCAACTTCGATTCACAGTAAATGGATTCCCGATTCAAGTTGCCGCGGATGATTTGCGTTGAGCCTAGGGTGATAAGTGGATAATCAGCGGGTTGTGGGGCTGATGGGATGAGACGAAATGGGATGAAACTCAAAGCGATCGAGTTATTGACGCCAGGGTACTGTGTCCTGAACGAATGCTCGCTCATCCGCGGTGGTATTGAAATAGACTTGGACTGTCGATGCCAGAGGTAATTGAGGAACGAACGATCGAATACTTGGTTAGTGCTGGGGATGAAGACTCAAAGTCTCGCTCACATTGGGTGCGGCCAGAAATGAAAACGTAACAGAAAATCAAAAATCAACCCGTGAAGAAAGGATGTGTTGTGCAGGTACGAGGACCATTGTATACAGCGTCCGTTTGCAAGAGACTAGATGTGTTGTATATTGATCAAGTAGATTCCGTGCAATTGAAATCATGATAAACGGGCGTACCGGGTTTATTCAACAACGGGTGAATTTTCATTTACTTCTGGGGTGTTGATATTGACGAGTTACCTTCTAGGTTTCAAGATTAATTGCTACGCATCTAGCGCGTGACGAACTGGTGTACCAGGTTTATTCGTCGTTCAGTTTTTTATTTGTTTCTTGGGTGTTGATATTGACTTACGACTTTCTAGGCTCTGAGATGAATCGCCACGCATCAAGCACGAGAGATCAAAATGCCAGTGAGAGTAAACCCTGCTTGGGCGCAGCACAGTGAGTAAGTACTGAGTTTGACAATCTTCTCAATTTAGACCCAGACGGAGAGAGGCATTTTCGCGCCGTGTCGCAGATAGCAGGTGAGATGCATACACATGTGGTTGGGTGAGGATAGGGAGGGAGGCGGCGAGTGTGCGATTAATTATCGTGTCAATGAGCGCCATTGCGGTGTTGATATCGAATCTTGATCGCAGCGATGGTGGTTGGTCGGTCTGTCGGTTGGTCGAGGAAGTAGAATCGCGGAAGAGAAAGATGGATTGCATTGTGAGAGTTTCTGCCAGCTACGAGTTGGTGTTTGTTTCGTCTGGGTAATTGACGTCAGCGTACTGCCGGCGAAGAAGCGCTCACCTCTAATCGCTCAAACACTCCCTTGCTCTCCTCCCTCTGGTGCCCACCGCCCCGTCAAGTTTCAACTGATCATCCATCTCATCGCATCGCCTCGACCGCTGTATTGCATGTAGGTGAGTATCATGTAGATCTCCCGCGGAACGAAAAGCAGGAACGACGGACGGAGTAGACGGAGGCAAAACGCCGAACAGCCTAGATAATCAACGCATCTATGCATCAGTGCGTGAAATCATTCATTCCTGCGAGGCTGGGCGAGCGAGCGTGTGGGTGGGTGGCGGCGTTCGAGTAAGCAAGCAAAGCTATACCTGTGACGAGATGAGCAGTAGGGTAAAAGGAAGGAAACGCCACGAGAAGGAGAGTGAAGGAGCGCGCGCTAGAAAGCAATTCAATCCAAATTCGAATTCGGGGAGAAGTCCATGAATAAGCGGATGGACAACACTGAATAATCGGACGGAGAAGTGCCGTGCGGTGACTCAGCCCTAAAATAAGGAAGTGAGATGAATACAGCTTGGACGCCGCTGCCGTGGTAGAGGGTGGAGGATGCTATATTGAGGGTATGATGGACAGATTGGTTGATGATCTCCCGCCCGAGAAGAGAAGAGTGTGTAATTTTGGTGTGTAGAGAGATTTCCCAGCTCGAACGAAGAACGAACGAACGAAGGCTTAATGAAATCATGATGATTGATGATACCCCGGACCCAACACCAGTCAATCTTCCCGTCCCCGTCCATGAGACCTGTGCTCGACGCAGGTATGAACTGAGTTACTGATACCGTCTTATCTGCGTAAGCCCGTCGAGACGCGATACCTATCTGAATACGTACCGCTATTCAAAGGCACTCCGGAGTGAACACGGAATCAATGAGTGACCGCAGTACAGCAAATACGGCTGGTTCCGCGTTGGTGGGAGCCTCCAGTGGGCGCCTTTGAGAGGGAGAATTCGAGTTCTCCCGTCCGAACGACTGGCAGATTGATATGAGGGCTCAGCAAGGCGGTGGGGACGCGGGAGGATCTCAAGGGGTAAGCAATGTATGGGAGTGTATTCTGAGAGCAGAGCAGGGATTCGGAAAGGATTCGAAAGAGAAGGGAGGGAGAGTGTCACTGTACGGGTCAAGCATTTTCGCGGAGAACTCACACGTCCGGCGTGGTACGCGGGGATGCCGAGCCACACGTGCTGCTCCGTGATTGGGTCGATAAAGATAAGTGATGGCCGTGCGATCCGAATCAGCGAGCTGAGTTGGTGATTGGTTGGATCGGGAGGTATAAAAGGGCGTGGCTGTGGGCGTGGGAGATCTGTTGGGGTTGATCAGAACCATCACCATCGCCTGGGTACCAATGTCTCGGTGCGTTCTCTTTTTTCACCGCTCGATAAAAGCCGGACAGCAACTGATTTTCACCCTGTTCATCTGATCCCCCCCAACCACATCACAGCCAACAATTTCAACGCGACTCTGAATCGCAGCTTAAAGACGCGTCTGACACCGACAAGGACTCTCCCAACGCCGTCGCAGACGACGACAAGAAGCACCTCCACGTCGTCGACCCCGCTGCCTACGACAACTTCGAGACGCCCACACCCCAGCCCATGCCCCACCGTGTCGAGCCCTACCCAACTAATACCATGAGTACCGCCACCGCCGCATCCCAGCCCTACCCTCCCCCTCCCTCCGCCTCCAAGAACCGCCGCTCCCCCTACGACCGCCCCCGCGCCTCCCCGCCCCCCGCACCCCCCATCGCCACCCTCCCCGGCTCCCCCGCCCCCTCGCACGGCTCCTCCCTCGACCGCAGCGCCATGTCCACGCCCCCCATCCGCTCGCACTCGGCCTCCGGCGGCCGCACCCCACCGCCCCCGCCCCCGCCGCACCCCGCGGCGCACTACCCCGCGCCGTACGACGGGCGGTACACGGGCGGGTACATGTACGCGCCGCCGCCGCCGCCCGCGCACCACCACTACGGCGCGCCGCACGACGACGGGCGCGGGTACGACCCGCATGCGCACCCGCAGTATGCGCCGCCGCCGCATCCGCAGGCGTACCCCATGCCCCACGGCGCGTATGTGCCGTACCCGATGCCCGGCGCCATGATGACTGCGCCGCCGATGCAGATGGCGCCGCCCGCGGGTGCGCCGGGGAGTGGGATTCAGGTGGTGCATACCGACGATGCGGCGACGAAGTTGAGCGATAGGGTGCGGAGGAGGTGTTTTAATTGCTGTACGACTGAGACGAGTACGTGGCGGAGGAGTAATCTGAGTCCCGGGAAGGTGGTGGGTGTCTTTTTCGCTTCGCTTCCTCTTCGCTTCGTCTTTCCTTACTAACGAATACCCACATATAGCTCTGCAACAAATGCGGCCTCTTCGAACGCACCCACTCGCGTCCCCGCCCTGAACAGTTCCCGCACAAACGCGGCCCCTTGGCGTCGTCGACCCTGCGCTCAAAGTCGCCTCCTCAGCAGGTTAGTCTTTTCTTTCATCTGGCATTCGCATTTCTTTGTGGGTCCCAGACAAAGGTTTCCTTTTTGGGATGTACTCTGTTTTTGACGCTTTCCTTTCTTCGTTGTTTCTTACTTTCTTGTTTCTTTCTTTATCCTCTTCCTCCCCTCCTCACACACTACTCTAACACCCCTCCCCACCTACAGCCCGCCCCGATCCAATACGCTCCCCCGCCCACCTCTGCCTCTGCCCCACCACCACCATCAGCAGCCGCAGCCCCACCGTCTTCGGCATACCCGCCCCCGCCTACCGCCTCGCCTGCCCCTCCCGCCCCAGCCGCTGCTGCTGCGAACGGAGCGCCGAGTGCGCCGCCGTCGCACCCCGGGACGCCTGCCCCGCAGTCGCAGGTTAACGGCGCTGCGAAGGGCAAGAGTCCGGGGGGGAAGGAGGGGGAGAAGAAGGATTAAAGGCGGATTGGAGCAACAAAAAGAGCAAAAATTACTCGTCCTTCAGACGAGCGCGAGCGCCTTGATGGTGACGGACTTATGTACTTCTACTTTTACTTTTTACTTTTTCTTCTCCTCGTTGACTTTGTTTTCGATATCGATATCGCGGTTGCGATTTTCTTCACTTCCTCTTGCTACTATTCGTTTCCATCTTCCTCTTCGTTACTTTTCTCTGTCTCCTTTTCTTCTTTACTTTACTTATTCTCCCCGCTCTCGTCTCTACTCTATATCACCAGCTTTCCTTTCTCCTTGCCTCCCTTGTAGCAGCAGCACCACGCAGATTCCTGATCCTCGTCTCCCTCTTATTTGTTTTCTTTCTTTCTTTATCGTCGTCTCGTCTATATTTTCTCGTCTATATTTCTTGTTACGTCCGCACTCGCTACCGCTGTGTATCTCGTCTCATATCGTTCGTATCGTCACCGTTGCTATCGCAGTTCCTATGCAAACCAAAGCAGTTTACATCTGAGGTGCGAAATGTAGAGCGTGTTTGGATTTTCTGCGCAGGGAGGCGATGGGTATGGAAATGGTGCCGTCGAGGACGCCAAGACCCCGAACGGGGAATCGTCGGTGAATCGGTGAATGCAGATCGCATCAAATCAGATGGCGCACGTTCGCGGTGTGACGTAAGGTTGTTCTTGGCTTCGAACCACCATGTGCTCCCTCGACGAGCTCATTCGATTCGATTTCGAGCTTGACTGGCTTGAATGTCTCCTCGATTTTATTCTGGGACAGCTTTGGGGTCGGGGCTCTGTTTCATCTACCGCCAGAGCGGTTGCGTCTCTCATAGACTCCATCTCTCCGCGTCTGAATCTCGACTTCGATCTTACCTTCTGCTGGCAAGGCGACCATTCTGGATATTCGGCTCTCGGTAATTTATCGCGACGGCTATTCTTTCTCCGACCCTCGTCCTCGTCTCGCCCCCAGAATTTTTAAATTTCTTTCTCATTCGAGCCAACTTCTCACTCCGAGCTCTTTACTCCAAATTCCGAGCCGGAACTTCACCTGCTCATCACTGTCACCGCCCTGATTCAACTCACTCTTATTCGCTCCTCGTCCTTTGGGTAAACCGCTACTGAACCTGTCAACCAATGTAGCAAGTGTCATACTTATCGGTATGCTCATTCGTCAAGTCAACCCGCAATGATCATCCATCGCACTTGAATACAGATAATTCACCGGTCAAACGAATCGATTGGTAGACTTTCATGATCAACACCGAGGAGACGGAGCCTGAGGGTCTGAGGACCAGCAATCAATCTGCCAGAAAGTAAATCCGTTCGTCTATCTGGTCTCACTCTTCACCCCAATGGCTGATGTTCCATCGTAGTAGACCACCTGCGGAAATCGAAGGCGATCCGCCGGCTCCAAAAGCTGATCCATCACAGCAAACCTCAAGTGAAGACCGAACAGATAGATTACTGTGTTAAGGTAAGTTTGATTCGTCTCGTCTCGCTCTTCGCGGCGCAATGATCATCTGTTGTTGAGGCAACGAATTACCGGGAACCAGGATAAGGCATAGGTTGAACGCCGAACGGCGTCTTTTATTTGGATCGACTGGATCGACGAGCATGTCATGTAAATCATCGTTTCCGTGCAGTGAGTATCCAAATCCAACCTCTATTTTTTCAATTTAACTCTCCTCCGTTCAACGTCCATTTCGTATCTTGTCTTGAATTTGTTGTGTACGTGCAATAGATGTTAAGTATGACCTAGTGATCATCCGGCGGATATCGAATTATCTGCGCAGCGGAATCCCAACCGGAACGCCTTGCTTTTTGGCGCTTTGTTACCTGAGTAGGTGCAATTAATCTCTCCACAAGATCGGTGAACCGGATTGCTTTCCATTTCGTCTCACTTTGACGATGCATCTCGACAGATTATCCACAAAACGAAGATGGTTTGCCGTCTCGACACCTGGAACGGAAAACAAAATGTAACACCGAACAGATGGAGGATTGATGAACGAACGAAGTTTGTACCGCACGCAAATCCCCGTTGGCTGTGTGTATTCACGCATCGCCTCTTCATTAACAAGTCCATGTACCAATACGTCCGGGCATCTCGAACGGTGAGTGACCGATCATATCTGTCTATCCGCTGCCACTGTCCGATAGGTGCTACGTGCGACTTGTTCGATTCCTTTTGAAATGATGGGCGGCCGTCATTTCGAACGGAGCGGCGAGCTGCCAGAATCAGTTCAGTTTCCCTTCGTGTTGAAGACTCATCCGGTGAGAGCGGTACTGGTCTCTGAACATCATCGCAATCTGACATCTGTCCACCATGGCACCACCTCTATCACTGCCCAGCGGGAATCCTCGTGGAGTCCAGCGATAAATTAGGAGTCAACGGGAAAGATGAGTATGCTCATGCTGGCTCAACTTCGTCCGTTTTCATGGTCTCTTTTCGCATCCGAATCGAATTGTCACATGTTTAGCCTATACTAATAAGTAGCTCTGCAAAACTCGGACGGGGGGGAATTATCGAACGGACAACGAATCACATCTATCTCAGGAGGGTGGATCATTATGCACCTGATCACGAACACCCCATATCTCTTGTCTTCTTCAGGGTTCTCAGGTGGCACTCGGCTCCCAGTGATCCTTGGAATTCATGAAGACGGTTTGTTGAGCAGTTTCTCTTTTTCAGTTTGGGTGGTCATCGATCATCTCATGTCTTGTAACTGTTGCGCTAGAGCGAACTTACCTTTCTTGAAACTCGCTTGAAATCTTCACACATCATCATCCGAAGATGAACCACTACTGTCAAAGAGTATAGTAATATCAGAACGAACGTCAATGCGTTCTCGATACCCTCCTACATTACTCCTACTCGTCAACGACAGCGTTATCCCCTGTACAATGGGATCCGGGCGCGTCGGTCACTGCGTTTATGCTTGCCGGGAAGCAAGAAGCACCCGAAAATTCTATACAAAGCACTGCTCCATTTACGGGACTCTTCACTGCAAAAGCATTCGATCCCTTCAATGGCGTTGTTGCACTATTCCGGTTCGCTGCCATGCTCGCCTCGATCGCTGTTTCACACATCGTCGTCACCGATGCGCGAGTATACCCGCCAGTGAACGGCGCTTTAGCCTCGGTATCAAGCCAGAATGTTTTCGTTTTCTTCTGGCCGAATGGCATGGTACCAAGAAGGGTCGCCGCATTGTGGACTGCGTTCGGGTCGACTTTGTTGGCTGCGATCCACGTACTCGCAAGATGCCGTCCGCTCGTCTTCTTACCCGCAGCCCCGTCGAAGACGTGCGAGGAGATCTTGGCGAAGATGTTCTTCGCATTTGCGGCTCGCGTGGCGGCGGTAGCATCGGCCGCCGCGGCTGCGAATCGGTTCTCAATGGCCGTACATTGAGCGGTGGTGGTCGCTGCTGACGTGCCTGCAGTCCGTCTGAGCGCGAGCTAAAACCAAATAAGGCAGTGCGCAAAGCCAGAGAGCAAGTAAAAGAAAAATATGCAAGTGTCTTCAATACAAGCTAGGCACCGTGACTGATGACCGAGCGGCGAAGGCGGAGGGACGATGTTGGAGAGGAGGTAGAGTTCGAAAGTTGAGACGGAGACGAGCGCGATCGATGGCGAAGGAGAACGGCGGTGAAGAGCGAGACGAGACGAGGCGACTGAAACTGAAAGTCGGACAGTGCGAAAGTGGGGGAGAACGAATCTGTTGTATTGAGAGAATCAAGAGGTCTTTTATACAGGAGAATGCAATGAGACTAAAAGGGATAGAGAAATATTAAACTACCGTGTAGCACGTCGTCGAAGAGAGAGGCCGTCGGAATATGCAGCGAGCGAGATGAAAACCTCGAGGAGAAAATACTAAAAGTTGAGTAAAGTAAACGGACTCGTCGCAGGAGATGCGTAGTTGTGTCGGCAAGTCGGTGCTATTGGAACAGCGATGGCCGTTGAAAGCCTATAAGAAAGCCGGTGGCGGCCGAGAGGTTGCTCAGAGCGAAACTCCGGAGGCGGTAATGAAATGACCGGCGGCGGGTGGAAGCGACTGATAAAGTTGTAAGGAAAGAAAGTGCGAATAAATGAAGAAGGGAGGCGAGTATCGGGGGCGAAGGGATGGAGAAGAGACTTGGAGGATGGTGGTGGTCGTCGTTTGTGAGAGAATCAAAACACAGCGATATCACTCGGCAAGCGACGCGGACACGTGAGTTGCCGTATATGCCGGAATACTTGCGGTAAGCGGGCCGTCGCGTTGCGCGGCAAAACTCGTACTTTATTATTTTCACAACAATCCAATAACAAGCGACAATCTATTCTCTTGCTATTCCTCCTAGACTGTGCCGTGACTAGCTTGAGATTAGCAGTGTTAGCACGTTTAATGTTGTACTGTTTACTTACCACGTACAATACGCTTCCTGGCTTACGACTATATGCCAAAATGCTCGTCAGCCTTCAGATTGCTGAATCCATTGGAATTTAGTTTGGAAATTGCCATGTTGTGAACCAACTTGTTGCTTGACTCGGAACTCCTTCAACCTGGCCGGCAATTGGCGCGGCATCAGAACATGCCGAAAGCCGTGCCCATCAATAAAATTTTTATAAGTTATGGTTAGGGTCTATTTCACCGAGTCAGACTACTCTCACGGTCACAAAACTGAAAACCATTAGCTTTCTTTCTAATGGGCTTCGAAAATTCATTAGAAAGAGCGTGGGAAAAAAGGGCACTTTTCGTTGTTCGTTCGTGAGGACACTTTTTCGGGACCCACTCAAACATCATGAAGAGATGAGAAAAGAACGAGTACGTAAAGTACTCGTAACATGCGCAGCGCGAGAGCGGGCGCATCACTGCGGAAGGCCCGTTGGTGACGACAGGGATGCACTTTCCATTTGTTGCGGTGGTTTGGGACCAACCACATGCAACTTTCTTTGCGTTCCCAGCTTCGTTAATGTTAGGCTATGAAAAGTGAAAACAACTTTGAGACATACTACAAGCAGAGCAGGACTTGAATCTGGGGCAATTCGATTGAGCTTGCGACGTTGCAGGCGAGGGGTGAACAACGGGGGGAGGCGCTTTGGCAGTGGTGGGGAAAGGAGCATTCTTAAACGGTTTTTTGGGAGCCTTGATGATTTTAGCGCGCTCATGCAGATCAAGGGGCAGAGCCTGCACGCTAAGCAGCCCGACGAGCACGGAAAATAGGATAGAGGAGCGCATGGAAGTCGTGTGCAAATGACGGATTAAGTGGTTGGAAAATAGGCAAAGGCACTGGGCCAAAAAAAAGGAAACTTGCTGGGGGTGAAGAGGAAAGCGGCGCCGGGCTGGATGTTGAGCTCGAAACGCAGCCAATTTATCCTTGACATTGGCGCCCAAGAGCTAATAAAAAATGTTTCAAACAGATACCCGCCCCGGAACACCGGGTACACTCTGCTCAGGCTGAAACCGATGGGATGCAGAGAGATTCTTGTTCAGAACAACCAGAACCCGCCTTTGAATTCGTTCATCTTTCTTTCCGAGATCGCGCTGATTATTCGGCGCCGCTTTACAAACCAGGTAAGACTGATTTGATGAAATCGAAACGGCTGTCACGCACCACGATCCTTGACCAGAACCATGAGCCTCGATTTTCACCATCCCATAGAAGAGCTCTTTGCCGCGCACCCATACGTCGTCACCTTTGCTGCAGATTCTACAGACATCTGGAAGCTGGATGGGACTTCAGAGCTGAAGCACCACGCGCGCCTCGCCAAAACTCTCCCGTACCCAGGTCCAGTCACGCCGATTCTCGACGACAATATCGACACGGGTCTACTCGCGATCTTAAACACAGAGGGCAATTCACCCGAAATCTGCGTCTTCTCCATCGAATACGGCACCCTCCTGCGCACACTCTGGCTTTATGGCGACCTCGCACCCACAGCGCCGATTTACGCCGCAGGCCGAGCGCTCATCGCCACCTGCACCGCCGACAAGCCTGAACTCTTCCTGCTGGACGTAGCAGGTGATGGTTGGATTCTGGGAACCGGGCAGCTCCCGTCCGATCTATCTCACATCGCTGCCTATCTCGAAGCCGTCCACCTCCACATCGAAGAAGGCGATGAAATCGACATTGTTGGCGCTGCGCTGGCACCTCCGGGTCAAGCAGAGGATATCACACTACTGCTTTGGCGCGGAGTACCGGCTGAAACGGCACAGCCAGCGGCTCGCCTCCTCCTCCCGCTACGCATGGAAGATGTCGATAGCGTCACCATCACATGCAGCACATCTCTCTCGCCATCCATCTTCGTCTTCAACGCGTACGAATCCGTTTCGGACGCAATAAATACGAGATTTGCCCGTATGAGCGTCGTCCGCGCGGTCGAGCTCGTCAACGATGGGCTGGAGTTGAAATGGGAATCGCCAGCGGAAGCTTTGTATGGGCATGTCTCTGAGCTCATCCACGTTCCCGTGTCCCACGCAGTCGTCGCAATTGGAACGCAGAACGCAAGGGAAGACGCGGGTGAAGACGTCCTCGTCGCATTTATTGCGGTGCTCGATGACGAAACCGGAGCACTCAGGCGAAGGGAGGACTTTCGAGACAAAATACTCGCGTGCAGAGTGGCACACGAGAAGCTGATTATTGTGTGGAGAGATGGGGAGGTTTCAGCGATCAACATTGCGGAATTTGTTGAGCGGGGTTTGCCGGTTAGATATGGAGGAGTTGAAACGAAAATTCGTAGAGCGAGAGTGTTGAACAGCACGGTGGTATTGCTGGGAGATGACGGGAAGGTGACGTTGAAGACGTTGGTAGTAGAGCCATAGCAAGTGACTCCGAAACAGTCGAACGTTCGCTGTAACAATTGTCCAAGTAGGAATAGAGAATCAGCATAGAGACGGGAAAAATACTCGATCACGCACTCGAAAAAAACAGGGTCAACATCAGCCGATGCCAGCAATATTCCCCAAACGCTTTCGTTCCATCCTCTTCGGTAAAATTGCCTCGAGAGTCGATTTGAAGCCTTCGATTTCAATGTCCACCGTCCATTTTTCTAACTTTCAGCAGCTAACAAGCCCGAAAATACCTCCAGGTCACACAACGATTCAAGTCAACAACCGAGTCAGGGCTATCATGGTCATTGGTGGACGTCGTTGTTGCGTCGTCGTCAAGTCGTCGTGGCCTGAGCAAGGTTTGTCACAACACATCACGCGTCACTCCGGCTATTCACTATTACCGAAACTCCGAGACGGCCCGCCTCAGCCGCCTTACCCAAGCCTGACTCGGACAGGAAAGTCATTTGAGTTGAATCGAGCCTTCACCGTACAAAACGCGATGGTGCGTGCTAACTCGAATCTTCCTCAGTACTTACTCTCCGAATTCGCGAGTTGAATCAAATTTAAATTTACATCGATGACACTTGGAATTCTGAGAAATTTGCAAGAAAATCAAGTAAGCCCCAGACCCAACCCATCGTCATGTTAAGCAAACCCAGAACCGACTCGGGAATCTACCTAATGAACCTTCAGAATACCTTCGCATTTTGTAACTAACTCCATCACTTCTGCGTCCCAATTCGCAATCCCATCGTCGCGACGCAGAATGTCCAACATGCCATGATGAATGGCAGCTTGCTCCGAATATTGCGGCACCATCAGCAACCGCTCAGACCGTCCAGAACAGCCATGCTGAGCACGTATTAAGTGCAACTCCATCCTTCCACTGCTGCGCGCCACTCGCGCCGTATAGTCGTCCCAGTTCACCTGCTTCTCTGAGTCTTCTGCTTTTAAAGTTTCCACATCGGTGATGTAGGGGCGCGAATGTCCGCTTCGGTAGTCGAATACCGTGACGAAAGGGCTCGCGTCAGTTGTAAGCGCGAGCTCTCGAAATCGGGAAAGCTTGGCGGAAGATATGTATAGGACGGGGTTATCGTACTTCAGGTCGCGATGTAATAATTTCCGCATGAAAGATAGGTTGCGAGGGGTGAGGTCTTGGTTTGCTGCCAATCTCGTCAAAACTAACACTTTCCGGATAGTAATCAGCGAAAGCGAAACCGGCGTACCCAGATCGAATAGTAAGGCGGCTCGACAGGCGGTACGATGGCCGCCTCGTCTCCAGTCCGTTTTCTGACAATCAGCGGAACAGTACTGAACATGGCGGCACCGGGAACAGCGTTTGAACTTGTGTTTGTCGAGAATTCTTCCGCACTGGGAGCGTTTTCATGTTAGAAATAGGGCGAGAAGTTCAATCAAACTCGCACCTCCGTATTACTGCAGGCTTTCAATGCCTGCTCGCTTCGCTCGATTTCTTCCATGAAATCAATCCGACTACGAGCGAGGTTTTCAAACGTTATCCAGTGGCCGTACAGATCCCACATCTTGAATGCGGGTGACTCCGTGATATGCTTGATGCCGGGGAGTTGTTGGCGCAGCTCCAGGAGGACAGAGTAGTACACCGTAGACGCAGGAAGAATGCGCTTCAGAATTTTTCTCAATCTCTGTGAGCTGTCTAGGTCTCCGAGCGAGAGTATTGAGCCATAGAGTAGACATCGCAGTAGTCCAGCCTGTAGAGAAGCGCGCATTGCACGGTATGATGGGAGCATTGAATGAAGCGCGTGTATACAAACCAGCACAAAATACTGTCGGTGGCCTAGATCTTCGACATCGTCCGTGCTGCCTTCGATGCCAGCAGACGCCATGCAAGTGAAGACGCTCACCGCCCCAGCGGCCACGAGAGCTGGAGCGAGAACGTCCGAACTGCCCAAATTGTTAAGAAACGCCATGATACCGCTCAAGCTTTGGAGGGTATCTGGGATGATAACTCGATCGTCGAAATCGAACAGCATGAAGATGGAGTCCATCACCAAGCGAGCGATTCCTCGAACGCCACCCGCGGTGTCTACTATCTCGTCAAAATTCGCTGCGCTATGGAGAGGTATTTCGTGCACGACTTCGCACAAATCAGAAAGGTACGTGTTACCCTCGGGGTCTTCGAAACGGGGGTGTTTCATGAGTTGCCAGGCTTCCATGACGATGGATCGCACGCCGGAAGTGTGCCAGACAATTTCGTGTGCCTCCTCGTCAGAGGTTAAAGAGGACAGGATATCGAGGAGTACGAGACATATCGGAGAGCGTCGGAAATCCGGAATGGATTCAGGGTGATGAGTAAAGAACGAAATCCAGAGCCAGGTGCGTGGCCAGAGGTCGCCGAAGACAGGGTGGTGCCTTTTCTCCAGCTTACGGAGGGCGTGAAGGGACAGGAATGCGTTCGTTATGGAGTCTGGTTCGACGGGGACGCTCTTCGCCATGTTTACGGGATCCAGAGCAGCGTAGAAGACGGGAAGTGACCGAGTGAATTGTGAATTGTCGTGCCAACGATTTAAATTGACAATGAGGTGTTGGAGGTCTTGTACGGAGCCATTCGCAGCAGCTACGGCATAGCGCTGGATCGAGATTAGTCAAAGGTCAAAGGACTAACAAACGGAGCGCTCACACGTAGAGAAAATGGTAACGAATCCAAATTCGATAGACGGAGAAAAGAATGCATGATAGAAAGGATTGGAGAGAGTAGGGGCCGTTCAAGTGTCCAGAGTGTCTATAAGGAAGCCAGGTATCACTGTTTTGTGGTCGACGTTGCTCTGCGAATCAGCACTATGAAAGTCAGGAGAGGTCAGCAGAGAGAGGGTGACGTGACTGTGACTATCACGATCACCTGAAGTGACGCAGCGCGATGTATTTTGATGCGCACAGACCACCATGGCCAGAAATTCTTTGAGAATTATTGATACCGAGGATACCGTGTTACAATCTCAATCCGGTCTATCAGCCAATATCGCGTCAGTAATCATACATCCAATTTTCCGGACCAAAAACAGTCAAATATTCTAATACAACGCGAGAACATCGAATACGATATTGGGCGACTAGCGAAAGTTCCAAATCAATCAAATGAGCAAGAGCAGGGATGAGCTCCTAGACATACCAAGAACTGGTCACCTGAGCTTCCAGACGCGACACCAACCGTAATTGTATTCGAGCCGGCGATAAGCACCCCATCCGCTGAATGAATTGTATGGAATCAACCATCCTGAGGCTCTACGGAGAATGAAAACACCACTCACGTATCGCATACGTATACTCGATGTTATTCCCCCTATACACCCCCCTCGTCACACCCCGACTATCTGGCTGCGTCGGGACCGCCGGGACAGCGCTCGTCCACGAATTCACCGTCACGACCGGTCTTCCCCCAGCAAACGCTAGAGTTGTAGCAATTTTGAGGGTGCGGGCGCCGATTTGGGTGGATTGGAGGGTGGAGTGGATGGTGACCGCGCCGATGGCTTTGAAGATGGCCATGGGGAAGGAGGAGAGGGAGGAGGAGCCGATGGTGTAGGTTATGGGCCCCCAGGAGTGCATGCGAGAGTCGCTTGGGCTAGAAGCAGCGCGGTAGGATAATTTATGAAATGTGGAGAGATATGGCTTACTGCATCGTTTGGATCAAGCTGCGTTGAATGAGCGTACCGTACTGTTTGTAAAAAAGAGTCATCGACGTACTCAGCGTTGAGGAATCCAGTTGGCCTGCCATCAAACTCGCCGATCTGCCAGATATATGTTGTGCTCTGAAACGTATACCATCAGCTCGTCGATGCAGCGAGCAAGAAAAAGTTCACGTCATCGACAGAGTTCTTTTCCATTTCAGTCAGCGTCAACATTCAACCCGAAGTATAAACCAAAAAGCCTGCTCACATCATGAATATTTGAAGTAATTGTTGTCCCAGCCGTCACAAGCACGCTTTGCGAACCAACGGCAAGCTCGCCCTTATACACTATGGTCTCTACAATCAGTATTCATCTCAACCTTGGACGGTCAACTCACGCGTCATAGTATACGTCCCAGGCTTCATTGCCGGCGAAAAAAAGTTTTGCGTGCTTGATTCGGCGCGGGACCTAAGGACATACATATCGAACAACAATCAGCTGAACCTTCATGGACCAAGCGATGAAAAAATGTTGAACGCACCAATACTGAGCAGCGGAATTACTCCATCCAATAACGATGTCGCTATTATACGAAGTCGGCACGCCGATAGCTTTTCCTGAGATGAAACCGCGTGCTGTGGGGGGCACGAGGCCGCTCACGGTGCCGAGGCCACCCCAGAAGGTTAAATCTACAATCGAGTACGTTGTCAGTTGCATTGTTCGTGAATAAGGAAGTGAAACCCGGCAGACCGATAGAAGCAGACGGGGTAGAGCCGGTGGTGAACTTCACATGGTGTTATATAAGATCGCTTATGGATGGACAGGATGAGATGGAGAACGAACCCAGAGAGCATATGGACCGTGCAGGCCCTGACGGAACGCTGCCGTGATGACAGCGTTAATCTTCGAACTCCAAATGATTCATTCATCCACGAACCATCGGGGTTAGTATGTCCGGAATTCATATCTACAATATAGATCATGTCAGCCTGAAGTCAACAAGAAAGACTGAAAATCGCACAGAAATACAGCTCCTGTTGATCACCGCCTTGATTGTCGATGTCCCTGAAAATGGTAGTGAGATGAATGCAAGCAGGTATGCCTGAGAACAGCTTTACTTGAAGAATGGTCCACCCGAACTCGACTCGTATCCCGTCCCCGGGACAATCATGTACGCTCCTACCAAGCGTTGAATTTCAAGGAAGCAGTCAAGATTCAGAATAGATCAACACACCGATACCACTCCCAGTAACACCATGCACCTGGTCGTTTATGAATTGGACGCCCGAATAAACTGTAACACACGGATTCCTCAGTCAGAAACGAAGGCGTTATGGGCAGAAGCAACGACAGGACATACACTTCGACCGAGTCTGCCCATTAACCAAAAACACATCAGAACTTTCGATTGCCGTTCCGCCCACGATATTGGCTGCAGGGGAGCCGTTCGGGAGAGCAGAGTGTGAGAGTCGGGCGATGAATCGGAGTTCGCCGACAGACGGTTCAGCGGTTGTGCTGCGAAGAAAGAGCACTCTCTCAGCATATTTGTATGGGGGAGAATGAGATCAAACATACTAGGTAGCCATATGAATCGCAGGTGTATTTCTCTGAGCGACATAGTATTGAGTTAACGTGCTCGTAGTGCAAGTGATCTTGATGTAATTGTTGTCGTGGCCGGTTTGGACCCAGGAGCACGAAGCGGAGCCTAAGCCTGAGCTCTACCGAAAAAAAGTGTCAAATTGTGTTGATATGGGAATGAGATTGGGGAAGGAAGGAGAGCGTACGTACGATTTGACTGTGCTTCGACTGGTCTTGCGCTTGGATACCATTGTAGACCATCGAAGTAATGTCACCGTTGGTGGATTGAACTGTTAAACAGATACATAGGAATTCAAGGAAATGAAACTGAGGACAATGCTTACCGGTAAACACAAGCCCGCCATCGGTTGTAACAGTCCACAGCGTCCCGGATACAGCGAGCCCGAACCCGGACACCAGAGGCACCGCAAGAGAAGCAAACGAGGACAAGAGGAGGAGTCCGCGTCCAAACATAGTGCGACTTGAGGGGAATGCGTCTTCAGCGTCTTAAGGAGCTTTTATATTTCCCAGGCGACCAGGTGCCCACGGGTGATCGGATTCACCTTCAGCTGGTGCTGGCTCCCATACGCCCGGCCCGTGCACTTAGGCGAGAGTCAGATGTTCAAATTCTGCTCTGGAACGAGCGACAAACTCTCGTGAGATCATGCCCACGCGAAACGAGGAAATGGATTGGGACGGACAAAAATGAGATGCCGAATGAACAATGTTGGTTCAGATCAGTTCAGATAGCACAATCCCAAAGCTTTATATCGAGTTGCAGTCCCAGCCGAGTCCCAAGGAGTCGGTTCCGATTCACCCGACGAAAAACCGAATTTTATGTAGTCGAACGGCGCCGGCGTCATTTCGGCTGGGGATTCTGATTTCTTGGTCAGAAGAAGGTCGAGGCTCAAAGAGGCCATTACAAGAAGATCAGACGGCTCAAGGTTGACCAGTTGAAGCTTGTTGTAGATGGACGCCTTGGAAGGTGGTGGTTGGTGAGAAAGAGAGGATGCCGGTGAGATGCCGGAACTTCTGCATCGGAATCTGATCTAGCTGATGTGCACCGGAGTTTGCCGATGGAGAATCTTTGGGGAACGAGGGAAATCGGAAAGAGTGTAAGTCCATCGGTATCGTTCGCTGATATCGGGTAAATGGGAGGTGTACTATTGTGCAGCTGAGGAAATGAGGTTAAATATCTTAGCAGCACTGAGTGCTTTCTTTGAATTCCAATTCGTTTCGCCGCGAAGACACAAGTTCCGCGACTGTTTGAGGGAAGGAAAGTATGAGGTGTCGAGACGCGAAGACACACTGAATTCTCGGAAGGTCGATATGTTCAAAACAGAAGGGAACATAAAAATAAAAAATAGCAAAAGGAACTAAGTATCATATTGGTATCATCAAAATATCAGAGTTGGGGTATGGGGTGCGAGAAGAGAGAAGCGAAGTATTGCAGCTGCAACATGAACAATATCCACAGCATAGAAAGATAGAACGTCAAAAAAAAAACCAAATGAGCACTTAACGAGTCCCAAAATTCGTCCTCTACGCCGTCAGCAGCTCAACATACCCCTCATGCCTCACCAACCCCTTAAACACCGTCCTCCCCTTCAACCAATCCACCCTCAACACCCCCTGATTCCTCACCTGCACCTCCCTCTCCCCAAGACTCATCCCCGGCACGGGATTCCTCATCGCCTCGTTCCGACATCTTAGTGAAAACGCCGCCGTCACGCGCGCGACGTCGTGCGGAGTCAGCGCCGCCCAGTCGGCACTCGTGATGCGGGTGTGCATGGCACGGTGGATGGAGACGAGGACGGCTGCGAGGGAGATGGGTGGGGCGGGGCCCGGGACGTTGAGAGGAAGGGCAAGGTCGATGGGCCAATGCGGGAGGCGCGGGTGGATGATGCGTAGGGCCTGCAACGGGGGATGGAAGGCGCCTTCGCGGAGCTCGAGAGCGGAAAGAGGCGCGCCGGAGGGAGGGTGGGTCGAGACGAGGCGCATAGGGACGAAGGCGCTCGGCGCCAGGTCGAAGTGAAATGCGGGGGACGGCGCGTCGCCGTTGAGGAAGGGGTGGATGAGTTGGGAGGCGGGTGGGGCGGTGGAGGGGAAGTACGGGCTGATATTGACGTTATTCACCCACGCGGGGATGGTCGTCCACGAATTCGCCTTCTTGTGACCTGGCTTGAAGGGCTGGGATTGGAGGAAGGCGGGGACGGTGGGCGCGAGGAAGGGTGAGGTTTGCTTCGGCGCCGGGGCTGTCCACGATGTGGTGCGCTGGCGGGGAGCCAAAGGCACCCATTGCTGGGTGTATGCCGACTCGTACTGTGTCGCAGCATCCTCCGGCCACAGAACGCTATTGGGATTGAAAGCGTTTGGCGAGGGTAGGAGGGAGGCGGGGGGCAGGACGGGGGTGGTCGCCCCCAGCGGCGAGTTGAAGTACGGGTTGGGATATGCAGCGGGGTAGGCGTATGCTGGCGCGTACGCAGAGGGGTCGGGTTCGGGGACGTATACGAAGGGAGCAGCCATGATTGAGATTGAGATTGAAGACGATAACGATAGATAATCGTCCTGTTATATAGACCACGGTTCCGACTGCGCGTCGAGGTACTGCCGTGGAGACGCGCAGCCAGTGAGAGGCTCTCGAGTCACGCCGGGTGGAGCTTTGCGGTGGAGACAAATCGGAGGAGGGGGAGACGAGCGGATCCCCGATAACTGCGGGTATTAAATAACTGAGTATAGGGCCCAGGCTGACGCATCCATGCGACGCACCGATTGTCTCTTGATATCTGCAATCTATCCAAAACGGCACTCGGCGTCCCGCGTCTTGCTTTCGGCGCTTGAATGCGTCTTTCGCCTGAATGTCCTAAAAACGGGAGAAATGCGCGAGGAGAAGCCACGGCCTAGAGACGGAGGCGCGCTGTGCTGTCACAGCATGAAGACAAGGGCGCGACGAGGCGCTATGCATTCTGGAGCTAAAGCGCAACCGACGAGACGAAAAATTTAAAAGAGGCGGTCCAAGGCTGTGCGTGTCAAAGTCAAAATCTGTCGGCATCAACGCGACATCCGAGCATCGCAACATTTGCGCGTCTGTTTGGCCGAGATGCTGGTGGAAGGACTGCTCCAGAAGATTGGATGAAAGCTTGCTGATTTTCTGAAATCGGATTCTTTATGGTCTGAAAATGGTGAAACTTTGCGACATCCCTTGGTATTTTTTGGTGGAACTAAAGATAAATCGTGAAAATAGCAAGCATTGCAATTGCGGGGAAGAGGCAGTACTATGACCTGCAAGTTTATACTTGTAAAGGAAAGGACAGAAAGATGACAAGACGAATGTGGAGACTAGAATGCGCAGCATACTGAGAAAAAGACGAAACTGTCAATGGAACCCAGGTCCAAAATAATATTTCAACGCTCGTGCTGGCCTTTGAGAAGTTTCGCTAGATCATCATGATAGTTGGTATGATAGATGTATGATTGAAGTCAAGAGAAGCACTCACTGGAATCAGAATCCTCGAAAATAGCCAGGCGCTTGAACGGCGCTTGAATGGACTGGTGGCCATGGTCCGAAGATTTTCAATTGAGCTGCGAGCATCGGGGCAGTGCGAGTGATTATTTTTGAATGAGAGAAAACAACTAAATAAGCGGCTTGAAGGTATTGTTAATCCATCATAGCCATATTCATTCTAGAACCATCTCATCAGGGACGAACGAGCAGCGAAAAAAAACCCGGTGTTCGAGAAGTCCCCGCGAACAAATGATTCATGGGAGGTAGATTGGTTTGCGAAGAGCCTGGCCCTCGCATGCTATATATGATATCGGAGACTGCTGCACCGACAGGTCAAATATCATCAAGAGAAACAGTAAGCTTTACTACTCGTATTCTGGTGGAGGTCCATCCTCATCAGCATTCTCCCCAACCCTTGCCCACCCGTCGCTTTGTGGCTGCATCGTTGACAGTGGTTCGCTGATGGGCTGAGCCTCCCTTGACACTGCGGTCTCCGACAGTTGCTGCTGCTGCGATACCGCAGCTGAATCGGATATAGATATCACATTTACGCTGGGCCCCGTCAGGGTCGGCGTAGAACGCGTCTGGATCTCTTGTCCCTCAAGTTCGACGACCTTCTCTCTCACTGCGTCGAGCTCGTTTTGCAGAACTCGATGAGCGATGGGACGGCTTAGAATTATGTTACGCTTGTCTGTTATTGAAGGCGTTCGGCGGCGAGTGTGGGAAGGGAGAGCGAAGAAGGGAAGCAATGCTGATCTAGGATCGAAACGCCATTGCGTTCCGAGCGTTCGCATGACGGAATGACGGCGTTTGTATAGCCAGATAAATGTGATGCTGACGATGATGAAGAAGATTAGGATGGCGGCGATGGCGATTGCGGCGAGGGTGCTTGGTTTTAAACTGTGATTGGTTTCGGCTGCTGGATTAGCTATAATGAACTGAAGAAAGAAAAAGACTGCTCACTGAGTGGTCGTCGTTGTCCTCGGTGCTGTTGACGGTGATGTAGAAGCGATTGTGTGTTGGGTGGTGCTGAAAGTAGTAGGTTGCGTCGGTCTGAAGTGAAGAATAACCCGACGTACGATGTACCGGTGAAATCTGTTGAAGATGGGATCGTCGGAGAGATTGGGGAAGAATGAGGGAGGCCTTCCGTGGTGCGTTTGGGAGGATTATTTAGTGCCGATGGGGATTCGGAGGGATTTGTACCTGAATTTGATCTAGCAAGAAGGACTCGTATGGTTAGCGAGGACTTTTAATGCCGTTCGCAAAAAGAATAGCAGACGCACGACGATATTGGAGGTTTTGCGGTAAGGGTATTGGCGTGGTTGACCGTTGATCTGGATCCGTTTAAAAGGGAGTTGGAATTTGGACATGCATCATGCGAGCCTACTATACTCACGACAATGCAACGGGGGAAGAGGATTCGGAAGCGGAATTCAAAACACCGAGGTCCATGTTGGGCTGAATGGGACTTGTACAATGCGCGGAGTCTCCGCCTACCAGAGTTCCGTTCTTTCCAAGGAGATAAATGGGTAGGTTGGATGAGTGGAACGTTGGTTAGGATTCAGGGTGACATACCAGAGGGGAATATGTGCATATAAAGGAAGAACCGTATTCGCAGAAGATCAAAGTGCGAAGACCCTGCTTAGGCGGCAGCTCCCAGGTCAAAGGCTCGTTCTGTTGCGAGGATGGGCATGACTTGGTAGGAGAGCTCATAGATGGAGCGGGGGGCGTCCGGGGGAAACAGGATTCCGGTATATATCTGCTGGCAAGACGAGTTAAGTATACAGTATGGTAGTCTGAGGTCCCTCCGCACCACACAAAGGGTTGATGGAATCATGATTTCATGTGGATGGTTCTCAGCCACACGCTAAGTATATGGAACTTGCTTGATCTTTCAGCGCCTTTGCAGCGAGTAGGATGTCGGTACCTGCCCGACCGAGTAACGTTCTCACCTTTAAGCGAGCCCTGTCCATGTTATTGCTGAAAAGAAGCTCTAGACTAGTAGAGCCTGGAAGACGTAGCTAATTATCGCTCAGATCATATACGTCGTATTTTTTAACGGCAGACAGAAATTAACCAGTTTTTGTTTGATTTCCGTGCGATCGCAGTTGGTTGCATCGTATGGCTGTGGCGCCGCTAGCAAAAGCATCTGCAAATGAGTGCCTATTGTGATGGGTTCGCCCGTCGCACGTGTAATAGCGAGTGCAGTGGCTGAGGCTGAGGAGGTACCGTAGTTGAGCAGAAGGTCACCAGAAAAATGAATACTGGCACTCACCGAAATGAAATTGGTTGCGTCGATTTCGTAAACAAATAAAAGCGGAGCCTAATCGCAAGACATATGGAGCTAGCGCGACATCCGAGGGCACAAGAGCGTCTTTCATCACGACGCGTCTTGTGCTCGCGAAAGGGCGATGTTGTTCGAAGCCTCTCTCAGAGGCTTCAAGTTGTCCGACGTCAGAGTCAGAGCATTTGAGCATGATTAACGCGCCTCGACGGCGTGGCTCCTGCCAGTATCCTTTTGCAGTCATTCTGTATTGTATTCGAACCCGTAGAGGCAGAGGAAGCCGCGCGACAAGTTGGAAGATGAAGGAAGAGGCAAAGCTCGGAGCTACTTACGTGTTACATGTCACAACTGTAACACGTCACGTGACTGACGCGTCGCGCCAGGCGGGTAACGTATGGCGACCGTGTTCCGAATTCGAAGGACTCGGCCGAAGATCTGAGAAATGCAGATAATTTCTAAGTTTAATTGTTTGATACGCGCTTCGTATACTAAATGCTGGACTAATCAATTTTCGGTCCAATGCCATCCATCCTCCGATCCAGCCGTTCCAAAAAACCCCCTCCGATCTTGACTCAAAACACACAAAGCGTTTTGCGTGGATAATTATATGTGAATAAGATCTACACGTACTCGGGTGGAGGCTCATTCTCTCTAGCCATTCCCCACCCGAAAGCTTGAATCTCCTCCATATTTGCATTCATCTCATCGATCCGCCGGACGAGTAGATTTATTTCTGCGTTCGCGGCTTGGAGCTGCATCGCAAGATCGCTTTGGGGTGCTAGATCGGGAGAATGTAAATGTTCTTCTTCGAATACTAGTCCAGCAACCTTCTCTCTCGCTGCGTCGAGCTCGTTTTGAAGTACCCTCTGAGCGAAAGGATGTCTTGGCAAGCCTATGTTGTGTTGGGCGTTTATCGTTTGGTGGCGACCGTAAATTCTATTCAGGGAGGAGGTGTTGGATATGGCCATGGGGAGAGCGAAGGGGAATATTGATTGAGGATTCGAGCGTGATTCCGCTGCTGGTTGGGGCGTTCGCACGAAGGAACGATTATTACGCCGTTTGTACCAGATGAATGCTGCGACGCCGACAATGAGAAAGGTCAAGATGGCGGCGAAAGCGATGGCGGCGACTATGTTTGGTTGCAAACTGTGATGCATGGCGATTGGGTTCAGCATCTGCATTCTCGCTATATCATGATATAAAGAGAAATTTGCTCACTGTGTTGTTGCTACTTTTGCATGCGGTGGGACTGTAGGAGAGATTGGGTATTGCGTGGTATTGGCTATAGTAGATCTAGATTGTGTGCTGGGGCCGGGTTTTAGCCAACACCGAGCGCGTCTGAAGGGAGGAATAGACGTACGGTGTTGTCGAACTTGAAGATGAAATCGTTGAAGAAATTCCCGAGTGTACATGTGGTGGACTTGTGGTAGTGATTTGGGGAGGATTCGGTGGAGCCACCGTGGCATTACCTGTGCCATGAGTTGATCTAGCAGGCAATTTTGGATTGTTCCTAAGAAGGGTACTCGTTCGCAGCAAAAGTAGTATACGCACTGCGCCGATATCATCTGGGGCCTATTAGGTATTGTAATAGTGGGTACAATAATCGACTGATCCACAGGTGATTTTCGCGTCGTCGTTGTTGACCTGGATCCGTAAAACAAACGTGAATGTCGGGATGCCCGTACGGAATACAGATATGAGCGAGCATACGACAAGGGAAGGGGGGACGTGGATGAAGCAGTGCTGTCCGAGGCATCTTGAAGGAACTCCAGACACTTCCCCTCCGTGGCCGTGCCTGCTAGACGTCCGTCCTGGTACAAGGATTGGATTAATGAGAGAGCTACCCAGGGGCAAGGTGACGTACCACGGAGCCATACATGCAGGTACGAGTGGTATAAGTGCAGGTTATGATGCTGTTGCTAGCATCTACACTCGCCCCCCTCAAATGCGCACCCTTTTGGACCGCTGGACAATCCTCGGTGGTGAAGACCATATGTGCTGCAGAAGTGGATGGATGGCGTGAGGGGCGTGCGACGGTCGCATGATAAGTTGTATCTGGAGGCAACATAAGTTAAGTATACGGTAGTCTCTTCACCCATCAAAGTGTCAATGTTGTTTATGGCCTGATACAATCATGATATTATGCCAATGTGGTAGCACAAACGGATGGATGGTTTTCAGCCAGGCTACCTGGAACTTGATTAGCGTCGTTGCAGTAAATACGCCGGAGACGCGCCGCAGGATAGAACCAATTTTGTTTGATTCACCTGGGATGGCTGGGCTGCTGTGAATAAATAGGGTCCGTATTTGGTTGCCACAAAGAGGAGATTAATTGCTGAGGACGATGATTAAGTGCTGCTAGCCGGTGTGTTAACGAGAACCCACCTGGATTTATCGAGCAAGTATGATATGGACATCCCCGCGAGATGAGCTCACATCCTTACCCGTGCAGATTGGAGAGAAGAGTTCACGGATCTGAATCCAATGCTTATCAGAGTCTGATTCCGTAGGCGTCTGTGGAGTGCAAAATCAGCTCTACTGTCTCGTACGTTGAGTAGTGTAGCAGCTGCTCCGGTCCAAGGAATACCGAAAGTCGATAAGAGGAAGGGGACAAGCTGTATGAAATTTTAAGACATCGCAGAGTGAGTATTTTGAGCATAATAAATCGCAGCAGATATCACGTCGTCGATGTGGGAGATTTGGGGAATGCGATACAGATAGTAATTTGCTCAGTCGCGGCAACTGAATGCGTGATGCGACAGAGATTTTGGAAGGCGATAGTCGCTGCTAAAGTCCAGTGATCGTAGAAGTCGCGACGGACTGTCAGTCTGTGACTGTCGCCTAGCCATGAGTCGGAGTCTGCGATTCGGCGAAGCTTCGTTTGAGGATTGAAGACAATGAGTTGCGCTGCGCTCACCCCGGTTCCATCGTCAGATTCGCCAAGTCTTCGATTGAGTTGGTCGCAAAAGTCAAGAGAAGGAGCAAGGGTTAGGGTTAGGAACTGAAGGCAGAAAGAAATTCACACGGTCACGCTTATTCCCCACACCCATGCATTCATGACTCACCCCAAACTTCCAGTTCTTGCTGCTCATCGTGGCCCCTGCCCCTGCACTTCGCCTGCAACCAACTGTAACCTCAACAACGTCCGCTAGCCTTCGTAGCAATGAGGTGTAGTGCACCCGGGACCTCGGGTGCTCATTGACTCTTTGGGTCTGAATCTTCAATCTTCTGTTTCGTCGACATACTGGGAACGGCGTGAGGGCCTTGTTTCATCGTCTTGAGAATTGTACAACAGGCTATAGCTGAGGAGGAGCATCCCGTATCTGCGCCATCGATCTCCATGTGTGTCGCCGTCGACTTAATTAGCTTGTGACGAAAACTGACGCTGCTCTATCTCAGTTTCGTCGCAACAAGACCATGCTGAGAGCTGGACGTTGAGGCTCCGCTGGTGGAGCTAGAACGCGCTCAGTCGCTGAAACGGACTCACGACTCGTCTGCCATGCTGTCGGTGACGTCGTCATGCGCCGCCGAGGTCTCGCACTGATTTGTGTTTCGTCTTCGTGGATGAAGCAGGGGTGAGTCGAGACAATGAAAGACTGTTGCTTCCTCGCTGATCTACATCGTAGAGGTGTCGACGACTCGACCCGTCCACTCTATGCACCCCGCTTCGTCGTCTTTTCCTACTTCACCTCCGTTGCTCTCTGTACTTCGACGCCGTCATTTCTGCATATATAGGTTATTTCCGACGTCCTCTAACGCACCCATTGGCTCTCGTCTTTCCCGCTCCTCTACTTATCCTCGTACTTACATCTACTCATTATCCATCGGCACGCACGTATTCCTACGTATCTCCTCCCCTTCCCCGCACGCTCTCTTCGCTACTGCACCTCATCTGCTCGCACTTCATCATCTCATCTCACCTCCCCGCCCGTCTCGCCACATATTCCATACCCATTCTTCTTATCTTGTACTTACATACTACGTACTACTTTGTTCCCTCCATCCTTCACCCTCTGCGTCATCTCAGGCTATCCTCCCTCGTCTTGTCGCGACATACGGACGCCTGGCCCGCCACCATGGTACCGATGGGTTCTAGCCGTGTTGGTGGGCCGAGGTGAGCGGGGAGGTCGTGAGGGAGAAGAGGTTGGCTGGGGAGAAGGTGGGGCCTGGGAAAGAGGGGAGGACGGAAGCAGGATGACCGAGGACGGCACGCTCTCGGTTCAGCCTTTGCATCCCCCACCCCAATCGCTATTTCGGTATGCCTCATATCTTCCTCCAGCACTGAAGCGTTGGCTGATGGTCGCGCGGATCGTGTGCAGACATACGGGCTCTGCACGCACCTCCCGCGGTCGTCGTATTCGCGTACGCGGTTTGTATGCGAAGGATGCGCCAAGGGAGGAGGTCTTACAGGGTACTCTACTGCTCCTCCTCCTGCCGGTGGCCTATCCCGCTAGTTTACCTGCAGAACGAGGTACGGCATCCCTGTCCTCCTCAAGAATACATACATACTCACCTGCACTGCGATAGGGTACGCCGCATTCATCCTCGGCTTCCTGGGCCCTCTTCCGCATACCCAAGGGCCAGCTGCGCCGACGCTTCCTCCTCTTCGCGCATGGTCCCCCGATGCCGCGGTTACTGTACGACGTCGACGGTTCCGCGAAGGCCACGCGCGGTTTTAGTCGTCCCCACCTTGATTCGCGCGTAATCGTCACAGGGGGGCGTCGTGCCCCCAGCTTCTGCTTTCGCTCTTCGCCCCTCAAAGGACTACGCATACGCACGACGCAGCTGCGACTCGACGGCGAGGTCTTCCCGATCCCGGCCCCGCCCAAGTCGGTCCTGTCTCTTGTCAATGTCTTGGGCCTGGCGGCTGAGCCATGCGCGGTGTGTGAGGGTGTGTGCTGCGTGTGTGGCGAGATCCAATTCGATTCGATACGGAGGAAGAAGGATGGATGGATGGATGGATGGAACGGAAGGAGTCATGCCAAGTCGGAGCTGCTGGCTCCCTTCACCACCAGCTTACGTTCCTCCGCCCCTCCAGCATCCCTGCAGGGACGCGGTGTCTTTGTGGTTGGTGGAAGGTGATGGATGCTGCGTCCCCTTCGCCTTCATCTGCTCGGGGTTTTGAGGCGTCCCTGCATGGGGCCCAGGCTTGCGGCTTCGCCGTCTTGTCGTTCTCGGCGTATGCGAGAGGTCGTCTCTGTCTCCGGTGTCTCAGCAGGTCGGAACGACGGGGGTCCTTTGTCGAGTCGCCGGGGAGGAGATCCTCATACACCGCGCGCGGTGGTCACTGGCATTCTAAGCGTGTGGCGTGTCGACATGCACCCAGTCTGTGGTCTGTGGCTGTCCGAGGTGAAGGGGTCGGACTCTGCCTCGACCTTCTTTCGACTCTTGCCCTCCGTCATAGCATCCCCGGAATCGATTGGGTTAGGCGCTGAAGCAGCGACAAAGGCAAAGGCGGATCTCCGTCGACCTCGTTCGTGGGAAGAGGTTAGGAAGATAGATGTCTCGGCGCAAGAGCGTCTGTGGCTGGCGTCTCCTCGATCCGAAGCGGTCAGGAATGGTGCCACTAGCGAACTCGAGGGTTTCTAGTGCTTACAAGGAGTGCGTCTCTGCGCCGCGCGGCTCCCTCACTATCAGTCGATCGGAATAAGATCGCGAAGTGTGTCTCGAGGTACGAGCGACCGGCGGGACATCGGGCGCATATCTGAGCTTTACCTGCGCCCGCTAATCTCTCCTCTCGTACCCCCATCTACTGCCGTCGACTCCACCCGCGACCAGCTCTACCTTCTTCCGTCCCTCGCGCAGTCGCATAAGGCGCACGGTGCCGTTGATGCAAGGCGATGCTGCGCCTTCCTCGCCTTCATCCGCTGGTATAGGCAGCCCCTCCTTGTCAACGGACGCGATTTAGCTGTACCTCATCCTTGTACTCCCGCCCTCTGTTATAAGTACTATGTCGCATTCCTCCTCTTCCTCCACCGCCTCCCTCCGTATCGAAATCTACCCCGCGCCGTTGCGCGCAGTCGATGTCGAAAACACGATGATCTTCAGAAGCAGCGTATTCCGAGGTCGAATGTTCTGCGGAGAGGACAACATGTGCGCTGTCAACGGGGTGGCTCTCCGGCGCTCGCGAGTAGAATATCGAAAGGCGGCTGGGAGGAGGATTTCATTCGGCCTCGTTTTCCTTGAATTTTTCTGCTGTGGCTCTGGCTCACAAGTTTTGCTGTCTCGGACTCGCGGAGGTCGGCTGTGCGACGTACCTGTGCTATGGGATCGTCTACCCATCAACCCCTCGCCTCGTCGTGGGCTGCCTTGGTGCATTGGGAAAGACGTGTATTGTCGCGTATGTCCAGATCAGGAAGGTAGTGCCTTCTCAGATAAATATCCGCAAACTCGTGTAGAATGCAGTCGACTTTCTATCGAATTATCTGGACTCTTCGTCTCAGCGATGCTGATTCTCATCTCGCTACTCATCATGTGAAGCTACCTCAGACTTGATCGATTTCGTTCTTCTCGATGTCTCGATTTGAGCTGATGTGGATTCGATGTCGAATGTTCCAACCGGACGGTGACTCCAGTCGTCTCAAAGCAAAGGGGAGGATGGAGTCCGATGGACGCCGGTGTTGTATTGACTGTGTCATCATCTTGAAACAAAGTCGACAACGTCGCTTGAAGTCTTTTCCTTGCTTTTGAAATTTGTTCTTTGCTTGTCACAAGCTCTTCAATTTCGGTCTCAGTTTTCAGGTCATCTCGGATTCTACTCGGTCTATCTTATGAATAAAGTTTCATGTTGAATTTAAGTATGCTCCTACGATATTGCAAAACGTTTTGAGCGGGAAACGCGCTTCACGTGATCGCGTTCTGACATTGATGGTTTCTTGGCTTTGTCGTAGGCTGTGACTTTCGAAGTGACTCTCCTTGATTCTTACCACCATGAACCCCAAAGTCCTCGACAAGGCTGAAGGCGCGCTGTTTGGGTCTGCGTTGGGGGACGCCATTGGGATTTATACTGGTACGTGCATTTCTTTCGTTAACCTGCAGCGAAGACTCGAGAGGCTGATTCTACCCCTGTTCCAGAATTCATGACCGCTGAGCAGGCAATGGAGGCGTATGGGTCTTCGACTCCCAATTTCACGCTCATACAGCCGGAGACGCCATTCCATACTGATACGCACCGATGTAAGCAGATGGATTGTTCGAGAAAGTGAATTGCTGAGCGAAGAACTGTGTTTCAGGTCGTTTCGAAAGTGTAAGCATTGAATCCTCTGGGAAAGCGCAAAACTGATTGAGGTGGATTAGCGGGCATGGACGGACGACACAGATCACGCACTCTTGATAGTGCTTTCATACCTGCGACTCCGAGAATTATCTCCCACTGATTTTGCAGTCCGACTTCATTCATGGTGCGTCTGCGGTATCATCCCATGCTGCGGACCTCAATGTTGATGAAATGACACGTAGGTGCTCTCAAGGTCTACGTGTCCTTGATCGTCTTCCCATGGGTCTTGGAAGTACGTCTCTAGAATTCCCACTCAATTTCGCATTAAGTAGCTATGGTTATATTTTCACAGAGACCGTCGGCAGCGTTGTAGCCACACCTTCATTCACAACCGAACCAATCGAAACTGCTTACACCTACTGGGACAAGAATGGCCGCCGCCTCGCCGCTAACGGCTCTCTCATGCGTACCGCCCCTGTTGGAGCCATTTGCATAACGAAGACCGAAGAACAGACCTTCGAAACGGCCATCCTCATGGGCTCCGTAACGCATGCCGATCCCCGCTGCGCACTCTCCGTCGCCATCGTCTCTGGTCTCATTCGTTCGCTCTGTCTCAACGAAATCTCCGATGTTACGCAGATGCGCGACCTCATCGAGCGTGCCTGGGGCTATGTACAGCGTACCCTTCCCGAAGACCAGCAAACCCTTCTCGAGCGCGATGAATTCGAGAAGCACGCGTATACGGAGGATCTTGATTCCCTCGTTTTATGTGACCGTTCGATGGGATACGTGTACAAATGTCTTGGCTCGTCCCTGTGGTGTCTGCGCCGCGTCCTCACCCGCCAAGACACCTTCCGCTCGGCGATGACGACGCTGGTGATGTACGGCGGGGATGCTGACACGAATGGCGCTGTCGCCGGCGCGCTTATGGGTGCGTTGTGTGGGTATGAGTATCTGCCGAAGGAGTGGCGGGACGGGATGCGTCATGCGGAGTGGTATAGAGAGAAAGGGAAGGCGTTGTGTGTTGTGGCGGGGATCAGCGAGGGGGTGTATGATTCGGAGAGTGATCAGGACACGCTGATTGATGGGGGGAAGGGAGTGTTGACGGAGGAGGAGATGAGGAAGAGGGAGATGGGGATCATGGAGAAGATGTTGTTGGCGGAGAAGGAGCGTCGGGAGGCGGCGGAGGCGAAAAGAGGGAAGGAGAAGAAGAGGGCTTCGGGGTGGAAATCTTGGCTTCCGGGTTCATGAATACTACTAATTACTGACACACACACCTCATCTGTAAGTATGCCTATCTACGATTGTAATCAGTGTTCTCAAACCTCATTCATCGTTGTGGAATGGCAAATGTATGATCACAAGCAGGAGCTAATTGAAGACTCGGAAGAATGTTAACAGTATATTCTATAGAACTCAGTGTTCCGCTAGTCAAAACACAAATGTTTCGCCAACCACTTCCTCCGTGACATCCCAGAGCCTCTTCGCATTCGCCGGGTCTGAGCTATGAGCTGCAACGGACTCATTCGCGACGTTGCAATCATCCAGATACGCCCCCGCCTTATCTATGATAATGAATCAATAGCTGGCCATGTGGATGATGTTCGTTCTATGAACGATTGCACATACCGTTAAGCCTGGGGTCAAACGCAGCGGTGACCGTGCTAAATAAATTTATTCATAAGCTGGGAGAATATTTGTCTAGATCCCAAGGTCGACTTACGTCGCAGCACCCTGGCCTTGGGTCTTCCATTGAAATGTCTCAACGTTGGGTTTGCCGTCGGCATCCAAGATGCCTACGAGAAAGAACACATGAGCATTCGGACAAGCTTGTGAACGATCATGCTCATGGTCGTGCTTACCGACCGCCTTCAAATCGTCTATAGATTCCTCCTTTTGGTTCATATTCGTAGAAATGACTGTGATTTGACTTTCAAAAACACCGCACGGATCGCTCGTAAACACGTACCTCCAGGGTGAAGACTGTACCCGTTGATCTTCCCCTTGGACCGCTTGGAAATTTCGAGCCCCATCAAGATATTCGCGCTCTTCGCCTGACTGTAAGTCTCCAGGGAATGATACTTCTCTTTGTCGGGTTTCCCGAGTGTCTCGAAATTCACGCCGTTTCCGAACATGGCGTGCCCTCCGCTAGAGACCCAAACGACACGCGGAACGTATGTTGATGTCCCCGCCGCGAGGAGCTTGGGTGCGATGAGCTTGGTGAAGAGGAAGGGGCCGATGTGATCTGTGGCAATTTGACTCTCGAGATTATCGATGGTGAGCTTGAATGGGCCGGCAGCGGCTGCAGCGTTGTGGATTAGAACCTGAATTCTCTGGTTCAGCACGGCGAAAGATCAGAATATAATTGAATGCACATGAATAGGATCAGCGTAGTGATTGACTTCGGCGCCAGCTTTGCGCACAGCAGCGAGGGAGGCAAGATCTAAAACTAGAGGACGAATAGCGGCAGACGGCTTGTCTTTCTTCAACGCCTCTGTGGTCAGTTTGAGCCTTGGGGCGCAAGTGAGTCCGAAGCTGGGGTTGTCGATTGGGTGGATTCCCGTACCTTTCCTCGTTGTATCCTGTGATGACCACCAAGTTGGCGTGCTTCGCAATTGCCCGCGCGGTCTCAAAGCCGATCCCATTGAGCGATGTACCGGTGACGAGGACTAGAGGATGTTATCAGCTGCATGAGAATAAAACCGAACCAACGATCGTTGTACCATTTTTGCCCTTGAGCTCGTTGGCAAAGGCGTCGGCGACTTGTTCAGCGGTGGTCTCGAAAGAGAACTTTGGTGAGGACATGATTGAGAAGATCTGAAAGCGAATCTAAGGAAAGGGAGGCTTCAAAGAGGAATTTATATTGCATTCTGTATGAGTAAGAGACCTGCATGAATAAGACGGTTGACCCACCCAACTCCGGGATGCCCACGATTTGGGCATTGCAGATAGTAGAATCTAGGTTGTGAGACGACAATTCAATGGTTCTGTTATGGTAGCCGACCTATTGTGAGAATATGTGGGCAGGGGTAAATTGACGCGGCAGACGTTTGACTGACGCGCCGCATTTGGACATTGACGCGCGACGCGCTGATCTCTTCACCGAACTGACGCGGGCAGCTTGAACGTCGCATGGCACTACTGCATAAATGAACTACTTTGCTTTGACTTTGTTCAACTTGAAGTTGCCAGAAATTTAAATTTAACGACCAGTGTTGTTAATCCTGCGCTGTCCCCAATTGATGAGGTTGAACAAGCAAGTGTTTTTTGTGCACATCGTTCGTTCAATAATTCTCTTTCATCGCAGTTTATATCAAGTTGAATGCATGTACGCTAGTCCCTCGTGGGCAAGGTAAATAAATTGTGGCCCCAATTTTGAACCGGTACTGTCCCGAACCATGGTCAATGTTCAAAATGGCAATCAAAATATGCTGTTGTCAGCGTTCAAAGAAAAACAAGACGATGGGGTAAATTATCTGTTCTCACCTCAGAAATGTGATCAGAAAGACTCGGGAGCCGCCCCAGGAAGATGTTGTAAGATGTTGGGAATTAAACAGGGCAGTTTGGTGGCTGTCAAACTCTGTACCCTCAATACTCATGAATCACTATTATGCACATAACCTGTGTGAATCGCAAGATCCATCGCTGTCCTTTTATTAGTTGGTGTGTATTCAGTATCCAAGTATATTGAACTCAAAATTTCGGGATCGTTTTCGCAGTGTTAGAGCGCGTCACTTCAGATTGTAGCTCTTGGTGGCAGTGCGATGTTGACGCGCAGGCATAAGAAGTCGGCTTTGAAGTTGACGTTGAAAGTGCTATCATTGACATTGGAGAAAATTCGCATTGACGCGGCGCGCGCCGGGACTGACGCGCCGACGCGTCAACACAAAAAGATTGACGCGGCATCTTGACGATTCGTGACGCGACCAAGTCATTGACGCGGCATCACTGACATGTGATTGACGCGTCTTGACGTTCAAAGTCAAGTTGGACAAGAATTTTCCACACATATCAATTACTGACAATGACTATGGGTGTGCCAGAGCATGAATATAGGCCTTCCCATGTCCTGTATGCCCTAGGCAAGCAAAACTTAATCATTGGTGGGGAGTTTGAAAAGTCCCAAGAAATGTAACTGACGCGGACTGACGCGCGCGCGTCAAAACGTCAGTGCCGCGTCAAAATCCCTTTGCCCAGAATATGTTGGGCGTTAAAATTTCTGAGTAATCTTCGAAGTGAGTCAGCCTTTCCCGTCGCGGCGGGATATCAAAGGCCGGAGAGTCCCCGGGAAGTTAAATTGAACATAGACCTTGCGGTGCCCGGCCAAAGCCCTCAATTTGCCTAGCATTAGTCAAGCACTGTTGTCCGAGTCGTCGTAAGTTTCAAAACAGCGGGGAACAAATAACACAATGTACCTAAAAGTGTTATGGAACGCAGACAAACTGAAGGTCACTTGTCTTAGCATTTGGTCCAGGCGAAGAACTGGCGAATGGCGTCGTCCACTAAAGAAAAGTCCTTGATAAAACGAAAGAAAAAATATACAAAACTCAACGACGTCGGAAGTCCAGGTGGCAGGAGCGCACCCTACACCTTCGAAAACACAGAGTTATTGAGCTCGCTGCTACCCTAGTCGAGGTAACTGTACCTTGCGGCCGCTGTCCAATGGGTGACTCTTTTTCTGTCGGAAAGTTTGCACCCTACAAAGGTTACGAGTGGACTGACTGCCATTCTATTCAATGCAACTGAATCTTGCGGCCGCTGCACAATATCAACGATAGAACCGTTCTCCGGCGGAAGGTCTGCGCCCGCCCTACGACTTCGAAAGATTGGGCTCGCTGGTGAGGTGCTACGTTTGGGGACGGTTACCAAAGTAACTTGTCAAAATTAACTTGGCCTGCCAAAACTAACTTTACTTTACTTATGGCTGAGGATGTTAACTTGGTAAGTAAAAGCACAGTATAAGTCAAGTTAAGCACCTTTAAGTTGATAAAAGTTACGGGAAGTAACTTCAAGTAGAATGTCTGTGAGGCGTATTTACCGTATTGTAGCCGTCAAATGGGGGGATTTTGCTGGGAAACGAAGGAAATTGAGGTCGGGTATACTATTGGAGATGACCTGAGGTCCCGGATTGAGCTATTCAGTGCCATTTTCAAGCAACATAGGGTGTTGACCCAAGTAAGGAGCAAGTAAATGTCAAGAGCGGAGTTTCGGCACCGCGGTCATGTGAGAGATCAACACGCCCCGCGTGACTATTCTGTTTCTTCCTCTCTCCTTTGTTCTCCGCGCTTGTTCGCGTCGTACGACTTCATTTAGATCATATTTAAGGCCATCTGGAAATTCCCCTTCACTCCCTACTCAGGACTGGAAATTCAATACCCTGTCAACCCTCAAGGAAATAGGCATCTTGATCTCGGCGCTCGCTAGGCCTCTGCAGGCTCTGCTCCGCATCCTCGTTTTCGTCAACATGCCTCTCACATTCTGGCAATCTGGGCGCTTATAATTGTAGCCATACTCAACTATACCCACAACAATACAATCACTACAACCTGCCCCTTATCGACGATTCGAGCGGGCTCAGTATCCTCCTTGCCGCACCCTCTTCCGGATCCAGTTCTCGTGTTAGGATTCCATCGGACTGGTCCTAGTCCGAAAACGTTAAGAACCTCTTTTCAACGCTCCTTTCTCGTATGTCGCCCGCGGCGCAACTTGCAAGGTAACCTTTCTTCGTGAACTCAATCACATCGCATTGGGATTCATATAAATGCTAGGCTCGCTTCTTCTCTGGGACCGGTGGTAGAAAGTACGTTTCGCTTTCTAAACTTCCCTTGCGGACTTCGACGTTGTTGGACAGGATCTTCACGTATGGGTCTACCCCGCACAAGCGCGGCTCTTCCGTGCTCAATCACAAATCCAGTGGACCCAACTCCCTCATCAAAAACCCGCGCCTCCTCGCCTTGTGCAAGAACTCAACTTCAAATGGATGATTTATCCGACACGGTGTGTATTCGGCCGGATACTGTCGTCTTAATTCCACTCTCTCGTGATCGGGCTGGGAGATTCGGAAGATACATTGAGTCCGCGCAATCTTCGTAACATAGTCACTTCGGCTAAAAGTGAGAAAGTTCGTGACTGTGATGGGAAACTGCTAAACTTCGTCACTTGAGGTTGTTTTTGGGAAAGTTCGTCACTTGCTATGTAAATATATGACTTGCGGCCATCAAATATAGTTCTTGCCTTGTTGTGACTGCCGAAGGCCAAATGAATGCACTGCCGAGGAGTTAGGGCAAGCGGAAACTCCGGCAATTCCGCAAAAGAACTCCGCCCCGACGGGTTAAGGTTAGGGTGAAGACAGAGTGATCCGCGCGAACGTGGCTTTAGTGTGCCGACCTGAGCGGCCCCGGTTCGGGGGACCCCCCGAGCGAAGCGAGGGAGGGGAGGGGACGGGAATGGTCGGTCCCCTTCGCGCAAACTACGGCGAAGGGAACCAACAGTGCCGAATTCTTGCCGAGGAGTTGCCCTTTATGGCAGTTTGGTCTTGGCAGTCATTTGCAAGTTACGAACTTTCTTAGATTTGAGCTCAACTCACGAACTTTCTTAGACATACATCAAAGTCACGAAGTTTCTTACATTTAGCCGAAGTGACTGAGTTACAAAGGTGAGGTATACTCAATACATTGTCGGAGGAGGATCTGGGATCTTCAAAACACAAAAACATTCCGCTCCCTCGCTTCGAATTTGTGCAAGACAACTTCACGTTCGGGTTTCCGGTCTCGATGACTCTCTTAGATGATGACTCGGGGGGAATGTAGCGTTTGGATTTCGTCTGCTCAAGGTCCTGGAGGGGTATGTTCCAGCAATGGCCGATCCGATATATCTTGGGCCGATCCGGCTAGTGCGATCGGCTCAGTTCACTTTTCAATCTGTCAAGCTCAGGGCCGTCGATGTCAGCTGTGAAAGTTCCATTCCGTGAAATTCATTGCCTCTAGGAAGCATCGAAATTATGGCAATGACACCCGGTCAGGTAAGCTGTTATTGAAGCTGTTCCCCTTTCCTTCATCGATATTTCTTTCCGACAGCATGAAGAGGAAAAACCCGACCTCTCACCACGACCAAACCGCGGCACCGAAGTCAGACTACCGTCATTTACCTGCATCCCGTCGGAATGCCCGAGAACTCAATGTTAGTTCTAAATTGAACAGCTGGAAACATTGCACGCAAACTTGACAAACCAGGCAGTGAGTGGGGTCTGAAACATTTCTTACCTTCGACATTCTTACCTACGTCAACTATTCCCAACTGCCGACTTTTCAGAGAAGGTTTCGAGGTGAGATTGGTGCTCATATTGGTTTAACTTGCGTCGAAGTTGAGAATTGAGTAAGGCCGTCGAGGTAAGGAAGGAAATGTGATAAAGTAAGTAACTGTGAAGTAAAAGTATACAGTGCAGTCACAGCGAAGTAAAGTAAAGTCGAACACAGCAAAGTGCAGTAAAGTAGATCAGAGTAGTAAGTATAGTAAAGTAGAGTAGATCCAGGGACGCACTCAGGCTGGGAGCGGAGGTGAACATCGAGGGTGCCGCTCGGATTGAACTCAAAAGATGTGGAAGTAGATTACGTCTATGTTAAGGACACGGAGGACTCAGATCCCTGGGCAGCTTGGTGGAAGCTTTAGAACGGCCACAATGAGCTACCTTCTTCCCTGTGTGTCGAGCTGAGTTTGATACCAGAGGATGAGACTAAGATGAGTTCCAGTTTCAACTTGCCGGCCGTGTTTTGACTGCCGGGCACGAATTCCGAAGGTCCGACGCATGCCGCATGCCTGCCGGCAGGTAGCCCGAGATTCGGCCCCTTCACCGAGCGTGGCCGTAATTGTTCGGCTCAGCCTGAAGCAAGAACAGAGCGGTACATTAAAAGGTACACCTGAAAGTGGGAGTACTACTTACGAAGAAATATTGGGTAAAACAATGTACAGTAAGTCAAAGTCAAGTAAAGTATAGTAAAGTGAAAGTATAGTAAAATCAAGTGAAGTACTTAGACTGGCAGTAAAGAAATCTGGGCAAAGCGATGGGAAGAAAATCGAAGTAAAGTAAGAGTAAAGTAAAGTAAGTCTTATGTTCGCTGCGTACGGTGAATCCTCCACTTAGATGAAATATCGCCGGGAAGCGAGAGAACCTGCTGTGACAGACCCCAGGTGAGTAATAGGTAGCTACCGGAGTTGCTTTGCTTGATAGAACGAGGAGACAGGCATTCGAGCTAGCTTTGATACCAGCTAACTTCAGTAGAAATTTGGTGGCAACTGCTAAGTTGGGAGCCAGGTTTACACAAATTACAACAGATACGCGGCTTTCAATTGGCATCGAAACGGTAGACCCTTAGCAACCCTTCTGCTCCGCTTTGCTAGCGGCGGAACAGTATCGGCAGCTTGTTAAGTTAGAACTGGATTCGAGTTTCATGCGAGCTCAACGAGTCGAGTGGTCAAACGCGCAATATGGCGTGTTGGCAAAAGACATTATCTTACTTGGAGCCCCATATGAGACCGAAAAGCACCCGAAATGATTTGTATCTCGACTACAACGCCCCGACTCCAAGACTCGGAAGTGCACAAGAGATGCAGTGACTTGAAGAAGTATTTTAGTGATAAGTAGGGAAACGAAAAAACTTGAATTCAGTTTCTGTATTCTCTACTACTGAGTATAGCAATTGCTACTGACAGCCCAAACAGGTCTTTCGCACTCCGTGTACTCAGTTTCGCCAACAATGTTCAGTACAAGCGACTAAAGCGATTTGAACACATATAACTAGAACAGTCTAAAATCTGCGTACTTTTGCCAAGACAGTTCACGGAAGCCTGGGAATGATAGATTTAGGATATAAACACACAAACCATGCTCAAAACACCTAGTATATGTTTCAAAATTTATTTGACATGCCTAACGGGCAGTTAACTGGGTTACTTGGCGGTAATTGATGTAACTTGGCGGTGATTGATGCCATCTGATGGCATAAGTAACTTTCGCTGATGTACTTGGCTGGTCAAGTAAAGTTAAGTACAACTAAGTAAAGTGAGTAAAGCAAAGTAAAGTGAACTTACCCGTATTAATATGATCTATGATGAGTCTGAGTACCTCAAAACTGATTTTAGTGACACAATGGATACTTAGTATTTGAGCGGTATTACACCTGATGGTAAGTTTTAACTAAGTTGCGGTCAAGGGAAGCATCAACTTACCACCTGTACCTACTGGTGTGTGCAATAGGTTAATATATACCTTGAGCTGCGCTCCTCCCATGAAATAATCTGCATTCTGAGCGACCGCAAACAACTACGCAGATTGCCTAATTTGGAAATTTGAACATGCCAGCGTAATCGGAAAATCCTTGCATTACCACAGTGTCCTGGGGCGTTCTGATGGCATATTTGACTCTCTTTTATGCTCCAGAGGACTCACAGCAACATCTGTTGCTTTCTACCATTGAAAGGTACCGTGAACAAGGCGGCAAAGTGATTATTGTTCAAGAATATCATTCAAAAGGGGTATTGAGCACCTGGGAGACCAGATATTGCGAATAAACCACTGAATAATGAGTTAGAAATGGTCCCAGACATCTCAAATTGCATAACATTCTAACCGTACAAGTACAAGTTAGGTTCGCCAAGCGTGGGAAAAGTAAAGTCAAGTTAAGTAAAGTCAAGTAAAGTTAAGTAAAGTTACCCCAGCCAACAGAACCGCCCATCAAAGTACAAGTAACCTCACTCAAGTTACTTTTTGCGGTCTCACGTTTGGGAACTCGAGCGTGCAAGTACTTACCGCCATTTGCCGGTCAGAAATAGTTTGCAGTGCCTTCGGAGAAGTGATACTTACTATACTACCTGCGTCCAGCACGGACGGTGCCTGTGAGGAGCCGACCAAGACGCAGACGCTATGAGAGCGGGAAGGGAGTAGAATGGACAGCGGCTGACCGGGCGCTATGCTATCAGATTAAACCACACCTTGCCGCCGTTGTGCGATGGTTAATGCGAAACTCGAAACGCTCGGAGCGACCATTTCATTTTTGAGGAGTGTATCCGTGTCTTTTTGGTCTCGTCTTTCGCTGGGCACAATTCCATGATCCCTGGGCTAGGAAACGGTACCATTGAACATGTCAAGTGCAAACAGGGGTGAAGATGGTAACAGGTACTTACACGCTCCTAACGCTGGGCAAGTTGGAATTAAAGACTGACGGGGAGCTTGGAACTATTTGTGGCGTCTTTGTGCCTGCGGACGTGCGATATGAACGCTAGAGAGATTGTCATCTCTAGCTGAAGCGAGGTGTTCCTGGCAAGGAATAAAGGTATAAAAGCTGAGGGAGAAATGGTGTAGTACTTACCCCCAGCTCAGTCTACAACGAAATGGTCAAATCTCTTACTGGTTCTTTCTTCATCCTCCTTTCGCTACTTGCTATGGTGTCGAGTACGTGTTTCCTAGTCATGCGACGCGACTTCGAATGGAACGCTAACCTTCACCACCAGCCGCTGCCGAGGTCGGTTCGGACGGTTGTGTCGTATGCCCTCAAGTGGAGCCGACATGCCCCGATTGCCCTTCAGGCCTGCAATGCAAGAAGATTCCTCAGTATGTCGGATAAACATCAAAAGATTTTGCTTTCCACTCATCTGTGAACCGCAGAACTTGCTCCCAATGTGCATATGCTATCTGTGCACCACGGGAACACGCCGACTCTTTTGCAACTGAGAAGGGTGATCAGGGCGATGACTGTATTGTTTGCACGAAGGAGGTCCCGAAATGCGAGTGCGCGTTGGGACAGGACTGTGTTATTCTGCCGCAGTGAGTTCTTGTTTCGATTGCCTTCGCTCAAATTCAATTCAATGGTTGCGAAGGTCGTGTCATGCATGTTCGAAGGCGGTCTGCGTTGTTCCCGTCATGAGTCGTGTAGGTCCGGGAGCGCCGGTGGTGGCATACGTTATCGATTCCTCCAAGGCGTAGGCCTGGAGTAGCATTGCTTTATCAAGAAAAATCAATATTACCGAGATTCTTCACTTACCTGTCCGAGAGTAAAACACGAGACGTAGAATTCTGAGTCGTCCCGCATGATAGTACACCATTTTCGAAAGTATCTGCCGCTTGGGTGCTCGCAAGGCTGCGGACTCAGTCTGCACAGAAAATACCTAGATTTTTACCCGACTGTCAGAAGAAAACGAAAGGCGACATAGAGTACTTGTAGAGTACCGCTTTAAATGTGCCAGGGAAACGACATTCGAAGCTGGAAGGCATCCCCAAATTTTATGAACCATCATACGCCTTGGATCTTGGAAGTTGGGGGTCCTGGGGATTGGCAGCGCCCCGAAGTTCATTCAAGTTTGACCAATGACAACATGGACAAGACGCATGCGAGGAGGCCAAGCTAGTCGACAACAAACAGAGGCAGTTCAAGATATACCTCTTGGTTCCGCAGGAACTTGAAAATGAGAGCTCTGAGCAGTGTTCTCCAATCGACCAGGCGATCGTCAAAGTGGAAGGAAGCAAGAGGCAAGCGTGACGGCGACGGTGTGATTCGAAGCACGTGCAGTGATTTCAACTTTGTCACAACCTCTTGGTTCTCTCTCGCTACTTTAACGTTCCGACCCCGCGAATCCTGAGCAACCGGTTCCATCGTCCATAGAAACCCTCAATCCACCCGACATTGCACCACAATATGGTACACCAAACCATCCATGGACCGCCTTCCAAAACTCTCTGGTCGGCTCAAGGTCGGCTTGACTTCAAGTTTGCGCTCCAAAATTGATGAAAGATGGGAATTCTAGGTGAAATCGCACTAAAATCACGGGCTTTTCAGTTCTGTGCGAACTCCTGAGATGTTTGAAATTCTTCCGGAAGGTCTCGGATGTCGCGTCATCACTCAAGACCTTCGGAGTTCGACGGACATGGCGCCCGAAGCTTTCTTCCTTCCTTCTTCCTCCACGTCCACCTGGGTCCTTGGCCTCATCCACTTTTCCATCCATGTCCTCGCCCTCGAAGTTTACCCTCGAAACCACAGCCGAAGAAGTCGCTGCTACGTTCGTGGACGAGATCAAGGGCAAGAATGGTGCGTCAAGGGGTTTCTAGCTCAGAGCTCTCATGATCATACTGATTATTGCTGCGCGGAACCAGTTCTGGTGACTGGCACCTCTGTCAACGGTATCGGATGCAACAGCGCAAGCAGCATCGCGAAGTATGCGAATTTGGTCATCGTCACTGGATATAACGAGGAGAGGTGTGTTTTTAAATTCATTTTGAGACGTTGCCCGTCCTTTTTTGATTTTGGGCGGAAGATTGAAATTGACTGAGGAATTCATCAAGAAAGAGACTCCGACGGCGAACGTTCGTCGTCTCGTTCTCGATCTCTCCTCGCTGTCTGCCGTGAGGAAGGCGGCTGCAGAAGTTAATGCGTATCCAGAACCTATTCATGTATGCGTCTCAATCGATCATCGCGATCTCCAGGGCTTTCTAAACTTTCAAATCCAGGTTCTAATCAGCAACGCCGCTGCAGCCATCGGCCCCTTCAAACTCACCGTCGACAACCTCGAGTCTCAAATGGCCACAAGTCACGTCGGCCCGTTCCTCTTCACCAAGCTCATTGCAAACAAACTGCTCGCCGCTGGTACACCTACATATGTTCCCCGAATTGTCTATGTTTCGAGCGAAGCGCATTTCCATGGCACCGGCGTGAATTTCGACACGCTTGGCAAGCCCGATAAGGAGAAATATCATCCGCTGGAGACTTATTGTCAGATTAAGAGCGCTGGCGTGTCGATGGCGATGGAGGTTTCGAAGAGGTCCGGTGGTGAAATTAATGGCTATAGTTGTACGCCCGGTGGTAAGTCATATTTTTTTCGGTTCGATTCGAAATCCACGCTTACAGATTTTGGAAAATTCAAGTGGTCCTGACAAACATGAATCAAAAGCCGGAGTCGCTCGAATGGATGCAGATGATTGGTGGGCTGCTGTTTTTGCTGCCATTTTGGAGTCTTCACTCATCGATTTTTTCTCAAGGCGTCATTGGGCCTGATGGCAAACCTGACTACGATAAATTCAAGTGGAAAAGTCTGTCCCAGGGTGCCGCGACGTAAAAATGTTAACCTTCCTCACGAACCTCGTTGAATTGACGCGATTTCCTCAGTGTTATCGCTGCAGCTTTCGATCCCAGTCTGAATGGTGAATAACAAAAACAATACATCTATCCCCCCGTACCATGTTCTGGCGTTGATTTTCCTTCTCGCTAGATGCGCCAGGCTCATATCTGACTGAGGACTCTGTCGCAGACAACACCAAACGCGCAGCTCACAGCGCCGATCCGGCTCAGCGCGAAAAACTTTGGTCCATGACGGAGGAAATTGTGGGCGAGAAGTTCACTTTTTGAGGTGGATTCGGATGCAAAGAAGTAAATTTCGAACCGCCCGTTGATAGACAGCTCAAGTCAGGCCGAGAACTGGGCTGTTCCAAGTTGAATTTCGACTTGGTGTACTCCGATTCGAAATAAAACTCGTCCCAACGTCTGTCCAACTCTGCGAGCTAAATAGTTAACAACAAGCACAAACTCTCCCTCACTTTTTTCTGTGTCCCCGTTGAAAAGAAGGCTCCAGCACTATACCCCTGGCGCGACGCCGCTACCCGGCGGCGGGTCACCGAGCAAGCCGAGTTAGACCGACTGAAGCCGGAGAGGTGCCGATCATCCATCGATGTGCAATCAGCAATCAACAAACGTCATTTTATGAGCTCTTTCTTCTTACCTTCATCCACTTTGCGACGAAGGATCCTTCAAAGTCTCATCGGCTTACAATTCCTGAAACACATATCTCAGTCTGCTCTTTGCTTGCACTCAGTGAACCTCTGCGGGGGACAACGCTCTTGCTATCCACCTTTCATTGCCTCTTTGACCGTTTTCTTTGTGCTCCTGGTACACTGCTACAAAAGCTGGCTTTCAGCTTAGAAATCTTCTGTGTACTCAAATTGAACCTTCGAACGGCCTCGCTGATGCTGCAAGAAATCCTTGTCTCTCCACGCGCTCAAGTTTCGCCCTCGATACTATGCGTCAAATAATCAATCGACTTGCTGTCGGTTTACTTATACCGTCCATCTGTTCGGGATCGCTGACATTCGTTCAAGGTAGCGCGCTCGCTCTTCGATATGAAATCGACGGTACCCCTCCGCCTATCACTCCTTTGCCCCGCCTTTTAATTAATCGCTACTCGGAAAACTCTACCACAGAAGCTCTGTGGCTCCGTGTCTGTCACGGAGGAAATTGTCGCTCATGATTTCCAGTATCAAGGACTCAGGTGCGTGAAACCATATGCATATTCGTCGAGGAAAAAGAATTTAATGTGGCGAGCACAGTTATCATCCCATCCGTCATTCAATTCCTATCGCATTTTTGTTTGCCTTTCTCTTCCCAGTCAAAGCGGTCTCTGGACGGGCAACGAATCAGGCCTTTGCACATGATCGTGAGCAATAGCTTTGAATCGATCCTCCTTCGGACAAAGCGTTATCAAAGCGTATCAATTTTTATCATAGTCTCGAAAGAAATCGCAGGCTGATTGGCTAAGTACCTCGAACGCTAGGGTCCAGTACTCAAGTAGCCGCCGACAGACAGGAATTTCGTTGAATCGGAAAAATAATCATGACCCTCCAAACGACTCTACCTATGGCGGTCAATCTGTCGCTTTAATCAAATCTGTATAAAAAGTCCATTTTGAGTCAAAGTAGAAAAAAAAGTGCAAAAAGCTTCAAAACTGAAATTTGTTTTCCGAGGGTAAAAACTTTCTCTTGTGTAGAATATAAAGTTTTTATGTGCCAGTATAAAATGTTTGTGTCGGTCCGAAGTCCGGTGGCTGCGTATTTGATGCGAGGTGATGGCCGAGACATTGAAATATTCAACCTGTTGAACCCAACGAAGAACAGGCAGTGTATACTGCTACTATTGTCCTCCGAATGTAGAAGCACATCAAATAGCTCTGTTCCCGGCTGTTCTGTAGGAAGATCTGATGGTCAGCTCAAAGCAGCAGGCAAGTACAAGCACACACTGGCAGATGACAAGTTCAAATCAAGACCGTGACTTTGAGGCGTCATTGTAGCCCAGCTTAGCTAAAACTGTGATCATCTTATGAGTATACACAACTAGTATGAGCCAGCAAGCAACACTTGAAGAAATGCCAACAAGGGGCGTAGAGCAAAGCTTTGTTGAAGGCCCCATGCCGAACAGTGGATCAATTCATCATCAACAGTACAGCCACTCCTGTGCGGCCCGCCACAAACTTTTCACATTTGAGTGCAAAAAGTTTTTACCCTCATGCTCCTCAGTTTTGCACTTTGACTCGGAGAAACATAGACCACAAATTTCCTAGTCTTTTTCTTTACTTTGTACATTTCATACACCAAATCTCACCAAATACACATTTTCCACCGATTTGATTAAAACGACACATTGACCGCCATATCTACCGACTTTTCCCGGTGGCGCGACCTCGTTTTCCACAAAGACAATGGGACGAAGTCACGGAGCACTCTTTGTCAAAGCAACTCTTTCCACGACTCTGCTTCGCGGTCTTCGACCACTGATTCCAGACTGTCAAATCCTTCCCGTAAAGGCAATTCCATCATGATGGGGTGAATTTGAGCGAGGGTACACCGCGAGGCACGCACAACGTGCTATTAAGAGGGGGTAAGTGTCCCAGGGTCTCGGCTATCTGACTTGCACCTCTTTTATGGAAATTATGATGGCAGGACGGATGTCTTCAAAAGCTTCATTCACCATGGGATGCGAAGGCAGGCAATACGCTTCGATACTGGGCTCAATACTCCCCCGAACTTCGTCTTTCGCAATTGCCTTCGATGCCCGTCGTTCACAGCACCCTCCCCGTCCACCGCAGTCGTCAATCTCGTAGATTGCGACACATCGATTCGACCTGTGCGTCTCCCTCTTTTTCTCGAACAGAGATCTTGACTGATGTAGCTATAGGCGACGACGACCTGTGGGAGACGTACGATGCTGAGCTCCTCGACTCTGCTCCCTCACTTACCGTCAAATCCGAGCCCAATGACGACGACGACAATGCCGACTTCCACGACGACAACGACGACGACACATCCTCGCTCCCCTCCCCTTCCCCCGTCCCCGCCCGGACAATCGACCCTACTGCCCACGTCCCCCGTCCCCGCAACGCCTTCATCTGCTTCCGCTCCGAATTCGTCAGGCAAGCCAAACTCAAAGGCTCGTCCAAGCCCGAGAACCAGACCTGCCTGAGCCGCGATGCGGCGGACGCGTGGCGCGGGATGAACGCGGAGGAACGGCGCCCCCACGTTCTCATGGCGCTGCAGGAGAAACGCGAGCATGCGCTGAGGTATCCGAACTATAAGTATGCGCCTGGGAGCGGGGGTGGCGGCGGGGCGTCGTCACGGAAGGTGAATGGGAAGAAGGTTACGAGGATGAGTGTAGTGAGACGGGCGTCGAGTGCGGGCTCTGATTCGTCAGAGTCTGTTTTCGAAGCCGCTGTCGACTCTCGGCCGTGGAACAAGTACGTGCCAAATCCTCCTGCTTCGCGCGAGAAGCCACGCCGGAAATCGACGACGGCGAAACCTCAACGACATGTCGACGCTGCTGTACAGAAGGGAAGGTTCACGGTAGAGTCCTTGTTGTGTGAGGCCAGTGAATCGGTGTGTGTCGCTCTTTTCTTCTATCCTCCTCTTCTCATCTACTTTATAGGTCATTACTACTCCAACCGTTTCGTCGGAATCTAGTTCGTCGACCTCTTCGGCTTCTGCTCGGGCTCGCTCTTCCCCTCGTCCATCTACACCCTTACCTCCGCCATCGAAAGCCGCTGCTGCGCGACGGCTCGTGGAGTCCGTCGTCGCCGATCCTTCCAATTCCGCCATCGCTACTCCTAAAGAAAACGATGAGGTGTGTAATCTCCTCTTTGCACTCTTCTCTTTCCCTCACACCCCATCTCTCCACCTTCAGCCCACAATCACGCCAAGCCCCATCCGCCCCTGCTCATATAACGATAAACCAAAGCAATTCGGCTTCAAGAAAAGAATATCCCCAAACGCCGCCGACTCGATCCGTCTCCCCACTCCTCCACCTACCCCGCCTCCAGTTCCCGACGTGGAGTCTCAATCCGAGTCTCCCGACGTAGATCCCCAACCCCAATGCGAGTGGGACAGCTGGATGTACGTTCCTATGGAGCTCAACGACGACGAGGACGGAGACCTCGATTTTTCTCCCCCGCCGAAGGATTTTGGGTTTTACTGTCCGGCGAGTCTGGATAGGCCTGCACCCGCGTTTGCGTTGTTCGCTTGAATTATGCATGGCTGTCTTGGATTGTATCTGTTGTTGTGTACCTACTCAAATTCTTACGACCGGTCGTTGTATCATCTCATGTCATGTTTAGCATACGAATGGGAATCTTGAGTGAATGCCTCATTGAATGATTCGTGTGTGGGATGGAATTCATTGTATCAGCTCGACATCGCAGTGGTGGGAGACTTGAATGTCAGTGCACGTTCTTTCTCTCAGTTATCGGCTTTGTTCAATGGATTGCGAGACAATAATTGGAGTCATTGGACGATTCAGAGCAGCGAGAACCTCACGTCCGTGTTCCATGACCTTACTGTGGTGCACCACGAATTGAGATAAGAAAAAGGCGTCGTGTAAATCATCCCAATACTAATACACATGCAATGCCGCAGCTTTGAACGCCACTCGCACATCGTCGAAAGAAGTAATAAAAACGCGTCGTACAAGCTCATCGATATCATACTTATCATAAGCGACAATGGATTATAATACACTAGGCTTGGCTAGCCAGCCAGCGAAAAGTGGAGAAGACTGCAAATATTAACCAACCTTAACCCTGAACGCTCGCTGGTGTTTATGTCGAAGAAGCCGAGGCCTTTTCATCCAAAATCTTTTCGTCCCCTGTCCCAAGGTCGTGCGTGACACCTGCGGCGACTGCGGCAGTGTGGACGATTTCGGACTGGGTGCCGTCGAAGAGGGCGGCGGTCTCTTCGAGAGTCCGGTTCTTCGTCTCGATGACGACTGCGGGGAAAGAATCGTCAGTTGAAGGTGGAGAGAGAGCAATGGAAGCGAGCGAGACGTACAGAAGTACAAGAATACACCCTCAAACACGAGCCATACGCAGTATACGATGTAGTACTTCCAGTCAATATTGTCTGTGCACACATGGAGGTTAGGAGAGAACACAAATTGAGACCTGCGACATACCCATGGCGATGGGGTTGACATATTGATTGAAGATGAGCGCGAGGGAGATTGTGAAGTTGAAGATGTTGAAGCCCTTGGCACGGATATTGTAGGGTAAAATCTCCAACGTGTACGTGACGATGAGGGGCGTGAACGCGATACTGTTCACAATATCAGTCTCTCGGAACGAATACATCAAGCAGACAATCGACTCACTCGTATGCAGCGTAGTACAAGAAGATGAACGCGATGACAGAGTGCGCCGCCTGCTCGTTACCATTGATCCGATACCGCGCAGTGCAGATGGTCTGTGCGGTGAAGAACACAGTCATGCCGATGACCGAGGTGAGGAACATCAGTCTGCGACCGAGTTTCTCCACCAAGGCCGACGCAGTCAGAGCCCAAGCCAAATTCCAAATTTGTAGGATACCGTTGATGAGGAGCTGAAAGTAAGTTTTTATCAATGTAAGGAAACTTGGCTCAATCAAACAAGACATGGCGCGAACCTGGATCGTCGGGTCGGTGATGCCGATGGAGTCGAGAACCTTGTTCAGATAGTACGAGACCAAACCGTTGGCGGACCATTGAGAGAAGAAGGCGATGGCGACGATGATGCGGACACGCTTGCGGTTGCCGGGAGAAGAGAAGAACGACTTCCACCCGATGTTGGCAGCGACTGTGAAGACATGAGCAGACGAAAAGTAGTCGTACTAAATTCACTTACCAGTGCGGTCAAACTCAATAGCGGCCTTGATCTCCTGGAACTCATACTGCACAAGCGGATCCTCCCTGAGATTAGGTATAAGCGATCGTCGGCGGACAAGAGAAATTTACGAATCACGTACTCGTTGCCGTCGGCGTGGTAGTAGGCCAAGATCTTGACAGCTTCAGCCTCCTTGCCCTTGCTCACCAAGTAACGAGGGGATTCGGGAGCGAACAGGACGAGAGCGACTTGTAGAACGGAGGGGAGGGCCTGAAGCAAAGACGGTACCCGCCATGCCCAAGTGGAGTTAATCTTGAACGTCCCGAATGTTGCCCAGGCAGCGCTAAAACACAACCGACGCGGTCAGTTCCATTCAGGGTCGACAATCAAATAGTACCGACATGATGGCGCCAGAGTACCACAGGGAGTTGTACACCGAAGTCAGAGGAGCGCGGTACTTGGGATATGAGAGTTCGGTGACCAGCATGGGGGCGGCGTTGGCTAAGAAAAGATGATACAGTCAGAAGGTCAGCCGTGAAGCCGAGATCGTTATACGGGCTCACCTGCGAAAGTCAATCCAAAACCGATGAGGAAACTGTATCATCAAGTCTATTTGTGAGTACAACGAGTAACAGGACCAAGATCCACGCTGACCGAGCTCCGATGAACATTCCGACGGACTTGGAAGCGGTTTGGACGGCCGTTGCGATACACATGACGAGGGCACCGAAGAAAACGGTGGGCCGGCGACCAATACCGTCAGACATGTAGGGTGCGAAGGGGTATCCCGCCAAAGCTCCAATGTTCTGTTTCCGTTTGAATACGAGAGTTAGGGCAGGGGCAGACACGTACTTGGATGGCATTGAGCAGACCAAGCTTTCCCTTAGTGGGACTGTCGGGAAGTTAGAATTCAGACAATTCAAAGAAAACAGGTGACGCACGTATGGAAGTATAGCTTCCACTGGCTCAAAGACTGCAAACCATTCATCATACTCCCATCGTAACCGTTGGTCGAGCTGGTGATGAGACTTGAAAAATTTGCGGAACGTCAGCGACTTAGGGGCGAATGCGACGATCGGGCTCACAGGAGGGTGATCCACGCGTTGAGGATAATGAGCCTGAGGGACGACGTTGTGAGTCGTTTGGGTGAAGTCGAAGAAAAAAACTTATGGACACACCGCCTGTTGTTGTACCACTTCCGGTTGGGGTCCATGAGATGCGTGTACGCATTGACGCTGCTATCATTTGCGACTGCTCCGCCGGCCATTGTGGATGCAAGGAGAGCTCAAAGACGGGAGGTCTGGGGGCGGGGGGAAGACGCCTAAGGAAAAGAAGGCAATTGGCGGGTGCGGGGTTTATGTATAGTCGGCTCAGGTGACATAAAGCTTGGTTTTTCCAAAGGTACTCCGGCAAACGCACTTTCATGGTTGCCTAAACGGAGATGTCAAGTGACTGATCTCACCGTTGCCGATCTGTGTCGACATTGAATGGCGATACGCGGAGGCAATTTGCTACTCCGAAGCTCAGGGAGGCTTTTATGCGATGATGAATGAACAGAAAATGAGGGAAAAAATTAACTACTTAGCAGGAGGTCTGCGTCGAGCAAACTCGACTCTTGCAGAAGGTTCCCCACCGGAAGGATCCGGCAAATTGTGGGGCAATTTTCAAATGCCACCATCGCATCACTGTATCAATTTACCGTGTGATGAGAAGCAACTAACCTCCGAAGAAACGCCGTCCATTGAATTTCTCTTGGAGGCGACTGGGAGCGCTATTTCCCCGGGCAGACGATGGCTAGCAATGGCGTTTCAGATCGAGAAGACAAATATGAGGCTCGTTGATTCAGTCCATGGATTTTCCACAGAAGGATTGGTGGTAAATGCGTAAATGAATCACGCCAGTGGAAGAGAGAAGTATAGTCCAAGTCCAGTTGATGTGTGGAGGCAGCTTCTTTGACAGTAGGTAGCATGTGCAATAGAAAGCCGAAAATATATCGGAGATATCCTTGGATGACAGGCGATTCGAAAACACGGGCTTCAGTGCTCAACCACCAAGGGCCACGAAGGGATGAAATAATAAGTCGAAGCATGAGATGATGACAGAGGTTATTGAGACCCGAGAGTGAAGAACGCATCGAGTGCGACTCCGAGGGCATTGCTCGCCGACGAGTATGGGCCTCGAATAGCTTTCATATTGTTGGAAATCTTTGGAGACGTCGGGCGCGAGGGGCAGGAGGAGATACGACGGGCTAGAACCCGGCGAATCTGGCCCGTAGAATGGCAATCCACAAAAAACTTGGCTTGATTGACAGAATAGAGAAGAAGGCCGGCTGGTACGGCGGTGGTGTCGTTACAGGGAATTTCGAGATATACAACTTACAAGTCTAAGTAAGTCGGCGAAGATCTTCAGGTTGGTTCCTGGCAGCAGCGATCCAGAAGCCTCAAGTACAAGCTCGATGCTTCCGTTCTTCAGCTTCGAAAGGCTTAAAAGGAGTCGGGGCCAATTCGTCTATTTTTTCAATTGTGCCAGCTCAAGGTAGAATTGAGTCCAATACAACAGAGATCAACATCCCGAAAAAACCTGCCCGGATCCCCGAAGCCTGATCAGCCTGACAATCACCAATCCTTAATTAAGACCACTCACGATACGATAAGCCAAAATGGCGAGAGCTTCCTTCGGTAGTACGACACCTTTCCCCGTTATCGAGGCAATCCGCGAAAACTCCCAGGCACGAATTCTCCGTGAATAGGAAGACAGGCTGCAAAGAGGATCACTAGAAACTCGAAGAGGACTAGTGGGCGGGAGTAGGGGGTAACTTCGGAGGGTATCAGTCAACAGCCGGAAAGACACTCCGCCTATAGTTTTGACACCGAGTGCCCGTCGCCAAGACTAGAGCCTCTTCGTGCTCTGTGGAAGCCCCTGGAGCGTTTCTGGCTCGACCGGACCGCATCCGTGCGATTCTGAGAAGCAAGGGGCGCGGTTCCGCTGGCGATGAGCATCCCCAGTATCGCAAGGCGTAGATAACATGGACAACGACCATCGCCCGACCTGAGAGCGGGGACAGCGCATTGTACGGAGATCGTTATGCGACGCCTGTCAGTTCGCCATCACAACGTCCATCGCTAGAGACGAATGACTGAGAGTGTCGTGCATGACTGCGCCGGGTGGTACAGGGCGGAAGGAAGGAAACACATAGAGTAAGAGCTATCTCTTCTTTTCGATTTTCCGAGTCCTCAGTAAGCAGATATCGACACCCCACTGCCACCACCGCCTACGACTCCTCCAGACCGTTGTCAATCCGGCGTGGATCATTGACCCACTTTAAAGCGGACACAGAGCCTACAAGTGTCGCTCTGGGTGCTCCCCATTCAGCACTACAGTCAGGGACTCATCAAGCCCCGCCGGATAACGCGGATCTTCCTCCTCCATTCCGTCTGTCCCTTACCCCAGTGCATCCTATCCCGCTGAGAAGAAACGCGATGGAAGCGGTGTCCCACGGACCACACCGTGCTGGACGTATCTGCACCGACATAGAACGGGGCACTGACAATAGATAGAAACCAAAAATAGAATGCCGCCTCGAGCTCACCGAGCCCCTCGAGTCTCAGTCAGCTTAAGAACCCTCGACTTCCACCGTCCACCGCAGCCCCAGCTCTTAACGAAGGACAGTTCCACCACCACCTCCTCCTCCTCCTCCTCCCCACCTCCGTCACGCGTCTTTAACACCTCCACCATCGGATATACACTTTACCCCCGCCGCCCGTCTAGCGGTGAAAACCCCCTTCCCCCCTTTTCGAGACATATGCACGCGGTCCATGGGCACAGTGTAATGAAGGCTCCCCACACCGCATGCGCATGCGCACCGCACCTTCGAGGACCAGTGGCGCCTTCACCATTCTTCCTTGAATTCACCCCCTCTTGCTTGCGCGCACCGACAAACCCCGTCGATCTCCTCCGCTGCTTGCGGCAGCTACTCCTCCACTGTCAGCTGGTGGCAGCGCCACATCGACCCATCATGCCTCGCTTGCTCGCGCCATCCTCAGAAAGCACTCGTCGTACGTTTTCGCTCTCGTATGTACCGCCGCCACTCCGCCTCCACTAACGCGACGACCTCTGTCTGCACCATGGGCAGCCCCCCGCAAACGAAGAGCAGTAGCATCCCGCGCAGGAGCTGCGACACCTCACCGCAGTCATCCCGAAGGAGCCTTGAAACGATGGTGCAAGAAGTTACTCCACATCACCTTTTCTGCAGCCCTGCCATCTGAAGTCGCTGATTCAGGGACCAGAGCGAGCTCCTCGACCACACTCGGGATCCACACCGAGAGTAACGCATCAGCATCGACCGACCCTGCCCTTCATGAAGTTTCGGCAGCGTGACGAGAGCTTCTCCTGGACCCCCACATACGCGTGACGCAACTCGAGCCCTACTGACCCCTCCTCGTTTCTCCTCCCCCTCCTCCACACGCGACCGACGAGGCCGTCAGAAGAGCTCACACACCCATCGCCGGGGAAGTAACAAGCTTGACCCCTCCACGAGAAGTGACACTCAGAGGCACCGCCCGCATCGTCCTTCCCATGACTAACACAATCCCCGCCTTGACGACAGCGAGCCCCCGCGCACCAGTAGCGACGACGCCACAGTCGTGGATACGTGGCTTGTTCGACACTCATCCCGTCGTGCCGCACATCCTCGTCTCCCGCTTCGTACAAGTCGCCGCCATCTCGAAGACGATACGCGGGTGCTCATCGACGACGACTACAAACGAGTCAATGTCGACGACATCGGCGCGAGGAAGGCGGGCGCGCTCACGGCGTAATGCACGACGCCGTCTCCCCACTTTTGAGCAGAGACGCAGCGAGGACCATACCCACCCCCGCCTCTCCACCCCCTTCTCTCCCCTCCTCCTCCTTCCCCACCTCCTCCTCAATCGACGGAGCTCGTGTGCCGTGCTGGGCAGTGACCAGCCCGAAAGGTAAAACTTTCGTCCCGAGGGCACGAACCCCCGCTACGACGGCCTTCAAGAGGGCCTCTCCTACCCTCTACTACCTTCAAGCAAGAGACGGAAGTCAGTAATCGATGCGGACGAGGACAAGGAAGAGCTGACGCTGCATTGACAACGGGGTGAGACGCCGAGGCGCTCGAATCGTACGTATCTTTGCTGGGTCGATGAGGACGAGGTGAAGACAAGATCGAAGAGCGACGACACTGTGAGTACCACTTGCGGGTGAGTGGTGGTGGTGGCGGTGGTCGTGGAGCGACGTATGGTCGAAGCGTACAGAGGGGGGAGTGGGGATACGTAGCAAGTAAGGCTTGGGGGAAGGTGAGCCCTCGAATATCGTACGACCGTGGTGAGACTGTAGCTCTCTCAGCGCAATGGATCAGAAACTGGACGTGAAGACATACCACCAGCCTTCCGGGATCGGGGTGCGGTGATACTACTAATAGACGGAAAGAACTCTTGTCTGCGCTGAGGGTGCTGTAGGTCCTCAGTGAAGGTGGGTACTGAGGCTGAGAAGGGAGATGCGCTCACGAGCTGGATGCGAAGTACAGTAGCACCCTAAAGAGCGACGCGCAGGAGTAGCATTGCTGGGGTGAAGATCGTCAGCCGGGACGAGGACACACGATGGGGATGACGCACATATGAATGGGCGCGAGGCTGTACCTGGAGCAGCTATGCAAAGGCGATGTAGTCTTCAGGCCCTTCTGGTCAGATTGGAAGATGAGTCAATGGACGTAGCGGCTCACCGATCATGACGTGTCCTCGACCGAACACAACCAAAGCTTTGGGAGCTCGCCGGTGGTCAGAGGCGTAAGTAAGATAGAGCTAAAGATTCTAATAAGGATGATTCCTAGAAGAAAGGACAATGAGGAGGAAATACTTAGGACCTACCAAGGGACCACTCTTCTACTATTCCTGCTCCCGTTTCTGAGTCGTTCTCTCTGCCCTGCGGATCTGAGGCAGAGCGCTCTTCCCGTGATCGATACCCTTGGCCACTTGCTATCCAAATTTCGCTCTTTTGACGATGAAAGATGTGCTGAGAAATCCGTAAGCTGAAGCTCATGGACCCGTAGATGGTCGAAAACAGTACAACGCACTAGCTTGCGCTCCAAGCAGCGACAGAAAGTTTCGGGCGGCGAGTGGAGAGCCTCCGAGAGACTTGTGGCAAGAACAGAGTCGAAGATATCTCGTTTTTGAAAATTCTCGTTTCGGCGTTTCTGAAGCGCAAGTTCGAGGTAGAGGACCCAGATCCTATGCAAAAGGCCTCCAATATAGAGAGAATTATGTCGATGAGAGCATTCTGAAGCACATCTCGACTTTGAGTGCACTGTCGCTGCGAGGGGAAGCGGAAGGTTGATGTCACAGCACGTGGTGGATCAGACCATCACGGTCACGCTGTTCGGCTTGCTTCTGCCACTCTTCACGACGCGTCGACGCCGCCGTCCGACCGTCTAAGGTGGTACTAAGGTCTCCCAGGTATCGTTGTAACAAACCCAACTTCTCAAGTCTGCCTTTAAGTCAATTGCCGTGAGCCTGCGACGCCGATCCATCATGATTCCTTGTCACTTGATGCTTGGTCCGAGTTGTGAACTGCCAGTTTGCGATCAAGTCTGCGCTGCAGGGTTAAATGCCACTACCCGTGTTTCTCATTCGGATCGCTGGTGGGCGGGGTTTTTGTTACATTCTCGCCGATTTGAGGAATTTATTGACTCTCATTTGAATATCTCCAGATACTTAAATTCGTCCTTGGTTCTACGCGCCACCCGATCCTCCCCCTCAAATCATGTCATCCAAAATATCCTACAACTCGACCTCAGTCCCCACCGTTAGGGATAGCTCAGCATCCAGCTCCAAATGAAGTTGAATGATCATTCGCCGCTTCCCGTCAGGTTACTGACATAGCTTCCAGCCGCTGCCGCAGCCTGAGGAAAGAAGGCTCTATCTATCTGAATCTTCTTGATCCCGAAATTCTCTCGATGCAAACTTGTTATCAGTCGACTATGCACGCGCTTCATTGCCCCCGCCGCCGCTCTCGTTCAATTAATCACGTCTACGCCGCGTAGGACTAGTCCATGAACTCCATTGTGGTGTGCCCGTTCCTAGCCCAACACACGTGAGTCTCGTCGATTCAAGCCCTCGATCACTTGAATCCTCCTCTCAATCTGGCTACAGTAGCCTAGCAGCTATAAAATAGGAAGGTTTCAGGATCCCTCTCCATCTTCAAATTCCAACGCAGTCGTGCAAGCCCCTTCTCACCGCCTCGCTGTATCACGATGTTACTCAAGCCCTTCGTACTCGTCAGCTTCATGCTCGGCGTACGTCTCCACCCTCCTCCAACCTATACTTACCTTTCGCCCCCCTCACTCTTCCAGCTCTCCCACCTCACCAGCGCCGACTCTCCCACCAGCCTCTTCTGCTGCAAGATGGTCACCTCCCTACAAGACCCGGACGTACAAGCTCTCTTAAATCTCCTAGACGTCGTTTTATCGGGCCCGATGATGGTCGGGCTTGATTGTACGCCTCTGCCTATCAAACTCGGGAGCACGTGGTGGGTGATCCATTTGCTATTCATGTCTACCATATAGATATTGATGATACCTTTATAGCTCTGCCAATAATGACGCTCAGGCTGTCGTCTGCGATGAAGACCTGATTGGAGGATTGATCGCGACGAATTGTTCCGCCCCTACTCTTTGAGAAGCTACTGTGAAATCATGACTCCTACTGATACGAGTGGTGTCCCCGGTTACTATTACTCAGTGTGATGTTTCAAATACCATCCTTGAATGTTTTTGCCAGATGTATTCGTCGTCGTTTTCTTTACGCGCCACCCAATCTACCCATCGTCGAGTCGAACCCAGTCACCGCGGCCTCGGGATTTTACTTCATCCACAGCTGAATTGAAATCGTATACAAGGCTTTCAACATATGAACAATGATTTTTCTCGCCGTCCGTCACGTCCACGTCAAGCTGAGGTACTGCGAGGAACTCTGAAACATAGATAAGTACCGGACATTCCATGACATAAAATAGAACGCCGAATGAATCTTACTCAACCCACATCCCGTACGAGAATGTTCGCCAAGTCGACCTTCGAATATATCTGCGTTGTCGCGGTCAGTTCGCTCGCCTTTCATTCTTTCTTTGCTTCACCCTCTCACGCTCGATCGATCCTTCAACATTCCCAGGGATTCACCCTCGCCCTCGTAAACCCCACCACCCTCTTTCCGCGCTCCACCCTCCTCTGTTGCAACGAAGTTCACTCGAGGAACGACCCCCCTTGTTCAAAATCTCGAAGCCCTCCTCGGCATCGTCGTCCAAGGCGACCCGCCCGCTGGACTGGTTTGTTCGCGCGTCCCTCTGAATCCTGGTCCGGATAATTGGTGGGTAAATATCCTGTCGGGGGCTTGCTCCATTCTACGGCTAAATGTATAATAATCTCCCCCGAATGCAGTGGTGAAGTCCTCGTTCTTTGCGAAGAAGTTTTCGGCAATGGGTTGATTGCGGTGGAATGTGATCTTGCTCCGACTGTTTGACTTGGCCCCAGTGAGATTGATATTGTAATAATGAATCAATGAGTTGGACTATCGCTACTTACTTCCTTCCGCTGTCGAGTTCGGCATCATCTAACCGCGAATATTAATGAGGACAACGACGGCTCTCATCTGTAGTAAGTACTCTTCAATTCATAATTTTTATCTATACATTAATGTTGACCCACAAGGACGCCATGCACATCCTTTTCAGCTTGAGACATAAGTAAATCACAGATTTTCCTCAATTGTATAGGTAGTTGAAAGAACCGAAAGAATCGCTTGTAGTAGAATGATAGTACACTCCGCACTTTGCTCAACACCTGAGCAGTTCCGAGTTCACATATACACTCACTATCTATTTGTAGGACTCAGTCGAGTAGGAAACAATTGAAATTGTTTGTTTCCTTCTGGTACGACGCGCGACAAACGAACAACCGCGGCGAACGCGTCAGTCACGTGGTCGCGTTTTCCTTTGGGTACACGAAGCCTATAGAATATAATGGGCGGGGAAGGAACAATTTCTCGGATAAGACTTCATATATTCGGGAGACTATTTAATCTGCGCGATCTAAGTAACACATCGCCAAGTCGGATTGTTGGAACAATAAAATAAATTTTCGAACTTCAAGTTGAGCCAAAGTTACAGACTGGGAAACATTTCGAACTCTTTCTAGCACCACACCATAATATACTATCAGTTCTGCTGCCAATACAGAGTCACGAGCTCCACTGAGAGGACTCCAACATCGAGAACTTGCACATAAATCGTCCGCCTGCCACTGAGGATTCAAACTAAAAATTAGACAATACATTCAAGAAATGAATTGATATTGTCAAGAATGTTGAATACACAGAGAGCGCTTCGTTTGCATTGCAAAAAAGGCATTCAGAACAACCAAGCCCAAATCCTACCCCCAATATCTTTTGCCTTCGGCTCGTCAACATCGATCGTGTCCGGCGGCGGAACGTTCGAGTGAAAGTCCATCTGCGAAGGGTGCACCATCGTTGACTTGCGAGCGAGCTTGTAAATGAAATACAACGCAGCGAAGAGGGGAAGGTTGATGTATGCGATGATGAAATCGGATACATCCCAATCGCCTGTGAAAATGGATTCGAGTGGACGAGGATGAGGACGGATGATTACATACCCTTGATGAAAACGGACCATCCGTTGAATATAATAATGATTATACTCCCTGCGGACCGAAAGTAAAGATCTGTGGAAGGAATGAAATGGAAACGAGACGCACAGATCAGTGCCCAATAAGCGGGGTACGGCTGGAATCGATTCCAATACACGAATTTCGTGCGATCAATACCTTGAGCTTTCATGCCATGGTAGAAGCGGATGTACGTCCAGCTGATTACTCCTGCATAATATGCTCAGCAATCATTTCTTATCACAAGAGAGAAACCGATACTTACCCCAAGTACAGAACCCCAAGATTGAAGTCAAATTACTTAGCCAATTTAGAACGGTGGAGGCGCCGCTGGATAAGGCCATGTACGAAAGGAGGATCCACATGCTCGAGAAAGCCAGCGCCGCTATCGGTAAACCACCCTTGAAGATGAGTATTGATTGAAATATACGTCGGACAAATTCAGTGAAACTACTGACCTTCGTTGTTTTGGAAAAAATTCTCGGTGCTTGACCGCGGAGTGCGAGCCCGTATATCTGTCGGGAGGCAGAGTATAGGCCACTGTTGCCCGCCGAAAATGCGGACGAAAGCACGCCGGCATTGATAACCGCTATCAGACAAGACAGTCAATGAACGCCCTCGTAGCTTTGCGGCGCAGACGTACACGGAAGAGTTTTGACTCCTGCACGAGTCATCGCTAAAACAAAGGGGGACGAGGCGGCTGTTCCAGTGTCCTGAAGGAGTTTGTCATCGTTTGAGGGAACAAGCATGCCTGGATTAACGGAATTATCAAAGTACTGAAAGGCGAGAACTGGATAAGTCTGACCAACAATAAGAATGCCTAGCACGTAGAACATGAGGATGCGGTAGAAGACTCGGCGGACAGCTTTCGCTAATGCGTGCCTGGGATTTTGAACCTCCGCTGCGGTCATCGCTAGGGACTCCATGCCAACATAGGAGAACGCCTGTTTGCAGAGTTACATTAATGAATGCGGTTATTATGAGCGATGATTAGAAACGCACGGCTTGCAGGAGCGTTTGAAACCATCCTAAGAATTTTCCTGTATTCCCAAAAACGAGGTACGGTGCGAAAGCACCGGGATTCTGTTTCGATTGGGGATCAGAGCAGAAATCTCCCAGAGGGCGACATAGACGTACCTGCCAGTACCGAAACCCAATCCGGTCGTGATTCGGGCCTCCACCGAGATCAATGACTGCGCGGTGAATCGTTAGAAGTATAGAGATAGAGTTGATAGTTAACTCGGGCACGTACCCAAACCACCGATGATACAACCGAGAACCAAAGCAATCTTGATGCATGCCTAGCGGAAGAGCTTAGAAGAGTGAGAAGTATGAAACCAAGTCAACGTACAAAGATGAATTCGGATTCTCCGAACCATCGAACACCGAGGAAGTTAACCGCCGCGCAAAGGAATAGGAGAAGCTGTTGCGAGAAATAGGTGAGTTGAAGAAGAAGAAGAGATTCTCTACGCACTGTGAGATATCCTGCGAGGTGCGAGTTTGGCATCCCGCTACCGTCAGGGCCAGTATCCCAAACTAAATGTCGTGATCAGTAAATCTTACGAGATACATCGAAGAGAATGAACAAGGGGAGAAGGATGAAATATAACGCACAGCCAATTATAATCGTCGCACTGATGATTTCGGTAGGGAGCGTTATAATTCCGCTGTACCATTGCATCCATCCGATAGCGAATCCCATCGCTGGTTCAATGAACCGTTCGGCGAAGTGGATATCTGAAGAAAGCGCGTGAGAACGATAGCAAGAGTGGAAAGGAAAGAAATGGGACATACAACCGCCCGAGATGGGCATGTAACACATCATTTCGCCGAGCGACATGAGCATGCAATAACAGATTGTGCCGACGTGGATGTATGCTAGTCTGATGAAAGATCAGAGGGGAATTGGAGGTAATGGTTAAGACCGGGACGTACAAGGCACCCGCAGGACCCGCGTGAGCGATTGCCTTCCCAGAGCCGAGAAACAATCCCGTTCCAAGGGTCTAAAAACAATGAGCAGCATTCCAGGAATCCACAATGGGTTCACCCCAGCAAGAGCTATCATCTGTACATGCCGTTGCTTCATGTTTCTCTGTAGTCCATCGTAGATACCGGTGTGTACGTCGACTTTGACGGGGTCGAAGTCGTATGCGATCTCTTCTTCAGAGTGCTTCTCGTTCACCGTAACATTGAACTCCTCTGGCGACTTTTCTGAGGACATGGTAGGTAAGGTAGGAATGGGAAAGGGAATTTGGGTAACCTCACGGACTCACGGTTTGGAGTCCTTATCAGCGAACTTGGTGATACTGATAATAGATGAGGATGGCATGAGAGCGGCGCGGCTTGTCGCACGGATAAGTGTCCAGGTCAATCAAGTTTGCTTCTTGCCGTACGAGGAGATGCGCATTTGAGCCGATAAGGGAAAGAGTTTGCCTACAGCGCCTGACCGACAGATCAGAAGCCGAAGGTGAGGCGTATTTGAGTCAAGGAAATGATATCCTGCTCGTTCGAACAGGCGGCATATTCCACGAAAGAAAATTCCATTGTTCAACCAAATCCGCCGAAAAGCCCTACTTCGGAATTTCAGCACTGATGCGAGTGAGTATAGCGAAGGAAGATGCCCTAGATATTCACCAGCACTTGGATGTCAAAGTCCACCACCGATTGGACATGTTCCCGTGCAAAGCGCGAATTCGACGGTGTCGGGAGAAGTTTCAAAATCCACAGCCGTCCAGGTCTCTTTAATTGAAAGGAATTAACGCGAGAGAAGATTGGATCAATCTACATATCAGTAGCCTCACATCATCTACAAGACTACTTCTAGTGTGCATTTGGGGAAATTTCTGCGTTGACGTCGCGTTCGTTGAGGTGGAACTTGGGTGGAACGATCAAGACGAAGGTGGTGAGGAAGAAAGCGGGGTTTGATGGTTTGATGTGTGACCGCGTAATGTGACACCGTGACTTCTGATCTGCAACCACGACGACGATGAGCTGGATGAGCTCGACGCGGTGGATGGCGAGGACTCCCGCTTGGCCGACATTGTAGAGGTTACTACCGATTTTCATATCTTGAGTCCTCAAACATATGTCTCTGAAACAAATCGAATAAATTTGCCTCAGATCCCTCCGAAATACTTTCATGCTGGCAAGGTCTGGATTCTCCGCCAGTAGTCGGCCTCGAAACAACCCTAATCCTCCCCCGTTTCCGAAGCCTCCTGTTGCTTTCCACCTCAAACCCGGCTACCCGTTCCTCGTCAATGGCTATCAAGTCAATGTCAAAATATCTTTTGTCAAACCGAAGCGGTATGGAACTGGATTGGTGACTATCTCGTTCGAGATGAACAGAAGTTGCGCTGATAACGGATTCGTAGCATATGAGGCTGGTGCCAAGATCCTCGTCCCAAACCATCAGGAGAGACGCTAACCAAATATCGGGCCAGTAGGCCGTTGTGAGTTGTTCTTTGGAGTCGTGGGCGGTATGCCATTTCACTTTGATTACACTCAAAGTTCACGTCAAATTCACGTCTCACTTTCAGACTATAGCTACATGCGGAGGAACTCGTGAGACAAATGCGGGTACGATCGGATAGCGACAGGCTGTGTGCACCTAATATACAGACCAACGACGGTCGCAATCTGTTGCAATGTCTCAGTCGCCCCATCTACCGTGGTCCTTGTCTCATATCTCTCCCTCTTATCCCTCTTAGTCTCCTCCACATCTCTTCCTCGCCTCATCCACGACGCATTCCTCCCCATTCCCCAACACACCCAGAATGTCTTCGATGCCTTCACCGTCGCTCCCACCGGCTCAGCGCATTCGTCTCATGCGCTCGACTCGCAAACTCGGCGCCCTCCTTGGTGAGACGCCTCGAGTACAGCTCTCCGCTGCGGCTCCGCCACCCAGCGCATTCACCTCGGGCAAGCAACTTCTTCGGCGTCGTAGCTCGACACGTCCTCTATCACTCTCCCTATCATCTACCCGTGCGCAGGACGAGCTGGCGGACGCTCAGCCCACGCTCCTCGTCCATCTCCCACCCTTCACGAGCCCCCGCCCCCGCCGCTCGTCTTCTTCGTCTTCCACTAGCGGGACGCCGACGCAAACCCCGCTCACGCCTTCATTCTCAGTATCGCTGAACTCACCCGTCACGCCAACCTTTGGCGCAGACGGCGCGGAAGAGAACGCGGGCACCAAACGCCGCCGCCTCGCGAAGCTCACGCGCATACTCGGGGAGAACGTCCCGCCCGAGCTCGTCGTCTCTTCTGCGTGCACCCACCCGCAATCGCGGGGTGGAGCAGGGAAAGCGCGAAGACGTGCCAGTACACTGGGCCTTGGCATCTCCTCCACATCCACCCGTTCCCGCGCTTCCACCCTGTCCTCCGCGCCGTCATCGCCTCTCTCCATTTCTGGGGATGACGACGAGGAGCAGCGGCACCTTCTCAATACTCACCCGCGTCTTTCGCTCACCCCGCCTCCAGTGGCTACCCACCGCGCGGGGAAGGGCTGGTCGGGAGAGTGGTCGTATGCGAGGAATGGCGGTATATCGAGCGCTGATGCCACGAAGGAGGATATGCGGATAGAGGATGTTAGGAGGCAGCTGAGGGGGCTCAAAGTCGCTTGAAGCGCAGGTGCGTCTCTCAGATGTCGATGTCTTGTGAATGGGTTGCTTACCGTTCAATCAGGCTCGTGATGCGATTTTGCTTGTCGATTTTGCTTGTCAATCTTCACTCACATTCCCGGCCTCGGTCATATGTTCCGCTCTTTAATGCCTACCTATTCTACGCTTGCGTTATTCTTCCACATTTACTTCTCTGTCCTCTATCCTTTTTCCCCCACTGCTGGTCGCATACTTTCCACTTCCAGTTCTCCTCTTTCGTTACGCAATTCTTCCCCTCATGATTACGATCCTTTACTCGCTTGCTCCTTTTAATTGCACTGTACCCACCTTCATATATTGTATCACAGCCGTTCCCCGCGCTCGTTAATTACGCTACATGATTTCCGCACAATTTCACAATATCATAGAATACTATCCGTTTGGTTTTCACTCGCTAATGTTAGGTCTTTCAGGCGGAAAGTGGCGGTTCAGAGAGTGTTCGATCTGGTTGATCACCCTGGCAAATGTACGTCGTCCTGAGCGCCTACACTGTGTCTATTTTCAAAGGTAGTCTATCTTTCTTCCAACGATCTGATTCTGGGCGATCAAAGCCCACGAAACCGAGCGTCTCTTGCTCATGTCTTCGCACACAAAAGCAAGGTCTACACGAGGCCCGCAGTCACTCGCACTCACTCAATGTCTTCCACCACCACTCAACTCCCCACTGAACACCTCATCTCTCTCTCCGACCCGCCTCAGTGCGCGGTCCCAGCATTACTCGGCCCAGCTAAACAAGTCGCCTGTTTCTCTCTCTGCAACGAGAAGCTTCACGTCGACAGCCATGCCGCCATGCGATACTTTGCGCATCCACACCCAAACGTTGACATCAGCGTTGGGTATAATCAGCTCAATAACAAACAGCGTACCTTCAAACGTGTTCGACGGCTGGATCATATCCTGGAGATGTGTCTGAAGTCGAAAAATAGCAAGGAGCTCTTGAATGTGGATGTTATTACCTGGCGCGGGATCGTGAAGAAGTGAGACATACCTTCGCTTCAAGTTCGTTGTATGATTCAGGCTATTCACTGAAAACTGTCAGAATAATGCTGGGCGAAAAGATGGATCTGAACGTGTCGTTTTATAATGGGATCCTCTACATCGAGGAGCAAGGCCGGCGTGAGATGTACTGCGAGTGAGTTCATTTTACCAGCTCTTATTGATTTCTCAATTGATTTCAAACCCACTAGTCCAAGAGGATACATGGGGTACTGATTTCTAGACTAATTGAACTCGACTTGTTTGGCTGATACTGAGCAGATACAAATTCGAAACCTGTTGCTCTTCCTCACAGCCATACGGTCCCCCGGGAGGAAAGGTCAACCTGCAGGATCAATGGAATGCAGCAGTGGTTCGTACGCTCGGATCGCTGAAAGTTTTATTGGTCGGTGAAGTTGACTGTGTCGATCGTGAGTGCCTATCCTCGTATCGAGTTCCATCCGTTCAATAATAATTCTTTGCAGCCGACTATATCAAAAACCCTTCGCCCGAGAATTTTGTGGAACTGAAGTCAAAGTGTGTGACACCAGGAGAGGAGTTGTGAGTCGCCCGTTTCTTCTAGCACTCAACTCAGCGCGGACTCTGAAAACTTGACTCACAGACACCGCCATATCGATTTCATGAAATGGGAGATCCAATCTCTTCTCATCGGTAGCTCGCGAATATTCGCTGGCTTTCGAAACTCAGCGGGAATCTTACAGCAAGTTGAAACCCTTGAAGTTCGGCCAGATCTCGAGGCAAGGCAACCCAAAATCGACTGGGGTGTGCGTCTCCTTCATGCGCTGTTCGGATATTGCGCACCGGCATCGACTCGGAATGGGGCACTGAAAGTTTGGCGAGTTCAACTTCGGAAAAATCTAGAGCTCGATCGGACGGCGGATATTCGCGAGTTAAGCGCAGCGGAGGTGAAGACGTTGAATCAACGCGAAGGACTGCGGAATGGAATTTTGCCGCTGTCCTATATCGACGGTCTGAAGGAGAAGTCGCGCAAGCAGGGATTGGACGCGTTGCGGGTGGCCACCAGGCGTCGAGCAGGAGTTCATGTTGGCTGAGACGATTTGAATTTGACTATTTGCGATGCGAATGAAACAAAATCAAACTGGGGCTTCCGAGTTTCCATTTAAGCCGGAGATAAGACAAAGTCAGTTGAAGCATCGCAATATTCCAAGCCAGAGCTCATTTATGGTCGATTTACACAAACGACACATCATCATCTGTAATCATGTACTGCGAGCCTAAAAAAACGTTCTTGAATTTCAATAGACAATGTAATAACACGACGTACGCTCAACTTTCCCTGCTCGCTTCGCCCCTATGAACCGTTCCACAAGCCACCAGTAATCTTCACCCGTTGTAGCACCGCGCAGCCAATCCGTGATGTATCGAGTTTGACGAACAGCGACGAATCGATCATCAGCTGAATGTGGGAGATGCTGTGCCCGGCCGACTTCGAAGAACACAATGCAACGGAGATTGGTATGTCTACGAATTTGATCATGCACAGCGGCCGCGTCAAGGACGATATTGAATGAGATGTGGGTCAAATTTGGAACTACTCCCAACCCTACGAGGGCATCCGGAAAATCTTCAGAATCACAACCAAGCAGTTCGAGGTGTGTTAGGCGGCTAAATAAGGGGGACGTAAAGTCGATGTCGCCGGATGGACAGAGAGACTGCACGTGGATAGCGAGATGCGAGACGTTCTGAAGCCTATTAATGGCAGGAAGGAGCATGAGATATGGGCCGCCAAGAATGAAGAGGTCGACAACATGCGCGCAAAACGAGAGAGCCACCAACAAATCATCGAAGTTCTGAGCGTCGAGGTCGAATAAGATGTGACGCACAAACAGGCCGACGTTCGATGATGGAAAGATGCTCAACTTCCGCAGCAGAGTGTGGTCAGGCATGTATGGGTACTCGACATGCGCCCCCTCATTGTCTACGAGATCAGGATCGATGATGACGCGATAGAGAATAGGTTCCAGCCTGGGGAGTTTCTGTGAGTATTCTCAAATAAGTTGCGCCTCTTTGACACCACACACCAAATCTTTATGCGCCACGCAGTAAGCATGAGCGTCGGGATGTGCTGGAAGCACGAGATTGCAGCCTGTTCGAATATCTTACGCTCCAACTCGGGCGGAAGGCGAGGCAGAATGGAAGACTCGCGGACGATTGCCGTCATCATTGAACTACCTATGGAGTAGCGTAGACCGTAGGTATGTCGACGAGGGTGGCACGACGGTCGGAGAGCAAGATGAGTCACGAGTGGCTGGCGCATCACACTCGTCACAGAATTTGATGTGGTGATGGCCGACCTCGATCCGAGTCACAAATCGGAAGTGTTAAAGGAAATTCAACATAGACTCGGATGGGCGAAAAAAATTCGAGATTTCGGTAACCCCTCTAAATAATCCTTCCGTCATCATATTAATTAATACTACTGCGACTTACGGTGGAATCGGAATCCGTAGTAAGTAGATGAGCGTAAACTTCAAGTTGGAAGTTCGCACGACGACGCATACCCATTGAAGACGTGCTTAATCGAATACACAGGAAAAGAAAGGAAGCAAAAAAGACCCAATGTAGGAGGCAGGTACGGTGGTGCGTGCCCACTGACACTGAGTCTGCATAATTTAAAGCATTCACGAAATACATAACTTGAAGTAACTGCTTCTGATCAGAATTTTCAATCGTTATATAGTACTCTGGAGTCTGGCGCAAACCCAAAAATCCCCAAAGTGATAGCGGAGATAACGGATGACAAGACGAAGCCACCGATCCATACCCCTCCGGCCACACTCCTTAGATCTGAAGTTCCTTTGAACGCCGGTGTCCACCCGGTCGTTCCAAATTGAAACGAATCCGTGTCACACCAGCAATTTTCAAAATAACCAATCTCTTCGAGAACGGTAGATGCAATAAGCCATCCGGTGTTGAGAACGACGAAAGTGTTCCCGAGGATGCGTGTGATCACAGCCGAGGCGCCCAGAAGACCTGCCTTGCGACCTGGCTGTTTTTCCAAGCGCTGCATCATTGAGTGCGAGCAGAAGCTGGAAAAAACGAGGAGAAGCCAAGAGACAGTAGCTGCTGTGCCGTAGATGATATAACTGCCCGATCGACATCCAACCCCCACCGTCGGGGTGTTGTATGCAACGAATATGGCTGCTCCAGTGCTACCCCACTGAAGAGTGATAGCAATTGCTGCGGAAAAGATCATTCGTTTGAACACCAGGCAAGAAATGTCGGACCAAGAGGTATATGCAGCTAGATCTTGACAAGCGGGTTGAAAGCCACAAATTTCAGCAGCCTCTAGCTCGGTCGTAGGAATGGAGTCCCCTCGGCGGAACTTACGAATCGATGTCGCCAGTGCGTGCTCGATGTGTCGAGTGAGCGCTAACCAGGTCAAGGTTCGCGTATAATTGAAAACAGGACCTTCGTGAATCTCCTCTCCCCTGACGTCAAATCCCCAGGATTTAACTGGAGGAAGAGGACAGTCGATGTCCCCCCTTCGCAGGAGAACACTTTCGTCATCTCCGCTGTCAACGGTGCTGAACGGGGCAGAGGATCGTCGCACAGGAGTCAGCAGAATGTGACCTGAGCCATGTAACGGTGCATTTGGAAGCACGTCTGTTGGCTGATTTGGGTTGAGGGTAGATGTGGATGGTAGCGTGCTCGAGATTTTGGGCAGAGGCTCGTATAAGTCTGCGGTGGGACGCAACGCCGTTTGAAAAGGTGAACAATTATTGCCCAGTGATCTATTGGGACCACGCTCTAGAGCTTCGCGAATGGTGCCACTCTTATCTTGGGACCCGACTCGAATATATCTAAAGTAGACAACTGTGAGACAAGAAATCTCAGATGGATGGCGAAAGGGAACATACCCGAAAACAATTGTGAACCTGCAATTGAATATTGAGTGCCATGGCCTGTACACCATCAAATGAGAGAGAGAGATGCTCACATCCAAGTCCATGCGGTGCTAGATGCAAAATGCACTGCGACGGTGGTGCTACCAAGGGAATCATGTACAGCCGTCACGAATGAAAACAGATAAGCGATAAAGGCTAAGAAAACTGCAGCAATGTCAGTGCTCTAATTGGCCGCAAGAAACTATTGGGACATACCTTGAGCCGCAAATGAATATGTGAAATTACGACGCGTATTGTTCAAATCCTTTTCTGCACCTTTCCAAAAGTTTTCCGCGTCGGAATTATCCAATAGTAGCAGAGTAGAAAGTTCGCTATGCCGCTGATTCACTCGGAGGGGGCACTGTTGAGCTTCCTTCAAAATGAAAGCAATTGCATCGAGTCTTTTGGCCAGATAGATATATTCTCCACCGAGGCCACGGAGTTCAGCCTTCAGAGTTTTGAATTTCTTGTCGATGTATACGCGATTCGAGGCAGTGAGTGCCAGGGAATAGACCGCGAGCGCAGGACTTCCTATGCAAGTACAAGCACTCAGAAGATTTCTCCATCGGCCTACCGCTTGTAACGGTAACTGCGCGACGAGACCGAGCCAAGGAAGGAGCCATGTCATGAGCGGTATCGCAGATCCTGTGAAGTCGAAATCCTGTGACGATATTGACCATGAACAATAGCATCCTCTCCGGCTGCGAAAAATGAAACCATACCTGACGAATTACATCCATTCCGCATTTTTCCTGGCAAGCGGCATATGTTATACCCCACACATTGGGGTCTAAAGTGACGTTGGTGATATTTGGCTGGCAGAACACACTCTGTCCGTGCATATCCACAAGACCAGGGGAGCTGCAGTCAAACTGGTTGGCACAGGCCTGCTGCCAGTCCGGGACGAGTTTTGTGCTCAGGGTTACGCCCATATAGTGAGAGGATGAGGAAAAGCTTTTGCGGAAAAAAGGGAAATCCACGTCCCCTTTTATAATTTATTGTACACTGTACAGTGATCGCGCCACGTAGCGATACGCTGAAATTAAGCTTGCAGTCAACATCAAGTGCAGCTGGCAACTCGCCCACAACCATGGGTGCAATAAGCGGGAGAAGGATTGAAATACGAAAGGATTACGAGCCAAGAAATACGGGAACTGCTGTCTTTGCTGTCGAGGAGGATCCAAGTTGACTGTTCGCTCTGCGATGAACATCCCAGGTAGCGCTTATCGTGAAAGTAATCAAGCGCCTATCGTGAAAGTAATTTTCAGCATACCAAAGAGTTCACGTTTTCCGAGCAGGATCGAACGATAACCGTTGGATGCCGCGGTTATAGACGATATTCATCGCGAGGGGGGCGGAACTGTGTCTATTAAACTAGTTGTTGATCACTGGAACGAACGTACTGCCCTCTAAATACACTGTCAATAATGACCTGTTCAGCGTTATCCTTTTTAAATTCGGCTTCTAGGCGGACAATTGACTTGAAAAACGGGGCATGAGACGGTAAAAGAAGCAAGGAAACAAGGCGATGTGGGATGAGTGTCCGAATGGCTGTTAAGAGCTGTGAGTTTTTGAAAAGGGTCTCGGCGGAAAAGCGTAAACTGACAGTGGCGCCGCCAGCGATTGATCCACCTGCTGGGATACGCAGTTTGGTGGACGAAGCTAGCCGCTTGAAACTTCGAGGCATTGAGCGAAGATTGGGGATAAATCGAGATCAAAACGGCGGCGCCAAGGCCTTAGGTGTGCTGATTGAATGAAAGTCGGCAGAGGCCCCTCGAGACAGAACGGAATGAGGCCGATTAAGTCGTGGGTTGGTTTAGAGACTCAAGAGTATCAAGTCAGCAAATTGAATAGCGACAGGAAAATTGGCGAAATACCAAACGAAGGTGAGCTACGCTATACATACAAGACACTGCGTTGTACGTAGCTCATAGCACTAGTCATAGCACGCTGTTAGACGCAGTACCGGAGGAACAAGGAAATTAAATTGTTTTGACGCTGAGACGGCGCTAATTGAGACATATCCCCATTTGGGCACACATGGGCTGACGACGGCGGCGGCGGCGGCGAGTGCACAGAAGGATGCAGAGCGTCGACGACGGAGTATGAGCAGCGCGTGAGGTAGGCGCACACACACCGTCGACGGTGAGTGACATCGCCTCAAAGGGCATCGAGCAAGTCGGTCGGGAGTGCAGAGTAGGCGAGGCGGAAACCTCCTCGACGAGTACGCTGATAACCGCTTCCAGGACGCGGAACCCAAAGTATGAGCAGCCGGAAGGGTACATGCACCCATACCGCCAACCGAGAAGGGCGTCATCAAGCCGATAACAAGCGTATTGGTCGCGAGTGAGGAGCGCTGCTAGCTGGAGCGTGGTCTAAATGACCGGACATGGGCGACTAGGGTTGAGTGCGACCGGTGGGAGAATACGCGCCAACACGAGCAGAGAGACAGGAGGAAACAGGGCCGGGAGGGTTAGCCGCTGCCGACTCGGACTCGGATGTGGGTGACTTGCGAAACGGCAAGCACGCACATGTACGCACCCCAGACGTCGACGCGAATAAGCAGTGCACATTGCACAAGCAGTCATGCCGCCGATGAGCGCGAAGCGCGCCTAGCCGCCGTCGGGTAAATGCGTCGGGAGTGCGAGATAACGCTGACCCGCAGTCGGTCGACTTGCTGAATGAATATGCACCAGGGAACGAAAGCGCGACGTCGATGAAAGAATGTGAGCAGTAGTGGAAGTACGGGGATGGACGGCGGCAGCGACGAGGATGCTCAGATACTGGGGGAGATACGCCGCGATAAGTAGGTGCTGCTGGCCAACCTTGACGACCCAATCAGCGGGACGGGATGTACTCCTCGTCGACACAGACGTGCACACCCTCGAAAGAAAAATCCACTCGTCGCCGGCGATGACGCTGTCGGTATTTAGTTCTTTCCTTCTTCAAATATGTAACCAGGGATCGGAAGTGGGAGGAAGGAGCTAGCGGGCGTGTAATAGTAGTGCACGACGGATGCCTACGGCAGGGGGTGAGACCGCGCGCGACATAGAGATGCCGAGAACGAAGTCGATGGAGTCGAGGTCGCTGGAGTCGAGGCCGATGGCGAGAAATCGCCAGCTTGGTCGAGTGAAGACGCGGCGCTGCTGTGAGCGGAAGGCGGGGGCCGGCATTGGCGGCATCGCCGACATCGCGCGACTACACGTTGACGGCGTCGACGACAGAGGGAGGTGAATGGCATGGATGATGCGCCCAGAGGAACACGAGGCCGAGGAAGCGTGCAACGTCGAGAGAATCAGGGTAAAAATGGTCGACGCGGAGCCTGCTGCTGAGGGGACGATGACACTCCGAAGAGCGAATGTACGTGGGCGGCGGCGAAGCAAGCGGGGCGAGGAAGATACGACGACGAAGGAGTGACAGTCGAGGTGACTGGTGACGATCTTCACATTCCCGAGATCATCATGGCGCTGCACGATGCAGATGAGTCTGAAGCAGCACTGGTTAGCGCAGAAGACAGGGAAATCGAGGAAAAACGCACCTACGAAATCCGAGTGTCAGCGTCTCGTTCTCCTCCACATTTAGGATGGTCGGGTACTAGCAGGTAGTAGCACGCACGCCTGAGGAGAGACAAGCTATCAGCGAGAGAACGATTGCAAAGGGACAAGTGCTTACTCTCTGCTACTCCGAGAAACGGCGGAGATGGGTTCAGCTTTCCGCAAAAAAAGTCGTAAATAACACTCTCCTCATGTCGAACGAGTGGAGCCTACGGCTACGGCGACAAAGGGGCCGAAGTTAGACGTGCGCGCACAGTGGGCCGATTGGGCGTTCTACCGAGAAATCGTGGACTGAGGAGGGATGTGGCAGGGAAGAGTGAAGATCACGTACTCCGAAAGCGCGGTTTTGGTCGACGAAGAAGCACTAGGGGCATGCGCCACTGATACAAAGGCCGGGGACAGGCGGTGGGACGGGTGGGTGCGAGATGGAGCCTTGCCGTAGCACCTGCAGCGCGCACTGCGTCGCATCCATTTCGGCAACCATCTTGGAATCCATCCCCATCGTTTCCGCCCAGTGAGACCCAGTGACGAAATCCTTTAGATGGAGGAGCGGAGGTACCAGGGACCCAGTATCAGAAACAGCCCATCATTGTCTAAGGATATGTCGCTTTCGACGTGTCTACAGGTTTGTCAGACAGGCTGTTAGCAAGAAGGGAGAACAACTCACCCACAGGCTACTCTCTGCCTCAGACCTGATCCCTATTCCTCTGACTCGCCGCGCACAGAGATCGGGTTGGTGATAGATGAGACGAGTTCGTTGAGACGACTACAGAGACGTTCGAACGAGCGAGGAACTGGGCTGGTCGATCAGTGAATGTTTTTTCAGTATTTATTGGCATTGAAGCACCTACCGAGGTCCCTCAGAGCATGACTACTTCCATGAATACGGGCACCGAACGGTGGAGAGGTCAGTGGTTGCCCAGTGAAACGACCGACGCTTGGGGGACGATGAGCGACGGGAAGAAAAGAGATGGAACCCTAACCTTAACGAAGAGCAGATACTTACGTCACATCGTTCGTAGGGTTAGGGTCATCTCTCTTCTTCTTCTCGTCTTTCACGTTCCAAAGGTATTCCACGGCTGGTGATGCCTGCAGGCTCACGGACCTCCCACAAATTGAATCTTATGGCTATTATACCGCTGGAAGACACTTTTCTCTAGTTCTTTTACCGATTCTATGGTGACTACGCTGGCAAAATCACCGTGAGCTGCCATCCTTCAAGCCTTGTCAGAAAAGCACCACAGGCTGAAATAGGCTCACCTAGCGGCCTCCTGCTCTCATTCTGGACTAACCTTCGTCAACTGACACCGCACAGCTAAGTATACGGTCTCCTCAAAACCCGTCGACTGACTATCCACTGGCAGGACGTCCACTGCACATTTTTCTTCACATCCTCGCTATCGACGGACATCTTGGCGCCCTCTACAGCGTCTACGCGGTCATACTGTCCATTTGAGGCCCTGTATCGATGACCAGAGGTCCAGCTTCGCTGTCTTGCGATGAATGCTGCCTGGTCAGGCTTGCCTAGTATTTCAAGGCCAAACGGAATACGTGGTCCGCTGGGGAAGCCGAAGGAGATTACCTCCAGCACGCCGGTATGCGATTTATTCACCTTGCTATATTGTACACGACGCTCAGTTATTCTGACCAGCCACCCGAGGCCATTCCGCATTGCGTCATCGATCCTCTCGATTCAATCCTGAGCGTGCGGACGCTTCCCTAAGACTTCGCCAACAAATCGAAATGGTGCGGAGACCGCGCGCCTTGGACTTGCCATTATAATCCTTTCCGATCGTCATCGATCTCTGCCTTTTACGGTGTCGTATCCCAGTACTGTCGACTTCGGCGGAGTACATAGCAAGCGGCCGAAGGTTTCAGCATTGGGGTCCAGGAAGCTAAGTCCCTTCTTCCATTCAAAATCTACTGTGGATGACTCAGATTGGCTCCGGTATGCCGGTGCGCGATATACCTACTCTACCTTCCTACCTTCCTGAATACGACACTCATTCACTTTCGCTAGCGAATGGAGGCCGTCCCACATCACCGTCTGCGTGGCGTTCTCGTCCTTTCACACTCAATCCTCAATCTCTGGCGCTGCTCTACGGCTTCGCGATCCGTTGCGATCATCGTCGATGTCAATTCTCCGGTGTCGTTCATAGACGGACATTTCCGCATCACCCACAGCCTCCCTTACGATGAAGGTATTCTGCCGCAGGGTCCAGTACGCAGGTGCGCGATAAATCTCCTCTACTCTCCTTACTTGACTGCGCCGCTGATTCACTTTCGCTGGCGACACACTCAATCCTCGACTTCTACTAGAGCCTCTCTCTCTACGGCTTCCGATCGTCGCCGATCTCATTTTTCTTTCTCCATTCTTGCATCCACCTCTCTCAGTGCGTGCCCTTCTTGTCCCGCCCTGATCTGCCCATCTTCATCTTCATCTTCTATACTTTCACTCGCATCCTTCACTGATAACTCTTGGCTTCCCCTTGTTTTCATGACAGTCATGTCGTCCGAGTTATTAAGGACAATCGATCGTTTGCCTCACTGGCATACTCGTCGCGCTGAGATCCCGGCGGCACGATACACGCAGTTTCTGCGTGGATGGGATGGGAGGGCAGGGCAGGGGACGAAGGGGATCAATGGCATCGAAGAAGGAAGGACGCGCAGCAAGGAGCGAGGGCGGGTTGTGCTGGACACGGATCCATACGCTCGGGACCGGGGCAGATCGCCGCGCATCCTGTCTCCTGCTTTTGTTGTCAAGCTCGTGCCTCGTTTGTCAAGTATAATTTCCAACCCCGCCGTCTTTCAGAATAAGTAGCTTGTTTCTTCAGGCTTGTACGCCCAGTCCCGCCTTTCTCTGGAATACTTACAGCGTCTGTTGATACTACTTATCCAACGTGATCTCATTCGAATCGATCCAATCCTGAATTTCGACCTCGCAAAATAACTTCCAGTGACTGTTTGGATTCTGGAAGGAAGATGGATCTTATAACACGTTGTGATCGCAGGGAGTGTCAATGCTGACCCTGGATCTGAATCTCCACAAACTCTCGCAATGATCTCAGGCACCCAACATTATCGCACACCGGAGTGCTTATTGAAAAATTCAGTCATCCCATTGAACTGTAACTTGTAAGTATCCAAAACGAACATTGGCGAGACGGCAAAAGTTCCGACTACCAACGACCGTCAATCAACGAATATCAGAACTAGTGAGAACTCAGAAGATTCTGGAACAGAGAATCGTAACCTGAGCGACCCTGCACTGATTAGGTTCGCTCCAACTGAGCAGTCCGACACCGGCACCGGTCTGATGCGTGTACAATTGTCCCAGGCGTTGGATATTAAGTATTATCCTCCTTGATTTCTTTCCTCGCTCCTCTATTCTCCCAAGCAACATTCACAAAGAAATAAGGTGCGCTACGATTTCTCCAAATTCTTCTAGGTATTAAATTTCGATGTCGCCGTTCACAATGACAACCTCTTCCCAGAAAACAATGCCACGAAACCCCAAGACCTACATCTTCCTCCCACCACTCACCCCGGGCCACGAAGTCCCCAACACCAACGTACGTCCTTCCTTCCTTTTCATCTTTGAAGACATTAACTCGACCGTTTTGTGCTCACCATCTAGATCCTACCACTCATCAACGAAGATAGCTTCATGGCGCCGCTCACGCCTGGGGACTTCGACGAACACATGGGATCGAATGAAAGTGAAATAGAAACGGAGAGCGAGGAGGAGGAGGTGCGTCGGGGCTATTTCCCTTTGCCACGAAGGTTGATTTTTTCCTCTTTTCTCTCAAGGCTGAGGCTGAGAAGACGGCGCCCACCGTCTTCAATGCAGCCCATGGACTCGGTGTGGACTATATTCAGAGCTTCGACTCCTTTGGCACGCGCACCAAAGAGGATTGGAAGTCGATCGATATCGCCGTCTGCCCCAAGGGCAATCATAATGACGCACGAGACTCGAAGATCGCTCAGGCCGCCGCCGCTTCCCATGCAGAGCTGGACGCGCTCTTCACTGTCGCGGAGGAGCTCGACGAGATCAGCGCCGAGATCCATGCGCTTCGGGAGGAAGTCGTTGAGATAGCGAAGTCGATCCAATTCAAAATCGACTCTGATTGCAAGAAATGTGACTAGGGTGAAAAAACGGGATGAAAACAAAACAGGGGGTATCGAATCTACTCGTATATCGAAGCGGGAACATGAATGTATGTAAAGGCGTCGTCGCGTTGTCTGTAGAGTAGATGGAAGTAATCGGTGTCAGGTAGTAGTGGTAGCATATACGAGAGAAATCTTGCGCATATCAGGGAACTTGAATTGGCGCTGTACTCGATCGTCGACGGGCAGTCCGAGTCGGTGCGTTGACGCATGATGACTTGGTTTAGCTGGGACGATGAGAGCGGCGATCCTTCGATCGATTTGAACCTTAGTCGGCGGCGGTGGGGAGGGAGTCAACGCCGCCGTATCATCCGGGACGGGGCAGCATGGCGCCTTTGCATTATGCACGTAGTGGGAGTGTGGGAACGATAAGGCAATGACGACGATCGTAGCGAGCAGGGGTGCACCATACAAGCGCAAACATGCGCCGGAGGTGGAAGCTGTGGCGGATGCGGAGGGGAACGTAGAGTATAAGATACGTCGGGGAGGAGGACGACGAAGAGTATGGGGTGAGTGGGATGTATACAAGGTTGAAGAAGATAAAAGCACGTTGGGATATATGTACAGGAGGACGGGGAGAGGAGGAGACGTGGATCGGGGCGGGTAGGAATGGGCGAGTGCAACGATGGGTGACATGTGTGGAGCATGCATGGAGAGAGAGAGAGATGTCGATCATAGCACCGATGTGTCGATGTATAGGTATAAAGGGTAAGGCTGGAGGATCAGCGAGCCAGAGAGTGTACGGTACTATCGATGGATAAGTTGATGCGTTTTCGAAGACGAAAAGAACGCTTACACGCACCAAGAGCCCTCAGTCCCGCAGCTGGACCCCGACGACGGCATTCGTGCAGAGAAGAAAGGCCTCAGAGAATAGTTACACAGATGAACGCTGCCCTGCGTCTCGTCAAGAAGAACGAGTCTAAGCACGATGCGCAGTGGCGTAGGGTCGACCTTGAGTATGGGTCATGCGAGATTTAGATGTCCGGGATCCTACAAGAGATGAATTGTTACATGTACCCATCCCCTACAAATTCATGATTCCGACCCACTTACATCCTTCTTCTTCAAAGCGCATAGAAGCCAAATGAGCGGAGAGTATTCTGGTTCTGAGGGGTTAGCGTTGCTGCCTTATCGATGTGCATGACGCAATACAGGAAAAAAATCCGAGAAAAACAAATTCAAATCGCTTTCCAACCAAGACGCTAGCCCGTACGTAGTGGACACTCGTCTTGCACCTAGCTTGTACAGCGTGAAGGGCGCCACCGTTTCAACGATGTCTCCGGTGCGGCGGGCGATGATGGAAGTCGGGAACAAGAAGCTGTTTATTTGGTTCGCGATGGCTCTGTTTGACAGTCTTTGGCAGAATCAATCATTCCCACCTTCGTCCTGACGGTCATGGCAAATCCTCCCAAAGTTTCTATCTGGATGTTACGCTTTGGATTCAAATCTAGAGTCTCACGAGTCGGCGTCGGCAGCTACTGGCTTGCCCGTCGCAAATAAATGCATCTCTCTTGCCGTATTGATAAATTTTGGAGAATCGAAAATCTCGCCTCTCGATGCGGCCTCGTCACATCGTATTTGAAGAACTATATCTAGGCCATATCTCCACTGTGAAAAGTAAAAGCACTCATATGTAGTGCCAGGCACTCATTTTCGAGATTTTACACTCATATGTAGTGCTCTGGGAATGAGTGCTTTTTGGGGCACTTTTTATTAGTGCTCTGAAGCACTAATCCTTGAAGCACTTCATATCAGTGTCGGAGAGTAATTTCGAGCCGTATCGGCAAGCTGGGTTGCCAGAATGCCGGAACAGCCGCAACCGACGGCATTTCAACAATCAATGGTTCAATCGCGACTTGGACGCTCGCACTTTTTGAAACTGTACCTTGAGCTTGTACGGCCCGTTTATGAATGGCCGTGTCTCGCTAAAATAACCCAGGAAATGAGAAGAGCGCCGTATCAAGCGCCTAGGCTTGGCTCACAGTGTGAGTGTGCCTTCGGGGCAGCGTTAACATTTCAATTTTTTGAAACTTGGCATCCTAAGGATTTAGGGAGTTGCAACGTTAGGAAACAATGCAGTCTGCATACTGGTATGAGATGTAAGCGACCCACCGGCGCAGCGGACAAATAATTTCGAAATTTATCTGAATTTTTGGGATTTTTCGGCCGAGTCGTTCGAAACGCGGCTTTCGGACTTAGCGAAAAACGCGACGCGTCAGTCATGTGATATGTGACATCAGTGACATGTAACACATCGCTCCTCTCCCTCTTCCTTCATCTTGTGGCTCGTCCCGCGGCTTCCCGTCCCTCTACGCGCTCGAGGATGATACAGAACAACTCACCAAGACCGCTGACACGTCTTACGCGGCTGAAGCGCCCCGATAATGCCAAAATTTCGGCCGCTGAGGCTCAATACGTCTTCGACCAACATCGCCGTTTCGCGTGCGTTCGACGGCGTTCGACGCGTTCGATCGTCTTCCGGGGGTGCTCTGTCGTCTTTGAAGCCCTTTGAATTTGCTTGTAGCTCACTAGCTATCACTTATACCCCTGACATACTATACTTCAAAGCATTAGCGACGCGTCACATTTACTCAAACAGAGTATGGTAGAGGTTCATCTGAGCTCTGATCAAGGGGTCAGCATCATGGCAGTCGATGATAGATGAACACGCACTGGTGAGCAGTCCGAGCCTGAGACTGGGTAATCGGTCTGAAGAAATGCGGTGAGCTGGGCACTGAATACATAGCGATGCAGGACTCACTGTTCAAGGATGAAAATTTTTGATTCGAATGAGGAGGTTACTATATCATGACGGTTAGCCATTCTTCAACGCTTTGCACGAATAACGTCCATTACTGATGCTCGCATTCAGGGACATGTTTTCTTGGCGTGATCTTTACTTTATTCGGCCATGTTCAGGGAGATATCTAGATAAGGCATCTTCAGGTACGACGCTGCCGGTGCTTTCGTTCCGCTCCAGTTCTCACTTTCCTTACCTGTGTTCTGGGTCTTCCCTTCAACGCTGATTCATTCCCAAGTTATGCTCTGACTCTCTCCGCGCCGTCACACCTCCTCAATTGCTCCTTTCCGCTCATCTCCACCCCGCCACCACCTGGTCTCCCCACCAACCTCAATCTCCTCCTCAACGCCACCGTCAACCCTTATATACCGATTGAAGGGGCGTGTTTCTTCTCTCCCTCTCGCCTGTCTCAAGCACCTCCCTTCAGCTCCATCTGCCCACCATACAGCGCAGCGCCGACAACATGTCTCCCCTCTTGTCCTCCCCTTTACAGTCAACACCGCCCGCACAACCTCCACCACCTCCCCTTCACCACTCCCCCATAACGAGCTTAGATGCTGACGGATGTGCGCTCGGTTCCGCTTTTTTCCGGTACCCGCGCTAACATAATCACCTCGCCCTCCGCTTCGCAGTCCTTCCCTTCCACCACCAGCTCAATTTCACAAACACAACGAACTACGCCTCCTCAATGCCGACTGCCCGCTCACACTAACTCTCCCGACTTCGATATCTGCCGGCCCACCGTTTTGGCGTCAACCACCCTTGCTTCCCCACCACCACCCCATCCACGCCGCCGACAACGGTGCGTCGCTCCGCCCTTCCTGTTAGTGTCCGCTATTACGACACGCTTTCAGCGCAAATCCCTCGCCTTCTCTCGACCACGTCGCCTGCGTACGCGATACCCTCTCGCTTCCATCGCCTCCAACTATCGCACGCTGGGTCCCCGCCCCGCCGACTCCACCGCTGTTCGCGCTGCCGGCACTGACATGTACGTACTGACAGAAAGTACATCAACGTGGGTCTTCCTCTTCCCTCTCCTTCCCATGTTAGCTTTTCTTCTTCTTTAGCCCGCTTGCCTTCCCGTTTCCCTCTTCCAAACCTTGATCTTGGCTTTCGATTGTAGTTACTTATCTTGTGTTCCTACTCTTTGCCTCATTCCAACCGTCATGGTTTGTTCCGTACTTTGAAATCCCTTGATTTTGACTGACGAAGGCAGGAACGTGGCGGAAACATCAAATTCAGCGTTTCTTCCCGTCGGTGCGCAAGAATTGGTCCAATACGAAGGTTCTACGTTGACGCAGTACTGACTTCCGACAACATCTTCCTCTCAAGATCTGATTTCACATCCGTGGCTCCGAAGCTGAGTTACTCTTTCGTCTCATTTTGCAATGGAACTGAGCGATACTTCGGTTCATCGCTTCTCGAACGCCACCCTCCTACACTGGACAGGCTACCTGCCACAAATCCATCATGAAGAAGTTCGTAAGTAAAATTAGTTGGTAAGTAAAATTTCCCTTCCACCAGTATCGGTGTTCTGATACGTCCCAATTCGCAGTGAGCGACCGCACTGTTCCGCGTCACGTTTCGCAGTCAACTTGGTGAGTAACTTATTATTTTGAGTTGGTCACTCTGGACTCTGCGATACTAGAATCATGAGTAGGATTCTGACGACGTGCAATGGTGAGTGCTTCATGACTTCTCAAGGTTCCCCGTGTACCATAGTAGCCTGAATATACACAAATTACGCGAGAATTGGACCTGGGTGGTGAAAGTGAGCGCTCGAAAACAGTGTCCCAAGCACTCGAAATTAGTGCCGAGGAGCACTACAAATGAGTGCCTGGGCACTAGATAAGAGTGTAAAAACGAGCGCAAAGCACTCTAAATTAGTGCCGGTGGGCACCAATGTAGAGTGCTTTAGGCACTAATTTTCCCTTGAAAGTAGGCACTCATTCGAAGTGCTTTTACTATTCACAGTGTCTCTCCACCACCTCAACACAAGATTTCCTTGACATCTGCACGACGTTCGGCTACATTGAATTCTTTGCTGGTGGTATTCGAATCGGAATATCTGGCTTGCTCTCGATCTTGAATTCTCAGTCGTTCTCCGCGCGCCTTCCGAGTCAACGGACACATGGATCTGCGAGACGCTGTGTCATCTTATACTCTACGAGCTGTGGGACCCGTGCCTTCGCCACTCAGGACCCTTTAACCGTTTTGATCTGCACTCACTTGCTGCTTTCAAGGCCGACGGCGCCGCACTGCCGCTCGCTGCACTCGCCGGCGCGCGTCGCCGCGGGGGAGGGTGTGGGTAAGTTCACGTGCTGCGCACGTGGTTTCCTGTCAAAGGCTGTGCCGTGCTCTTTTAAAGTATACACACCCGGGATTCATGGATGTTTGGCTGCCAAACATCGGGTTCAGACATGTTTTCTTGTTCAGGTGAATTTTCGAGGCTAGTGCAAACTCACCCGCAAACATGCTGAATTGGGTACTGATTTTTAGCTGCAAATTTTTACCTGCCATGCATTGGCTGCTGTTTTTCACACGTTGTTCAATGACCGAAAAGGTTCATGTTTGCGGGTAAATCCACTTCTGACCAGCAAACAGCATTGATCAGCATTGATCGCGGTCAAAAATTGGCCTCTCTGGTTGCCAAACAGCAGCCAAAAAAAGCGGCCAATGGATGCTGGATAAAAACTTGCAGCCAAACATCAACACCCAATCCAGCATATTTGGCAGTGTGTTTGCTCTATCCGCAAAAATCTACCTAAACAAGAAAAAATGTCTGAACCCGATGTTTGGCAGCCAAACATCCTTGAACCCCCGGTGTGATAGGACTATATCAAATCTTCGGAGTGGAATCAAGCAGAAACTTCCGATAGTAAACAGAGAAGAACGAACATAGTGAGTATTCGAGTGTACATTCGTGCATGCCCAGTATACTTAACCCTATTCCGTTCGCAACCTACGAATGACCCATATAAACATTGATTGACGAGTTTTCAGGCACAAGTCGAATGAATCTCCCCAAAGTTAGGACTGTAGTGGCCGCTTAGATATTGGCGAGGACGTCGTCTGCCATTGACGATACAAGGAAGGCATCCGAGCACAGATGAAAGTAACAAGGCCTGTCGAGGCCAATGAAGTTGGTTGTGTTCGATTAGGGCTCGATTTGCGGAACTCGCCATGGGGGCGTCCGAGTCGGATGTTTCTGGGTTCGAGTTCCCAATGCACTTAGTTTTTCACGGTCTAACCTTCCTTTTCTTTCGCTGTCAACTATCTGATATAACGAACAACTGGGTAGATCTACACATTCTAAAGACTTCAATCGCTGTGAGATCCGAAGTTTGGCAGAGAACGAGAACTGACGGCGTATTCAAGCGGTTCTGGATTCCATAAATTAAAACAACGTGACGAGACTTCTTGAATACCCATGACACGTACCCGTTGCCTTTGGAATCAAAATCGCAAAATATATCAGGCCTGCATCTGAACGACTCAATAGCCGTGCCAGTATCGACATTGACGCAGTGTGGGTCCGTAGGTCGGTACGCGAAACGATAGCCAGTGCAGCTCTTCCGAGAATACATGATAACGCAGTGCTGGGCACGAGTGACGACCTACATAGAGCACCGTTGAGCATAATTCATGCGGATTATTTGAATTTTGAAACTGAGAGAACTAACCCTGAAAGAGTGTCTCCCTTCAAACGAAACACACTCTGAATCGCACGGGAAGTTGGGGCTTTCAGCCCCGTCGCACGTGTCCCCAGACCAAGTGATTATATCGCCGCGAACGGTAACAGCGACGATGAGGGCGGCGAAGGCGATGGCGCGGTTGATCAACATGGAGAACTTGGAGTGTTAATGAAGCTCTGTTGGAAGGGGGCTTCGGTAGGCCATTGACCCAGAGGATGCTTTATACCTATCCCAGTCGCGTGTCATAGGGTATGGCCTCTCTGAAACCGGAGCTTCTAGAGATCTTCTTCATCGCATTCGCGGCGAATCTGATCAAGAAGAAGGAAGGTGAATACTTCCCAAGCGATGTAATACGGAACGCTTACCTTACCGGCCCAGTCCAAAGATATCAAGTAGTGGGCCAGGAACCTGCCAGGAACCCGAAAGGTCGGCAATTTTCTGCTGCTACCGAACCGAAGCAGAGGTTAAATTTTCGATGTTCAGTTTGTTGGCCTGAAGACTGGAAATCTGGAATACGCAAAAGCCTCAAAGCAAATATATCTCCGAATCCTGCCCTGTCTGTCTTTCTATCTGGACGCATATCAACTTGAACAGGATCAGGATACGACCCCGTACTGGTAAATGGGTCAATTATACTTACTTTGACATCGTCGATGTTCTCTTCTGCCTCCTTCGTTATCATTTAATCGTAACGAGTTATTGAGGTGAAGTCAACAGTATGGAGGACTGTAATGTTACATAGCAATAGTTCTTTTTGACGACGGCCGTGCTGTCAAACGTTCTCTCTCTCCACTTAGACTAGGACTTGACTTTGGCAAAGCAAATATTCTATAATCAATAATGTGCAATATTTCAAATCATCGACCTGAACAAGTCTATGCTTTATCTACCATCTGGCTGCAATCCCGACACCTTCCACTCTTCATCATCTATGATATCGATCCACAAGAAATCCCGTCTCCCGCAACGAAGCAATCCGGTCTTCGACCTCTTGCGCAAACGTCTCCCACTTCCCATTGACAAATCGCCCGTCCCCGCGATACAGACAAAGCTGGATAAGCGAGGGAAACATCACAGAAGGGTCGCCGTTGTTTGCCTTTTCGAAGAGCGATTCCGTCATAGTGGCTACGTTGTTCCCGTCGAGCATGGAGGTGATAGGGTGGATTTCGAGTCTTCGTAGTTCCGGGAGCGTCGTAGATGGTTCGTTGGCGGTGAGCATCTCAAACAACTCATCGCTGATGCAGGCGCACCCAGAGACGATCAGCGTTTCCAAGGTCGGCACGGTTCGGAGGACGGAAAGAAGCTCGGCGGGCGTCAGCAGTTGGCCGCTGAGTGCGAGGTGCTCGAGTGCGAAATGCGACGATCGTGCATGGAGATCGAGGAGCACAGGTGTGGGCGGCTGTTCCAGGCCATCCCAAGACGATCGACGGGAGGATGATATTGCCAGCGAGCGAAGTCGAGGGAGGGAGAGCCCGCCTCACACCAGGTCCGTTTGACTGCCCTGGTCCCATCCAAATTCGAAGTCGCGCAATTCGGGAAGGAGAGCGGGTGGAAGCGGTGGAGGGGGCTGCGTATCAATGTCGCACTCGAGGATGTGGGAGAATGTGGTGCGTTCGAGCGAGGTGCATTGGACGAGGATGGCGTGCGCTACGTCGGATGTGAGGGGGAGGGACAGTTGCAGGGTAGTGAGTTGATGCCAAGGAAATGTCGTCTCGAGAATGAGCTGTGAGCAGTCTCGGAGGACGAGTTTGAGTGAACGTAAGAAGGGAGCGTGTTTGAATGCGTCGAGAATTAAAACTAGATCGGGTTCGATGTGGCCCTCCATTGTCAGCGCGAGATTCGTGAGAGCGGGGAATTCCGTCGCCGGAAGCGGAAACATGTTGGGCGTGTAGTCGTCCTAGCTACGGTAATGGGGAATCCGGCTCCGGATTCCGTGAAAAGAGGACTCAACACAGAGGAACTGGGCTCGAAATTGACAGCGTGAGAGGGAATTCTGCTCGAAATTGTTTTCTACCCCCTCGACCCACGGGAATCTGGCAACACAACGGGAATCCGGCAACACGCCTCAATTCAGTGCCTCATTCAAACATAATCATCAGCACTCACCACCCACTCAACGGAACGAAGCCAAGACAAATGAATTCTTATAACAGCACTCGGGGCCTTATAATAAATGCGAAAAACTTATAACGGCTCACCAGCCCTTATAATAAATGCCAATTAAAATCATTATTATAGTCAACGCTCCAGCACTATAAGGACAGTGCAGAAAAATATTGTTGGAACCAAATATGTCCCAAATACCTTAGAAACCATGGTAGAGTCACCGTGAATGGCCCAACAGGTCTCATTGACTTGCTATATGGCCTTGAACGGAAACCGTAGGGCGAAAACCGAAACTCTGATAGCACAGTCAATTCTCTACCGATTGCCTTGGGTCTAGGCTCGAATTGAAGCGTTTGAGTAGGGCTACAAGGCTACACTGCCAGCGATCGCATTGAACCAGGCCAAGGTACTCAGATATTCACACGCCTGGAATACATCTGGTAGTATGCGTCCAGAGACAAGCACACTGCATCGATTGAATATGTCTCACTCATAGGCCTTCAAAACCAAGCATTATATGGGCCTGGTATTCTGGCAAGGTTTAGGCATATCGACTTCAGACAGTACAGACACTGCGTAGACAATACAAGCACCGAACACGCTGATCGAAGCTATACGGCAGACACAAGTGTACCGCATCAATTGAACACGTCTGATAGGTGCTCAGAACGAAGCATCACAGGTCTCTGGTGTCCTGGCAAGGTTTAGTGCGTAAACCCAAACACGCCGATCGAAGCTATACGGAATCTAGCAAGGCAACACCAGAGCAGAGACGTTAAGGTTGGGGACAACCCAACAGCACGGACGTTAAGGTTAGCGACCCCACTCCCCCGATGGAATCCACTGTTATCCTAAATTTTTTTGGCAGCTTCGGAAGGGAAATCAAAGAGCACACAATCCAGCAAGGCAGTGTACGGGTTAACGACAGAATGCAGCAAGACATTGGCGAACTAGCCGCTCATAGCTGCCCGCTAGAACGTAAAGGAAACCAAGGTCATCGGAGTGAGGGAAGAGACGTATTCAAGTAGCGACCAGCCATTATAAGGCCAGATAGCACAGAGACTCAATACAAGGCTTCAAAGTGAACAGAAGGACATATTCAAAGGCTAAGCAACCATTATAAGGCCAGAACAGTACCCAATACAACCAGAGGCTCATAGTGTTCAATTGAGTCAAGACTGTGTACCAGCAGCCAGAGTCAATGCCTTGGAATGGAGCAAAGCCTTGGTGTGAAGGCTTGGAATGCGGAGGGGGATCCCGAAAGACTAGCTATCTTCCCCGGGAATTTTGCGCAAAATTCCGTTAAAAAGGACCTCAAAACAGCGGAATTATGGGCAAACAGGCCAGCGTGGGAAGGAATTATGGGCAGATCATTTCAAAACACCCCAAATTCAAGGAATTCTGGGCAAACACTGGAATTCTGGGCAAACGAAACAAGTGCCAGCAATGGCCTGCCTTGTACAAAAAACTTATAAGCCCTCACCACTGACTAAAAGGAACAAAGACACAAACACACTCCTTATAGTCACCAGCCAGGCCTTATAAGAATTGCGACTCACTGCCCAAAAAAATTATAAGCCAGAGCCAAGGCTTATAAGAAATGCAATTGAACAGCCGACTCAAGCCATCGGCAAAGATTGGTGGAAACCAAGAGGGTGCCAAATAGCCCACAGACCAGCCTAGGGTCACCGCAAACACCCGAACAGGTCCCGTTGACTTGCTATAATGACTTGGATGGAAAACGTGCAGATTCGACCGAAAGCTTGGTACGATAGTCAATTGGGCACCGATTGCCTTGGGTATAGGCCTGAATGGAAGCGTTTGACGAGGACTATAAGATTATGTCATCATCGATTGAGTCGCAGGTCACCTAATAATCTCATCCGAGAATCAGGGCCCTGAATCCGCTTTCCTTTTTGGGGGATTCGGGGGTTTGGAGGGATTCTGGGGTTGGATTCGGGGGTTAACAGGGATTTGGGGTTTGTTATTTAACCATCATAGACGTTAAAATGACTGTGATTCATGTGAAATATGGGCAACTTGAGCATTTTAGCGCACGATATAGGGATTTAGGGGTTGGATTCAGGGGTTTAGAGGGATTTGGGGGTTGGATTCAGGGGTTTGGAGGGATTCGGGGGTTGGATTTAGGGGTTTAAAGGGATTCATGGGTATTACTACATAGTAGACAATCTGGTAACGGATGTAGAGCAGGGACTATGAATTGAGTCAAAAATGCGAAGTTGGACATTTCTTTAAGGTCCAAGGCCGTTAAATTGATCCAAAATGCGAAGTTGTGTGTTCAAACCAACTCAGATGCAAAGCGGAAGCTACAAAAGCACTCAAAAATGCGAAGATGACTCTTTAATTCATTCAAACATAGTTTTACTGAAGCAAAAATGCGAAAATAAAGCAATAAAGTGAGCCAAAAATGCGAATTTGGATACATAATCATAAGACTAGTCCTTAAGCCTCTTCCTCTTCCTCCTCTTCCTCCTCCTCCTCCTCCTCTGTAAACTCCATAGAGTAAAATCGATGCAAGTCATCCCATTCTTCCCATGCAATCAACACCTGGTGTCTGAGTTCCTCTTTCAGGTTAGCCCGGTTTTCATCATCCTCCTCCTCACCGTCTGAGGGGGGCTCTGGATCGACCCAATACTCCTGGCAATGGGCATATGCATCATCCAAGTTGGTTTTCAGACGTTGCTCCTCCTTGTTATACTCCTCTTCATGCCACTTGGTCAACTCCTGCAACTTCTTCACATTGTGCCAAGACTGGTAGTAGGCAGCCTCCAAATTGGGAGTGTCGATGTCTGCGTCCAAGATTTGCTTGTTATACCCATCCACAAGGGTTGTGTACAGGGACAACAGAGGGGGGCTGACTTTGTAATCGTCTAGCAGGTTCTCCAGGGTTGCAGAAGCCTTATTCATGTGGCTGGGCAGGATGGGGAAGGTAGGAAGGGGGGGATAGATATCGTCCAGAGCTAGTTTATAGAACTGCTCAAAGGTTTTGGGGGTAGGGAGGGACATAGTGGCAGAGGGGAGGGTGTGGTTGTGGGTGGCAGAGGTAGGGATGTGGGTGGCAAGGATGGGGTGTGAGTGTGAGTGGTGTTTGTGTGGCAGTTGGGGAAGTGCAGAATGCTGGGGAGTGGCAGGAAAAGCTCCTCCTTATATACCTTTTTCCTCTGGCCACCTGCCACCCTGTCAAACAGAGCCAAACTCGAAAACAAAAGGATTGCATTGACAATGGGATGGCCTGAACTTGTACAATGAGACTGCATTGACAATAGGGTGGCCTGAACTTGTACAATGAGACTGCATTGACAATGAGGTGGCCTGAACTTGTACAATGAGACTGCATTGACAATGGGGTGGCCTGAACGTTCTCCTTCCAAAAACAGTCAAAAAATGCGCCCCAATCTCTTTCTTTATGGCCCAAGGCTGCTAAATAATCAAAAAATGCGAAGTTGAGAGTTGAATTGCTGGTTGAATCATTCAAAGGAACCCAAAATGCGAAGTTGAGCTTTGAACTTCTGTATTGATTGAAAGAAATGAACCAAAAATGCGAAGTTGAGGCTTGAATACTAGGTAGAATCAAAGGAATCAACCCAAAATGCGAAATTGAGTATCAAAAGCTGTCAAAAATGCGAAGTTGAGCCTTGAACCTTTGTATTCAATCACAGAAAGCAACCAAAAATGCGAAGTTAAGGCTTGAACCACTGTATTAAATCAAAGTAAGGAACCAAAAATGCAAAGTTGAGGCTTAATTAAAGCATTGAAATCAACCAAAAATGCGAAGTTCAGAGTTGAATCAAAGCAATGACAAAAAATAGTAGAAAATGCGCACCAGAGGCTTTCTTTATGGCTCAAGGCTGCTAAATAAATGAAAAAATGCGAAAATCAGAACAGAACAGGGTAAAACAAGACATTCTGTCCCTTCCAAGCACTTCAAAAATGCGAAGTTGAGGGTTGAATACTAGGTAGAATCAAAGGAATCAACCCAAAATGCGAAGTTGAGTGTTAAAAGCTGTCAAAAATGCGCACCAGAGCCTGGAACCTTTGTATTGAATCAAAGGAATCAACCAAAAATGCGAAGTTAAGGCTTGAACTCTTGGTAGAATCAAAGGAATGACCCAAAAATGCGAAGTTGAAGGTGGATCTTATGTATTGCATCATAGAAATCAACCAAAAATGCGAAGTTAAGGCTTGAACTCTTGGTACAATGAAAGGAATGACCTAAAAATGCGAAGTTGAGGTTGGATTTCATGTATTGCCTCATAGAAATCAACCAAAAATGCGAAGTCAAAGCTTTAACTCTTGGTAGAATCAAAGTAATGAACCAAAAATGCGAAATTTAACCTTCAACCTTTGTATTAGACCAAAGGAATAAACCAAAAATGCGAAGTTGAAGCTTGAACTTGTGTGTTCAATCAAAGGAATCAATCAAAAATGCGAACTGAATGGTTGAACTACTGTGTGGAAACAAAGAAATAGAGCAAAAATGCGAAGTTGAGCCTTAAACCTTTGTATTTAAGCAAAGAAATGAACCAAAAATGCGAAGTCAAGGTTGAATCACTGTATTCAATCAAGGAAATAAACCAAAAATGCGAAGTTGAAGCTTGAACTTCTGTATTCAATGAAGGAAATGAACCCCAAGCTGATAAATAGATTGTAAAATGCGAAAATGATAAGGGAACAGGGTGAAAGCAGAGCAACAAGTCATTCTAACCCTCAAAGGACTTCAAAAATGCGAAGTTGAGCCTTCAAACTTTGTATCAAATCAAGGAAATGAACAAAAATGCGAAGTCAGAGCTAGAACTTCTGCATTGAATCAAAGTAATGAACCAAAAATGCGAAGTTCAGAGTTGAACTCTTGGTTGAATCAAAGCAATTACAAAAAAAAACACTCAAAAATGCGCACCAGAGCTTTTCTTTATCGTCTAAGGCTACTAAATAAATTGTACAATAGAACAATAGCTGAATCGTCTCACTAGGAACACAATGACCTTCCTAAACGAGTGATAGGAGGACGACAATGACATTCCTAAACGAGTCATAGGAGGACGACAATGACATTCCTAAACGAGTCATAGGAGGACGACAATGACCTTCCCAAACGAGTAATATAACGAAGACAATGATATATGGAACAATGACCTTCCTAAAAGAGCAATAGCCAGATGGACGACAGCCAGTGGCCTGAGCGATATAAAAGGGCCACCACAACTCAGGCTCTCGTCAATTATTTCCCCCCAAACGCTCCCCTCATGTCTAGCTTATCTCATATGTCTGCTCCCCCTCCAAACCAGTTACAAGCCAAGAGACCTAGCAACGCTCCCACCAAACAGAAGAAGCAGTCTGCTGATGATAGTGATGATGAATCTCTAGAGCAGTTCAGCAAGGAGGAACTCAGTGTATGTTTCTGATTTTTTATTTAACATCCAAGGGCCTTAAATCAAGCTTCAGGAACATGCTAAAACCACTAGGAAGAACATAGATTCTAAGGCCAAACAGGCTAGACTTGATGCACTGGTATGTTGTTCACTTTCTTTAACAGCCAGAGTTGTTAAATAAGATTGCTTTCAGAAAAACCTTGAGTTTGAACCCACCATCCTGCAGTCTGGAGCCAACCACATCCTAACCACTGCATTGGTCAACTTCCTGCCTGGCATTGATTCCAGGTCTCCTGAAATCAGGCCTATCCACAATCAAAGGCCCCTTAGCTCTAGGAATGTCAATGACATTATCCACATTGGAGGTCCTCAAGGCCAAGGGTGGCTCAGGCAAGATCCCAAGCATAGTCTCATCTGCCTGGCCTTTGAAAAGGACATCAAAATCCCTGAATCAGCTGACCCTGGATCTTATATCCTTGTGCAATGGAGTGATGATGCCAAAGGATCCTTCTTCTATCTGGTTGCTGGGCAGCACAGAGTTGCAGCCCTGAGGAAGGTCTTGGAACCTAGCTACCAGCTCTGGAAGGAGATGCCTGAAGGTGATGAGAAGGAGAAGCTGCATCAGAAGCTTTTGGTACAGGGGACTTGGCTAGTGACTTTCTACAAGAGTAAGGAGTTTCTTCTTTTCAGGTTTATTTAACACTCATCATCCTTAAAGTGGACCTGCTTCTGGATGACAACAGGGAGACCCTTTTGCTCCAACTGTTCACCAACATCTCTTTGGCCCCCATGAAAGACACTCCCAGCCATTTCTTCAGCACACTTCTCAGGGCACTCAGAAACAGTAAAAACAAACAGGATGAACAGAGCTGTCTGAAGTATCTCCAGAGCACCACCTCCAAGGAAGTCAAAACCCTCATGGACAAGTACCCTGATGTCTGTTTGGTCATCAGGCAGCTGTATGCCATGGAGGCATTCAGTCTCCAAGGCTTAACCCCTAGGCAGTGGCTAGACACCCAGACTGTTACATGGGGCATGTTGGTCACTTTCATCAAGGGAGGGCAATGCCAACTCCTCTACCTCACCAACCTCATCCACATCCCCAACCCTGACTCAAGGTTGGACCTCACCTCTGACTTGTATGACACAACTCTCTCTGGAGAGTACTCCATTGATCTGTGGTTTGCCAATGACATTGTGGACATAGCTGAGGATGCTTTTGTCAACCACCTGGGTCCAGTCATCCAGTATTTTGGCTTGGAAGACTGTATGCCTTTGCAAAGAGCTTTCCAAGCCTATTGGACAGAGATTTGCAGCTCTATTGGAGCTTGGGTTCTTGAAGCTAAAAAGAACAAGGAAAACACCCCTGATCAGCTTAAGGTGCTCAAAACCCTTTACAAGAAGCTGCAGTACATTGTGCAAGGGCAGTTCTCAGGATATCCTCTCTTTCCTGATATAAAGGGAAGAGGCATCCCTCTTCTCTGCCCAAGCTGGCTCAAGGCTTTGAACTCTCTTCTCAACACTATGGCCCCCACCATCACATTTGTGAGTGCTTGCTGGCCTTGTTGCCTATCCCCTTGTGTCTGAAGCATCTTCATAGATCACCTCTCTCTTTGTCCCCAACATCCTGGACCAACAGAGTCTGAGGAATGGGAGAACTGTAGATGGAGAATTCCTTTCTCACTCTGATTCCTTGATTCACCACATGCAATGCTTCAAAGGCTGGAATGTCAAGGGATTTAACTGGTCCCAGACTTCTGCTCCCAACTACAAGTTCATTGATGAAGATTGGAATCTATGGGTGGGTGCTCTCAAGGTCAGAACATGTCAATTCCTTTCTTTGATTGGATACTAAACCTTGTCCCCAGGTCTATGGCCTCTTGCTCACCTCTAGAGCCAAGCTTTTGCTTTCTGAGGCAGAGATTGTGGCTGCCAACACCCTTCCCAAGGCTGAGCCTGCCTTCAACCCAGAGCTGTATGGGTTTGAGTCTGATGCCCACACAACCTTGCTGAACTTTATGTCTGAAAACCTGGACTCTGCCAAAAGATGTATCAAGGGTCACAAGGGCCAGAAGCTGGATGTCATCACTCCCAGATGGGTCAATGCTCAGCCTCTGGTAACATGGCCCACCAAGAAAGTGGGCAAGCAGCTAGAGGGGTTTCCTGACATGGTTATCCAAGGCCTCTTCAGATGCTCCTACAACTGGCTCAGGAGCAAGGGGGGCACCAACACCAACACTGTCCATGGCAGGTTTGCTAAACACTTCATTCAAGAGGCCTGTCTTTTCAGGCAGAGGGCTGAGCTCATTGAAGGAGATGCATGCTTGGTGGGCTTTGTGGATGAGCTCCTGGCTATCATGAAAAACTGTGATGGCTTGGAGTTCTACAGGCCCTGGTACAAGCTTGCAGAGCCTACCTCAGAAGATGTGGAGTGTGCCAGGGCAGCAGGGACAGACTTTGAGCTGGTTGCCAACAGTGCTAGTCACAAGAACATCAGGATGATGGACAAAAACTTCCACATGGCCTGGAAGAATCTGGTGATTGCTCTTAGCAAGTCTGGGATTGCATCTATCTCCACCCCTCAAGGCAATGTACTACATCCTGGTCTGGTGCATGGTTTGCAAGTAGGTTATAAGGTCAGACTTTCTTCAAACTGATCTATGACTTGTACTGATTAGAAGCTTTGTAGATGAGCTGTGCTGCTCATGAAGACAGCAAAGCTTTACACATGGGGACCTTGGTCAATGTTGAGGACCTAGCATTGCCTGTAACAGTTGACCAGGACCTAAGGCTTGATAAGGAGTGGGATCTTCCTGTTGGCTTTGGGACTATGGAAGACCTCCTTGCAGCTATTGAGGCCTCTTTATCCCTCAACAAAGCCAACCAACTGAAGAGGAAGAGGGAGGAGAATGGTGAAGAGGAGGATGAGATTGAGGATGATGATGATGATGAAGAGAAGGATGACATTGAAGATGAAGAGCCTGTAGCTAAGAAAGCCAGAACCTCTTAGTGTAGTTTTTGTTTTGTATTTTTGTTTTCTCTGTTTTATTGCACGCATGTCTTCACACTATTATTTAAGCCTGAAAGATGTTAAATGAAGAGGAGTGACACAGCTTGACTTGAAGATTATTTAGAAGCAACAGTTGTTAAATAAACAGCATAATCGCTAGCAAGGATGTAACGAACGGAGCTAACGCCAATAACGAGAGCACCCTAGATTTAAGAGCTACCGCTGTTAAATAAACTCTAGGAATTAAACGTCGTAAAGCATACAGTCTAAAAGCATTGTTGTTTCTCAGAGGCGATAATCACAGTGAACTCGCTAAGAAGAACGAAACAAGGTCAGATCGTGGTGTGAAGACATAAAGTCGGCTAGGACTGATTGCCTCGGAGTAGGCTTGAAGTGACACCAAAGCAAATCGAAATGCGTCAAGCTACTTTAATGCTACAGTGGATATCGACTTTGAGTTATATAGACGTCCAAGCAAATGGATGCGAAATCAGCACTGCAGAGAGGTTAAGGTTCGTGAAAATGCAATGATACGGATGTTAGGGTTAGCGACATCACTCCCCAACGGAATTCACCCAAATAGAAAATTTTTTCTTCACTTTCGTCAGGAAATCGGCGAACACGCAATCCAGCAAATGAGTGTACGGGTTAGCAACGGAATCCAGCAAAGCGTTGGCGAACTAGCCACTCATACATCCCCGCTATATCGTAAAGGAAATCGCAGCTCACCGGAGAGATGAAAGAGACGAAATACTTCAATAACGAGCACAAGCAATTTAACGGAGGCTAGTGATGAATAAATCATAAGGGTTTCAACAAAGAGCACACAGAACAGTAGATGTATCCAGCCGAGAGAAAATACGCTTTCAATGACGAGCACGAGTAATTTAAGAGGGACTGGTGTTGAATAAACCATATGGGTTCAAAGCTCGCAAACGGTACAGAGAACAGTACACGTAACCAGCTGAGAGAAAATACGCTTTCAATGACGAGCACGAGCAATTTAAGAGGGACCGGTGTTGAATAAACCATATGGGTTCAAAGCTCGCAAACGGTACAGAGAACAGTACACGTAACCAGCTGAGAGAGAATAAAACAAACACATTACACTAATTGTATTACGTAGTACTTACATAATCACAGCTTAGACATTGCTATATATGGTAATACTGGACAATGGCTTACTAGACAATGGCACACAACAACGGCCTGAAGCTCTGAAGAAAAGGTATATAAGGACCTTGGGTGACTGAGAGAATGTTTTCCCCCCCCATTTTGCTACCCCGTTACTCTGCCCGTATTACATAACGTGAGTCACCTGACTTGTGTTCTATTTCTTTAACACTTATGGTCCTTAAAGAAAAACTTTCCTCATAACATGACGGTCAGTAGAACATGTTCAATTTTGTCTTGGTGGCTGAATGCTGACATATACCCAAGAAAATCATTCACCTCAACGACACAGGAGACTGGGTCACCACGCCGGCGCTACGTGCTGCTGGGCTCAGTGTCAACACTGAGTTGGGCCTTGTCATCTGTCTTGAACACAATAATGCGTATACACTTGACAACTACAGTCAGCATATATCTCGCAAGCATGCTCAGCCAAAACTCGGGCCCGTAGAGCAGGACCTAACCCACTTTCATATTTCGAATGACTATCCAGACCTGCACACCCATTCCGAAGCAAGACCTATCATACCTGGTCTTCCCGTCACAGAAGGCCAGTTCGGATGTCCAGACTGTCCTTATTCTGGAAACTCCAAAACTGTTAACCGACACTGTAGAGACGAAAAACACGGAGGTGGAGGTGGCAATAATGTCATATCTGGACTCTGTACCCAGATCCTTAACAATGGCATAGCACGGTCTTGTTATCGTGTCCTGCCGCAGCCTGCCACGACCACCTTGCCTCCTTCCGGTGCACAAGACGAACTCCTTAGCGAAATTCTGGAGTTCGAAGTTCCTGCCCAAGCTGAAATTCCGAATGCCAGGCAGATTAGCACTTGGCTCATGGGAAATCAGTGGCACAAAGAAATCGAGCCATATCGCGAACACGTATCCGAACTTTGCACGCTTGTGGCGATGCCAAAACCGGAGGAATTTGAAGGACTGGCTACATCGATCAAACACTACTATTACAATGCCACCGACCTAATCAAGGACACGGAGCTCCTCATCTTACGCATGATCAACAGCCACGACATTGACACTGGGTATGTCGCAACACCATTTTAGTGGCTGTCGCTCCTAAATAATCTGTCTATTCTAGTGCGGTGAATCATACCCCTTTGCACGAGCATCATCAGGGGAACACGACTTTGAACCAGTATCTAGTTCCCATACCCCATTTCCTTGCTGCCCTTATGCGGCACTCACCACACTACTCCTTTCCGACGACCCCACAGCTCGCAGACGCTGTTGCCGGCCTGCATGACGAGATCTCTCACAACTCGCTCCATGACGTCTTCATGGCTCTGTGGAAGGCCCAATGGCTGGCAACGGGAGCAGCGAAAACAGCTGACCCAACTATGAAGTTCCTATGCCTATTTCGGCTCAAACCGGATGGCAGTTTCCATACCGCTAAAGACACCACTCGTCCCATCACCCAGCTTTGCCGATGCATCCAGCTGGCATTGCTCACAGAGATTCACGCTCTTGTCGATTCCGGAGAGGCTGCGAGCCAGATGGATGCATGGAAGATGGTGGCGCCTTTCGTGAAGGACAATGAGCTTACCAGCTTTGCCAACCTCATCACCCTGCAGCACTTTGCCACGTCGCAAGCTATGAAAGGGATGTCAATGCCTCATATCAACTGGTTGGACCGGAAGAAATGGACAAAGCTCCAGTTCGACGGCAACCCGATTTCGCTTGGACAGATCACAGAGATTGTCGGGCGGCTTGAAGACAAGATCAAAAAACTGTGGGAAGAGGAAATCATGTTTGGTCTTGGCCTCCGTGTGCCCTACGGTGATCTCCAGGACGATCTACTCAACAAGACGCCCGGGTACAGCTTCATTCAAGACGCTCGCAACCCATTCCTTGCGCACAAAAACACTCTAGTCAGGCAGATATTTGCTGACGAGAAGCTCAGAAACCGGTTTGTGACGCTGAAGCCAGGGGCTAAACAGGCCTTGCTGAACATCCTCGAAGCACGCAAGTGGCTTGTGAGCTTGGCAACTGTGGAGGGGCTCATCATGCTTGCTGCAGAACTCAGTGACGGAGGAGTAATCAGGGGCACTGAGCTGGCGTCCATGCTTGCTCGCAACACACCGTTTGCCAACCGTAATCTAGCAGGGCTCGGAAAGTTTGTTGCCCTTGTGCGGCAGTACGACAAAACTAGCAACAACACACAGTCGGACAAGCTTGTTCCCTTGGCCATGAGCAGCTTTCTGGCAGATCTCATTGTGCAGCTGCACACTCTTGCCCGTCCGCTGGCACAGTTTTTTGCTAGCGTCATCTGGCCTTCTGACGTTACCGTGCAACAAAACTATCGGTGCATGCTGTTTATGAACATTGGCAGGGAGTTTGTCAGCGACAACATCAGCGAGCTGATGGCGATAAATTCGCTTCCCATACTGGATTGGGGACTGACACTGTGGTCCCACCGACACATCAACATAGCGTTTCGCAAAAAACATTGCACTTCTATCCTGGACACCGACGACACTCATGTCACTCTGAACGCCTTGTCCAATGGCCACAGTGCTCAGACGGAGAAACGTATCTATGGCATCTCTCCTGATGCTTGGGCCGGAGTCCCGGAGGAGGCGTTCAACCTCTACCTGGAAAACAGCACATTGTGGCAGCAGACGATTCGCATTGTTCCTGGAGGCATGGGACTCTCCTACACTGAGGCTCATCACAGCCGTTTCCACGCTCTTGTGACCCCTGAGCCTGAAGACGAGCTAGGTATGCAGGCCATGCTGCAAGCGCAAACGCAAATGCTGCGCCAAGTGCTTGAGGCGTCCCAGCAGTTACAAGCCAAAGTTGATAGCTTAGAGAAAACTGTCGCCAAACTCACACACCAAAGCAAGTGGTTTTTCTTTGATTTAACCGACATGGTCACTAAATGAAGTACTCTTCCCATAGAAGCAGTTGTACGCTCCACTGCTCGGTATGTTCCGACACCTGACGACGAGTTCAGCATGGACGGCATTTCCGATGATGACGAGGGGTCTGATCAAAGCAAGTCGTTTTTCCTTTATTTAACCAACATGGGCACTAAATGAAGTGTTCTCCCCATAGAAGCAGTTGTGCGCTTATCTGACGACGAGCTCAGTATGGACGGCATTTCCAATGACGAGGATGATAATGCAGAAACCAGTCAAGACAAGAAAGCCATCGCTGTTCCGCCTCCTGTTACAAAGTCATCGGTACATGAAAAAGACATGTCTGACATTGTATCTTTCCCGTTGGAGGTCACGCCACCTCCCTTCAAGCCTGTTCTCCGTAAAGCCACCCAACCCCAGTGGCCTTCCCATCCTGTTGCCTCGACGTCTAGAGCCGTGCTGCCCCCGCAGCAGAAACCTTCACCCCCAGTGGTTTCTACTTCCAGACGGATTGCAGGACGGACCCCTGCTCCACCTCCCGGCCCAATGACAGGCAAGTCACAGCTTTGATTTAACGTGGCTAGCTGCTAAATAAGTCATGACAGATGTCTTGAATCTGTTGCGTCAGCTCTATGGGGCCAAGGCGACCTGGAAAAGCCATCAGCAATATGAAGCGGTGAAGCATATACTGGCTCTGAAGTCTGACGTCATTGTCACCCTTCCAACTGGTGGTGGGAAGACATTGATTGTTGTTCTCTGCTCGATGGTGGAGAAGGGCTACAGCGTGATTGTCCTTCCGCTGCTCTCTGTCATTGAAGACTGGGAAAGAAGACTGGACATGATGGGCGTCGGATACGAGCGGTTTGGAAGCGGAGACACTGAGCTTCACGGGAAGCATAACCTCATTCTCGTGACATCCGACATGGCCAGGACTTCCAGATGGGACACTGCTATTGGGAAGCTCAATCAGAGCCGGCCTGTGCTGCGATACGTGCTAGACGAAGGCCACTACTATGCCACTGATGACGTCTTCCGCGCCAAGGCCTTTAGCAACCCGTTCCAACTGCGGAAATTCCCTATCCAAATCGTCATACTCTCAGCCACGATCCCAGAGCTTATGCGCAAGTTCCTCGTTGACGCCTTTGAGCTGTCCAATCCAGTCCACGTCGCCGGCAGCGTTCATCGAAGGGAGCTGACTCTGTCCATCAACACATCGTTTGGCAGCTTTGTCAAGCAGCTCGAGAAAGCTGAAGCTATCATTGAAAGAGAGATAAGCTCAGAGCTGTTTGCTTCCTCGGATGCAAGCCGATACCTTGTGTTTGTCAGCACCGTCGAAGCAGGGAAGCAAGCTGCAAAGACCCTGGCTCTGCCCTTGTATCATGCCAACTCGGAGAAGCTGCCCATCACAGACGAAGAGCGACAGAACATGTATAGCGAATGGATCTCAGGTGTTCACCTGGGCCTTGTCTGTACAACGGCATTATCAGCTGGGAATGACTACGCTCACGTTCGGTTCACTATTCATCTTGATGTGCCTCACGATTGGGTACTCTCCAACCAGCAGATGGGACGTGCCTGCCGGGATGGCTTGCCTGGCACCAATTACATCCTTGCCAACAGCATGCCGTTCTTTGCAAAGTCCAAGAAGAGCAAAGACAAGCAGCGGGACTACGGGGACCTGACTGGACAGCAAGCGTGGAAAGACGTGCTGTATCCGCCAAAAGGCCAGACGTATCCTGAAAGCTGTCACACCTACCAGGAGACAGCCCTCTTTGATGGAGACGCTCAGACGTGTAGCGAGGTTGGTCGCAGCAGCATGTGCACGTCATGCATTCAGGGTGAGCTTTTATTATTTTATATAGCGAGCACTGTTGCTAAATAGAATGCAGAAAACGCTCCGGTGGTGAGGAAAACTGAGCAGCCAGATCAACTCGATTTCTCAATGCTGGTTGCTCCTGACGAGCCTCACACACTGAAACGCAAGTTGGAAGCCTCATTTCAGGACTCGACAGACCGGGCTAGAAAGCGCAGCGCCAAGATGCTAGAGACTTCCATGGGAGACAAAGCTGCCTTCCGTTCAATGATGGACGCACTGGGCAACGTCTGCGGCTGCTGTGTGGTGAACAAGACTGAAAGGCTCACAGCGCATGCCTTTGATCAGTGTCCTAACGTCATAAATCAAGGACGGTTCAAGGCAATGAAGGCAGCGATCAAATATCCCAAACCAGGTCCTTGCTTCGTTTGCCATATAGCATCGAGTGGAGGCGACTATTTGCATCCTCCCTTTGCAAAAGGGAACTTGGGCTGCACACATCCTCATCTCCTGTTGGGAGTTGCCTTTGGTGTCCTCCACGATGGCGGCTACAGGAAAGCAGCAGAGAGGCACTTCAAGGTGGCACCAGGTGCATGGATCGATGTCGCAGAGTTTGGACGGTGGATGTCTCAACGAGAGGACGGAGGCGAATGGCGGGGCATGAGCTTCTTGTTATGGTTTTTCAACAAATACGTAGATATTAAAATGTAATGCAGTCATGAGTTTGATGTCAAGTCAGATAGAGCAGCTAGGGTTATTTAGTATGAACAGGTGTTAAATACATTACAAAGATCGAAACAGTTGAGCGTTATAGCAAACCAATCCTACGACACAGAAAACGAATGCTAGAGTTTGCAACGAAATCCAGCAAACTATTGACGAACTAGCCATTGCTGCTAGAACTGAAAGGAAACCCGCAACAAGCTGTTGTAACGAGAACCTAGCTCTTATAAGGAAGTTCAGTAAATTGAGTCAAAAAGGCAAAGTCTTCTATCTACAGCAACCAAGAAAATCAACAAAAAAGCGCAATTCCATAGCTAACTAACTCTACACCATGTTTGCCACTTCTGCCTCCTCCTGCTCCTCTGTACCCATGCAATGACGTGCCCACAGGGTGACCAAAGCAGGTCTGAATCTCAGCCTCATCCTCCTCTCCTGAGTCCTTCGTCTATGGCTGTCTGGCATGGACCCAAGCTGCATCTCATAAGCCAACACAAGTTCTAGGGTGAATGCCATAAAGGTGGCATGATAGATGTTGTCTCTGTGCTGATCCATGACTTCCCAAAGGGCGGTGGCAACATGTCTAGCCTTGATGGTGAAGAGGGGGTAAGGGGGAGTGCGCCCTGCTCTGGCAAGATCAAGGGATTGTCTGAAGGTAGAGGACATGATGAGAGTGGTAGATGAGGATGAGGTGTTTGGATAGTGGGTGTGGTTTGTGGGGGATTCTGAGGCAACTGACTGGAAAAGCTCCTCCTTATATACCTTTTTCCTCTGGCCACCTGCCAGCCTGTCAAACAGAGCCAAAACTCGAAAACAAAAGGATTGCATTGACAATGGGATGGCCTGAACTTGTACAATGAGACTGCATTGACAATAGGGTGGCCTGAACTTGAACAATGAGACTGCATTGACAATGGGATGGCCTAACTGCTCAAAAACTCGAAGGCAAAGAGATTACTTGGACAATGGAAGAGCCTGTCAATCTCTTCTTCCCAAAATGGGCAAAAAATGCGCACCCAAACCTTGCTGTATGTCCTGACTTGTCAAAAATGCGAAAATGGGAAGAGAACTGGGTGGCAAGGCTTGTTGTCTCTTTGAATCACTTCAAAAATGCGAAAATGGGAAGAGAACTGGGTGGCATGGCTTGTTGTCTCTTTGAATCAGTCAAAAATGCGGAAATGGGAACAGAACTGGGTGGCATAGGTTACTATCTCTTTGAATCAGCCAAAAATGCGAAAATCAGAAGGGAACTTGTATTCAAGTCAGTCAGAAAGAGTCAACCAAATTTCTTTAGGGCCTCAGGGTGCTAAATAACTTTCCAACAGTTTAAAAGAGACAAAAATGCGATGCCATACAAGAAGAAATCATGTAAATTACACACCAAACCTCCTCTTCAACACCCCATCTACCTGGAAGATTGTCATAGGCATAGGATCATACTCTTCCTTCTTCTTCATGTTCTCCACCTCCAGCTGCCAGAGATCCTCCAACAAATACCTCCATTCCTGAGGATATCTTTTGTAGTGTGGCAGGAGCTCTGTCAGAAGCATGTCTTGCCACCTGGGGAACATGGTGAAGTTGTTGACCTCAGAGTCAGGAGAGGCCAGATCATCAATCCTCTGGGCCATTCTGTAGCCATGATATGTGAGATCTTCCCTCTCAAGGGTTCCAATCCATAAGCCAGGCTCAGGCCTGCCTTCAACATCATGGTGATGCAAGACCTGGCTGACAAGGGAAAGTATGCACTGAAAGTTGGGAGTTTGGGTGGCAGGAGGGATGACTGGGTCCTGGGGTGTGGCAATGGGCACAATGGGCATAGGGGTGGGGGTGAGAGGGCTGGTGATGGGGTTAAAGGATGGTTGGGGGTTGGGTATGGTGGCAGAGGTTCCTTGAAGGAGGGCCTGAGTGAAGCTGGTGAGAGGGGCAGACATGAGGCCTGAAGAGATGATGGATGATGTGATTTGGATGTGGGGAGTTGTGGGCAAACTGACAACAAGGCTCCTCTTTATATACCTTTTTCCCTTGGCCACCTGCCACCCTGCCAAACAGAGCCAAAACTCGAAAACAAAAGGATTGCATTGACAATGGGATGGCGCTGAACTAGTACAATGGGATGGCCTTTCAATCTCTCCTTCTCAAACAGCCAAAAATGCGCACCAGTGTCTTTCTTTAGGGCCTAAGGCTGCTAAATAGATCCAAAAATGCGAAAATTAGGAGAGAACAGAGTGGCATAAAATCAACAAAGCATTATACCCCCTCAAGGGACTTCAAAAATGCGCAGTTGGCAAGTCCAAAGCCTGTCTTTATGGCCCAAGGCTGCTAAATAGATCAAAAAAGGGTTAGGGTTAGGGTTAGGGTTAGGGTTAGGGTTAGGGTTAGGGTTAGGGTTAGGGTTAGGGTTAGGGTTTAGGGTTAGGGTTAGGGTTAGGGTTAGGGTTAGGGTTAGGGTTAGGTTAGGGTTAGGGTTAGGGTTAGGGTTAGGGTTAGGGTTAGGGTTAGGGTTAGGGTTAGGGTTAGGGTTAGGTTAGGGT